>JAGSMR010000013.1:0-1205000 GCA_029286605.1 Sericinus montela | reverse complement strand
CTCCCTGAACCATTACATTTTAGCTAAGCTCTCGCTGTAGTATAATAATAAAATTTTATCTACAAGAACACTACTGACTGAGTGTATCATATCTACTTGGTAATATCCTTTATGAGCCACAGCAACGTAGCACTATAGCCAATCAGCTCTCTACATTACTGAACTCTTAACTTTATTCGTGCCACTTCTTCTCCAAGAACCCTCTCTCTTTGCTCTACGAAAATTCTATATTATTTCTGTTTAAAATAATTATACATACTTAAGATGTTCCTTCTATGGTTTATTAGTGCAATATTTATTTCTTTCTCCTCAAGCCCTCTCACACTCTCTGGAGTCATCATAGTCGCCAAACATGGCAAGCGGATTGGCTATAGCAACACCACAGACACGCACACATTAGATGCAGTTACTCATCATAGGTTCTTATTTCACATACTATGTTATTATAACTACATATTATTATGTTACAATAAAGACGCTAGAAGCTTCTAGTATAATACTTTATGCTTTGTTTATACATTACTATAGTTTATTTCCGTTGCTTTATGGCGGGACCTTTAAATACCACTGGCAACCAAGAGTGGCTATTTATAAATAGTCGTCTTTTGGTGTTTAGCCAGACGAACAATGGATTTGTACATGTTTCGAGAAACTGTTTCCTTAATAACTCAAGACTCGGGCTCAAATTTCCACATTTGAAATCAGAATCCTAATCATTACTTTTTTAAGAGAATACGCATTTCTAATAAAATAACTGAAATGACTGTTAACCACAATCAACTTCAATTTCTTCAATACTTGTAACTGCAGTGGTTCAAGACATGACGGTTTGGAACCTGAGTATTTATATGTCGCAGTTAACAGTCTAAAATATTAGGCTACTGACACTCACATTTAGTTTTCAGATTAAAAAATATTCCGCTCGTCATTTAGTTCTTGACCATAAAAATATGTAATCGCGTAGACGACTCATAGACAATGTTTTTATTCGAAAGGTCATTGGCCGTTGTTATATAAACGTATCTAAAGTATGTTGACGTACTCTAATTGGCATAGTGCACCAATTACTTTTATCTACACTTATATTACAAAGCAAAGCCAGGCATGGGCTGATTTGATAAAAAAATGTGTCATCAAGATTTAATTACGCTTATGAGGTAAATGGACTGTATCGTAAATGTGTAATAGTGTGTGAAAAATATATGGTAGGAAAAACGTTGCAAAATATATCTATTTTACTGTCAGGTTTCCTGATTTCTTGATCATATCTTCGATCCCTTTCTGATGTGGCAATTTATTAATATATGAAAATCTCGTGTTAAGATGTTTGTTTACAAATATCTCTAAACTAATACTGACTAACCGATTTTAATGAAATCTTATTCATCTATGTATAACTTATCGAATTTGAGACATAGCGTGGAATGGCTAGACTTAACTGTTGAGGGACAATAAAATCAGCCCTCTTGTCACCAGCGGCTATTACCATTCGCGGATACAATTTCTATACCATATTTATTTATGTATTATCGGAGGAGTTATTGATGTGAGAGTTATTGATGTCTTTTTTCCAAAGTCCCTTTCTATTGTTATACTTATTACAGATTCTTTCAAGTGTCACATCTTCGTTTCATTGAATTTAAAATCACAACGATGCTTTAAAAGGTTTCACTTCATAAATACATGAAGAATCGTCATACCTATTAAACGACTACTCTCACTTAGCAAAAATAAACTTAGTTCGACGTTATGAAATAATAAAATGTTGGTGTAGAAAAATGTACATTCTAAATTTGAAAATAAAAAGCCTGAAAAGTAATGTTTAAGAAAATTCTGCGGAGTTTTTGTTACGCTTTATATGAGTTTTTGTTACAACGAATGTAACAATTTTCGATTGCAACGAACATTGTGATGGGATTTAAATTGTTTTTTTTTTTAACACAATGATTAGTAACAATAAAATACGTCTATGCAGATACAGTGACAAAAAAATTATTTTCCTCTAAAGCATAATTTCTTTATATAGATATTGAATAACTATGATTTTTACATATATAGTGACTGGAGTAAATATACATTATAATTTCTTTTTATTTGTATATATAGAATATATTCGCACTCGATTAATTAATGTTAAATTAATTTATACAAGTATTGGCGACAAACAAATTCAAAAGTAATATTAAATACTCAGGATTGTGGTCTCTTGTCGAAACTTCATCTTTAAATAAAATAAAATTTACTTTCACTCAATATTTATTTGTTATCAAGTACCTGACCAGTTTCATCCTTATGGCATTATCAAAGATTTATTACAAATATTAAAGTCTAACGAGATTGATACATATCACTGCAAAGAGAATAGAAAGAGATCAAAAAGGAGATATACAGTGGAATCAAAGAAAAGGAAAGCATTTAAAAATTTTAAGATTTTAAATAGCCTCAAAATTTTCCAATATATAAACTTCCGTTGTTGTTGTGGCAATGTTCTCTCACTTAGTAATGTATACTCTTTGCATTTTCAAGGGAAATTAGACGAAAAATTGAGGTAAATTTTTCAAATATTGTAACAAGTAATAAAATCGGAATGCTTCTGATTAAAGGCAACAATTCAAGGTAGGACGTTCAAGATCGTGCGTTGAATTTTCCGTGAATTTTATGGAAACAATTGTAGTCTTCGCTTATCCTTGCTATTGAGAAATTGTCACAACTTCATGGTAAAATAAAACCATGAAAAATTATGCGTGACTCATCATGGGATGCCATATGGCATGGCACATGTGAAACATCGAAATTGTTTTTTATAAGTTTTTTTTTCTTTATTTTAAGAGGGTTTGATCAAATAGATCATGCCACCCCCATGGTTACAAATCACAATATACATACCAAAACAAATATTGTTATTGAAAAACTAAAAAAAATATCTACTTTTTATACATAAAATAACTAATTTATAAATTTTTTTGCCTATTTCCGACAGTGGAAAAGCCAAGATACTATTGTAAAATCCAACATTATTTGTCTTAAAGTCTAATTGTCTTCTAAAGGCCTCGTTCCGTTCACATTCCATTATAATCTGCACTACCCCTTCTATCACTCCACATATGTTACAATTTGGCGAATTAACTTTCCTTATTTTTAATGCAAATGACCGGATCGAAGCCTTAAAGCTGTTACTATTTCCGTTCTTTTCATGTTACTTGCCCCAAACCAAAGAGTTCGGGACAAATGAGGTTGGATAGTCTTGTACCAAATGCCTTTAGACAGTGATCTCTCGTCAAAGTATTCAGACCACTTCTCTATGTAGTTATTTCGAACCTTCAACAAGCATTCGCAAAAATAGGGCTTACAGTTGAAGTCCTCACCATCACTAATAGCTTCCTTAGCAATAACATCCACTACCTCATTTCCTTCTAATCCAATATGAGAAAGTATCCACAATAACATTATCTTTTTGTGGTTTGCTCTTAAATTTTTTTATAAGTTAAATGCATAAAAGAACAGATTATGACAGGAATCAGATCCTGTGGCATAATGAAAAGATAAAGTGTCAAAAATTTGTTCAATAAAATAATGGCTGTTTATTGCATTAATATTAATTTTAATTAAATAGAAATTAGAATAATTAAAAACTCAACATTTGAAAAGTCGCGAAATTGCCACCGCAATTCTCGCCACGCCGAAGATCAGGTTTTCTATCGACAATAGATGTTTCACATCAAAAATATTTGTTTTCTGGGAAGATAACCCTTACAAGAAGAAAAGCGCGGATGATTTATCTTTTATTTCTCTGTCTTCTCAGAATACAAATATTCTAAGTGTATCTTAGTGTGTGGACATATACGACCATATATGTATACGCCCTTCAACAATATCTCGGCGATATGTTTACTATATTTTAGTGAAATAATAAGTAGTTATTTTTGTCAGTTTAAATGTTTAAAACTAATTAATAAATAATATTTCTTTTACATTAGTACTAGCTTGTTGAAATCAATTCCAGTTCTAGCAAGAGTCAATTGACCATACCATTAGAAAATGAACTATCGTAATTCTATGCTTTTGCAACCAAGCGTTGCACGCGGAAAAATACCTAAGCCAAATGATTATTAGTAAACCTAACCGTGAGATCTAACATAATAATTTTAAGAGGTTACTATTTACAAAGTTACAGAGGGTTAATATGTTTTTAGTGTCTCAATGATGGGATAGTCAGAATTAATTCTAATATTAGTTTAGAATAAATTTTGAATTCATATTTAGTTCATGCGACCGACATTTCTCCGGAGGTTATTTGAGGCTATGTGAGGCTGTCGCAATCTTTAAGTCCATGATATATGTATAATCTATGGTCCGTGCCGACGATATAAATCGTACATAAATTTTTCAAAAAAACTCATTGGTACGAGCCTTGTTCCTTGCGTATCAACTCGGATTTATTCTAATTTCGTTCACTCAACCACTCGGATATAGATGGTAGTTTTCATTTTAAGTAAATTACTTATTTTGTAGCTAATAGCTAGATTGGCCATTGCCTTTTTACGTATTTGAAATTCACACCTCCGATTCTACCTGAAGTCTATTGTCTCTTAGAATGTATCTCTACTTTATTGGTAATATTTTTATAAGAAAGTATCAATTATATTTTTTTTGTATAATTCTTTGGCGTAAAAAAAGAATTATCGTTCTGATTTCCAGTTTACAAATTTTGAACAAATACATAAAGATAATTAAAAAAATAACTAAAAAGACATTAAAAAAGAGATAAAAAAATTAGAAAAGGCGGTTAATAACTGATAATGAAATGTCAAACGTTGACACGGTTTCGTAACATTAAATATCTAATCCTTTTTATGATAAGATTTCAAAATAAAATATTTTAATTAAATAGAAAATAGAATAATTAAAAACTCAACATTTGAAAAGTCGCGAAATTGCCACCGCAATTCTCGCCACGCCGAAGATCAGGTTTACTATCGACAATAGATGTTTCACATCAAAAATATTTATTTTCTGGGAAGATAACCCTTACAAGAAGAAAAGCGCGGATGATTTATCTTTTATTTCTCTGTCTTCTCAGAATACAAATATTCTAAGTGTATCTTAGTGTGTGGACATATACGACCATATATGTATACGCCCTTCAACAATATCTCGGCGATATGTTTACTATATTTTAGTGAAATAATAAGTAGTTATTTTTGTCAGTTTAAATGTTTAAAACTAATTAATAAATAATATTTCTTTTACATTAGTAGCTTGTTGAAATCAATTCCAGTTCTAGCAAGAGTCAATTGACCATACCATTAGAAAATGAACTATCGTAATTCTATGCTTTTGCAACCAAGCGTTGCACGCGGAAAAATACCTAAGCCAAATGATTATTAGTAAACCTAACCGTGAGATCTAACATAATAATTTTAAGAGGTTACTATTTACAAAGTTACTGAGGGTTAATATGTTTTTAGTGTCTCAATGACACAATTATATAGTCAGAATTAATTCTAATATTAGTTTAGAATAAATTTTGAATTCATATTTAGTTCATGCGACCGACATTTCTCCGGAGGTTATTTGAGGCTATGTGAGGCTGTCGCAATCTTTAAGTCCATGATATATGTATAATCTATGGTCCGTGCCGACGATATAAATCGTACATAAATTTTTCAAGAAACCCATTGGTACGAGCCTGCCACCTGGAGATCGAACTCGGGTCTCTCGACTCGATATTCCGACCACTCAACCACTTGGCTATCGTGACTTTTTACAAATAATATTTGTTCTTAATAATCTGTTTATTCAAGCTAATTTCCTGTTAAATCTTTTTTTTTATTTTTTCTTGCTAACATAGGTAAGCACAAATATACTCTGTTAGGGTTATAGAGAATAGAAAGAAGAGCAACATACGGGCTTCTAAACATTCTTTAACCACTTATTTTACATTTTATCGGGTCTGGGTGTATGACGTGCCTTCGTTGTTTCCGATTCCTTAATACAAGTGTTTTGGGAGCAGAACAATGTATGTATTTATTTACTATAATTATTACTTGCAATTGACATGTCGAATGGCGTAAACACCGGTTTTCAAGGATGTCGCCATCTCGAGGTCCCGAGTTCGATTCCCGGACGGGTCAATATAGAAAAACCACTTTTTCTACATTTTCTCGGGTCTGGGTGTCCGATCCCCATACCTTGAGGTATTTGCTTTAGCATCTTACATTGGGATTGGAACAATGTATGTGATGTTGTCGCAAAAAACAATTATATAAAAACATTTTTTGACGAAATATGATTTCCTTATGTAGATTATATTTGAGGTTCACCGTAGGAAAGAAATCATTGTTTAATTCGTTAAAGAACTTTGACCTCACTTAGGGATCATTGCACTCTGACCGGGCGATGTCCGCGTCGATGCTTGTTTGTGCGATGTTTAATGAAATTGATACATGTATCACCCCCGACTTGCGTCGTTTTACTAGATGAATTATTCCTTAAAATATTAGCATTACAGTCACGATAGCCGAGTGGTTGGGTGATCGGAATTCGAATCAAAAGACCCGATTTCGATCCGCAGATGGTAGGCTCGTACCAATGGGTTTTTTTCAAAAACTTATGTAAGATTTATATCGTTGGCTTGGAGATGAAGGCAGCGACGGGCTCACCACCTGTCACGTTGTCCCAAAAATGGCTCTGTGGAAGGCGGTTAGAAAAGATTAGTTGTCTGGACCGCTGTTTAACTCAGTATAGAGAAAGGCGTATAATTTTCTCCTTAATTATATTATAGTATAGCTTGGACAGATTTTATCTATGAGATAACTACAAACAGAACTAACTACTAATAAAACATTACAAACAGACCTACGGACAGAATTTAAAACATTCACTTTTATAACATTAGTATAGATTATCTGTGTACTTTTTTCATAGATCAATTAAGTATTCTATACGTGCTACATAATCACATAAAGCTTCACGCATGTGAGCATCGCACTTTTTACAATGGAGCGAAAGCAAGAAATAAGAAAAAATAAAGCGTACTGCCGGCCAGTAAATGCTCACAGCTGGTTAAAAGTCTACCGAGAGAAAGGAGATTGCAGCATTCTTTGAGAGAGAGTGAAGCAGGAGAACTTCCACTAAGCTCGAAATTATTCTTCACAATTGTAATGTATTTATCTCACAATTCAAATGTATTTTTAGGGATAGTTATGAATGTTTAACATGTTAGCCATGATAATAAAAAAATGCTAAACTCAATATCGCACATGTCTATTGATTTTTTTATTCTTATTTCCCACAAATGCACTCTTTCCCAGGATATTTTCATCGAGCTCGTGGAAAATTCTCAAAATTGCTATTACAGCGATAGACCTATTACCTGTCACATTGACCCAAAAAATTTCAAAGAAAAGTACGTCGAAAGGACACTATTGTCCACACTTCTGCCTACCCCCACCATCGGAAATTGGGATAATAGACTATAAAAAAACTATACAACTATATTCGTATACTTCACTTAAACGTATATTATTATGAAGATATATAATATTGAAGTGAAGTTATATAATATGAAGTGAAGTTATATATTGAAGTTACATAATATGAATATTTCAATATAATTATTTCATTGATGAAACAAAATGCTTTTAATTATTTTAGTTATGTCAGTCTAAAGCTTGCACCTGAATCAGTCGCGTACTAAAAAGTCTCTCTTGCGACTGCAGTACGATTGGGAAACGCATTGCAAGATGTCTTGCAATGCGTTTGCCAATCCGCTTGCCTAGCTGGGCGATTATATTAAAATAAATAAATAAATATCTTCACTAAAGTCACGATAGCCGAGTGGTTGGGTGATCGGAATTCGAATCAAAAGACCCGATTTCGATCCGCAGATGGTAGGCTCGTACCAATGGGTTTTTTCAAAACTTATGTACGAATTATATCGTTGGCTTGGACATAAAGACGGCGACGGGCTCACCACCTGTCACGTTGTCCCAAAATGGCTCTGTGGAAGGCGGTTAGAAAAGATTAGTTGTCTGGACCGCTGTTTAACTCAGTATAGAGAAAGGCGTATAATTTTCTCCTTAATTATATTATAGTATAGCTTGGACAGATTTTATCTATGTGGGTAATTTCTACAATAAGAAAAAAAACTACAAACAGAACTAACTACTAATAAAACATTACAAACAGACCTACGGACAGAATTTAAAACATTCACTTTTATAACATAAGTATAGATTATCTGTGTACTTTTTTCATAGATCATTTAAGTATTCTATACGTGCTACATAATCACAAAAAGCTTCACGCATGTGAGCATCGCACTTTTTACAATGGAGCGAAAGCAAGAAATAAAAAAAATAAAGCGTACTGCCGGCCAGTAAATGCTCACAGCTGGTTAAAAGTCTACCGAGAGAAAGGAGATTGCAGCATTCTTTGAGAGAGAGTGAAGCAGGAGAACTTCCACTAAGCTCGAAATTATTCTTCACAATTGTAATGTATTTATCTCACAATTCAAATGTATTTTTAGGGATAGTTATGAATGTTTAACATGTTAGCCATGATAATAAAAAAATGCTAAACTCAATATCGCACATGTCTATTGATTTTTTTATTCTTATTTCCCACAAATGCACTCTTTCCCAGGATATTTTCATCGAGCTCGTGGAAAATTCTCAAAATTGCTATTACAGCGATAGACCTATTACCTGTCACATTGACCCAAAAAATTTCAAAGAAAAGTACGTCGAAAGGACACTATTGTCCACACTTCTGCCTACCCCCACCATCGGAAATTGGGATAATAGACTATAAAAAAACTATACAACTATATTCGTATACTTCACTTAAACGTATATTATTATGAAGATATATAATATTGAAGTGAAGTTATATAATATGAAGTGAAGTTATATATTGAAGTTACATAATATGAATATTTCAATATAATTATTTCATTGATGAAACAAAATGCTTTTAATTATTTTAGTTATGTCAGTCTAAAGCTTGCACCTGAATCAGTCGCGTACTAAAAAGTCTCTCTTGCGACTGCAGTACGATTGGGAAACGCATTGCAAGATGTCTTGCAATGCGTTTGCCAATCCGCTTGCCTAGCTGGGCGATTATATTAAAATAAATAAATAAATATCTTCACTAAAGTCACGATAGCCGAGTGGTTGCGTGGTCGGAATTTCGTGTGCAGAGACCCGATTTCGATCCTCAGGTGGCAGGCACATACCAATTGGTTTTTCAAAAACTTATGTACGAATTATATCGTTGGCTTGGACATAAAGACGGCGACGGGCTCACCACCTGTCACATTGTCCCGAAAATATCTTAGGTGGAAGGTGGGTCGAAGGGACTTAATTGTCTAGACTAGACCTCTGTCTACCCCTGTGTTTGGAATTGCGTGAAGATATTTATTTATATTTATTTATTAAATATCTTTACGCAATTCCCAATACAGGGGTAGTCAAAGGTCTAGACTATGTAATTCGTACATAAATTTTTAAAAAACTCATTGGTACGAGCCTGTCGGGGATCGAACTCGGGTCTCTTGACTCGAAATTCCGACCACCCAACTACTCGGCTATCGTGATTTTTAATCGGATTCGTGGCGACTATAGTAAACCTTTTTTAACGTAGACGCCTTTATCCTGTAGTGAACTTTTACACGCCATTGCGCAAGGTTTGTATATTGTATATGTATAGCAATTTGGTGCACTTGCATTGAAATGCAAGATGCACTTTACGCATGAATTTAATACATTGCGAAAAAAACAACTCTGGTTAATTTATAACAGGTCTAACCGGCCAGTAAAACTGGTATATTAAATGTTACGTAAAAACTTTAATGGTTACATAAATTCTTTGCGAATATTTTTTTGTCAGGGAAATCTTGAAAACTTATTTTGTTGCAAAAGTTAACATCATTATTATTTTTTACGTAGCGCGCGAATGTTTAGAGTTCTTAGTAAGGAATGGAAAACTTATTCGATTTAAAATAGCCTAATGTTTTAATTTATTTGTATTATAATTTATTTATTAAATAATTGTAATTATTCCACAGGGAAACAGCCCAGAATATCGTTATGACAACCGATAGATGGCGCGATAACCATCTCTAAAAATATCAGACTAAAATAATCAGACTGACAATGGGCAGCAGCGTCTGAGGTGCGAGTGGTCTGCTACTGCGATCGCCAGTCCGCCTGCGAAGCGTAGCGATTATGGCAACTCCTCCCTATGGGAGAGGCCTATGTCCTGTAGTGGACTTTAATAGGTCGTTATGTATGTATGTAAAAAAATAAGTATTAATTGACAATTATATAATTTAAGACGCGGAATGCGAAACATAAAGTCGCAGGTTCGGTCCCGCTATTTTTGTAAATCACTTTTGAACCAAACATTGTAGCTTAGTTGGAGTGGTTAACAGAATAGTGTCATGTTATTTGGTATAGCTTGTATTCTTTAAAAAATGTTTTCTTGTCTTTGTATACTTATTCATTATTGGGCACATCAATATTTTTTTCATACTATGTTAAAGTAATAATAAGCATCGTTTACCAAAATGCGTAACTACTCTATGACAAAAGATATTTCTTCACAACATCTTTAGAATTTATATTCTTTTATTCGAATATAACAAAGATTGAAACGTTCAAGTGTTATTTTCAACCGACCTGAAAAGAAGGTTAACAATTCGTGCGTATGTTATTTTTGAATGCTTGTTACGCAATATTACCGTCAGTGAACCGATTCTGATGATTTTTTTTTTGGTTGAATAACTAAAACTTAGGGTTTATTAGGGTTAGGGTGCTCGGAATTTCGAGATCGATCCCCAGGTGCCGGTTCGTACCAATGGTTTTGCAAAAACTTATGTACGAATTATTAATCGTCTTCGGTGGGAGGTGGTGGAAGGTGTCTTCGGTGGAAGGTGGGTCGAAGGGCCTCAATTGTCTAAACCTCTGTCTACCCCTGTATTGGGAATGACGTGAAGATATTTATAACTTAAACCAATGTAGCGATAAATTTGTAGGAATTCCTCGCCATATATTGATATAGAGTGAAAAGAAACTATAAAGTCGTCAATGATTGCAAACGGAGCTGCAGTATATGCATTTCATCCTTCATAGCTAAAACCTACGTAGAGATCTCATACAAATTAAAAAAAATCCACACCAAAGGTTGATGTATAAAGAAAAGAAACGAAGGATGCAGTAATTGGTTAGAAAGAATTATCTAAGTTATCGTAATGTACTCTGCATGGTCACTAAGTATCTTGGTGTTGAATACAACTTACATGAGCTGTTTCTTTCGTTCTGTACAAAACGACGCAATGTAAGAACGTTCAAATATTTTACATGTAATATTTCCAATTTTATCCGGCGTACAAACATAGTTTAGTGACTTTAACCAAAATGCTCTTGAAAATAAATAAAAAAAATAATGTACTGCTAAAGGTTCAAGACGCTTTATTAATTAGATTATTTTTTTATTAATTAGGACATAATACTAGCTGATTACAAAAACAAAAATAAATGGTGCAGAAAATATATAAGAAAGTTAATATTAAAAGGTGTCGAGGTAGACCGAGACTAACTTCCGAAGACCATGTGAGCAAATTGCTCGAAGAGGGGAGCGTCAAGAGATCTTAGATACTTAGACGTACGTGTATGAAGATGATGAATCTGAAAGAGGCGAAAGAGGTATGTAATGATCGTGACTCTTGGCGATCCGTTCTCTCTGGCTACCCCGTCAGGGATTGTGCGTGAAGATAATTAAATAAATTACAAAAACAAACAACTTTTCTTTTAATGTACAAATCATGTCCCTTTCGATTCACGTATTAGTACAGCAACAAAAGTCGCCACTTACCAATGCCGCGCAAAGAATCAGTACCAAACATAACACCTCGGTGGACGAGTGGCATACACATCGGTTTAAGTGGTATCACCAGTTCCGACGTCTCGGGCTCGATTACCAAACAATGTAGAAAACCACTTTTCCTACATTATCTCGGATCAGGGTAATTGTAATACCTTCTTGTTTCCGGTGCACAGGTGCTTTAGCTACTTACTTACGGATCGGCGTAATGTATGTAATGTTCCCTATCTATACATGTATTTCAGTATGGTCAGTTAATATTAACTCGTTTATTTCTGTCAACAAAGCATTAACCATGTTGCAACTCGAAAATCAGCTGTACAATTATGCGCTGAGAGGCCATTCCCCTCAGACATCATATATGACTATTCTTCAGCGTTTGTGTTCAAGTTCAATGTTCATATTGGAAAGACATAGAGATTCTAAAGTGGCAAAGTACTCGTAAAGAAATTGTTGACAAAGGAATCATTGTCGTTTTGGAACGATTGCTTCACTACAACCATACTACTGGACTTTGTGTACGCCATTTTACTATCAAATTATAAAACAAAACACTAAGATATCTAGAATGTGTAGAATAATAAAAAATATGTAATAAATATCTTCATGCCATTTACAATTGGTATAAATCACTTTGCGGCATCAAAATCTACCACCTCTTTTTTTCCCGCTGGTGCCATAACAGGATATAAATGCCTAATGGCATGTCCGCCATTTTGTTCTTTTTGAGCAAATAAAGTTTAAATAATTAAATATCGGTAAAAACCTATCACAATGGCTACCGACAGATGGCGGGAGATAGCATTTCAAACAATATCAGACCCAAGTTAAGCAGACCAGCGTGTAAACGACTAAATCTACGATTAAATCTTGTCCCCTTACAGGGCGACCTATGTCCAGGAATTTTAACTAAGTATGAATTACGAGTGAGTATAACCGCTTCAAAGATCTCAGAAGTAATCAAGTCAGAAACGTGACCTAACAATTAATATAACATTGTTCTAAGTTTATGACTTCATTAAAATGTTAGAACACGTGTATTTTCATTTAATAGGCCATTTCTAGTGGTTTAGCATCAATATGTTCGTGTTATTTTAACTATTCAAACGGAAAATTATAAATTAAAAATTATATTATTGTCTGTCGGTGACATTTCAAGTATACAGCAATAGGCTATAACAAAAATATAAATCGCACATAATAGACTATAAAAAAACTCTATAACTATATTCGTATACGTCACTTAAACGTATATTATTATGAAGTTTAAATATTTCTATATAATTATTTCACTATTTTGTCAGGTAATTGGTATGAATGGAAGAAAAGAAAGAATTTCAAACAAAATAAAATCTTCATTCCCTGCAGCTTGTACGTGAAACAATGGTTGTCAATATTAATTTAGGACTGCCGTTATGCAATGCAAATTTAGTAAAAGGAAACAGTCGATTATTTTCTATTCGAGCGGACTTTATAAATTAGAAGAACAATATCAAGATTAGAATATAAAGTCACGATAGCCGAGTGGTTCGGTGATCGAAATTCTAATGGGAAGTCCCAAACTCGATCCCCAGGAGGAAGGCTCATGACCAATGACCAATGAGATTTTTCGAAAATTTACGATTTGTTTCGTTCTCTTTGACACTAAAATGACGACAATCTCCCACCTGTTACGTTTTCGGACGCATATCCAATATTTAAATATGAATATTGAATTTTGTGCGATTTCTAATGTATGTTTCGTTATTAAGTACTTTTGCTTTAATTTTTTTTTAAATTCTAAACTCTGTATTATTCACGCTCTCCTTTATCTATGAACCTAGTAAATAATAATAATAAATTATTGCATACATAGATCTGATCCCAAAGTAAATAGTTAAATTTTTAAATTTTTCAGAGTTATTTTTTTAATGATAATCTATCTATAAAAATTTACTAAAAAATCACGATTCGTTGGCATTGATATGTTAAATCTGACGCCCTTGAAATTTGCCGCCCTAGGCTCAAGCCTGTTGGTAACTCCGCCTGGTATTAACCTGGTATAACTCTTAAATCATTTATATTTAATATAAGTTAACACGACATTTAAAATATTAATTTTTATAACAAAATTTTGGGATCAATTGATTTATTACTGACTTTGTAAGTATCAACTACTCATTTAAATATTCGGTTCCAAAGCGTTTTCATATAGTAACAAATTAGTAGTTATATGCCTCAACTATTAACTGAAAAATTAATAAATTGACTTACCCCGGGTATAACTTTTCGCGAATGATCCAAATGCATGCCACCGACCTCGATCAGTCCCGGTACCGTAGGTTTAACTCCATTCAGTGAGTGGAAAGTGTTCAGCATCATCAGAGAGTAGTTCTTTCCTAATTCGTGTAAGTCTGGTATCTTCCTACCGAAACGTTTTTCGATCAGCTCACGCTCTTTAACCTGTATCGTGTAATAGTACCAGATGTTGTGGTAGATGTAAACGAAAGTGTTCTCTAATTTTTCCAAGAAATTCATTCGGGTCGTGAATGGTGTACTTAATATAGGCACGTACGCAGGGTTGTCTGTCACACCGATTCTGTTACCCGACCACGGCATTAAACCACTGGATAACAACGCGATAACTGGCGACCTTATTCCGTAAACGTGAAGAAGTCCGAGCATACAATCGCTGTTAAAATTCTCCACCAATACAACATCATAATCAGCTTTCAACGCATCGATCAATGGCGGCCAATCCAGCGCCTTCCCGCAGACATTTAAAGCCATCCCTGACAACGGATGAAACTCCATCAGCTGCTTAACAATTCTTTTGATTCCCGGTATTTTTAGTAGCAGATTTGGTGCCTCATATATTGACAAGTCGAAAGACTCCAGCCCTAAACCGGCGATACCCTCTAAGCTAACATCAGTGTAATTCGCTGGTGGGTTTTTAAGCGGGAAAAATGAGACAGTGGTGACATGATGTCCCCTCTCGGCCAGTGTACGTAACAGGGGCTCGAAGACCATCTGATGACTCTTCCCGGTGTGAGGAAATAGACCGAGAATTTTTGCGGCGCGAACATCGCTTACTACCGCGACAACCACGAAAGCGTAAAAGTAAAGGCGGGAACACATCGCGCGCGTTTCTCGTGCCGCGCCAGAGGGCCTACTGTCCGTAAGACATCGCCCATCGATATATTGTCGACTCTGGCACGTTCGAAACGCTATTTACAGCATTATTTGCGTTGACGACCCTCGTGATAGAATAATGAGGGCATCACAAAGCGTAAGTCTTTGCGACGCGCCTGCCTATCATATACCTACTTCCGTGTATCGAAGTGGATAGATGTTAGTCAGTCGTGAAACCTATGTCATTGCTAACTGCGCCTCGTGATTTATTTATTAAAAGGAAGACAGATTAAACAATAACAGATATAAGCTAGCTCCATTTAGAATTTTATTCAAATTAGTTTAAAGTAATGATAGCCGGGTGGTTGGGTGATCGGATTTCGAGTCTTGAGAGCCTAGTTCGATGTCCTGGTAAGTTCATTTTTTTTTTCAAAAACTTATATACGATATGTATCGTTGGCATGGACTTCGGTGGCGACGTGATCACCACCTGCCACCTTATTCTCTGTCTACCCCAGTATTGGGATTGGCGTGAAGATACTTTTTTAGTGTTTAAAGTACAACACATACAACACAACTCTCCTCGCTATTGGCTTCGCTTATGTAGTCATTCCCCGGTTTCCTTGACCTAAAAAGTTCCTACATCTATCCTATTTTTTCAGAAAACACATGAACACGAGCTTATAAACGTTTTCCCAAAATTGCGAAGGTTCCAATGTACAAATCTACGATGCAAACGTACTAATATTTCAGGTAGGAAAACTCATGACTCCCGGGGATCGAACTAGAGTGTTTGGATTCGAATTTCGTTCATCCGATCTAATCAGTTGCTAATCCTTATGCTATGTCGGAGATTCTACGGAAGATCTGCTACTGATTTCTTATTTAAAAATTTTCAAATACAGAAAGCCATCTACTTTGTAATTATAAATAAAATAAATAAATATCTTCACGCAATTCCAAATGCAGGGGTAGTCAGACTAGACCAGTCTAGACAATTAAGTCCCTTTGACCCACCTTCCGCCGAAGATATTTTCGGGACAACGTGACAGATGGTAAGTCCGTCGCCGTCTTTATGTCCAAGCCAACGATATAATTCTTACATAAGTTTTTGAAAAACTCATTGGTACGAGCCTGCCCCCTGGGGATCGAATTCGGGTCTCTTGATCCGAAATTCCGACCACCCAACCACTCGGCTATCGTGACTCGACAACAAAAGTTGTCATAAAAATTATGTATATACCTCGAGAAAGTTGCTTGAATGCGTTATTAAATTTGTTCTGCTCTGCTATAGGCTATTGCTGCCTATTGTAAAAAGCAATAAAGCCTTATCATTCTAATGTAATCGAAAACGTGATTTTAACACGTGATCGCGTAACCCACTTCAGTGATGATGGTAATCGGCCTTTTTCAAAACGATCGTTTAATCGTTAATTAATGAATACCTCAATAAACAACAATAATACGTTTCACGCTATTCCCAATATTGGGGTGGATAGAGGTCCAGACTATTAAATCATTGCCACCCATTTTTCACCGACGACATTCTTTTGGACCACTCGACCGGTGAGCCTGTCGTCGTATTCATGTCCAAGCCGACGTTATAAATCGTTCATAACTATTGAAGAAACCCATTAGTACCAGCCTGCCACCTAAAGATCGAACTAGCCAAAGGCCTAGGCCTAGACAATCCAATTCATTCGACCCATATTTCTCCGAAGTTTATTTGGGATTTTAAATGTGGTGGGCCTGTCATTATCGCAGTATCCAAACCAACGATACAAATTTCTCACACGTATAGATACCGTAAAAAACAATACGAGCTTTCCGGTTTGGGAACGAACTTGTGTCTCTTGTCTCGAATTCAGATCACCCGACCACTCGACCTGTGTTATTCACTTGAAGAGTATTAATAAAAAGGCTCAAAGAACCTTTCGCGTAAGTAAGGAGCGTGACTCTTGCCGATATTTTCTATCTGACTACCCCGTGAGGGATGATGCCTGTAGATAAATATGCTTGAATTAGTTGAGGACCTACTTTACCTTTTACTTAATCGGGGACTATACGTGAAGATATTTATTTTATTTTAACCTCTCTTACAGAGTAAATAATGGTATTGTTATAGTATACGTAATCGGGTAGGACTGCTTCCTTTAGCTTTAGGTATAGGACGTCAATGTTTGGGCGCTTGGAGCGCAGGCTCGGAGTGCTCATTAAAGCGAGCGCCGCAGGGATTGAGGGGTCACGGTTCGCTGATGGTCACCTCCAGTAGGCTGAGAATCCAAAATGGGTTTCCCCACTTTAAAAAAGAATAAAAGACGATGATTAAGACATTCAAAGAATAATGTAAGCGCAAAATACGGAGTGGTCTGATAATCATAAGGAAACCAGCATTTCATACTTTTGTTTCATGAATTATGTTCATGTTTTCACGCATTATCAAAAACATTTAATATTTTTGTCAAACAATTCTAAAAGTCAGTGAATGAATTCACGGGAAAAATGTTATATTTCTCTCATATACATGAAGCAATTAACACGAGAACATAACATGTACGTTGTTTATCTTCTATCTATAATCTACATCTTCAATGTTAATTGCATTACGAAATTAGAACTCGATTACACCGCCTTAATTGATCTAAGTATTATTAACTTGTTCAATAAGTATTTTAGCGCATATTCTCAATACTGGGGATAGACAGACGACTATACAATTAAGTCCTTTCCAGCCACCTTTCCCCGTAGCCTCTTTGAGCCTATCGTCGTCTTAGTATCCAAGTTAATATTAATATTCATATATACATTTAAATATCCATAACACACATCACACAAATATTTGCCCCTAGCGGGATTAGAACCTGCAACCCTTAGCTTCGAAGGCGGAGTCACTACCAAGTAGGCTACTAAGAGTTTGTGATGTCTCACAGCTGTTATTTTTCAGAATTACAGGTATATCTATAGCAGACATGATCAATTTCAGTGGTAGGGACAGCAGTAAAACCAGTAAGTATTCGCCGTTGTATGAAGTTAAATTTACTGCCGCCATTTTTATAAATAATTGTAATAGTCGTTCTTTAACATTATAAATATGTTTCTTCCCGAGATTTTTCCGCACAGTATCCTGAAAATCCCGCAGGCTCCCTTCGTTAATCGGAGTAAATGTAGCCTATATCTTTCATACGGTACTCATTATAACAAGAAAAACAATTAAAGTTTCCCACAAGAACCCTAATTTTTCCGGTCTAAAAAGTAGTGTGTGTAAAAAGTACTGTGTGCTACTTCTGACTATATTTTATCTCTGTGCCACATTGCATACAGATCAGTTCAGCCGTTCCGGCTTAATTGAGTAACAAACATCCATCCAAACTTTCGCATTTATAAGAGTAAGATTCCAAGTTCAATTGATTGATAGTTTGCCTCCAAAACATACATGTATAACAAATGTTTTTATTTGGCTATAACCTAAACAAATGAACCAGTGTCATGAAGCTGATGTTATTAAAGAAATTTTCAGTAATTACAAATTCATCTTCATTCTGCGTAAACAGAATCTGAGAACAAATATTTATATTTACGTGTTGTGAAAGCTACATAATATAGAACTATTTCACTCGTTAAAATCCAATCTTATATATTAATATTTTCCTGTCCATGGCAAAATCTAGACCATTCAGCAGTCTTTCTACTCGCAAAGTATCGTAACAACACGATAAGCGGTCAATTACTTTAGATTTCTTTGTACACATTTAGTTTATAAATCAGCATCGATATATACAATAAATGCGTTTGGCAATATAGTTCTTAGTGAAGGGATATAAGTTCTGACAGACGTCCGAGCATTCTGTTACAAAAATGAATCAGTCATCGTGCTAACTGTGCTAAAATGCTAATGTTGAATTGCTATTAATAATAATAATAATTATGAAATTTTATTGATTTTTAAAGCATACTTACGCTGAACTTTTATGTTATTAAATTAAAGAGAAGAAAGTCAAAATTGTGTGTCAGTTGAAATTTTGACTTTTTTCTCTTTAAATTAATAATAATAATAATGTTTATTTCAGACCAATGGTCCATATTGTGTTAGTAATTTACATTAACATAACCTAAAAAACTATTGTTAGTGCCTGTATTAACAAATTATATATTTAAACCTATCTCAATTTTTTTAAATACCATAAGAGGGAGATGCCTAGTTACCGGCTTCCGTCTTTGGTATGTGGTATGTAGGCTAACCCAATGCCATGTAAGCATCCCACCTGTTCATCAATGCATTCAGGATGATTAGCTTAATTAAAAGGAGAAAGTTTAAAGTCACGATAGCCGAGTGGTTGGGTGATCGGAATTCGAGTCGAGAGTTACCCGTGTTTGATCCCCAGGAAGCAGGCTCGTATCAATGGCTTTTTCAAAAACCTATGTAAAAATTATATTATATTGTTGGCTTGGGCATTAAGAAGGCGTCGGGCTCAGCACCTGTCTGGTTGTCCCGAAAATATCGTCGGTGGAAGGTGGGTTGATGGGACTTAATTGTCTAGACTAGTCCTTTGTCTACCCCTATATTAGAAATTTCGTGAAGATATTTATTTATTTTAAAGTTTATTCTATTAACTATAAATCTGTTTAAAAACATTGCAAAAAGGGTGGAGTATCCTCTGTCCACAGGAAACCGACTTCAGTTAGCACTTCATTCAGTAACTTCCAACTTCCAAAAGATTACAAGTTCATATATTGCATTTTTGTAGGTATTACGTGTTGAATAAAGATGAAAGTCGTTTGCAGAATACATATTATATATACGAAAGAAGTTGGACCGTTATTATTCCTAACCATGGTTGGTGCAAGTGAAATTAGACTTACATAAACATTTAAAAAAATGAAGGTATATTTATTAAAAAATGAAGGTATATCCTTGCCTGGATCATAAAGGGCGGCGTCTGGCTTAGCACCTGTCACGTTGTCAGGTGCTAAGCCTGACAAAAAATGTCTTCGGAGGAAGGTGGGTCGAAAGGACTTAATTGTCTAGACCTCTGTCTAGCCCAGCATTGGGAATGACTTAAAGGTTATTTATGACTTAAAGATTATTTATTAATTTAAAGGTTATTTATAATGACTTAAAGGTTATTTATTAATTTTAACTTTATTACATGATTTGTGCATGATTCTGAAATAAAAGCTTAAAAGATAATTTCACATAATAAAAATCTTTCTTTCTTAGCGGCTTGTTAGTCCTCTGTAGTAATTATACTAAATAATGACCTCATATTTTACTCTAAAATCAGTTTTTTTACTATGGTTGCCAGCTTCAAGTCGAGCGTAAACGACGCGAAAGTGCGCGTGCAACTGGCGCGCAGTGCGTACTTCTCGCCGTCTCAACCGCTAAATTCACTTCTTATTGCCGAAGCCTGAATACGATTTATCTTGGAGTGGACAGATGAAAATTGTTTGCAAATTTACAACTAAGATATATAGTATGGAAGCGAACGAAACTTCTTGCTTCGAGATGCACGCATGCGGCGCGCGCTGTACGAGCCTTGCATGAGTTGCGTTTACGAGGCGCACCAAACAAGTTCAGTAAATGCACGCGAGCAGTACCGTGAACAAATTGCAAGCGTCGCATGTGGGTGTGTCCACGTCGGGTGAACAAAAATTCATACAAAATTTGGGAAAAAAACACAAAACAATAAACGAAACGGAAATAATTATAATGCAGAAAAAATACGAACGAAATTTTCTTACTATTATAATAGCTAAAGTAAACATGCATTTATTTTACAAACCATACTAATAGTCAGTATGTTTGGTTTTTATGGCGAAACGAATGATTAAATATTAAAAAAATTAAGGCCTTACAAGATGGACATGGTATACAACTTTAAAATACCATATTTTATAATGAAATTCTTAAAACAAATGTCACGTCACGATAGCTGAATGGTTGGGTGATCAGATTTCGACTCATGAGACCCTAGTTCGACCCCCTGGTGGCTGGCTCGTACCAATGGGTTTTTTCAAAAACTTATATACGATTTTATCGGCATGGACATAAAGGCGGAAACGGGCACCACCTGTCACGTAGTCCCAAAAAATGTTCTCTGTGGAAGGTGGGTCGAAGGGACTTAATTATCTAGACTAGACCTCTGTCTACCCCTGTATTAGGAGTGGTGTGGAGATATTATTTTTCTTAAAAGAAATAGAAAATACTACGTAGGTAAAGTCGCGGGGAACTAATCGTACATGTAAAATGTACCATAAAGCGCAGAATTGTTTTATTTGTTCTGTTGTAAGGAAAAAAGCATCGGTCATTATGCTTGTTGCTTGCGCCAAACACATTTCATTGACGAGATACGGTCAATCGAGCGGTTACAACTAATAGCTGTAACGGGGTGCTGTGCAAACGATTTTCGCCTTTACATTACCGTAATTAAAAATTGCAACAGTGTCTTTTTTGCAACGTCGTTTGGCAGGTCGTTCACTTCAGAAGTTCTAATGTAGTTCAAGAAGGCGATGACGCCTGTAATCGTACTAGAGAAAACTGTGCGAGGTTATCTGTTAATGTTATGATGGGCATTGTTGTTTCCTTTGAATTTAGAATTATTAGCCGACTAGAAAACAGGCAGTAAATGTTACAGTTTTTATTCAATGCAATTTGCGTTCATTAATAAAAAACTTAATTATGCTCTAATTCACTGTATGATATCTTTCACAGGTTGTATGATATCTTTTACAAGATATTTTTTTAAGAAATAATATTAAAAATCTTTGTCCAAATCACTTTCTCGCATCAAATTTATTTTTATGTGTATATAAATCTATGCTATTATAAAATTGTAAGAGATGTCTGTACATTGGAGATATTTGAGTGGAAATAACTGGAAACCCTTTAATACGAGTCATCGCAGAGTAGAAAGTTATGTTAAAATGGACACTTTATTTGTTAGTGAATTAATAACTATCTATTTAGATGCGGATTATATAACTATCTATTAAATGTACAAACCTTACCACCCTGATTAAAAATTGCAGTACTTCTCCACAAGGTAATGAATGCTAAGGAATAAACGGAGATGGATATAGCGGCATATCTTGGACGGATTCTAATCAATTATATTATCATAGCTTTCTATAGTCGTACTTAAGAAGTCGTACTCTTACAGTAAATACATAGACGGAGACAACATCACATATATTGCTCTGATCTCAACCCCACAAGATGGAGGAGGCACAACATTGCGGGGAGTCGATGGATGAAGGTGGTATAACTTTATAAAATATCGAATCAATATTAAACAGAACGCGACTGCGGTGAGGAATCTCGTACAGTGATGGCAAATCCTGTGCAAACACTATCCTATTTCCTGTACAAATATTTTCACCTACATTTTTATACAAGGTTAACGAGCTATCGGTTCACATAATGGTAAGTAATTCGACGACCACTGTGAAAGAGTAGCCTACACATCGGTTTTCATTATGTTGCCAGATCTTAAATCGCTTTTTCTACATTTTCTTGGGTCTGGGTGTTGGTGGTGACTTTGTTGTTACTTTTTCCACAATACAAGTGCTTAAACTGCTTACTTTGGTATCAGAGCAATGTTTGTGATGTTGTTTCTCTTTATATTTGTACTTATTTTTATTTATAATAAATTACGACACGAGTGGTTGGGTGATCGGAATTCGAGTCAAAAGAAGTTCGGTTTTGATGTCCCATCGAAGTTCAAATAAAATTACTTGTAATATTGCAAATTCATGGAGGAGTATTGGAAATCGTGAACAAAGGACATCCAGGTAAAACTTGGGAAAACGTATGACTGATCGACTATTATTTCTATTGCCAACAAAATCATAGAGAAATAAGCACTACACAAACAAAATTAGGTTTATATTTACAATACTTATTAACAAGAAACCACAATGATGGCTTGGTATGAAGAACGCTCGCTGCATTTCTACGTTGAATGGCTAGACTTAACCGTTGAGAGATAACAGAGCCAGCCCTCTTGTCACCAGCCTCTACACCGGGTCGCGGAATTTCTCAAGAATCGGGATTGCATGAGAACCCCACATCATCGATCGTCTCTACGATAAATGGAACAAATATATTATACTTCATTTTCAGACTCAATTTTATGGCAATTACCGGACTTTTTCCTAAATTTCCTCCTTTTCCGTGAATTTCCAAAAAAAAAAAAACTCATCCAAACCTTATTCACAGAACGTTCGCTTAAAATGCGTGTGACCCAGTTTCGATTCCTGGAGCTGCGTGGTGGTGGATTCTCTGGCTCTAATTTATCTCAAAGTACATCAACGCAGACATTTGTCTAGCAGTGGTAGAGCCACGCATCAGCTTTTGTTATTGCATGAATAGGCCGGCTCGACCGAGGAAGTACCATGACCTCACAGAATACCGGCGTCAAGAAGAAGTCTAACAAACGTCTGCGTAAAAACGAAAGCGGAGGATCGGATAACTTTGGCACAACGACAATTCTAGGTAATTTAATTGTAGGTAATATCTTTGCGAAGTAACGAAGACAGCCGCAGCAGATGCAGAATAGCCAACATGATCGAAGGATCAGCACGCTGAAGTGGTAGTGGGCTGATTCGTAGAACTGACTACCACGAAAGAGAAGGTTCTTGAGTGGCAGCCTCATATAGATAAACACTGTGTAATACAAACCTCCACAAAATGAAGCGACAACATACAGAATTAAATAACATTCCTGGTGTGGTCAGGCTATTTTACCGTTTACCGTCAGGTTATTTTACCGTAAAAGAAACGTTTCGTAGTATTACCTCATTTTGAGAGAACTCCTCTAGTTGCCTCAGCCAGCATTGGAATCCTGGGCGTCGTCATATCAAGCAACCTTCAGCTTCCCGGTCACTTGGAAGGGAAGGCCAAAGTGGCCTCTAAAAAACTTGGCATGCACTTCATGCTGACCCATCGCATGCAATTTTTTTTTCGAGGAATGTTTCGGATTAATTCGAGCCGTTGAATTTCACTATCGAAGCTTACGACATAATTAACCAATTCCATCGACACCACCACGCTTGGCATTCCACCAGTACTCTTTTCGCGGAATCTTATGCTACGCTCTTGCACTTTATAGAATGTGCTGCAGTTTTCCCGGACTGATACGACGGGATCATCAAGAAAAGAGCCTATACCTTTCTCAAAGGCCGGCAACTCATCTGCTATTCCTCTGGTATTGTAAATGTTCATGGGCGGCGGTGATCGTTTACCATCAAATGAGCCCTCTGTTCGTTTTCCCCCTATCTTATAAAATATTTTGCCTATTACATTTAGTGGTTGGTATTAGGTTTGAGAAGGATTTGAACTTGATACTTGCGACAGAGGCAATGGAAGTGTGGATGCGTCCCTGACCCAGCCAGAATATTCCATTGAAACTTAACTCACGAGAACGATGGAACGACGAACCACTGTTCATATAGAATTCTGTGCCAGATATCGCGTCCATTTCATAAATGTCAATTTATTAAGTATTTCAATTTGTGCATGCAATAATATGTAATTCAAGTAAAGGCAACTGTTGCTTCTCGTTTCGTCAAAGGCAGAAGCCTAGCCTACTTAGCCGGCAGCTTATTTCGTCCTTTGTCTTCTAGCCTTCATGAAAGAAATTTGAGAGACTAGTGTTGTATATGAAGATAAGGTGAATTGCTTGCTAATTTTCATATGTTTAACCAACTTCACGGCTCGTGGTACAAGGTTCTAACTAGTCAGACAAACAAGCATTTTTCTATTATTTTTGTCTATTTACTATTTGGTGAGGTAATTTTCAATGTCATTATATTATAGTCTTTTCTATAAAAAAATATATTCTTACACCATAACCATACGAATACTTATATCACTTGGTTTTTTTTATTCGAGTACTTACTTATCTTCACACACAATCATTGACGGGGTAGCCAGAGAGAACAGATCGCCAAGTGTCACGATCCCTACATACCTCTTTTGCTTCTTTCAGATTCATTAACTTCTTCATACATGCACGTCTAGGTATCCGAGTACTCTTGACCCTCCCCTCTTCGAGCAATGTGCTCTCACATTGTCTTCGAAAGTTAGTCTCGGTCTACCTTGTCGAGGTAATGGTCTAAATAAAAACGGTCTACCTTTTAATATTTACTTTCGCGCTATATATTTTCTGCACCATTCGGTCTTCACTCATTCGCTCAACGTGCCCAAACCATCGAAGCACGCCCTTATCAATTTTGTGATAAGGTCATCTTTCAAATCTGCCATATTGCGAATGTCTTCATTTCGCTTTCGGTCGGCCATGGTAACGCCGCACATTTTACGAAGAGATCGCATCTCCACTGCATTCAACCTGCTTTTATGCTTCTTCTGGCATACCCAGGTTTCATTGCCGTATAACAAAGTCGGTACCAACATAGCGTTATGTATTACAAGGCGTGCACTCTTCTCTACGCCTTGCCTTTTGACTAACGCAGTCAGAGCACCATTGACTTTGTTCCCGGCAGCGACACGCCTGTCCACATCTAAATCACATCTTCCATCCCAGCTAAAAGCACTCCCCAAGTATACAATGTCATTCACCTGTTCTAGACTTTCCTTATTTCCCATATTTCACACTTCGTTCTTTCTTCGTCCCTTTCAAATATCAGAATTTTAGTTTTATGAGCATTCAAACGGAGATCTTTATTTTCACATTCCTCTTTCATACACGTGACTAATGCCCGTAGTTCTGCCTCTGGTGTTGCAATAAGCACTGCATCATCAGCATACAGCAAACAATTTACTTTAATGTCACCCAATTTCACACCCAGACAGCTATCTTTCAGTTTCTGTAAACAGCTGTCGAGATACAGTATGAAGAGCCAGGAAGACCGTTTGGACGCTAAACATGGGTAACAGGTCATGCCCTACCCGCACACAGGTTTTACAGTAAAGTGACTGCAGAGCCCTTAGCAATCGACAATCCACACTATACCCCGGCAACAGTTTCCACATTTTCTTCCTTACAACCTTATCAAATGCTTTCTCAAGATCCACAAAAGCACAGAAAATCCTCTGGTTAGCAGTGAGAAGCTTATCCATGCATCTTCTTCCAGATCTAAATCTGCATTGTGCCTACCATAGAAATCTTACCGATTTCCGTGCCAATCCTACGTGTCAAAACCTTCGAGTAAACTTGACTTGCTAAACTGGTCAAGCTGATCGCCCGATAGCACCCGCAGTCAAAATGTGAACCTTTACCTTTATATAGAGGCACAACAACCGCGGATTGCCAATCATCCGGGACATCCCCCGTCCGCCAGCACAAATTGCACAGCAGATAAAAGTCGTCCCTGACGCGAGGCCCACCATACTTAACCATTTCAGCCGTAACTCTGTCTAGTCCCGCAGCCTTACCATATTTCAAACCTCGAATCGCACGTTCTATCTCTTTCATACTGACGATCTCAGTGATATCGAGGTCCGAGCCTGGAGTACCAGTCACGGCATCTCCCCCGGATCCCTCACTAAGATCATCACACGCATACATTTCTCTATCAAATTCGCTCCATCGCTGCATGTGAGGACGTCATTGGTTCTCGAAAGCACTTGGTTCATTCTTAAGGCCGTCGCATCACTTCGGGTCCTTCCAATCTCTTTCCAGAAGAGTTTGGAGTTCTCTTTGACGTTGTGCGTCAATCTTTTGTCCGCTTCCATTCTACACCTTTCACGCATTTCCTCAATCATTGTTTTCGTGTGAACTTTCTGCAGCTTATACCTTTCTTTCATCTTCTCTCTCATATCCTTACTACTGTCTCTTTTTATCGTTTCACACATTTCTTCCACTGCACTAACCCTTCCATCCCTAAGGCTCTGCCATGTTTTTCCACACATTCTTTTCTGCCAACGATGGTGTCAAACTTCAGCAAGCGGACTAGGTCCAAATATCCAGCTTATATATATTCGAGTCCAATAATTATAATGTCTATATTGTTAAATGCAATCAAAAATTTAACTACCTATTAGAGTTGACAAGTTATTGTTACGATAGTCGAGTCATTGTGGTGATCGGAATTTGAGTCACGATTCACTTTTTTCAAAACTTAAGTGCAATTTATAACATTGGCTTGGACGTATAGCGGCGACAGGCTCTCCATCTGTCATGTTGTCCTACGTGTCTTGCGTGAAAAGTGGGGGTGGGTGGGTCGTGACGTAATTGTATACTTATTTATTTATTTAGTCTTTTTTGAACATTACCATTATATAAGACCAAAAGGCGGAAATAATGCTAAGAGCATTCTCTCCCTGTCAACTTTAGGGAGTGATAAAACATTGAAGGCAGTTACGTACAATAAAAAAAATATAATAGACTTCAGTATTGTGTGGTGTGGAGATGTCTTTTATTTTGTTTAGAGTTGACGAGTCAAAGTAAATCAAAATATTCTATATAAAGCGAAACTGCGTTAAGTAGCAATTCAGATAAGAGTGTTTACTTCGTTTGTTTACGACTTCAGCTCATTACAAGATTAAATATGAAGGAAGGACAAACGCGCTGTTTAATTGACATGTCGTTAAGATAAATAACTCTTTGTGTAAATGAGTGGTATATTTAGGTCAAGTTTTATCTTGATAAGTTATAGCGGGTCTGTTTTCTTTTTCCATGGAAGTAGGGTGGCAAACGTGCTAACATACCGCCCCCAAAGGTTGAGGGGTACTAAAAAAGTTGTTTGCAAACTTTTGCAGTTGCAAACAGAAGCGCAGCGTGGATTACTACAAACGTGGGCAAATTCTCATTTCCAGTGATGCCCCTTTTCTTTGTTTCTCAAGATATACCGCATAGATCTGTTCTACTAAAAATGCTTCGACATGACATACCAACTCATGATGGTGAAAATAAACGCTTCTTATTTTCTTTGTAATTAAATAAATATTATAAATGTATATCATCGCTATAATATAAATTTACCTTTTCGTGACTTTTAAAAAGTGAAAAATTTATTAGTTACCTGTGGGCGTCGCGATTGCGAGGCCGTGGACGAGGCCCCACATCGCCATCGCCTATCTACGCCACTGGTTTCGAACCATTTCAAAAAATGCATTTGCACTTTTAGATTGCCTTCTATTGATTATAGTCTATGATTACTGGCACTCCATTACGTTCCAAAGATCTTATGATAATTAAATGAGATATGAAGTCAGTGTTAACTTCAAATCTACCACAACCCAGCCCAAGATCGCTATAAAGGGCCACGATAGCAGAGTGGTTGAGTGATCGCAATTCGAGTGAGACCCTAGTTCGATTTCTAGATGGTAGGCTCGTACCACTGAGTTTTTTACAAAACTTATGTACGATTTATGTCATTACCTTGGACATAGAGATGGCTCACCACCTGTCATGTTGTCCAATAAGTCTTCGGTGAAAGGTAGATCGTTAAGACTTCAATATGGACTTCTGTCTAACCCAGTCTTGGGAATGGCGTTAAGATAATAAAGAAAGTTTTGAGATATAGAGTCAGCTTACGCCTTTTTTCACATTTACCACAAGCCATCTTATGATTGTTATTATAGAAAAATAAGTAAGCCCTTTTTTGAGGAGGTAGCAAAACAGCTGCTTTTATTAACATTCTGTTAGTAAACTGCAGGACATAGTCCTTCCGTAAGCAGGATTCCCACTTACAGTACCTTAGATGCTGCTATCATTGGTCTGATGTACTTACCTTTGTGAACGAGTGGCCTACACCGCGGTTTTCTTGCTGACTCCGTCGGGTCAATGTAAAATGCACTTTTTTCAAAAAAAATTTCGGGTCTTTAAAAATGGAGAATGGTAAAGGAGAAGGTATGTGGGTCTTTTATTACCTTCGTGAAAGGTAGTACATCACATTTTCTTCTTTGCATTGTAATCATCATCATTTTCTGCATTGTCTTGAGTCATCTGCATGTTTGTGGTACCTTCATTGCTTTAGGTAGTTACTTAGGAATAAGAGCAATGTATGTGATGTCTGTATGTATGTATGTATCATTAACCATATACCAAAAAGGTCAAGTTCTGTAGCAATGATTAGGTTACATAAAATAAATTAAATAAAAAAAATATTAAGAGTATTTATTATCAAAATACTTTACAACAAATATTGTAGCGGTGTTAGAAATTTTTTAAATTGTTCTCGGAATACTTATGGACAACTAACAATAAATAAGGACTTAAAGAAAAATGCACATTTAAAAATACTCCTGAACTTCACGCTGCTATAAGCACCACAATCATGCTGCAAAAAGAATATAATTCATTGAACTTTGCATGTTAGAACAAAGTGTATTTAAAGAAAAAAAATTTCTTCACGCCATTCCCAATACTGAGGTAGTCAGAGGTTTAGACAGTAAAGTACTTTCGACCCACCTTCCACTGAAGATTTTTTTGGGACAACGTGATATGTGGCTCTTTTTTATTCTAAAGAACTTATGGACGATTTATATCATTGGCTTGGATATAAAGACGGCAACTGGATCTTTACCTGTCACACTGTCTCAATATAAGCTCTAGTGAAATATGGGTTTAAAGGACAAAATTGTTTAAATCTCTGGCCATTCATTTGAGAAATGCTTGATAATAAATAAATAAAAACTGAAAAATAAACCCACATAATTTTGATTTATTTCATAGTTTGCTTTTGATTAATTCTTAAAGCATTTAATTTATAAAGCAAAGACATGCAGGAAGCCCAACTAAATATGGACACAATTGTTAGGCAATAGCAAATTAATAAGTATGATATGATATAAAAGGAATAAACATGACATGACATGATTTGACATTGTGTGGAATTTGGATTTTAAACCTGTTGTCCACACCAATAATTGTTTCACATGTGTACAAGTTCTTTGTTCTGCAGTAAACTTTTATTAGCTGTTCATTTCAAATCAATATTATTATTAATTGGGAATAGTTAAGCAACATAGGCCTCCTCCAAAGCTGGTAAATGGGGAGGCCTATATTCAGCAGTGCACTCTTTATAGCTAAATAATAAACAAAAATTATAAAACTAAAACGAAAAAAAATACAAAAATACTCTTTCGTAGAAACAAAAGTTATTAAATTTACACATAAACATTAAATACTTTTCTATAAATGCAATGCAAAATAAAACTTAAAAATAAGTTACAAGTTTTATTTTGTACTGCATTATCTTCATGCTTACCCTGGATAGTTTACTACAAATAAATTTCATATGAAATAAAGAAATGTGAAAGAAAATATGCCTCTAACCAGTTTGTGACATTTTCTTTAAACTTCAAACTTTTTTATAGACATTTTTTATCTTTCTCAAAGAATGCCTTCTAATATGGACAATACCAGTCTGTTGAGGTTAAATAACAGTTAACATTTTCACAAAATTAAAAAAACCAAAGCTCCTTGTTTTTCATAAATGAATAGCAAAATTATTTTTAGAGCTATGCAATCTGTACTCCCACAATCCACTTACGCAGTTTCTAGAAGAGTTTGCCAATTACTAGAATTCTCCTTTATCTATTTGCTTTTAGTTACAAATACCTGTCCTCATTAAAAGTATGAGGAAGAGTTTATGTAAATCCTATGAAAACTTTTACAATGTGTGTAACTTACCCATACAAATACAAAAAGAATGACAGAAGATAGAATGCCAATTTAATCCAACCTTCCCTCTGGCAAACTGTTAAGACATCTGCATTCATTATGCTGGTTGGGTCATAAAGACCTGGCCCAGACATTACAGGCCTTGTTCTGTATCTGTAAATAATAAATACTTTTTGTATAACATTAAATATACCAATTTTTAAGAAATTATGTCTTCATTTTCTGTGTTAAATTTGTATTAAAAAACAATAATATAAACAATATCTTCACGCCATTCCCAATACAGGAGGTAGACAGACTAGTCTAGTCCTTTCGACCCACCTTCCACTGAAGACATTTTTCGTGACAACGTGGGAGATGAGCCCGTCGCCGTCTTTATGTCCAAGCCGACGATATAAGTCTTAATAGCTTTTGTATTAAGATATTAATTGTAATACAAATCTAATTGTCAACTATTCAATTCAAAGAAATTAGGATCTATAATTTAAAATTTGATTCAGGTTTACACTGAATTTGGTTAAGGCTAGGATACATTTCCTCAGATAGAGGATTTCATTTTCATTTATAACCTAATTAAGACTAGGATAACCTAGATAACTCACCTATGGATATGATAAAGAATCAATGGCACGTTAACCAACAATGAAAACCATTCACCCGAAAGTAAGAATAATATATTAATAAATAAATGTAATAAGTATTCAGGTAGCACCAACTGCAATGAAATAAATACAGGTTACATAGTGCAATGCCGCCATAAACATATTAATTAAAATACTAACAGGATTGAGGCTATTGCATTGATCTATGGGATTCTTATAATCAGTTTTCAATTCATCAAACGCTATAACATGGAATATAGAGAAAAATATAAGGAAAGCGTCAACAATTAACGCTATAATGTAAGAAAAGGCAGGAAAACTAAACGCCATTTTGACAAAAACAAACCTATGACTGACACTGACATTAACAACTTACATTATCGCAGACCCGACAGAGAAATAGTTACCACGACAGATCATAAATTATAACTTGGCCAACGTGGCTCAAAAATTAATTCACGTGTTACTGTTTTATTATCTTTGAACATTTTAAAAATTATAAAAAGCCGTGATAGGAACAGTCAGTCTTCTCGTTTAACTTATCGCTTCTGTTGTTGATATTACTATTCAATAATCATCACAGCTGTTTTTTACAGTTTACGTTTCTAGCATTATACTGTACGGATGTTGTGCTGCCACCCACAGTTATATGCCAGCCAAGTCGCGTTATGTCGAGACGTCGTCCTCTGAGGGCGCCTCGTAGCGCACGCCGCAGCAAAAGAGTTGGCGCACCGTGCGGGAGATTCGCGAAGAGCGTGATTCGCTGCGCGGCAGCCCGCCTCCTTCTTCATCGTCCGACCATTCGGAATGTTTCTTAGCTGCTTCTGGTGTTCGCAACTCCGCTATCTCTTCTTGTATGCTGCCTTCTTCTACCTTCTTATCCGATGTCTTGTCCGGAATATCGGTTTCCTTTGTAATTTCAAGAGATGCAATAGGCTGCGCGATTGGGTCTAACTTCATTTCCACTTCTATGGGCGCTAACGTAATGGTCTCAGGCGACATGTCATGCTTTTTGGTGCTTGAAGATAATTTCTTCGCCAACACTTGTTTCTGTTTCTCAGATGACACACACACACCCACAGTGCGTGCGTTATGTGGCACACCACATGTGGCGACTTCATGTGGAATAATTGAGAACTAGGAAGAGAAGGAAAACTTCCGAATTTATGTCCGAGAAGAAATGGACAATTTTTCAATAAGGTATTATTGGTTTGTTGGGTCTCTGCTGGTTTTTACTTTACCACAAAAAAAAGGTATTTACTTTACCTTAGCTGGTTTCGTAGTAACCTCATTAATATATTTGGTACTAATAATTGTTAAAGAATATTTATAATTTTAAACTTTCTCTAATGTGTCCACCATTCTCGTTATGTGCCACAAGTAACGACTTGTGGCACATAACGATGCGTTCATTGTGTGCTACAAGTCGCTACTTGTGGCACATAAAGCACGTAATAACTTAAAAATAAACTTACGCAATAATAAACTTTCTCTAATGTGTTCTCTACATTAGCGAAAGTTTAAAATGTATTTCAATTAAATATATTAAATTTTAAATTAAATTAATTCTCTTTACAATATGCGAGAGGTTGGGGGATCGGAATGGTAGTCACGGCTTGTATCAATGAGTTTTTACAAATCTTTTGTACGACTTACGTCGTTGGCTTGGCCATAAAGACGACAACAGGGTCACCGCCTATCACGTTGTCCCAAAATAAGCTCATGTGAAATGTGTGTCGAAAGGACTTAATTGTCTAGACCTCTAGTTACTCCTGTATCGGAAAATGCGCGAAGAAAAAAATCATCTCCAATAAAATTAAACGTGTAATCTTGATATTTAATTTTTTTTTTTAATTTCAATAATAATTGATCGATTATCCTAGTGGAATATTGAACGTTGTGAGCACGGTTTTACATGCAAGAATGTATCCATTGTATCAATCAAAACAAGAGTACTAATAACTTGACGATTATGTATGAAGAATAAATTTGAATCTAAAAGAAGAGAAAGAAAAATGATTGGATCGTGACACTTAGGGATCGACCTCATCTTCCCAAAAAAAACCTCTGATTTTTTTTGGGATGGTGCGTGAGAAAACAAAGTTTTAGTAGCTATTCAAATACATCTAGCAATTTTTGTTAGTCTGTGACTACATCGCTGCCGATGTTGACAAATAATATAATTCCAGCTCAATACGATGTTTTTGACGTATGACGTATAGTTCGACTGAAAATAAAAGTTACATTCTGATTTTCACGTTGTAAAGAAATAGAAGTCTTTTTAATTTAAATAGGTTTTAATAATATTTTTAGGAGTTGTGAATTTGTGAAATCTGGCTTGTAAAGATATAATTTATTCAATTGGAAATGTATATTTAAAAACATTTAACAGTAGAAAAACAGATACATTATACGTTTTAATAATGGAGCGTCTCTGGTTCATAGTTTTAAGTGCTATAAATATTGTGATATGTATAGAACATGATTTTAAAGGATTTGATGATAGTATATTATTTAGTATAAATTGGCCCGGTTATAAACATCGATTAGAAAATTCCATTGACGGAGTAAAAAAACATGAGGTACTTATGCCATCTGAAACATTAATTTTTGGTACACTTATTTTGTGGGTAAATCACAGCACAAATCACATCACATATGATTTGATTTCTAAGTCTGAATTTATCATTTTCTCGTTTCTGAACATTAGCATTAATAAACATAAATGAACTATTATGAAAATATTTTATTTTCGTAGTCACAATAGCTGAGTAGTTGGGTAATCGGAATTCAAGTCAAGAGTTCGATCCCCATGTACTTACAAGTAGTTTATGTAAAGTACTATATAAACTGCACCCTACATTAATTTTTTTGCCCATAAGTTTCATTTACTTATAAAAGTTTGGTAGTATTGCAATTTTTTTATAAAAGTTTGGATGAAAGAATATGAATGAATATTTAAAATACTATTGACTAATTTAAATTATCTGGAAATTTTTGAGGGATTTAACAATTCTAGATAAAGAGAGCATTGAATCATCAATGTTTCAAAAGACTGTTGACTGTTAAGTTCCATCCAGAAGAAAACACATTCTTATTCATTCAATTAAAAACATATCTTCACACCATTACTTATACAGGGGTTAACAGAGGTCTATACAATTAAGCCATTTTGATCCACTTTTCACCAGAGACATTTTCAGGAAAATGTGACAGACCAGTGAGCTTGTTAGTGTCTTTATGTTCAAACCAGCTACATAATTCTTACATAAGTTTTTGACCATTTTTTTTTTATTTTTTTAACCAATTATTTTTAAACAATGTATATGCCACAAGAATAGTTGACAATTATGAATAATAATTTGAGCTGCTTTGACTTATTTCAGGGTAAAGAAGTAATGCAAGTGACAACAGCAGATAAAGAAAAATATGAATGCTATTTGCCGGAGCTTCAGTCAAAGGAAGCCATAAATACAGCTGAATATAATGGACCTACACCTATTAGTTTATTGAATCCCTTATTTTCACAAAAAATTTGCTCCTACAGATTAGAAAGCTATTGGAGTTATGAAGTTTGTCATGGAAGATATGTTCGGCAGTATCATGATGAAAGAGATGGTAAATATAATTTGAAAATTTTCAGCCGTTATGGCTTTTATAAACTCACTGTAGGATATAGCCCTCTCTTGAAGGCAGGATTTACCATAATCACCATGCTGAAAGCCAATAGGTGCTTGTATTACCAGATACCTAATAAAGATTGTCTATTTTAGATTGATACCCTGAAAAACTTAAATTATTCTGATGTTAACAGTATTATTAGTTTTATAACATCTTTCATGAAAGTTGTATTAAAATTGATTTCATCAATTTAAGTAGACTACATACATTAGCATGTTTTTATATAAAAATTGAGTTTCAATAATACTATATCAAATTTACAGATATGAACATTATATTTTTAATTTAAAGCTTAAGAATAATAATTATTAAAAAGAATTATTTACTAGAAAAAGTAATAAAACCGACAGATACTGTATGTTTTATACCTTCAAAAGGTATAAAACCTTTAATTTTTATATTGTTTGTCATTTAAGGAAAACAGATGAAAACTCAGGAATTCTATCTTGGTCTGTGGAGCTTAGAGAGCCAAATGAAGCTGTTGTCGGACTTGAAAACATCCCAGGAGAGTAAAGTACCACCGAAAACTACCAAAATTGAAGGAGTTGCCTTGCCTTGTGTTGAAATGGTGATGGATGGAGGTGAGTTACTTATTTCTAACACAAGCAATCACAAGCTTGCAATGCCAGTTACCTCCATAGAGTAAGTAGCTTGCCTATTAACAGGTTTAAGAATTTGTTAAGGAAACACTTTACAGGAAGGGTTACTATAATATAAAGGAATATATTAATGACAGTACTGGAAATGAGAACTTTGAACCCTGGAAATGAGGTGATAACTCCCAAGCTATTTCTATGACAAATCAGATATTTTTGTATCATCTAAAAGTGGAAAAAAAGTTTTGCTCAAAAGAATACCTACAGAGGTTCATTCGCCTGTTATTCCCCAATAAAGGAACATCATAACAAAAAGATGGTAGATTAAAAATTACTGATGATAGATTAAAGATTAAAAATTTTGATAAATAAATGATTTGATTTGATTACCATTATTATACAGATTTCAAATAAGGAATAGCTAATGCCTTTAGTAAGTAATCTAAGTATAGCAATTTTAAGATTGTGATATCCATAATTCTAACCCAAAATGGTGGATATTGTTTAATAATATACCACACTCTCACTTCCCATGTATCATAAAATGGGAGTTATGGGAAAAGCCATGAAGTTCAAGGGCCTCTGTCAAATTCTTGGGGTTCAAATTTCAACAGACTGGTGACAGGCAGCAGTTTCTAACCCAAGTTAGCCAAGCGTGGCGAACTGTCTCTTTAGAGAGGTCTATACAATTAAGCCATTTTGATCCACTTTTCACCAGAGACATTTTCAGGAAAATGTGACAGACCAGTGAGCTTGTTAGTGTCTTTATGTTCAAACCAGCTACATAATTCTTACATAAGTTTTTGACCATTTTTTTTAACCAATTATTTTTAAACAATGTATATGCCACAAGAATAGTTGACAATTATGAATAATAATTTGAGCTGCTTTGACTTATTTCAGGGTAAAGAAGTAATGCAAGTGACAACAGCAGATAAAGAAAAATATGAATGCTATTTGCCAGAGCTTCAGTCAAAGGAAGCCATAAATACAGCTGAATATAATGGACCTACACCTATTAGTTTATTGAATCCCTTATTTTCACAAAAAATTTGCTCCTACAGATTAGAAAGCTATTGGAGTTATGAAGTTTGTCATGGAAGATATGTTCGGCAGTATCATGATGAAAGAGATGGTAAATATAATTTGAAAATTTTCTGCCGTTATGGCTTTTATAAACTCACTGTAGGATATAGGCCTCTCTTGAAGGCAGGATTTACCATAATCACCATGCTGAAAGCCAATAGGTGCTTGTATTACCAGATACCTAATAAAGATTGTCTATTTTAGATTGATACCCTGAAAAACTTAAATTATTCTGATGTTAACAGTATTATTAGTTTTATAACATCTTTCATGAAAGTTGTATTAAAATTGATTTCATCAATTTAAGTAGACTACATACATTAGCATGTTTTTATATAAAAATTGAGTTTCAATAATACTATATCAAAGTTACAGATATGAACATTATATTTTTAATTTAAAGCTTAAGAATAATAATTATTAAAAAGAATAATTTACTAGAAAAAGTAATAAAACCGACAGATACTGTATGTTTTATACCTTCAAAAGGTATAAAACCTTTAATTTTTATATTGTTTGTCATTTAAGGAAAACAGATGAAAACTCAGGAATTCTATCTTGGTCTGTGGAGCTTAGAGAGCCAAATGAAGCTGTTGTCGGACTTGAAAACATCCCAGGAGAGTAAAGTACCACTGAAAACTACCAAAATTGAAGGAGTTGCCTTGCCTTGTGTTGAAATGGTGATGGATGGAGGTGAGTTACTTATTTCTAGCACAAGCAATCACAAGCTTGCAATGCCAGTTACCTCCATAGAGTAAGTAGCTTGCCTATTAACAGGTTTAAGAATTTGTTAAGGAAACACTTTACAGGAAGGGTTACTATAATATAAAGGAATATATTAATGACAGTACTGGAAATGAGAACTTTGAACCCTGGAAATGAGGTGATAACTCCCAAGCTATTTCTATGACAAATCAGATATTTTTGTAACATCTAAAAGTGGAAAAAAAGTTTTGCTCAAAAGAATACCTACAGAGGTTCATTCGCCTGTTATTCCCCAATAAAGGAACATCATAACAAAAAGATGGTAGATTAAAAATTACTGATGATAGATTAAAGATTAAAAATTTTGATAAATAAATGATTTGATTTGATTACCATTATTATACAGATTTCAAATAAGGAATAGCTAATGCCTTTAGTAAGTAATCTAAGTATAGCAATTTTAAGATTGTGATATCCATAATTCTAACCCAAAATGGTGGATATTGTTTAATAATATACCACACTCTCACTTCCCATGTATCATAAAATGGGAGTTATGGGAAAAGCCATGAAGTTCAAGGGCCTCTGTCAAATTCTTGGGGTTCAAATTTCAACAGACTGGTGACAGGCAGCAGTTTCTAACCCAAGTTAGCCAAGCGTGGCGAACTGTCTCTTTAGAGAGGTCTATAACCAGCAAGTAGTGTACAGGCCACTACTATGCACATGTGTACTATGGACGACCTTCGTGGATGAGTAGAATACACATAGGTTTTCAGGGTGCTGGCAGCTCTTTGGTCCCTATGAGGTCAATGAAAAAAACATTTCTATATTTTCTTGGATCTGGGTGTTTGTGGTATCTACATTGTTTTTTATTCAATATTACAAGTGCTTATGCTGCTTACTTTGGGATCAGAGCAATGTATGTGGTCTATCTACATATGTATTTATTTACTATTATATACATATGTACTCAAACAAGTGCCATTTGTGTAGGCTTCCATGTTGGGCCCATTTCTCATTTACATTGATGACTACCACATTTTGTAGGGAATCAACATATAGAATAAATTGTTGTATGATATGTATTAAAGTGCTTTGTGAATACTTATTGCGAGTGGTAACGGCGTAAGAATATTGCCACTCCCTTTCTTCCCGAGGGTGTCGTAAGAGGCGACTGAGGGAAACCACCTTGGATATCAATATGGCAACCAACAGATGGCGGGATAACCATCACTTAAAATATCAGACCAATGTAATATATTACTTTGGTCTGATATTTTAAATAACCAAAGTAATATATTGGTCTGGTATTGCGATCGCCAACTCGCTTGCCAAGCGTGGCGTTTATGGTAAATCTTTGCTATGGCAGAGGCCTATGTCCAGCAGTGGACTTTAACAGGCCGTTATGTATGTATATATGTATGTGGTTACTTATGTATGGAGATTATGACAAATTCTCCTGTAGTCCACTTTTTTACTGTAAAGTAACCAACAAAAAAACGTTTTCAGGCACAGTATGCGATCTTAATGGCAAACCTCGCGTCACTAGGGTGCTGTACGTTTGTTATGAACATGGGAAGCATGAAGTGTATTCATTCAAGGAAACTGCTACTTGCGAGTATGAAATTGTCATACTGTCCTCATTGCTATGCGAACATCCACAGTTTAAACCGGAAGTTGTTAGCGAGAATAAAATTGATTGTTTCGCAATTGCTGGTAGTCCGGTGAAACCGACAAGATTGATTAAAATGGAATTTGACGATTTGAAGTTCCGTTATGACACCATGAATGCTTTGTCCAATGTGAGTAAAAGTTTGTTGGAATTATTACACTATTTAGATGTGTTATGTGTAGCATCAATTTATCATATATTTTTGATAGACTTTATTGCCGTGTCTTAAGAATTTCTTTGCCGATATTTGAGTTAGCAAGGCGGTTTTGTTACCATCCGTTTTTCGTAGTGCTTCTTTGTTTGAATTAGCGCATACTTTGAAAAAAAAAAACATTTCTTTTAAATGGGGGTATTTGACAATTACCATGTTTGATTACCAATAAAAATAAACTCTTGTTAGCTACTTACTTTGTTTCCTTAAGTAGCCGCGTCTACTGTGTATGATATCTGGTATATCTGCCTGTCTGGTATATCTGATATATCTGGTATGCTTGTCAAATGTGGTAATTATGGCAAATCTTAAAACTGGAGGCCATCGCCTTACTTTTACAAGCCAGGAAGTAAGTTAATTAAAAAATACTTAACATTTTTAATTTGTTCGTTCAACAGACTTTAAATAAAGGTTCCCTTATTTAACTAATATTTTGAGAATTGTTCTAACTAAATAAAAAGTATTGACTTTTTTATATATAAAAGCATATAAAAAGACAAAGCAATGTTGCTTTTACAATACAACAGATATAATACTAGTTTGATTGAGCAAACATTTTAAATCAATATAATTTGAATCATTTTAAGTGTATTTAATAGATTATAAAATCTCAACCTCTAAGTTTTTATAATTTTGTAGCCAAATGCAACATTTTTGTAGGTTTACTACACATACACACAAAAACTTATTGAATACCCCTTTTTTTAATATTTTGACGTAGGTAGGTATTTGAATTAAAAAGAAAAAAGTTCAGCATAACTATGCCGAATATATGCTTTAAAATCAATAAAAAAATCTTATATTATAGGAATGTCAATATCATCAGGGATTATGAAAAAATTGGAGCCCTATATTTTTTTTTGTTTTTTAACCTTTCCATCTTTTTGTATATTATTTGCTGAAGTTTCTAATCAACTTGTGTTTTATTGGCCTTCAGTTTTGTTTTAATATGATTTGAACAATTTCATTTAGCTTTAGTAGTGATGTAATCGTAGTTGCTTCATTAACGTGTCAGCATGTTGTTCAGGAAAAGGACGCTAAGGATATTGTGGCCGTATTGAAACTTGAGAAAATTGATAAGGTAATTTATTTTTTTTGGTGCATGCTCTTTTTATGATTAGTTTTTCTTTATGTATTTCTATAATCTAGCATTTTTTTTACTTCTGCCAGTCACTTTATCCGTATTATTTTATTTCCGCATTTTTTTTTAAATATCCTAGTAAAAAGTCCCAGGCTGTGTTCCGTTCTGGTTTATATGTTATAAACAAAAAAGCTATTTGTACGCTAACTGATGTAGGTTTAAAAATATCCAAGGTCGAGACAATTAAGTCCCTTCCACCCACCTTTCACCGAAGACAAATTTTTGGAACAACGTTACAGGTGGTGAGCCTGTCGCTGTCTTTATGTTTAATTCAACGATTATATCGTACTTAGGTTTTTGCAAAAATAATAAAATAAAACTCCAGCCTACCACCTGGGAATCGAACAGCCACTCGGCTATCGTGATTTTTTTAAATATCCGAAAATAGTTTTATTTTAAATGTGTAGTATTCGCGTAAATACAAGAAATCATTAAATAATATCAAGTGAAAAAAAAAAAGAGAAAAGGGAGGTGAATGTTACATGGTCAGGGCATATTGCAGGATGGTGAAACCCACTTCAAGTTCGAACTGCATCCGTTGAGCGATGAGGAAAAGCTGACGGAGGAAACTAAGACTACTCCGACGGTGGACAAGCCGCTACCGGTTATACTTGACGACTCTCCCGTCAGGGCTTTCCTTAACGGCGAGAACTGCTTGAATGGGGTGAGTATATAGTCTAAAACTTGTATCATTATATTACTCGGACACATTATAGGGCTTAAGAAAAAAAAAGTAAAAATATACTAAGTCACACATACAACTAAGTACAACGTATATACAGTCACGATCCTTAAATACCTTCTTTCTTACTTAATTATCTTCACGCACAGTCGCTGACGGGGTAGCCTGAGAGAACAGATCGCCAAGTGTCACGATCCCTACATACTTCTTTCGCTTCTTTCAGATTTATCATTTTATTCATACATGTACGTCTCGGTATCCGAGTACTCTTGACCCTGCCATCTTCAAGCAGTTTGCTCACATGGTCTTCGAAAGTAAGTCGCGGCTTACCTCGACGCCTTTTAATGTCAACTTTCGCGCTGTATATTTTCCTCACCATTCCGTCTTCACACATTCTTAATTTAAGTGATAAGGTCATCTTTCAAACCTGCCATATAGCGAATATCTTTGTTACGTTTTCGGTCGGCCAAGGTAACGCCGCACATTTTACGAAGAGACTGCATCTCCACTGCATTCAACTTGCTTTTATGCTTCACCTGGCATACCAAGGTTTCAGTGCCATATAACAAAGTAGGTACCAGCACTGCGTTATGTATGTGCAGTTTTCAGTACGCCTTGCCTTTTGACTAACACAGTCAGGGCACCATTGACTTTGTTTCCGGCAGCGACACGCTTGTCCACATCTAAATCACATCTTCCATCTCGGCTAAACGCGCACCCCAAGTATACAATTTCATTCACCTGTTCTAGACATTCCTGATTAACCCATATTTCACACTTCGTTCTTTCTTCGTCCCTTTCAAATACTAGACTTAGTTTTATTAGCATTCAAACGGAGACCTTTATTTTCACATTCCTCTTTCTTACACGTGACTGATGTCCGCAGTTCTGCCTCTGATGGTGCAATAAGCACTGCATCATCAGCATACACTAGACAATCTACTTTTGTGTCACCCAATGTCACCACCAAACAACAATCTTTCTGCTTTTGTAAACAAAAGCAAAAAGCACCTTTAAAACTTTTGTTACCTTTTTTCAAATTCATAATTTTCTCCATATATGCACGTAGATATCTCGATCCTCCTCTTCCGTCTTGGCCTATTTCGACACCTTTTAAGATCTTCCAAACCTGCCATATTGAGAATCTTGTCGTTTCGTTCTTGGTCGGCCAAGATAGGGCCGTACATTTAAAGATGAGAGACAGATCCAGTTTTCGCTGCCATATAACAAGTAGGCGTGCAATTTTCACTATGCCGTCTTTTAACTAACGTATCAGTTGCTTTGGCAGCCTGTAAATGTCCACTGCCGGATAAAGGCCTCTTCTTCTCTTAAATAATTGAGTACGTTCCCCTGCTGTACTCTCATGACAGGGGAAAGTCCTTTACGCTACTCGAGGGGTGATTTGGCGACTTTACACTTCCTCGATATTATTTAATTATATTGGGAAGGTTCCTCACTATGTTTTCCTTGACCACGAAAAAGAAATACCTACACGCAATTCCCAATTCCGGGGTAGACAGAAGTCCAGACAATTTCGTCTTTTCACCGAGTACATTTTTTAGGATAACTTGATTGGCGATGCGTCTGTCGCCGTCTTTATGTTCAAGCCAACGATATAAATCGTACAATCGTTCATGGAAAAAAAAACTCATTGGAACGAGCCTACCATTTGAGGGTCGAACTCGGTTCTCTTGACTTGAATTCCGGTCACTCAACTCGGCTACCATGACTCTTAAATTTCACATTAATTTAAATTAAAATAAAATAAATAAATATCTTCACGCAATTCCCAATACAGGGATAGACATAGGTCTAGTCTAGACAATTAAGTCCCTTCGACCCACCTTCCACCGAAGATGTTTTCGAGGACAACGTGACAGGTGGTGAGCCTGGCGCCGTCTTTATGTCCAAGCCAACGATATAATTCGTACATAGATTTTAGAAAATGCCATTGGTACGAGCCTGCCATCTGGGGATCGAACTCGGGTCTCTTGACTCGAAATTCCGACCACTCAACCACTCGGCTATCGTGACTTTTTATCACATTAATTTAACACTTTTATAATTCGATCTCTAATTCTTTAAGGAGCATTAATTATTTATTTATATAGGAGCATTAATCTATATTTTTGTTGTTAGCACCTGCCATCTACTTCTCACCATAACAAAGGTTGACTGGTAGAGAATGCCACAAGGCATTAAGTCCGCACAGTGCAGCTCTTAGTATAAGATACTTACTTACTTACTTATCTTCACGCACAATCCCTGACGGGGTAGCCAGAGAGAACAACACCAGATCGCCAAGTGTCACGATCCCTACATACTTCTTTCGCTTCTTTCAGATTCATCATCTTCTTCGTACATACACGTCTAGGTATCCGAGTACTCTTGACCCTCCCCTCTTCAAGTAATTTGCTCACATGGTCTTCGAAAGTTAGTCGCGGTCTACCTCGACACCTTTTAATATTAACTTCCGCGCTATATATTTTCTTCACCATTCGGTCTTCGCTCATTCGCTCAACGCGCCCAAAACCATCGAAGCACGCCCTTATCCATTTTTGTGACAAGTTCATCTTTCAAACCTGCCATGTTGCGAATCTCTTCGTTTCGCTTTCGGACGGCAAAACGGTCGGTCTTTCTTAGTATGAGGTGTAACAAATAAATAAATAAATGTATACATATACAGGGCACAGGTTGGTGGAAATATGAATTCTGCTACGGGAAACACGTGGTACAGTACCACGTGGACAGGAGCGGCGAGAAGACCACCCTTCTGCTCGGCAAGTTCAAAGAAGAGACGCATCTAGAGTGGATCAAGGAGAACAGAGGGAAAGCACCGAAGCCACTTAGTAAGTTATCTAGAATTACTGGTGGTTGGGTGGCCGGAATCTCGAGTTGAGAGAACCGAGTTGGATCACCAGGTGGCGGGCTCGTGCCAATGGGTTTTTCAAAAATTTATGTACGAATTATATTGGAAATTAAAACGGCGACGGGCTCACCACCCGTCACGTTGTCACGAAAATATCTTCGGTGGAAGGCGGGTCGAGGGGACTTTATTTTCTGGACTAGACCTCTGTCTACCCCTACAGGGTAATACATAATACTAATACAGGGGTAGACAGAGGTCTAGTCTAGACAATTAAGTCCACTCGGCTGTTGTGACAATCGGCTAATTTTTGGCCTAGTATTTTATCTGGATAGATGGGTATCCCACTATCCGTCGGTAGACAATGGTATTTTCAAAGCTTTTTTTAGTTGTCTTACGACATCCACGGGAAGAAAGGAGGCCGTATATTTTTACGCTGACATACCACTCGATAAAAGTTAGAAATAAAAAATAATATCTTCACGCCAATACTAGGCTTGAAGCAGTCTCAAAATCTCGGATTTCCTTGGAAGGTGGATTCCCTTCCAGCAAAGAAATTTTTTGAGACAACGTGACAGGTAGTGTGCCTGTCGTCGTCTTTATGCCCAAGCTAACGATACAAATCGTACAAAACATCATTGGTACGAACTTTAGGATTGTACTCCGCTCCCTTGACTCGTATTCCCGATCAATCCAACCACTCGGCTATCGCGACTGCCCAGACTAAAACACCGAACATTGTGCACGCAGATGTCCGCACTTCCGTGTCCCACTTCTATTCGGGCGGCGATATTTGCGACAAAACGGACAAACCGCGGCAGACCGAAGTCAAACTCAAGTGCCTGGAGAACTCCTCAAGTCCGGCCCAAGTGTCCCTGTATCTCCTGGAGCCTAGGACTTGTCACTACATACTTGGCGTTGAGTCTCCTTTGATATGCGACATACTGCCACTGGCTGACGAGAATGGTCTCATCAAATCGACTAAACCCGCTACCGAGGCACCGAAACTGAAATCGGACGATGCGGTAGCGGAAGAAGAGAAGGATTCGAAGCAAAAGTACGCGGAAAAGTTTGGTAATGATTAAGTAATAAATGTTTCGTTTTGGGATTCGATTGTTTCATTTTATTCCAGTTTGTCTTTGAATGACTGCGACAATAATTATCATTAGAAAGTATATAATATTATTTTATGTAACGTGGCAACATTATTCTCCTTTCTCTCTGCCTGCGCTCGACCCGTTAGCCAATTAGAGCGCCGGAAAAAGGCGCCGTCATCTAGTAGTCCTTCCCGCGCATTTATTTATTTATTTATGGAAAACCAACAGTTTATTTAATACATAATTTAACAAACAAAACAACTTAAAAGCCTATAACAGGGTTTCACTAATAGTAATTAAATAAAAACAATAATTAGAGTTCGGCTGCACATGGAGTACTGTTGTCATCTCTGAGCGGGGGCACCCCAGTGTCAGCTCCTTCCATTTGACCGTATCCAACGAAGAGCGGCTCGAATCGTCGACGACCATGTTCTATCTGATAGGCTGGACCCCCTGGCTTTGCGAAGAGATGTTGCATCTCTTTGCATTTTTTACTAGATGTACTACGGGGAATGCTCCGAGGAAAGGAGAAATGCATTGTACTTTACGGCATAGTGAAAAATTCCATCATCACCATCTTGATGCTTGGCATTCCACCACAATGCGAATTTTCTGCCACGCACTTGCACTTTATGGAATGTGCTGCCGTCAGCGGTTTTCTCCTGAACCGATACGACTTAGGGACCTTCAAGAAAAGAGCCTATACCTTCTCAAAGGCCCGCAATAAATCTGCTATTCCTCCGGTATTGTAGATGTTCATGGGCGGCGGTAATCACTTACCATCACATGAGCCACCTGCTCGTTTGCCTGCCTATTCTATAAAAAACACTGAAATCTTACAAAAACATAGAAGTAATAAAAAATATTTTCGTGTCGATGTAATGTGTAGTCGAAACAGACTCAGCGTAGTTTGCTATGGAATCGGCATTCTCAAGAATTGGCATTGACAAGAAACCGTGTCGAAGTTTTTATTTTTTGATTTTCTATGGAGTAAAAGGTTTTGTACTCAGTCTCACGTTGGAAAGTCAGCTGGAGAGTAACGTCCTCTGTTTCTAACTCTGAAGGAAGTCCGTTACTGATTTTAAAAATTCTTTCAGCAATAGAAATCTACAACATTATCAGAGAGTAATATACTGTAATACACTATTGTAACCCAAGGCACTAAAAGTTTTGATGTTAGTAAAATTTCGGTTTACTTGACAATGGCGAAGAAATTTAGTTTTGGAAATACATTTAACACTTAACATTCAAGTCTGGCCTATCCGCCTGCCAAGTGTGGCAATTATAGCAAATCCTCCCTATGGGAGAGGCCTATCGCCTGCAGTGGACTTTAACAGGCCGTTATGTACGTATGTATGTTTTCAACTAAGCATAAATGTAAAAATTTAAGGCGAAACGAAGTCCGACTAGGTAAATATAAGCGGTCAGCTCACTTTTCAATTTACTGATGTTTAAAAATAAATAGTAAAAATAATTTTGTAGCTTTAAATTTTTTAAATCAGTAACGGATCTTCTTCAGAGATAGAGACAGAGGACGTTACTGTCCGGCTGGTTTCTCAACGTGAGACAGTTGGCTACAAAACCTTTTACTCCACGAAAAATAAAAAAATCAGAAACTTTCTCACGGTTTCTTGTTAACCAGTAAGTGGCGATGCTGTTTCTTTAAGGTCTCTAGAAGTGTTGTTGCCGATTGCGCAGTAAACCTGATTTTTTGGTTCACTTTGTTGTTAATAAATGGAGTTAAAGAAAACTAGCACTACGGCATTTCCGTAAAAAACAATTCCAAGTCCATTTCGACACCATTTGTGTCGAATAAACTATGTCTATGTCTTACAATGTGTTTGCTTAGTGCTTATCGTTTTGTCGCCTTTTATTAATTTTAAAAAATAAATAATTAAATATCTTCACACACACACACACATACACACACACACACACACACACATACACACACACACATACACACACACACATACACACACACACATACACACACACACATACACACACACACATACACACACACACATACACACACACACACACACATACACACACACACACACACACACATACACACACACACATACACACACACACATACACACACACACACATACACACACACACACATACACACACACACACATACACACACACACACACATACACACACACACACATACACACACACACATACACACACACACATACACACACACACACATACACACACACACATACACACACACACATACACACACACACACATACACACACACACACACACACACATACACACACACACACACATACACACACACACATACACACACACACACACATACACACACACACACATACACACACACACATACACACACACACATACACACACACACATACACACACACACACACACACACATACACACACACACATACACACACACACACACACATACACACACACACACACATACACACACACACATACACACACACACATACACACACACACATACACACACACACACATACACACACACACATACACACACACACATACACACACACACATACACACACACACATACACACACACACATACACACACACACATACACACACACACATACACACACACACACACACACACACACACATACACACACACACACATTACCACCCTTCAAGATTAACCTTCTTTTATTGTATTCAATTTGTATTGTATTCAAAAATTTTTATTAATGTTGTAACATTAGCCTGGGAGAAGACACTGACCTCTGTAATACAGGTTTTACCTAGTACGGAAGTCAGGGACTTCATACAAATTTGTGATAAAATCTTATGACAATAAAGATTATTAAAGATTAAGATTATTATTCCACCACAATGCGAATTTTCTGCCACGCACTTGCACTTTATGGAATGTGCTGCCGTCAGCGGTTTTCCCGAACCGATACGACTTAGGGACCTTCAAGAAAAGAGCCTATACCTTTCTCAAAGGCCCGCAATAAATCTGCTATTCCTCCGGTATTGTAGATGTTCATGGGCGGCGGTAATCACTTACCATCACATGAGCCACCTGCTCGTTTGCCTGCCTATTCTATAAAAAAAACACTGAAATCTTACAAAAAACATAGAAGTAATAAAAAAATATTTTCGTGTCGATGTAATGTGTAGTCGAAACAGACTCAGCGTAGTTTGCTATGGGAATCGGCATTCTCAAGAATTGGCATTGTCAAGAAACCGTGTCGAAGTTTTTATTTTTTGATTTTCTATGGAGTAAAAGGTTTTGTACTCATCAGTCTCACGTTGGAAAGTCAGCTGGAGAGTAACGTCCTCTGTTTCTAAGTCTGAAGGAAGTCCGTTACTGATTTTAAAAATTCTTTCAGCAATAGAAATCTACAACATTATCAGAGAGTAATATACTGTAATACACTATTGTAACCCAAGGCACTAAAAGTTTTGATATTAGTAAAATTTCGGTTTACTTGACAATGGCGAAGAAATTTAGTTTTGGAAATACATTTAACACTTAACATTCAAGTCTGGCCTATCCGCCTGCCAAGCGTGGCAATTATAGTAAATCCTCCCTATGGGAGAGGCCTATCGCCTGCAGTGGACTTTAACAGGCCGTTATGTATGTATGTATGTTTTCAACTAAGCATAAATGTAAAAATTTAAGGCGAAACGAAGTATGACTAGGTAAATATAAGCGGTCAGCTCACTATTCAATTTACTGATGTGTAAAAATAAATAGTAAAAATAATTTTGTAGCTTTAAATTTTTTAAATCAAAGATTAATAAATTTTTTAAATGAGATAGAGACAGAGGACGTTACTGTCCGGCTGGTTTCTCAACGTGAGACAGTTGGGTACAAAACCTTTTACTCCACGAAAAATAAAAAAATCAGAAACTTTCTCACGGTTTCTTGTTAACCATTAAGTGGCGGTGCTGTTTCTTTAAGGTCGCCAGAATTGTTGTTATAGATTGCGCATTAAACCTGATTTTTTGGTTCACTTTGTTGTTAATAAATGGAGTTAAAGAAAACTAGAACTACGGCATTTCCGTAAAAAAACAATTCCAAGTCCATTTCGACACCATATGTGTCGAATAAACTATGTCTATGTCTTACAATATGTTTGTTTTGTGCTTATCGTTTTGTTGCCTTTTATTAATTTTAAAAAATAAATAATTAAATATCTTCACGCAATTCCCAATACAGGTAGACAGAGGTCTAGTCTAGACAAGTAAGTCCCATCGACCCACCTTCCATCGAAGATATTTTCGGTACAACGGCCCTTTATGTCCCAGCCAACGATATAATTCGTATATAAGTTTTTGAAAAACCCATTGGTACGAGCCTGCTACATGGGGTTTGAACTTTTGTCTTTTCACTCGATATTCCGACCACCCAACCACTCTGTTACCGTGACATTTTTTAAACATTTTATTATTACTTTGTGGTTGCACGCCTTACGCGGCAGTACATATTGCTCAATAAATATTGTATCACCATTTCACTCCCATGTATTCGCAATAAGTAAATTTCAATTTAAATGCCAGTGGGTTAAGACTCTACACTTTGTTTTAGTAAGGACCGAATTAGTTCCATTAAGCTGATTTGCTATAGTCACCACTTTCTATAGCAGCTGTCCGTAAGTATTCTTGAAAGGCATATTCTTACGTTAATACTACACGGCGGGAAGGCAGGTATATGCAAGTTGTTTTTTTTTGTGCAATATGGGTTAAAAAAATATCTTCACGTCAATCCATTACCTTCCACTGAAGATATTTTTGATGAGCCCGTGGTCGTCTTTATGTCCAAGCCAACGATATAATTCGTATATAAGTTTTTGAAAAACCCATTGGTACGAGCCTGCCATCTGGGGATTGAACTCGGGTCTCTTCACCCGAATGCCGATCTTCCAACCACTCGGCTATTGTGACTTTTAATGTGGGTTAAGATTAGATATAACTTAATTTTGTTTTGGTTCATATTTACTCGTATGTAAGAATGTAGACTTATTACTGACTTACTGAGTATAGAACCTTAACCACGTTAGATATGCACATAGCTAGATCTATTTGAAAGCGGTGCTTTCTTCATTATATCTTCCGGTAACTGGAGAAAATAGAACTCATATAGAAGACGTCATATATGTAATGATCGTAAGATATATATTTATAATTTTTTTTGGAAGGATATAATAGGATGTGGAAGAGATTAGTTTAAATTGCTATTGGAATTAATAGTTTGTTTTTAATAAAAAACACATTTAAACTTGACATTTATTTACATTTATATCAACAAAACGGGTGTTGTATAAAACAGTTTTTTTTAATATTATTTTTTTACACCAATTGTATACCTACTAAACAAAGGTGCTTCGAAACAGTGTAAAAATAATTTTGCGTCTGTAGTAGGATATGCTGGTACCGTGACTCTATTATTTACTCTGTTTTCAAGCTACTTTCACACTAGCGTTCTCACCAAAATTAAACATGGTAACCAAATTATTACACTTTAGTAGAAAACTACGCATATCTACAGGCCATGTATCTCATGCGTTTATAATATTGTTATCCTAACATTTTCCCTTCTTTACTAATGACAATGACATGATGGCAACGAAAGAAAAGCGTTCGTATGTACATCGTTAATCGAAAAAAAAAAATACGCACGAGATACTGTTGAAAACAGAAGAGATTTAAAAGTTATTTTTTTTGTGCAATATGGGTTAAAAAAATATCTTCACGCCAATCCATTATCTTCCACTGAAGATATTTTTGGTGAGCCCGTGGTCGTCTTTATGTTCAAGCCAACGATATAATAGTACATAAGATCGAACTCGTGTGCTGACTCGAAATTCCGATCACCCAACTTCTCGGCTATCGTGACTTTAATTTGTACTCAAGTTTTTGAAAAACCCCATTGGTACGAGCCTGCCATCTGGGGATTGAACTCGGGTCTCTTGACCTGAATGCCGATCTTCCAACCACTCGGCTATTGTGACTTTTAATGTGGGTTAAGATTAGATCTAACTTAATTTTGTTTTGGTTCATATTTACTCGTATGTAAGAATGTAGGCTTTTTACTGACTTACTGAGTATAGAACCATAACCACGTTAGATATGCACATAGCTAGATTTATTTGAAAGCGGTGCCTTCTTCATTATATCTTACGGTAACTGGAGAAAATAGAACTCATATAGAAGAAGTCATATATGTAATGATCGTAAGATATATATTTATAATTTTTTTTGGAAGGATATAATAGGATGTGGAAGAGATTAGTTTAAATTGCTATTGGAATTAATAGTTTGTTTTTAATAAAAAACACATTTAAACTTGACATTTATTTACATTTATATCAACAAAACGGGTGTTGTATAAAACAGTTTTTTTTAATATTATTTTTTTACACCAATTGTATACCTACTAAACAAAGGTGCTTCGAAACAGTGTAAAAATAATTTGGCGTCTGTAGTAGGATATGCTGGTACCGTGACTCTATTATTTACTCTGTTTTCAAGCTACTTTCACACTAGCGTTCTCACCAAAATTAAACATGGTAACCAAATTATTACACTTTAGTAGAAAACTACGCATATCTACAGGCCATGTATCTCATGCGTTTATAATATTGTTATCCTAACATTTTCCCTTCTTTACTAATGACAATGACATGATGGCAACGAAAGAAAAGCGTTCGTATGTACATCGTTAATCGAAAAAAAAAATACGCACGAGATACTGTTGAAAACAGAAGAGATTTAAAAGTTATTTTTTTTGTGCAATATGGGTTAAAAATATCTTCACGTCAATCCATTACCTTCCACTGAAGATATTTTGATGAGCCCGTGGTCGTCTTTATGTTCAAGCCAACGATATAATTCGTATATAAGTTTTTGAAAACCCATTGGTACGAGCCTGCCATCTGGGGATTGAACTCGGGTCTCTTGACCTGAATGCCGATCTTCCAACCACTGGCTATTGTGACTTTTAATGTGGGTTAAGATTAGATATAACTTAATTTTGTTTTGGTTCATATTTACTCGTATGTAAGAATGTAGGCTTTTTACTGACTTACTGAGTATAGAACCATAACCACGTTAGATATGCACATAGCTAGATTTATTTGAAAGCGGTGCCTTCTTCATTATATCTTACGGTAACTGGAGAAAATAGAACTCATATAGAAGAAGTCATATATGTAATGATCGTAAGATATATATTTATAATTTTTTTTGGAAGGATATAATAGGATGTGGAAGAGATTAGTTTAAATTGCTATTGGAATTAATAGTTTGTTTTTAATAAAAAACACATTTAAACTTGACATTTATTTACATTTATATCAACAAAACGGGTGTTGTATAAAACAGTTTTTTTTAATATTATTTTTTTACACCAATTGTATACCTACTAAACAAAGGTGCTTCGAAACAGTGTAAAAATAATTTTGCGTCTGTAGTAGGATATGCTGGTACCGTGACTCTATTATTTACTCTGTTTTCAAGCTACTTTCACACTAGCGTTCTCACCAAAATTAAACATGGTAACCAAATTATTACACTTTAGTAGAAAACTACGCATATCTACAGGCCATGTATCTCATGCGTTTATAATATTGTTATCCTAACATTTTCCTTCTTTACTAATGACAATGACATGATGGCAACGAAAGAAAAGCGTTCGTATGTACATCGTTAATCGAAATAAGAAAAACACGTTGAAAAAAATGACGATGGTAAATTACAATATGTGTAGTATGTATGTAGTTTTAAACAATATATTTTATTATTTAAGACTATTAACAAATATATTTAATTAATTAAGACGTCATTTTTTCAATTACTGAAAGTATTTGATCGCAGTTGCTTGTAAAGAGGATTTCCATGATTGTTTTATTGTTTTTGATATTCAAGAAAGACAACCTGAATGACTTTCAATAATCTACGTTTTAAAAGCGTTCAAGACTAAATGGTAAAAGACAAAATACACTTATAAATTATTTAAGAAACAAAACAATATTAAGAACGAATATTTAACTTACATATAAAATAGTTTATAGCGAATACTTAGTCTAAAAATTTTGACTAAAGGACCAAGGGGCGTTCGATGCAAATTACTTAATGGATTTCTTTAAATATAAGAAAACTTGGCACCAACTTAAAAAAAAGAAATAGATTGTTCAAAATACTCCAGCTGTTAATTTATCAAAGATTTACCATAAAAGACAAACGTATAAGATTACGTAGCCTTATCAAATTTTTATTTTTTGAAAGTCGCTTTGAATATTCAAGTATGAGTTTAATTCGTTTTTTTTTGATTTGGCGCCAAAATTTGTATTAGGTGATTTGACTACAATATGTGTCTTGATGTCTATGGTATTTGGTCTATGTTGATCAGTGAATAGTCTTTTTACGCATCGCAGATCGCATTTCACAAATAAAATTACATGCCAAAGAATAGCGCTTACTTCGGATCGTCATAAATGAGTAAATCATGTTTATTTTTATAGGTAACTGTTATTATGGCTTTGAGTGTAGATTGTTAAGCAAAGAATATTTGTTTTTAAACTAAGCAAACATTTGACCTATTTTAAAACTGAACCGATTTACAATAATCCTAAAAGACACAGTTAAGTACACAATTGACAACAAGTAAGGTAAAAATAAATACACTGATCACTTTGAGATCACCTTTTTAATCTAACACTTTATGCCTTTAAACACAAAAAAAATATTAATTATAACCAAATGTTATCAATATCCAAAGACTGTAAATGTCAGTGGCCACTTGTTATTTTATAGCTATAAAGAATCTATAAAAGTAGCAACATAAATTGAAATACAAACTACAACCAAATAGAACATATAAGTATTTATTTTAAGAGTAAATAAATATAAAAATACTTATTCGGTGTGTAGTTTTAAATATATAAGTTTAAACGATAAAATAACTCGTTTCATCAATATGACACATTTCTCTTTGACAGTATTTGTTGGAAATCACTTTATATTTATTATTAGTACCACCTCTTTGGCGTTTACAAATCGTGAAGGTTTTCAAACGCATTTTACTTATGCTTAAAGTGACTAAAAACTTAATTTGTTTAAAATAATTATTATATTAATAAATGAATTTGGGGAATACTTTGGAAACGATAAATCCTTTGACACAAACCTTAACCTTTATACTTATTAGTTAACAACTGTGCACGTGGACTCGCATTTTCGAACGAACCTTATGAACTAGCGTCAGTTCAAGTGCACCGGATACATCACAACAAACGTTCAAAAACTTACAACCTCTTCAGAGTTCATTCTTTTGTTTATTTTTTTTAATTTTTTTTATTTCACTAGGAACAAATTCTGGAATATTCTAGTACGGTCTTGACAGTTCTTTAGAACGTTTTAATTGAACTTTGAGTCTCTTTGTACCTATTTGGAAACCATTCATGGCTTGTATTGCTGCCTGCGCTGAGGCGGCGTTGTCGTACGAGACGAAGCCGAAACACTTGGATAGGTTCGTTTGTTTGTCTATGAACACTTTGGCCGATATGACGTGGCCGAACGGCAGGAAAGTGGACGCCAGATCCGTGTCCGTGAACTCTTGCGGTAGGTGGTATATAAATAGGTTTCCACCCTCTGGACCTGGAAATTCAACAAAAAGCTCCTTGAAATTTTAATAGACACTTTTAGTACAGACTATAAAACAGCTTCTAAATTGTCATCAACAAAAGGAATAATCGCGGTAGACACTGCTGCCCGCCACCGGTTTGTTAAATTTTGGGCTGGTAATTTATGAGATATTCTTAAAACTTTTTAAATTAAGTTAAAGGAATATACAGCATATATATAGTTGGATATCTGGCTGGTCTTTAAAAAAAAAAGTGTTTAAGTCATATACCCGTCCCAGAACTATCAAGTTACAAGGTGTGGTAGCTTTCTCTCCCCCATTTATGAAGGTGCCCATGTTTACCAAACGACCGTGCCTTACAAGATATAAGGACCAGAAGCTTCGCTGTCTAGAAATTTCTGGTACCGTCCAGAATTTTCGATATCCAGAACATTCCGAAACATTCTGGAATGTTGGTTGTTCTTTAATTCCAACTATTACACAACTCATAAGCGAAGCAGGGCTTGTTTTATAAACAAATAGGCGGCTTGTTTAACAATTTAGTAAAATTACCTTCTACTTGCTTCCCGGCGGCGGCGGCGGCCGCCGAGCCCAACACCGAGCCGAGCGGCGCCGCCGCGAAAGCTGACCCGAACTGCGCCGCGTACGCAGAGCCCAGCGGCTCCGCACTCGACCCTGCGTCATAAACCCATTTTTTACTTTTATCTAAGTAATGGCAACAACAGTTTGTTTTTTGGCCAGCGCTAAATCAGCGTAATTTAACAACCTACATCGAAACGCTTCTATCATTATATATTGCAAGCAAAGTATCTCCGTCGGGTCTGCTATTTGCCTAAAGGCGATAAAATCTATATTGAATGAATTCCCCATACGATTTTCATTAATGGCTAGTATCTATCATGATGTAGAATATAGTAATTAGAATTTTATGCATATTGTCTGAAAGATAATGATGATTGGACTGATACTATGCCAGAAATGAATGTGGCACGTACGCTCTGCTAACGAAGCCGGAGCGGGGACCCTTGTTTACAACTAAAAGATTTTTTCGCAATGACCGAAAGACTGAAAATTATTCTATTTGATATCAGATAGTTATTTTTAGGCCCGAGAAACTTAAAATAACAATTTAAACGCCAAGTCACAAGTAATATATAATAAATCACAAGAAATATCTCTCATTTTGGAGTAGAACTAGTTTTACAGCATCATTACAACTTACATCGAACCAAAATTAAAATAAAACTGAAAAAACTACCTATAGACCGCTTTTAATTGATTTGTATGAAGAAATACAAAAAAATATTTTTACTACATACATACATAATATAATTTTTACTCTAGACAAATAAATTAGTTCATTATTCATAAAATGTGCATGTAAAATACTTCTTAATTGTGCTTTAATTAAATTTATTCATTCTAAATAAGCTCATAAAATTGTAAGTATTCACATGGACGTTCTGTACTAAAAAAAAAATCTATTCGAGACTTGTTGGAAAGTTTTAAAATTACGATGCAGCTACAACCTTGAACATGCTCTACCAATCCTCGCAGGTAAGCTGCGGAATAATTCATTGTGAATGGTGTCTTAAATTAAAAAAAAAGGATATCTACGATACGGAGAGCTCCGGTGTTTAAAATTCTGAAGGATAACTTAACGCGTGATATTTTTTTAAAATTAATAAGTAAAAGTTGTCCAATATAAAAGTCGTATATTAAATTTTAGATCATATTATTAAAATGTTTAAAAATTAGTCATAACGCAGAGTAAACTAACCATAGACTGAAATTTTTGCATCTAAAGCGATTATACTATCTATTATATTAAAGCCTAGAAAATTCAGTGCAGAGGGCATTAAATTTGAACCAAACATCACTTTCACTTAATAAATTTTATGTTAATAGAGCATAAAAAAAGAACAAATTATTTACAAACCAAGATAAGAAAAACTTTTTATTTAGCGTACGATTCAGCTAAACTCGAAGCACTACGTCAAGTGCTACGTTAAAATTAATTGAAAGCCCTTTTTTTACTTCTTTTTTCCGAACTGTACCTAATCCGACTTGGAAGTTTTTCAGCCGTTACGACATAATATTATGTTTGGTTGAGTCTATACTGTAGTATAGACTGTGTCTGTAGTGTGTGTCTATACTGTTACAGTGATGTACATGTGAACTGAGTCATTCGTCTTTCGTTTACAATACGTGATAAGATAGAACACTATCAGACCTAATATAAATATGAATTCTTATTAAAATTAATTGTAATAAGTAACCTTTGATAATGGCATAAAGGCGAAATCGGTCAGGTATTTTAATATAAATATGAATAATTTTATTTATTACTTAATATTAGTTACGGTTGTAATTTAAACTCTTTACGGCTTTGCCGGTACGGTTACAACGGTACACTAACCAATAAATCAATAAGTAAACTTTTTAAGATTATGTAGGCGTGCACATATAGCTGTACTTTTTTGTATGTTGAGATATGAGATCTCAATTGAAAAAAAAACCCTAGATTTACGCTTCTATATAGTTGCGAAATAACTGATAATGAAAATAATTGCTATGTTTACTATTATGGCATTATTTACGAATTACTAAAATTGTTTACGAATTACTAACAAATATACATACAAAATTTTATACACACAAGTAACTTTCTTTAGTAAATTATATTGCCGCATTTCAAATCTCATGCAAAAAACAATGAACAGAAACATGGGTTAATAAACAAAAAGTTCATTCCGTAAATTATTTATTTATTATACGATACAACGTTTAAGTGTATTGTGTTATTTTAGAGATTAATAAAAAACATGCCAAAATTATTGCGACAGAGTTAAACAAGTTATGTACAAAATATTACGTAAAACAACAAAAACAAAACACTAACAGATCTAGAAATTCGCAGGTTTGTAAGAGATCTGCACTAGCATGTAATTCGTACCAAAACAAACACATATTATGTCGGTTATTTGAAAATGTAGTATGTCTGATATATACCGACCTCGATCAAAGCCCTAATCAAGCAATCGTCAATTCTACGTTGTTGCGAACAGAAATCAAACCAAGCCTTCGACTAATGCAATACATGACAACTTGTAATTATTATGGAAACACTTAAGTACCAGTTCAACATAAATTAGTACCCATCATGAGTGATTGGAGTACTGAAAGGAATTGAGCATTAGAGAATACCAAACATTTTGTAAAATTCTTACGTTGGTAATATTTGGATGAAAAAACAAATTAAATTTATTTAAATAATTTTAAAGCAAGATAATATGTATATAGATCAAGATAAGATAATTGATAAGCACAGTCGTCATAGATTACATTAGCTTTTAAACCATAGACAAATCATTCCTTGAAAATAGCACACACTTTCGATTTTATTGATGTTTACCTGTGATGTTAGTCTTCCCGAGAAGACCTGAAGTGTGAAAAAGTTTCATCGTTAATTATCAGGTTTTTATATCTCTCAATAACGTATTAAAGTCCAACCTGAAATAGGAAAGTTTGCGGACAAAAAGGATCGTCATGATTTCCACCCTCTCACGGCTTAACTTACATTTGGGGTTGCTACATACCAATTAGAGATTTGGACAGGTCTGGCAATTAGTGTGGAATTTATGGCGCTTAATTGTCTTCGTCGAGGGCGAATTTAAGAGGTGGGATCAGTGTGGAAAAAACGTCAATCTTGCTGCCAGAATGATACTCATGTCGGATATTTTACGGACTTTGCTACATTATTTGCCACTTATTATACTACACATTAAGTAACATACTAAGTTTATGAATTTATGTTTTTAAAAAATACGACACTCATAAAAATTATTTTATTGTTTAAGAAATAAAAATACATCGTAAAATATATTTTTGTTTTAAATGATGGCAACTTATAAAAAATTAATCCGGTTAAGGGTTACTCACACAACTGAGGAGCGGGCGGTTGCGGAGCGGCGGGCGGCGCCATAGGAGCCGCTTGCGTCACGACCGGCTGCGTCATGGCTGCCAACGCGGCAAGATTCTGCACCGACACGGGTGCCAACAATCCACCGAGCTGATCAGCTGCGCCACCACCGATCCCCCCCACTCCCGTCACACCACTCCCGCTCAGGCCTGCGCCATTGAAACCGATATCCTGATAGTTAACACCTAAGAGGAACATCGGGTGCAATATGAGCAAAGGAAACAAAAGGCGGAACAGAAAAAAATATAGGAAGCATGTAATTAAAAAAAAAGTAGTAAAAGGTCAGTAACAAAATAAAATAAACAAAAAAAAAAAAAAACTAATTCTGGGATTTAAAAATATCACCATCATGCAGACACATTAGGACAAAGGCCTCTCCCGCACAGGTACAGGTAGAGGTAGGTTTTGCCAATGTGCCAATACGCATGGCAAACAGATAGGCGATCGCAGTACAGATGCCATGTAACCATAGCCAGTGCTGCTCGGCACCGATCGGCTCACTTTTGTTCAGGTATTTTATGTTATAGATTGTTATATCACAACGGCAGTCTTTTGCCTTTAAAGGCGAGATGCTTTAGTCGCCTCTTAGGACACATGAGAAGTGTATGTTCGCATTTCGCGTATATATTATCCTTTGCCGTATAGCCTAAGAATACACCTTGTCAAATTGCGAACTTCAGAACGATCTTCGGATTCGAATTATTTTCATTAAAATGTCATTCGATTCATCGCCTATCGTTTTTCGTCTCCTCTAATGGAGTTGAAACAGGCAAAACTCCGTAAGTATACCCGTTTTGTATTTTTGAATAAAGAAAATTCAAAACTGAATATAATATATATAGCATAAAGAAATAGCATGAGATTGATCAACTCATTGCCAGGGGAATAGCGAAATTTGACAATACTTAAAATCAATTGTTTTCATTTCAAACAAAAATAACAAAATTTGCCGCACGGTATTGTAGTACAAAAAGAGTTTAATCAGTTATTTGCGTAAACCGTTCACTGCACGACTAATTAAACGATTTGCCCTTACTGGATAATTAACCTTAATGACAACTTAGGCCGCAATACGGACGTAGGTAAATTGGAGCAATTGTGCCTCGGATGAACTTAAGCGCTGACATTGCCTGAAGTACCTAACGCAGGAGTAATTGTTGGGGCCACATTAGCAGAGGTCGAATTATACATGCAACTTACCTATAGGATAGTTGAACAACATGGATAAACATTCGAAAAAAAATCGTGTTATTTATTCTCAATTTATTACAAATCTTTACGTCATACCCAATACAGGGTCTAGACAATTAAGTCCTTTCGACCCACCTTCCACCGAAGACGTGTTATTGGACAATGTAACATATAGTTAGCCTGTCACCGTCTTTATATCCAAGTCAACGATATAAATAGTGCATAATTTTATTGAAAAAACCATTGGTACCAGAGCCTAGGAGATCGAAATCAGGTCCTCGACTCGAATTCCGATCACCCAACCATTCGGCTATCGTGACTGAATATTTATCTATTAATAATTATTATAATAGTGTTAACAATTACATAGGTACTTTAGTTCGAAACTGGGAATCAGAATGAAGACACAGTCATTCTGTCTCTGTAACAGGTTGTTGATAAAGTGCATCTATCTACTTGACTCGAGTACAAATATTCATATTTATCAAACTCATCCCCCGCAATCCTTTGCTTGGAAAGAAAGAAGGTTAATTTGGCTATCAAATCAGTGATTCTTACTTAATTCTGATAATTTTCTCCTTCTCTAATTAAATATTTATAGCACTTCAATAGATTATTGAAAAAAAAAACAAAAGAAAACAGAGTACATGGAAACGTAAACTAGCACAACTACAAACGTATTACTGCTCCAAGACTCAAAATACCTTGCAGTAACGTCGATCCCTGACCCTGCAGCAGTTGCTGCTGCAAACCGACCGCCTGTAGTTGTTGCAGTAGCTGCAGTTGCGTGGCGGGGGATAGAGCGGCTTCGGAAGCCAAATAGGCGGCAGGCGCCACGGGGGTAGTCAGTCCCCATAGGCTCGCCTGCATCGCTTGTAACTTCTTTTGCTCCTTCTCTTTCTGGGTGTCGGCGAATTTAACCACCAGCGGCGCCGAACACCCTTCCATTGTTTGACTGTGATGTAGAGCCTGGAAAGAGTAGTTACAGTTTCAAGTTTCATTGTGGTTAATAATTGATATTATTTAAAGATGAAGGGTGAGTCATCATGGCTCGGAGGTTAGAGCATCACGACAGTACTGCGGTGGCGCCGGGTCGAATCCCTCGTGTGTCAATAACATACATTTGCATATATAATATATACATTTGCAATATGTATATATTTATTTACATATTGCAAATGTATATATATTAAATAAGTATATTAAATACATAATCTCTTGTAGGCCTGTAGGAAGAGAGTCACGAAGTCGAGTGAAGATAAACAACCTCTTATCCTTCCATGGTTGTCGTAGGAGGCGACTAAAGGAAAAGTCATGAAAATGTTATTAGTAACCATATTCCAATTCGAGAAATCGAAAAAGGTGTCTGGCAGGTGCGACGTGTCCAGAATTGTATTGTGCTGTGTGTGTGGTACGCATGTATGTATTATTTATTTTACGATGATCGGAGTTTGGGAGAGTTAGTATAAATAAAGCTAAAATCAATATTTGAAAAAGGGTACACTGTGATTAAAATGGTAATTCTAACCACTAAGTTACAGCTACTCTATATTTGCTGTTATTCTATATATTTTATTAAATGACATCTACCTGTACCTAATAGGTAACAGGGTTGTAAATTATAAAAGTAATAATAACAACAACAGTATATTCTATGATTTTTTTCATATAAATATCATGATGAAAAATATCTATCAAAATGGGGAAAAGTAAAAATAATGTACATATGGACCTATACAAATATCTCAAAATCTAGCCATTGTAGCAGCATATATAGACATAAAGAAAAAACTGGCAAATATTTTATGTATGTTAATGATAATTTAACTAATTCATAATTAAAATAAAACGATTTTCGGACTTAATCGCGTTTTTAATTAGCTTTTACAAACTATTTTTATTACCAGACGTTTCGAATGCTTTACAGCATCCGTGGTCACGAGGGGACTGACTGGTCCCTAATTAAAAACGCGATAAAATCCGAATATCGTTTTATTTTAAATGTGTAGTATTCGCGTAAATACAAGAAATCATTAATTCATAATTAATATGGAAACATTGAAAACACAAAAACAAAGACATCAGGTTTTCCTGTGTATTCCAAGCCTAAAATGGTCACAACTTTTGAAGTTTAATATTTCGGTATCTAATTAGTCTTTGTAACATAAGTTTTATAAATATAACGTCATTTTCAATAGTTGTAGAAACAGTCAAATAACCTTTTCAATGTCACTTTTTCAATAACCTTTTCAAACTTCTATTACAAATATTTCTCTTTTAGATGATTTACCAATAAATATAAAATAATATTCAAATTTAACAAGTTTATGTATTTTTTTAAATTCGAATGAGCCAAAGGCGTAGGCGACGGCTGTTAGGTTTAAAGCAAATTAATTTAGACAAGTTTAAATCGCAACTTTGAATCTTTACGTCAGACATTTCAACGTCTATCCAAAGACCAATTATCGTGAAGTTGATGAGGGTGACACTCTTTGTAACAATAATTCGAAACTCTGGACAAAATAAAATAAATGCTTTAAAGAAAAATTAACGACTCATTTCTTTAGGAAAATTACACTAAAAATGGAATGAGCATTGCAAATAAAAATACTAACAAATATCGTATATATCGGTGGCTCGGAGATAAGGTCGTTGCTACAGTACGGTAGAAGTAGCAGGTTCGAATGCCGACCGTGGCGTTTGATCTTTTGAATTTCTAATTAATTTAAAAACAAAAAGACTAATGGCATTTAAAAAAGGTACTGAACAACCGCGTGGCAAATCAATATTTTCTTAAATGCATTACAAAAATTAGCCATTGCCACGCCTTAAAGCACTAAAATTATAAATAACTGTACAAATAGCAAATTAAATAGAAATTTATCGTACACACAAAACATAATTACAAGCATAATTGTTTTGGTGCTTCGACTATAGAAACCTATATTAATATTAAACACACTCGAAAAATCTATTTTAAGTCACGATAGCCGAGTGGTTGGGTGGTCAGAATTTCAAATTAAGAGACCCGAGTTCTATCCTCAAGTGGCCATACCAATGGGTTTTTCTAAAAAAAACCATGTACAAATTATATATCGTTTGCTTGGACATAAAGACGGCGACGGGCTCACCACCTGTCACGTTGTCCCGAAAATATCTTCGGTGGAAGGTGGGTCGAAGGGGCTTAAATGTCTAGACTAGACCTCTGTCTATCCCTGTATTGGGAATTGCGTGAAAAATCTATTTCCTTTGTTGGCTCTTACCTTTATAGCAGCTATAGCGGCCTGCTTTGAAACGAACGTCACAAAGGCGCAACCCTTGCTCTGTCCTTGCGCGTCCCGGAGTACTGTGCACTCCTCAATGGCTCCGTGTCCAGCAAACAAAGCCCGTACGTCGTTCTCCGATAACTTCTTGTTCAGCATACCAACGAATAGTTTCCTTTCTGTGGACAATGAAGATTAATTTCAGCAATTAGATCGTTCTATGATCTGCCACGGATACACATAGAAATCGGAACGGAATGAGCATCGTTTTAATTGTATAATAAATGAGTAATAATTAATTATCCATTTTTTTATTTATTATTAAATTATAATATAAAATTATATGATTCATTATATATTTAAGTGTAATGAATAACATAATTTGCTAATATTTTGTGTAAGGTGTAAGGTGATTAAGAAGACAGAGACTAAGACTTCTTACTAGGTAATTTATAAGACCTTGTAAAAAGTCTTAGTCTGTAAATAAACATTTGAATTTGTAAATTGACTTACTTTTGACGTAAGAATTTCCCTTCCCCTTTCTTACCGTGGATGTCCTCAGAGTCGATTTTATTCAGAGCCTATTAATGGTATTGGCTACTGACAGAAGGCGGGATAACATCTTCAAAAATATGAGAAGACAACAAACTAATTGATGACCTAACCGTTTGTTAAGCATCTAGCTTCCTAAACGCCTTTTGCAAATTTATCCAACGAAGTCAATAAAGTCATCACTCTATTTCCATTTACTTACTTAAAGGTCAGTCTGTACCCTTAAATAAGTAAATGCAAATGGAGCGATGACTTGCAAAATGTTATCGATGGATGGAAAGGTGTAGACCGTTCCTTATGCAAACCTTTGGGGAGGCCTATGTTCAGCAGTGGACTGTTAATAGGCTGTAAAGAAGAAGAAGTACTTAGTAATTAAATAATAACGTTCCAATAAGATGTACATATTTACAGTCAAAGCGTGTTGATAAAACAGGACAAATACCAGATCACCGGTATTTGTAATTTTTGATATGAATATTATCGAAAAACAAAAGGAAAATTAAACGGCCTAATAATTCCTTTAGATAAAAACGAGACCGAAACGTCTTCGAAATACGTTTAGCGGGCTTGTGCGTTTCAATTTCCTTCACTTTTTTTTCTCATATTAAATAATAAATCCCGCGCGACATGTGCCTCGCCCGTGAAACGTGGCGCAGCGGTGTTACTACGGAGATTTTGCGGAATAAATTAAATAGCGTATGTATTCATGCGAGGAAGCTTTGTATTCGATATTTGTCGTCTTCGTTTTTTTTTTTACTTTTCTGTCGCTATAACCCTGTTGCGTATAGTTGCGAAACTTGCCTATATGATTTTATTTTTGTTAAGTAACATCTTTAGGCGTTTCACCCGCCTAGCTACGTTAAGCTTCCATCTCATACAATCTCGGCTATCCCCGCGCATGATTGACCGCAGTTAATAAGCTCAATTTTACGAAAACAAAATATTTAAAAATTAAATTTTGGTTCTTTTGTAAAAATTAAAACTGGTAAAATGATCTTTATTACTATTAATTATTATTAGTGTTAGTTACAAATTAAAATTATCTGTACTTAACTAGCTACTGTACGATTTTAACAATTATTAATGTGGTAATGTTTAATGATTTTAGATAAATATTTAATCTAAAAAAATAATTTTAATCCACTATAGTATAGACAAAATATAGGAGAAATATAATGTATATTCTTTATAAGATATTTTCCTTTCAATTACGCGTTAGCCAAAATTGTCAAAATAAGTTTCCGTTTTGGTAGGGGATGCGTCTTAATTCTTTCTTGAAAAGATCAACTATTGTTCTGGTTCAAGCTATATTAACTACTCTGAGTAGCAGAATTGTAAAAATGCAGTGTTGTTAATGAAGACAGTGTAACGAGATCGATTGGTCACAAGTCGAATAAAGTCCTTTTGAAATTTTTAAACAGATAGCGAAGATTTTAACACTACGGCCATTTAAAACGAATCTCAAGCTTTTGTATTCGATATTTGTCGTCTTCGTTTTTTTTACTTTTCTGTCGCTATAACCCTGTTGCGTATAGTTGCGAAACTTGCCTATATGATTTTATTTTTGTTAAGTAACATCTTTAGGCGTTTCACCCGCCTAGCTACGTTAAGCTTCCATCTCGTACAATCTCGGCTATCCCCGCGCATGATTGACCGCAGTTAATAAGCTCAATTTTACGAAAACAAAATATTTAAAAATTAAATTTTGGTTCTTTTGTAAAAATTAAAACTGGTAAAATGATCTTTATTACTATTAATTATTATTAGTGTTAGTTACAAATTAAAATTATCTGTACTTAACTAGCTACTGTACGATTTTAACAATTATTAATGTGGTAATGTTTAATGATTTTAGATAAATATTTAATCTAAAAAAATAATTTTAATCCACTATAGTATAGACAAAATATAGGAGAAATATAATGTATATTCTTTATAAGATATTTTCCTTTCAATTACGCGTTAGCCAAAATTGTCAAAATAAGTTTCCGTTTTGGTAGGGGATGCGTCTTAATTCTTTCTTGAAAAAGATCAACTATTGTTCTGGTTCAAGCTATATTAACTACTCTGAGTAGCAGAATTGTAAAAAAATGCAGTGTTGTTAATGAAGACAGTGTAACGAGATCGATTGGTCACAAGTCGAATAAAGTCCTTTTGAAATTTTTGAAACAGATAGCGAAGATTTTAACACTACGGCCATTTAAAACGAATCTCAAGCTTTTGTATTTTGTCGACCGGTAGTACTTCTCCAAAGGCCTTTCCCTTTAACTCCCATTTCTTTCTTTTCTCATTCTTTATCTAGCCTATTCCTTAATAAGTAAATAAATACATATCTGGATTACACCGCAAACATTGATCCCAAAGTAATTAGCTAAATCACGTGTGTGTGGAATCGGACACAAACACCCAGATCCGAGATAAGTAGAAAAATTGGTTTTCTACATTGACCCGCCCTGGAATCTAACCCGAGAGTCCTCACAGCTACACTTTGAATCCGGTTTGTACGCCCCTCGTCCACAGAACGAATCAGACAAGGCACCGCTGTTTTCGGTGTTTGGCTTCCATATTAGTTTACATATCCAATAAAAAGTTACAATATTACAACTTAACAAGCGTTGGGTTGAAGTCACGATACGACACGAACCGAGTGGTTAGGTGGTCGGGATTTCGAGTCAAGAGACCCGAGTTCGATCTCCAGGTGGCAGGCTCGTACTAATGGGTTTTTCAAAAATTTTTGTACGCATTGTATCGTTGGCTTGGACATAAAGACGGCGACGGGCTCACCAACTGTCACGTTGGCCCGAAAATATCTTCGGTGGAAGGTGGGTCGAAGGGACTTAATTGATTAGACTAGACCTCTGTCTATCCCTGTATTTCGAATTGCGTGAAGATATTTATTTATTTATTTTTAACAAGCGTTGAGCTTAACGCCTTAAACATCGAATACACAAATCGAAAGCTAGCGGCGGTAAATGCCAGAGAAGAGCACGTCGTACATAATGCATAGCTTTGCACGTGATCTTGAAAAATGGAGACCTCGCAGCCGGGATCAGACGGGCTAAGTGTGAATTTACGCCTGCGATTGTGGAGCGATCATTCTTTTAAAATATCGGCGATTTAGCTAAATTTATTTATGCGTATGTTGTACAATATTGTGATAGAGAAATACGAACTGTGAGTTGATAAATCCTCCTAATATTATAAATTCGTAACTTTGTTTGTTGTTGTTCGGATGTTTGCTATTCACATATACACACGTAAAGGCATGTTAAATTCACTGCAGGACATACACCATTCCCGTAAGGAAAGGTTTGTTACAATAGACACGCTTGGTAAGAGGATTACCGATGAAGATAAAACGGCCTTCGGGCCAAGAGCATCACACCGGGAAGAATATTTAATTGTCAATAATCTCTGGTTTCTCAACTAGAGACATAATACAAAATCTTTTCTTGCATGCAAAAAAAAAATAAAGCTTCAAAATTTCGGTGTTAAATAGCACGATGTCGATGTAAATACAAAGTGAATGAATGAAGTAAATGAATACGCCCCCATTGAAACGGCCGGTTGAGCAATAAAGACCACGGCAACTACTAATTAGAATATTTAAAGTGTATCCTCACTTAAACACGGAGCGTAATCAGTTTAAATGCAGAAGTAATTGTGTACTTAGCACAAACAGCGCTTTAAAATGTTAATGCCTTAAGTGCGCCATTGGGCCGGTAACGGCATCGTTCGTTAAACAATTTACATAACCTCCTGACTGAGCCAAGGTGGGGGGGGGGGGAGGCTCCCCACCTAGAGAGGGTAGGCAGGGGTGAATTGTGTCACAATCACAAAATAAGAAGCAACAATTCACTTTATAATTATCTCCTGTCAGCGTAACATTTCGCCGCGAGCGCACTCGTACGCGTCACGGGATCGTTGACAGATGACGAATGACATTTCATCGTGTCGAGTGGATAAAATGTCAAGCAGACACTAGTGGAATTATGCTACGGGAATAATATACATTTCCCGACATTTACAAGCTCAAAGATAATTGAAACACATTTCAAATTCAAACATTTTATTTGAAAATTTTGTTATAATTTTGTTATAATCAAAAAGCCTAGCATGGTTTAAAAAGAAACTAAATGCTCGTAAAGGCGTAAATATTATATCACGTTAGCGTATTGATGTTCACATAACAGTTAAGAACATAGACATGAACGTAGACAGTTATGAACATAGAGTTAGAAAGTTAGAAGTTAGCATAGTTCCGGACACATAACGCCAACCTCCCTAAGCGGCGTAAGAAAAAAGAGATTTAAAATTTCAACTGATGAGTATGACACGGTGGCGAGGAGATAAGAGCATCACTACGGTACGGCGGAGCTCCCGGGCTCAAAAACCGCCCCTATCAAATAAAATATATATGTCTAAAAAATATAAGTATTAAATTAAAAATTAAATTTCTCATTTGTAAACAGAAACAAAGAAAGCATTAGGCTTATAAATATTTATAAAACTAGAGTGGTTAAAGGTGTACACAGTTTGGTACTTTAGTGGTGAGCCTGTCGTCGCCTCAGTGTCCAAGTCACATGTCATGTACATAAAGTTCGAAAAAAGAACACTCATAATAACACTCATCTGATTCGAATTCAGACAACTTAACTACTCGGCTTTCGTGACTTTAGTACGCGACTATTTTCATGAATTAAAATAACATATAATTAAAAACTATTATTTAGTCGCAGTCGAATCTGCCGATCGATGACGGTCACGAACCGTCTGATAGCACGAGTAAGCAATTGGTTAACAGAAGCTAACTATGTCTAGTGATTCTAATGACAATGCTTCTATCCTCAAACAATATAAAAAAAATTGCTTCTTTGGAAACCTGTTGTTTTGCGCAATGAGTTATTGTGCTATGCCGGTGAGTTATTGCGTCACTTAAAACTAAGGACGTTTCGACAATTAAGTGTCTTGTTAATGGTTGGGAAGCTACTCAGCATAATGAAGTCTCTGAGCGGCCGTAATACATGTGTATGAATGTACAGGGTACTGTCATGACAATCGAAAGACAATTGCTTTTCCAATTTTCTGAATTTATTTTTGTTTATTTTGTATTCTTTTTTTATTTTCGCGACTGTGATCACAGAGTATCTTTTATTGGTTGTGTCCAGCATTCTCAATATAAGTTAGGGGTTAGAAATTTTAGCTCTTTCGTCCAACTTTGTTTTTAACAGTGGTAGAGCCACGCATCAACTTTTGTTGTTGCATGAATGGGCCGGCTCGACCGGGAAAGTACCACGACCTCTCAGAATATCGGCGTGAAGCAGAAGTCTAACAAACTTCTGCGTTTCGTCTGGTGAGTTCAGGTAACCCACACATCCCCTCGATCATAAAGAAGATCATAAAGAAATATCCAGAAACAGTTTTACATCTATTTAATAATAACAAACTTTACTCAGTCGTCACCGTCACCTCAAACCGAGAGTCCAGGAGTCTTGATAACTGAAATCGTTACATCTGAATTAAATATAACGATTTGGACATTTTCAAACAAGATAGTGTTTGAAATTCCAGGTTTGATCCTAGATAGGCGTTTAGGTCGTCTTTAAGAAAAAATATCTTACACGCTATTCCCAATACTGTCCTTCTGGTCCACCTCTCACCGAAGACGTTTTAGGAACAAGATCGTGTTCAACACAATAAAGACAATAATATAAATTGTACTTTAGTTTGAGAACCCGTACCGACTCAAATTCCAATCACCCAACCACTCGGTTATCGTGCACCTTATAGGTACCTTATAGGTGTTGTCTTTAAGGAGATATGTTTAAATGAAATCCATTGAGGTCAAGCGAAGCTTCGTATCGCCAAAGTGATGATAGTAATATCATAAAGGAAAGTGCAACATTATTGAGCAAAACGTGGGTAGAAGAATTTTTTCAAACTACATGAACTAGATCGTTGTTAAACACGCCGCAAAACCATACATCGTTGTCATACTTCGAATTTTCACTCGTATGAAGTGCGTTCCCTTGTTCTTAAAAGACATGTCGTTAGGCTGATAAATTATGTGACGTACGCGTCTTCTTGTATAATCTGTTGGGGTGGCTTCGAGCGTTGTAGTCACGATAGTGCTGATATTCAGTATCTATTTGCGCCTTTACTAGTTTGTACACACTTGTATTGTTTTGTGTAAGTGAACGAGAGATTAGGGGGCTTTGCAAATTTCTTTTGAATATGTGTTTTGGTCAATTTTTGGGAATATATCAATATTCCCTTATTTCAAATTAAGAATATAATATCTTTGTTCTTCTTATATTTCTATAAAACTTTCTTAATAAAATATTAAGCTACTCTTCAAAAATTTTAATTCACGAGAAAAATAATGAAATAAACTATTCTTTAATGTAATGAAATAATAAAATACGCCGTGGAAAATTGTAATGGCACAGACTAACGCATAGCATAGACGATTAAAACTGAAAACTCATTTAAATCGTGGCGTAAAGAGTAATAAATTCAATTTAGCGCTCCTTAAAACTTCAGACAAACAACCTGATTTGTCTTGTGAAAGTCACTTTGTCCTTACAAAGTACAACGATCCATACAATCGTAGGTGGGAATGAACCCCTGGATTCAAACTGCCCTAATGGATTTACGCAGGCACTTTGAATTTTTTAGCATCAGGACCTTTTTGAAGGAATTTATATCGAGATCGTGCAGCGGTTTCCATTTTAAAACCCATTCATGCGGGATACTTTCACCTTTAGAGATAGAATATATTTTAACACATATACATAAAATCTTGGCTTATCTTTTTTTTTTTAATTTTTTTTTTCTTTTTATTTATCTTCTCGCACTCCCAATAGCCCCGTTTTATTGTTAATTTTTCGACTAAGAACCTGCTCGGGATCGGGTGCTAAGTCTGATAATTACTAGATTAATACAGAGATAGTGTCTTTTTAGTTGAAGACTGTATTTTTTTTCTATTTCAATCTACTTGTACTATAATATTTGCTCTAAACTTTTGACGTATAACCATAAAGATGAAACCGGACAGGTATTTGAAGAAAAAATAAATAAATTGGGGAATAAGTAAAAATTGAATTTCAATTTCCCTTCAAGTTCCACCAGGTGACCCCAATTGCGAGTGAATAATAACTCAATATTTTACTAATTTATTGCACAGAAATGAGAATACTTTACGTTAATTAAGTCAAAAAGCGTTAATTTGTCCAAATTCAAAGAAAGCGAAATCTGAGAGAAACTGAAAAATGAAAAAAAAAAAAAGTTTTTCTCAGTGAATACAAGTATTCCTAAGAGGAGAACAAAAATATTTTTTTTCTGACATTGTTAGTTATCGTAAAGATAGGTGTATTTGAGTTAATTTCTATCAAATAATTGTTGCAAATCATATCAACTGTAAAAATCAATATATAATATTTAAGTTACCTCTCTTATAGAATGCTTTAGAAATACAAGACTAAAAAGAAGAAAAAAACGTCGACATCAGACCAAAATACGCGTGGCATTACGGGCATATAATACCCATAGCATTACGGGCTAACTTTTATAAAAGCGCAGACGACTTTTCCTCGAGTTCTTTTAAATTTACTGTTAATTAAGGCCACGTGTTGCTAATAAAGGCTGGGCACCTCCTTTATAGAAAATAATGGGGCAAGTAATGTGAGCAAAGTTTCGCGCGCATAATTCGTCCCCTTTTATTACCGAAAGTTATAACGCGAACGGACGTCGTGACGAACAAAAGCAGTTAGTAATATCTTCACGCAATTCCCAATACAGGGGTAGACAGAGGTCTAGTTTAGACAATTAAGGCCCTTCGACCCACCTTCCACCGAAGATATTTTCGGGACAACGTGACAGGTGGTGAGCCTAATCATTTATTCATCGAAACAAGAGCATACTTTCGTTTATCGATAGTTATGTTTTCAATCTACTTTCGTTACGTAATGAGGTTTTTTTATTTATAGAAAAAGGTAGGCAAACGAGCAGGTGGCTCACGTGATGGTAAGTGATCACCGCCGCCCATGAACACCCGCAATACCAGAGGCATAGGAGATGCGTTGCCTCCCTTAGAGTGCCCCCCCCCCAGAATCGGGGGAGGGGACTGTGTGGGCCACCGGTTACCTGCACTCGAGACGAAACGCAGAAGTTTGTTAGACTTCAACTTTAAGTCGGTATTCTGTGTGGTCTTGGTACTAAGACTCCTGGACTCTCGGTTTGAGGTGACGGTGACGACTGAGTAAAGTTTGTTATTATTAAATAGATGTAAAACTGTTTCTGGATATTTCTTTATGATCTCATCTGGTTGAATAATAAATACACTTATAAGATCGTGAGAAGTATTGGAAAGATACATAACACGATATTTTATAACGTTATATCCCAATACTAAGGCATGCAAAAATGTATGTAGACCTCAGTCTACGCCAATTTTAGGAAACTTCCTTACGTTCTTTCGACTCACTTTTCACCGAAGTTTATTCAGCAAAACGGAATAGGTAGTTTTTTTTTATAGAAAAGGGAGGCAAACGAGCAGGTGGCTCACGTGATGGTAAGTTGTTACCGCTGCCCATGAACACCCGCAATACCAGACGCAAAGTAGATGCGTTGCCGGCCTAAGAGTGCCCCCCCCCCCCAGAATTGGGGGAGGGGGTGTGTGGGCCTCCGGTCACCTGCACTCACCAGACGAAAGGCAGAGGTTTGTTAGACTTCTGCTTCACGTCGGGGTATTCTGTGAGGTCTTGGTACTTCCCCGGTCGAGCCGGCCCATTCATGAAAAAGCAAAAGCTGATGCGTGGCTTTACCACTGTAAAAAGGTTCCTGTAACATAGAAGGAACAAACGAAAGAAACTCTTAATTTTTGGTCAATATTTTTTATAATACTAGTAGTTAAATATTAAGATATATTTTTTCTAGATACTAGCTTGGAAACCATAGCCTCCCAGGGTACACTGACAGTAACGTATTCGTTTATATAATAACATCCAGATAAAGTTTTTCTAAAGTGTTACTAGGTCTGTCGATCGTCTATCTATCGATGGCTTTATGATTTGCAAACAACAAAACAAGGACTCCCGTAATTCCGTCGAATGAAAGTCCGTAGCATTAAACTTTTAAGGGTACAGACTCTTTCTCCGCCTAGGAGTCGTCTGGGTCAGTACTGTACTCTGGCCTATTTCTGCCACCAAATAGCAGTATACCAATAGTTGAGTCCCAGTTTAAAGGGTATAGGATATAGAGAGTCTGTGTAGTCATAGGCAATGAGGCATTCAATCTTAGTCCACAGGTGTGAAAACGCATCTTTAACCATTCTCCTGTTAAAATAGTTTACTTGTGTAGTGTGCTGCAGTAGTGGTTATCATCTGGTGTACTGTAACCACCGTTTCCACAACACTCCCATAAAAAACTGTGTCGATCTAGATCCATATCGGTGGTACTCCGCTGACAAGAGCGAGGAACTCAAATATATATTAGAAGAAAATTATGTGTCTATTCCCTTTGGTTCAGAGAAGTTTAATGTCACTTAATGTATGTTTAATGTAAAAAAACAATTAAAATATATTTATTCATAAACAGATAATGTTAGTAACTGAAACTTTTGTAAAAAGAAAAATTATAAGAGTCATTCGAACACCTTCGTGTGTGTGGAAGAAGAAATTATGAATCTGGCAGCTTAGTCCTTTCGAAACAAATGTCAGAGCTATTTGCGACAACGTGACTGGTAAGCCTGTCTTTTATTACTCTGTATTTATACTAGTATAACTGCCTTATGCCTATCTTGATCGCCTATCGATTATGTAGTTATATTTTAATACTATTACAATGTGTTCAAATATACCAGGGATTCAGTTAAACACCTATGTGCTAATGAACTCCAAAATTATTTAAAATAGTAGCGGAATTATATAAAATAGTGCATTCGACGAGGTCAAAGCTTAATTAAACGTATGTAGAATAAGTAATTAGGGCGTCTGACAGAAGCGCGGCTGCAATATTCTGTTCGTTACGTTCACCTACAGCTTGTCGAATATTGAAACTGAACTTTTTAATAGTTTTAATGTAGATACCACTCTTGATCACATTGGGTTTTAAAGTTTTTTGTGTCCGTGATTGGTGAGATGGTGTTTTTTTAAAGTCCAATTTATACAGGATTTTTAAAGCATATACGCTATGCTTAAGTTTTTATTATTAAATTAAAAAGAGATTTAAGAACAAGGTAAACGGGCGTGATAAACTTCTACTCATGAGAATGTAAGAAATGGTTGATCTTCGGACTCAAAGTACCAAACATATTCGTACTTCACCACAACTTGCTTAAGTTTAGTGGTTTTCTATATTCACCCATCCGTGTGTCGGTGCTCCGAATTTAGTGCTGGTGGCACCTTGAACGCCTCTCGACCACAAAGGTCGTCATTTAAATATTCTAAGGGCATGAAGAATTTTTATTAAATAAAAATATTTGTCGGTAACCATTGAAATAGTCAAGGCTTTCCTTTAAGTCGTCTCTTAAAATACCCACTAGCTAAAAAGCCCTTTTCATCTATTCATATTCTTAAACCGATACGAACACGGCCAGTTAGTTCTCATATTCTTTTTATCACAGTCTTTAAACTTAAAAAAAACATACAATCGGAAAAAAAACATAACGTAATACAATCCGTTTCATACAACGCAGCATGTACACTTTTATGTTGTGTGCTCACAGCTGGATGTAATAATGTATGATTGGATCACCTTTAATTCGCGCCGATCCCGCCATTTTTTTAAATTAAATGCAACGTTTACCAACACCGAGAAAAACAAGGTTTAAACTGCAATGTACAATAAGCATTTTTCGAGTATTTTATACCATTGGGTGGTAGGGAATTTCGAGTCAAGAGACCCGAGTTCGATCCCCAGGGTCCAGACTCGTACCAATGTGTTTTTTATAAGTAAGTTTATGAATGAATTATATCGTTGGCTTGGACATAAAGACGGTGACGGGCTCACCACCTGTCACGTTGTCCCGGAAATATCTTCAGTGGAAGATCGGTCGAAGGGACTTAATTGTCTGGAATAGACCTCTGTCTACCCCTGTATTGGGAATTGCGTGAAGATTTTATTGTACACATAGCGGCCGTATTGCGCCGCTAAACGTCTTCACGTATACAATACAGGGTATATAATACAAAACAGGGTACAATACAGGGTAGGTAGCCAGAAGTCTAGACAATTAAGTCCTTTCGAGACATATTTCATCAGGGCGAACTCTCCTGGGGGTCTCTTGACTTGAATTCCGGTTACCCAACTACTCGGCTATCTTGATTTTTTTGTGCTACAGCATTACTAGTATTAATAATACATACATATATGCGGTTTCACATGGTATTAATAATACCATGAGAAACCGCGCGGAACCAGATCCGAAAAACAGTTGGATCAGAGAAATACTCGAAGCAAAAAGCGACAGAGTTTTAAATTATTCACCGTGTTATAAAATATAAAAATACTGGTACCAAAATGTCGTTATAAAATTTATCGATAAGTGAGTACAATAAGCAGATTATTGTCGGGTGCGACTGGTTTTCGACAAAAGTCGTGCAACCGACGTAATGGGAAATTTAAATTGAAAATGTTTTTTCCGCGCAAGTTTTCAAACAGGCGGGCGGCAACGGAAATTATTTTTGTTCATCGCCCCGTCCGTGTTCAACCGTGAGTGCAGGCAGCGTTTTCATTTTCGACGTTTACTAGTGATGTGACATGCATATTACGATCATAACCATGATAATAACAAAATTGTACAAAGGAGGACTTTTCTTCATTCGTTTCCCCTCCGTCATAAACTGAAGATAAAAAATGCTGATGTTATTTTTTAATTTCGATCTCTATACATATTTGCCCAATTTATGCTTCAAAATGTAGTATGAAAGGCAACAAAAACATAAAATTACAAACTATTATAACGTTTCTTATAAAGACGTAGAGTTAATTTACAGTGTCGTTGAGACGAAATTCCGATGCAAAAATTTGTATGTCAGGTACTTGATTTCAATCCGAAAGAAATCACATTCGTTATTCTCTACGCCGCCGCAAAATACTTCGATGATGCTCCGGTCGAATCATTAACATGCTAGAAATCTCACTAGCTCAATGGGACGACCCCTTAATAGGTCTTAAGTAATTATAATTTATTCATCATCTTCATCATTACAACAACTTGTAAAAGTTCACGAGGGGACATAGGCCGCTCCTGTGCGATATGTTTTGCCGTAATCACCACGGTCGGTAAGCTGATTGGCGATCACACTGCACCAAATACCTTGCACCTAAGACGATGCAGCATCGTAATCTCTCTCCTCATCTTTTGCTATCAACTTGCATTTTGAAGGCTTTTCCCTTAGTCTACCTTAGAAAGGATATTCTTACACCGTAACCACAAAACAATTAAATTTATAAAGAGAAAAAAATCGTTTTAATAAACAAATTATATTGTCAAAAACAATTGAGGTAATGCATTGCGCTAATGATCATACTCATTTCAAAACTATATTCCTTTCGACATCGCGAGCTGAAGCGCATCACTATTTCGAAAACGATCTGCAGGATATTCAATAAGATCTACGGCATCAACTATGACAACGATGGCGCGGAAACGAATGCTAATACAGTAGGAAGTGTACTTCAAGAAGTTTCATTTCCACTCGCCTCACTTCGTAAAATTGAATAAATTTGAATGAGAGAACAACTGATGAAAGGAGGAGATCACGCGAACTGTCTCACGCCGCGAGTGAAAATAATTGGAATTGATAATTTTAATCTACTCTGCTTAGAATAAACAATGTTTGTCTCAAAAGTAAATCTCAAGCATGGATAACGCTTACACTAGTGATATTTTTCATGTTATTTTTTGATACCTAATAAATTTTGTATATTTTTTTTTATTTATCATCACACACATCCCTGACGGGGTAGCCAGAGAGAACAGATCGCCAAGTGTCACGATCCCTACATACTTCTTTCGCTTCTTTCAGATTCATCATCTTCTTCATACATGCACGTCTAGGTATCCGAGTACTCTTGACCCTCCTCTCTTCGAGCAATTTGCTCACATGGTCTTCGAAAGTTAGTCTCGGTCTACCTCGACACCTTTTAATATTAACTTTCGCGCTATATATTTTCTTCACCATTGGGTCTTCACTCATTCGCTCAACGTGCCCAAACCATCGAAGCGAAATTTTGTAAATAAATATAATAATAAATAATACCTTCACGCAATTCCTAATAGACAGAGGTCTAGTCTAGATAATTAAGTCCCTTCGACCCACCTTCCACCGAAGATATTTCCGGGACAAAGTGACAGGTGGTGAGCCCGTCGCCGTCTTTATGTCCAAGCCAACGACATGATTCGTACATAAGTAATTGAAAAACCCAATGGCATGAGCCTACCACCTAGGGATCGAACTCGGGTCTTTTGACTCTATATATATATATATATATATATATATATATATATATATATGTATATATATATATATATATATATATATATATATATATATATATATATATATATATATACATATATATATATATATATATATATATATATATATATATATATATATATATATATATATATATAATATGTATTATATATGTGTTCATAGATAATATATCTGTCAATATTTAAGAAGGAAAATTTTAAGTTCGTTATGGACAAATGAAATTAAATTGAAAAAGAAAATGCTTATTACGAAATCGGAAAAGTAATATTGAATCTTAAGGATTTAAATTATATGCAAATCTGGATAAAAGACAAAAAAATTACATGATAAAAAAAAACTCCTCAAATCTTATAATTACAATATTACGAAAGTCTGTATGCTCTTATAATTATAACCAATTCATAATATTGGCGTAAGAATAATATCACCTCTCCCCTTGCCTCCTTTCTTCCCATAAAAGGGGACTAAGGCACCAAACTTTGAATATCGTAAAGGCTACCGACTGACGTCGTGATAGCTATCTCTAATAATTAAGGCAACCGGCGACCATCAACCCAAGCGTGGCGATTATGACAATCTCTCCTCATAAGAGGAGCGTACGTTCTGCGGTGGTCTTTAACAGGCCGTTAAGAAAAAGAATAATTTTGGTGTAATGATGTGTTTTTGTTCATTTGTCTAACCACCATTTCAGAATATTCTTTGATCGTTAAACACATTAGGTGTCGTAAAGTGTCGATGGGCATCATACCCGACTGTCGTAACTCCGTCCTGGAACTCACCTCTCAATGTCTTCATTACAGTATATGGTGCAGTTAACATTTAAAGCTAATATCTCTTCGATAGGGTTGTCACATCAATATTTTTTTATCTGCACGCATTTTTGTCTATACAATTATATAATAATCTATCTTTGCGACTCACTTTTCACCAGAGCTTACTTTGGGACAACGTGACAGGTGGTGAGCCCGTGAGTTCGTAATAAATTATAACAGTACATAAGTTTTTGAAAAAACCTCTTTGGTACAAGCTTTGGTGACGTCTCACATCTGTATAAAATCTTCAAAAAATATTCAAAGAAGAAGTGGTCTGCGTTTCCCTGTGTAATAACTTTACTAAATAATTACGAGTTTGATGACCTTATAGCCTAGTTGGTAGCCTTTGATGCTAACGGTGGGTTCGAAACCTAGTAGAGGCAAACATTTGCAGGATCAATATGAATGTTTGTACTCGTATGATGGATGTTTATTGGTATATAATATATACATAAGTATTTATCTATTTAAATACGAAACTGCGTAAGTATATAGTACCGTTGGATTGGACACTAAGACGGCCATATGCTCGCTACTTGTTAAGTTGTTCAAAATATGCTGCGGTGAAAAGTGTGTCGAATTTACTTTATTCTCTGTCGACCTAAGTATTGGGAAAATGCGTGAAAATGTACAAATAGCCATGGCAGTGAGCTTGTTTGTTTTTAAGAAATTCGTTCGTTTTAGAGACGATAAAAACTTGAAAAGATACGAGTGACACTGATTTAATGTCAAAGCCGATATCTCCAATGTTATTTGAGAGACATTTTGAAATAGGGAATTAATTATGCGTTCAGCAATGAAAGAAAATATCATGAGGAAACCTGTTATACATAACATGTTTCTAGCACGTCGAAGCTAAAACAATATTTGACTGCAAAATTAAAAAAAAAGAAAGTCGTAGTGTTACCAGTTACAAATTTTCTATTGTTTTTCTATCTTTTTATTTAATTAGTTAAGGTAATTTCTAAAATAAATTTTAATTCTTTAATGTGACAGTGACAGATTAAATATTAATCTAACGTTGTTTGTTTAAAAAGATTGTTCAGTACGATACGACGGTCCGTGTGTTGGTCAACAGTTCGTTTATTTTTAATCTGCGTTGACTCGATTCAGATGGGTTAATTATTTTTTTATCTGTTAAGTTATATTAATTGTTACATGTTGTAGCAGGAATTGTTTACCTTACATACGTACATTTTAATCAAGCGTATAAATACATGTAAATATATATATTGGCATAGTTTGTAATCTTTATTGTTTTACACCAGCAAACCATTTCAAAAGAAGAATGTTGCAGATGCGTTTTTACTCCGAGGACTAAGATATAATGTTTAATAGCCCACAATTATACTGACTCTTAATTTACAGTGTTGTGTTCCGGTTTGAAAAGCCGCTTATTTGAAACAGAAGGTTTCTAGGCTACCAATTTTGATATGCTCATTTGAATATTAATGTAATCAACACAATTAACATATTGCATTGTCTATAAAAAGAAACCCTTAATAAACAATACTTTGAAAAGTAATAGCATCAAAATTGAACAATAATATTCTATTGTATCCAAATTTATCGAAGCCCTCCGTAATTGGTACGCAGAATTGGTAGAAATGTCGCGTTCACACAATAACAGCACGATTAATTTCTTTGGAGCCCTTTGATGCGAGGAGAAACAAATTCACGTAATATTATATGATACTAGGCCAAACGCCCAAGGGTGGAAATTGTTACGCTTGTGTGATGTGTGTCGAAAATATAATGTATTTTCTGTTGGAAATTTTACATATTACATTTGAAAATTGTTATTATACGTAAAAACATGAAGTGCGACTGATGTATTAATTTGCTTTTGTAATTTGTTAGCCTAAATAACATACATGTATATATAGTTATGAGGGTATTATATAGATAGGTATAATTCCTCTAGATAGCGGATAGATGCATACTAAGACTGCTACTGTTCTGTCAGAATGGCACACATACTTACATAGCTTACATACATACGAAAATACACAAAATTAGGTATATTTATATCAGTTAGGCATTAAATGCACTGTTTATTGTTCTGACTTTCAAACAAAAACAAACTTTTAGTGAACCATTATCACCTCGCTTCTCCGCGAGACTTGGCCCGAGCGGACAATGAATAATAAAAACAGTGCCAAGCCCTGTCTTGTTAGGGATATCTAAACAAAAATAAACTGCAAAGAGACTAAAGTATACCAGACAATATCCCGAGCGCTTGTTTCAAGTGATTTGTATCTATTTTCAAATAGTTATTAAAAGCTAAAATTGAATAGTAAATAAATAAATACATATATAAATAAATACATGTACATTTACATGGGGACAACATTACACATTTCACTGATCCCAGAGTGAGCAGCTAAAGCACTTGCGTTATGGAATCGGAAATAACAAAGGTACCAAATTCTATAGCCGTAACTGATTAGTAGTACACGATAACTATTATTAATAATAAATTATAAAATAAACAAATAAATATCTTTACGCAATTCCCTGTACAGGGGTAGACAGAGGTCTAGTCTAGACAATTAAGTCTCTTTAACCCACCTTCCACCGAAGATATTTTCGGGACAACGTGACAGGTGGTGAGCCCGTCGCCGAATAAAAAATAGATCTTTTAAAGAGCCCGATAATCTTCATATTATGATCAGATTTTCATGAATTATTGCAAAGAACTATCTAGAACTATTAAGCTTTCAAACAGAAGACCGCATTAGAATTGGTTCATTCGTTAGTTAGTGTAGTGTAGCGCTTACGCTATGCTACTATTATTGGTGTTGTTAAAATTATTTATTTATTGTTATTTGTTATTTCTTCATGCTTGACGGGTTAGCCAGAGACATTAGATCGCAAAGTGCCACCATTTTAACATATCTTTTACGATTTTTTTATATTCATTATATTTTATTGGGAGTCGAGATCCGAGTTCGGTCACCAGGTGACAGGTTTATTTAAGACTTAAGTACGAATTATATCCTTGGCTTGGATATAAAGTAGGCGACGGGAAACCATCTGTCACGTTGTCCCAAAAATGTCTTCGGTGGAACGTGGGTCGATAGGACTTAACTGACTTACTTAATTGTCTAGACATAAGTCTACCCTTGAATGGGGAATGGCGTGAATATATTTTTTTTCATACACGCGCGTCTAGGTGTCCAAGTAGTTGATCTTCTTCGAAAGTCTTTAGTGGTATTTAGTCTTACCTCGACCTCTATTAATATACTACTCTCATGAAGTTGTTACGCCGTTATACAGTTACATAACCATATGCGTTATGAGTTGGTGATGAGATGAGAAAGGTATTTATAAATAAAAAAAGAACGAAATAATTCTATATTCTCAACAGATTCTAATTTTAAACTAACCTCGATTCAAAGATACATAAAAAAGTAACCTTTTACAGACAGTCTACAACTATTTTATTCTACCGCATCGAGGGGCAGAGCTGTAAACTTATTCCAGTTTTCATATAGCGTCCGTATACCGTATTTATATGTTAAGTGGCCTCTTTACTACCCTCCGGTTCTAGTGGTGCAATGTGTTTCAACTTTACGTTTTAGTATAAGATATTCGCATACTCCTAACCAGCAATTCGGCATTTTTATTATGCTTTTGTTTATTTTATTGTGCTACCAACAGTATCTATTGTTGTACTAGCTGTGTCAGAGATTAAAAAATTATATAATAAATAGTAAAATATGTAGAAGGCTGTAATTAACAAAAGTAGACTATGAAAACAATAGGAACGGAACGGAAAGAGCCTGCCACGTTGTCCCAAAGGTGGGTCGAAATGACTTAACTATCGAGACCTCTGTCTACCCCTTTATTGGAAATGGACTGAAATTTTGAGTAAATAAAAAGTAATAATTTTGTTTGTAATACATCTTTATAGAAGTAGAGTATATAATGTACCATCATTCTAGTTTGTTCTTCACTAACTAAGGAGGACTGCTGGTATATTACTACAAAAGTTCATGAAAATCTGCAAAACAAATAGTTCGATAGCTCGTTAATACATTGGCTCAATAGAGAATATAAATGACTTAGGCTGAGAAGGAGACTTTTGCATTTGAAATTTAAACACATAGTAACTGACGACCTCTGTGGACGACTGGCGTAAAAACTGGTTTTCAAGGTTTGGCCATCTTGAGTTCCCGGGTTCGAATCCCGGACTATTTACATTTATTTATTTATCTTCACGCACAATCCCTGACGGGATAGCCAGAGAGAACAGATCGCCAAGTGTCACGATCCTTACATACCTCTTTCGCTTCATTCAGATTCATCATTTTCTTCCTACATGCACGTCGAGGCATCAGAGTACTCTTGACCCTCCCCTCTTCGAGCAATTTACTCACATGGTTTTTCAAAGTTAGTCTCGGCCTACCTCGACCCCTTTTAATATTAACTTTCGCACTACATATTTTCTTCACCATTCGGTCTTCGCTCATTCGCTCAACGTGCCCTTTTGCCGTGTCGGGCAGTGCGTGACGGGTGGCGGTCCCCATCGCCGCTTTGCGCGCTGCATTCCACACTAACGGAGACCAGCTGTTGGGGGGACGCCCCAACCCTGGATGGCATGGGTGCGCAGCTAAGAAGAATTGCAGCCCTGAAAAGGGCTGGCAGGGGTCGCAACGGGCACGCTTCTACAATGACCGGATGGGTCAATGTAGAAAAACTACTTTTTCTACATTTTCTCGGGTCTGGTTGTATGTGATGCCTTCGTTGTTTCCGATTCCCATACTGTGCTTTAGCTTCTTACATTGGGATCGGAGCAATGTATGTGATATTGTTCCTATTATATGTACTTAATTATTTAATAATATTTTTAACAAATACTCAATAAAAATATTTATTATACTCGGAGGCACGGCAGTCGTAGTAATGCTTGGGAATTAACAAAAAATATTTGATGAAAACAATCCTATATGGCTAGCCATTACACAAAATAAAAAAAAACGTGCTAATCGGTCAGATAGTTTCGAGTGCTTCGTGAGAAACTCTGTGAGACGAGAATTACATATAAAAATACACAAAAAGAAAATGTTCGAACATTTTCTTTTTACATTCCCCCATATAAGTCAGCGACTACATTAAGATAAAATTATATAAAATTTCACACAAAAATATTCTGTTTATTGTACCATAAGTATCATGTCCTCCTATCCTCGTCGTTCCAGGTTACGCATTCGACGAAAGCAGAACGCTTGTTAAATCAAATGTGCCGAGTACAATGAGTCGAAGAGATATGAAATTCGCTGGAAATAAACACACAATAGCTGCTCATTGTTGTGGATACTTTGCTCCCGTGCCGGTCGAGATAATGGCGGCCCTCTGGCGCCCTGAGTCGTCCTCCACCGCCCTCGTTCACCGTTCGTCACTTTTATACGCATAGATAAAAAATATGTTTAAGTAACTGATCACCGTGACGACTCCGTGGACGAGTGGCGTGCACAGCGATTTTCGTGATGTCGCCAGATCTGAGGTCTCGGGTTCGATTCCCTGATGGGTCAATGTGGTAAACTACTTTTTCTACATTTTATCGGGTCTCAGTCTTTGTGATACCTGCGTTGTTTTCGATTCCTTAACACAAGTGTTTTAGCTACTTACTAGGGACCCCTTTACTTAGAATGGCGTGAAGATATTTTTTTATAATAGATTAAAGTGATGAGAAATGCATAGCACATTTACTGTAGTTCACAAATACGTACGTAAATAATAACGAAGCGAATGGTTGCCAAGAAGTTACCATATAGTACCCATATATCATTGCGGAGTTATAATAAATAAAATAAATGAATATCTTCACGCCATTCCCAATACAGGGGTAGACAGAGGTTTAGTCTAGACAATTCAGTCCCTTTGCCCCGCCTTCCACCGAAAGATATTTTCGGGACAACGTGACAGGTGGTGAGCCCGTCGCCGTATTGCGGAGTTCATTTATAAATTCATATATTATACAGGCATAAAAAAGTACTTTATTAGCCAGTTTAACTGCAAAACCCAATGAACTTCTATATGCGGGGAGATCGTAAATACTACGGTCTCTTTATCTACGAGCTTATGAGGCTTCTGGGTTAGTACTATACACATACATTTCAGCCGGCAAACAGTACAGTTATAAGTATTGTGTTCCGGTTTCAAAGATATGTACAATGTACGATGTATAACTATTCTAGCAATCAAATATTCCATGTGTGTCGTCGGGATTACAAAGAATATGTATAGAAAAATCTTCGAACGAGTGACGTTCACACCGATTTTCATGGAGTCGCAAACTCTGAGGTTCCAGGTTGGTTCATGGACGGAAAGATAGGAAAGATGTAGAAAACAACTTTTTATATAAATTTTCGGGTGTGGGTGTTTGTGGTACCTTCGTTGTTTCCGATTCCATAGCACAAGTTCTTTAGGGATCAGAGCAATATATGAGATGTTGTCCTTATCAATGTAATTATCAATGTACTGTGTATTTATCTATGTACTATTAACTTTTAAATAATAAATAAATACAGAGATAGATAGAGACAATATCAGCTTAAGCACTTGCGTTATGGATACGGAAACAACGAAGGTTCCACAAACACCCACACCCGAAAATTTATATAAAAAGTTTAATAACTATAGTTAAATTTATTTAAAAGAAAATTTATATAAAAAACCCGAGAAAAAATACTGTGCTTTCTACACTGACCCGACCGGGAATCAAACCCGGACCTCAGAGCTCGTTATGTACGCCTTTCGACCACGGAGGTCGTCGTGTACTAATGTAATGTACTAAATGTAATCTATTGAAATGGTTTACAGGATTTCCATGGACCGCAACAGTTAATTTTCACCCTTTTTCTGTAAAAAGGTAGACAATCGTGACAGTTGAAGATGACAATACCGTACGACCAGCTCTAGGCTTCTTGTGCTTTGTTACCTGACATCTGTTCATGTATTTTAAGTCTGAAATTTATCGATGTTATTATATTATGCGACCTAGACACGGCGGGGTAGCCATTTTGAAAAATATTACATGAAAGTTTGGTACACTCGGCAGTTACGTGTAAGATGCGAGGTGTCCAGACTGCAATATCAGACTGCTATCGCCACTGTACTTGTCAAGGGTCGCGATTATGACAGGTTGTTCTTGTGTGGGAAGCTGCTGTTTAGTTTTACTAAGCAGTGAGGAACGAGCCCCTACCAGACAGAGTGACGACTTGCAACATGTTGCGGTAAGTCGATGGATGCAGGTGGCTGAGGACCTATCTTTGCGGAATATTTTGGAATATTTGGGCGGAAGGCCTATATTGATAGGCTGTAAAGAAGAAGAATAAGTTTGACTTCGGCCTTTTGATCGACGCAATCGACGACGCGTAGGTAAGCTTCATTCAATGCCCCGACAAAATAAACGTCAGGCGGTTTCCTCCTTAAAATTAAATGTCATACTTTTCTCAGTCTCTCCAGACTTAAGAGGTTCTGCAAAATGTAAGCAAAATATACTTAATTAAGCGTCTCCTTATGTTACGCCCTCGTCTGTAGACAGGGTAGCTAATAAGCGGTGAACCAAGCCACGATGAAAATTAATTAAAGAGACTGTGAGCTTTGCCTCTATCACCCCCCTCCCCCAGTGTCACTTACGGCGAGTTTTCGGCTAGTGATGTGCAGGTGATCTGATATTATCTAGTCTCGAGGCACTTATCTGGGCAAAGTTGTACAGATTTTTATGTCATCTCCTTTTGCTAGTATGTGTAAACTTCGCCTAACTTTAGAAATAAGGGACTTTTCTCTATTATTATAGAGAAAAGTCCTTGACTAGCTTATTAGCTACTTGACGTAAACCGGGTATAGTCTCCAATCACCACCAATTGAACTTAGACAATTAATTCAATACCAAGTTTGTATTAAACGGAAAACAGTATGTCTGGGATTCATTTAAAAAAAACCTGTTCATACTAAAAATGTACAATTCAAGGATCCAAAAACACAGGCAGGCCATCACTAGTTAAAGAAAAATGGCCGAGAAAATTAAGGTTTTCACTTGGCGTAAGTTTTTCCATTTCACTCAGCGCTCAATCTTGTTCCGAAACTGCGTACGGGTTCAATGTACATCATAACCTGTACTTCTTTTACAGAAATTAAAAAGGTAAACGTTGATTAAAAAGGTAACGTTTACAGAAATTAAAAAGGTAAAAGTTGATTTTCTGTCATTTTGTAAAGAAATAAAAAAATTTTCTTGTTTCGTATAAAGAAATAAAATTGTCTCAGAAGGAAAGTTCAAGAAAACGAACAAAACAGAACATGAAACTACATAACTGAAAAAAAAGAAAACAACTGAAAAAAAGAACTGTTTTTTTTTCACAAATAGGAACAACTTACTGCCAGCCAAGACTAAACGATTTTCCATAACGAAAAAAAAGCAATCTGAAAAATCAGTTCAGAAACGCACCCGTAATTTAATTAAAATCGTGAAAAATGTGTAAATTATGCGAATGGCATAGAGCCTCGAGTTATTTGTCTGTGTATATAAAAAAACAAAACGTAATCCGGTATATAAACAGAGACTGAATGGACGTTTGAATACTCGTAGCCAACCGTACGGCGTGTCCAGTATCAAGTGTCAATATTTGGTGGCGCAGACGATCCGAGAGAGACTGTCGAATCGCGTTGGGTCCGATAGATAATTCCAGGTATCGAGAGCGGCTTAATTGGGGATCGAGTGCTCTTCTGTCCGGCGGTAGGGTGATTTTACGGACAGAGGCGGAGCGGGTAAGCAGATTACTATGAGTATAAAAGGAATTTGTTAAAAAGAAAAAAAAAAAGTTTTCACGATCGTCTTCCCAAATGAATTCAGATTCTGATTTGAGATCACCCAACCATGTCTATACGTGAGGTTTGTAGCATTAAATAGAAGATTCCGGCAAAAGACGTTAGAATTACAAGAAATACGTCTTTCAAAACTGTCATGACCATTAGTGATTACAGATTACACCTTGGTAGTACCTTGGTAGTAACTTGGAACGTAAAATACTATCGAAATACAAAATATTGGCCAATTCTTTACAGTAATGTGTAAATTTATATACATGTTTATATCCAATCATCACGGATATTCACAATACCGAGGAAGACATAAGTCTAGGCAATTAATTATTTCGATCTACCATGTACTGAAACCTATTTGGGACAACGTGATAGGTGGTGAGCGCATCGCAGTCTTAAGTGTCCTAGCCAATGATGCAATATTAAGTACAGATTTATATAAATATCCATAAATTGAGTAAAAGCATTCATATGTTTCCTCAAGCAGAATTCGGAACTGGAAACCCTTAGCTTTGAAAGCAGACTTACTACCAACTAGGCTATTGAGTCGTGTATATGTATTTATATACATAACATTACCTAGTTAAAAGTAAAAATATACACGAAATGTATTACATTGTATTGTATAAAATAATATGGTATATTATTTTTAAGTAACAACAGATTTTCATAAAGATCATTTTCATAGTTCTGCTATTAAGCATCTCTAAATGACGTATGATTGCATATTGAACTGTTTGTTTCGCATACAATAAATACAGCCAGATATTATACGAAAATATTTATCAAGCGGGTAATTTAAAATGCACACATTTCACTTATTTCTGTATCTATTAGAGGAAACAACACAATCCGGGAGGATTGTGAAATATTGCCGAGGTGTGAATTAAATGCAATATACAATGCATCATAAATGTGGTACTTTATTACGTTCACTGCTGGCTGACAATTTGCAAGAATATGACTGAATATTTATTTTTTTAAGCTGTGTGGTAACGGCGTAAGAGTATTGCCACTCCCTATCTTCCCGTGGGTGTCGTAAGAGGCGACTAAAGGAAATAGCCTAGAATATCGTTATGGCGTCCGATAGATGGCAGGATAACCATCTCTCAAAATATCAGACGAAAATAATCAGACTGAAGATGGGAAGCAGCGTCTAAGGAGCGAGGTGACTGATGTGCGATCGCCAATCCGATCACGCCAATCAGTGGACTTTAATAGGCCATTATCTGTGTATGTTTATTTTTTAAATTCTGACATTACGGCGTCAGGCTCACCACATGATACGTTGTCCCAAAATCTGTTTTCGGTGAAAGGTCGAAAGGACTAAGTTGTCCATATATCCCAGTGTTGGGAATGGCGCGAAGATATTATTTTATTTTTATAACACGGTAAGCCCGTATGGGCTTAAAACAACCAATACTATTTTAGCAACAAAAACATGCGGGAATGTTTTTCTTCACCTTGTGATAAATTTTTGACGTTTATGTATATAAACCTAAATTTTCTACGCCACTCCTTCACAGAGATCGACAAAATGTATATCTATAATATATATACAAATCATCATTTCATTTATTTCTTAAATTATTTAGTTTTTTGTTTTAAGTAATTACTTTATACGTTTTGTTGCGTTGATCATACAATATAGTTGTGTTTCTTTTACTTCTAGTAAATAAAAAGAAAACTACCGACCCTCTGCTATCGAAGATTGGTCTGTATTGGAATTAAAATATGCAGAAGATTCTAAATGCATTTTACTAAATAAGCTACAGTAGTAATTATTGACAATAGTAAAAAGTGTGTTGTATATAAGAAATCTCCAGAAGAACGTGGTATGCCAGTTAGTAAGTATTGACAATACCAATTTAAAATTAATTGTTGTTTTATTCACAAAAATTTTGATAAAATGAAATTTATAAAAGTATGTTTTTAGATTTATTAATAAGTATTTAACCCGAAGGTGTAACAAATTACAATAAATAAATTGAGAATCTCGTTCTCATATAATTAGTTCCATGGAAGCACATTGCGTAAACGATACGTGCGTCTATAGAGAACATTTGCATTGCCTATTAATCGATTCAAAATTGCACTTATTAATTACTCTGTGCCAGCGCGGCGCGCGGTGCAAAGGCGCGAAAAATTTTGACAAACGGCGTACAGTTCCGATACCGTTGATACCGACAGAGTGTCACAAATAATACGTATTGGCAGATCGTATCATTGTGCACCTCCCTTGAACCGGGTCGATGGTTTATTGCGTTTTAATCCACGTCGGAAATACCGCTGGCACGTGTCGCCTCGCACAACAATGTCCGATAACGAATTGTGCGACAAGCGAGCGCTCGGGCACATTTTAAAATAACGATAATGTGTATAATGAACGGGAATTACAGTGTTAAGAACGAAAGTATTTGAAAATAAAAAAAAATCTGTCCGGTACCTAAGGTTTTTGGGTTAGAATCCTGCTTGGGGTAGCAATTTATGGGTTTAAGTATGTGGTATTGTTGGCTTAAGACACTTAACACAGCGACAGGTTCACCATCTGACGTTGTCCCAAATGAGGTCTGAAAAATGGTTGAAAGGACTTGATTGTTTAGTTAGAAAAAAAACTAAGGTTTTTAAAATAGAATAACTGTAACTAACAATATTAAATATATAAAAATCTAAATCAAGTATTAAAATACTAATATCACAAGAGAGATTTAATATATAAAGATAAAGATTTAGGTAACCGAATACATAAGACATGCTAACTTTATACTACCGTACCCGATGGAACCATTAACGAATAATCAGAGAAATCGATTAAAATGAAAAATCAATATAAACAAAAACGTATAACGGGTTAAACAGTGAACATATTCAAAAATGCAAATTTGGTTATTATACAAACAATACTCGCAAAGGCTAATTGCAAGCATGAAATTGGTAGAAACAACAATTAGCAATGGAGCGACAATTCACAAACGTATTGTGTCACACCGTAGTATCGTATGTTGTACAATAACATCACAAATACATCTTGCCATAATACATCTAGTTAGCTAACGCGTGACGTGTTACATCTTGTCGTGATACATCATGCCGCGAGCTCGCATGAAACCTAGATATGTTTTAGCGCCCTCATCTGTTATCGCTACTGGTTTACTTTCGATACGCGTGCGACAGATTTCTAAAATACAGTTGCTAATGGCAGGTATGTGTTGTTATTCTGTCACGATAATATAAAAATACGACAGTAATAGCAAAAACAAAATTAAGGCCATTGTTATGTGGAAGCGACAATGCTGTGTTTTCTATTAATATTGAATTAGCTGTAAAATTAAACAAGAAAAATTTTAAAGATATTCTAAAGTTTTGAGAAAAGTGGAACCCGCAATAAATTATTACGTTATTTGGTGAAAATAAAAGTCGCGTGTGCTGTATAGGGCAAATAGCAAAATATATTAATTTTAAGTATCAATATTTTAAAACGTTACAATTGAAAAGAAACCGGATTGATGCAATAATTTCTAGACGTAACGAACGAGCCACTTACAGTCCCAATTTTGCAGTCTGCTGCTCAGTATTATAAAAAAAGTTATATATTTGTTGGTACCTGGATACATTTTATTGGAGAGTACCATGTATTATCATCACTATAAACTGTCATGTGAATATTGCCACTCCCTTTCTTCGCGTGGTTGTGTAAGAAGTGACTATGGAAAACAGCCTTGATATCGTTGTGGCAACCGAAAGATGGCGGGATGACAATATCTACAAATATTACATCAAAATAATGAGACCGAAGGTGGGCAGCAGCGTCTGAGGTGCGAGTGGTCGGGTACTGCGAGCGCCAATCTGCTTGCCAAGCGTGGCGATTATGGCAAATCCTCCCTATGGAAGAGGCCTATGCCCAGCAGTGGACTTTAACAAGCCGTTATGTATGTAAGTCCACCAACACAGGTGTAGCCGAAGAAATGTGGCCCGAAAGTACAAAATTTCCTAGATATCCCCCAACAACAGTATTGGGTTTGCAAAAAGTATATGATTACAATACCTATCCCTTAAAAATCATTTATATTACCCAAGTATTTTTAAAATGATCTCAAAACATCGTGTTTTGTGAAAAAAATATTAAAGAACGAAAATGTTAAGAGCTGTTAAGAGTTCCATCTATCTCGTCTAGACCAGTCAAGTGAAACTTAAGGAGACAATCTCAAGTTTCATTCATGAAAGTAGGAAAACTATGAGTGACTAGGTTATTTGAATAAAAATAAAAGTTTATCCACACGAAGTGAAGATTAAATAAAGCAGCCTTCCCTTGACTTCGTTTACGTGGAATTTAAAATTCTTGAAGTGCCTTCTCTGATTTTACATCGTAATAAAGACTATTTTCTAAAATTTCTAGCTCCAGGGGGACCTATTTAAAATTTAATTAACTGTCGTAAGAAACTGAAGTTAGTAAAGAAATTAATGTGCCAAAAAAAAATGAAGAAATCATGAAAATTAAATCAATACCCTAATTGGTTACGGGTCGGACTGAGAAACGTAGCGTCGCAGGTTCGGGCACGCCATTCGACAAATGTCGTAAACCACTCCAGACACATTTTAGCTTAGTGGTTTGTAATGTATCTGTAACCTTCTTGTGAAAGTGGTTTGTAAGTATTGTGTGCTGCAGTAGTCACTTATGTGGACTGTTGGGATCACAGCTCATATATACCAGTATACTCCCAAAACTAAACGTTAAAAACCTCTTCCTTTTTGAAGCCGTTTAGAAATGACTCGCTCCAACTAGAAACAATACAAAGTTCGTTTACAGATGTGCAGAGTATTAAAGATGAAAATATACATAACGCCGTCTTTTGACCGAAAATTAAATACCAGCGGTATTCAGATGGGAATGGGTATACTTATTACGAGTACGTTCGAATTGAGCAATATCCCACCACTCAGCGACGCCGCTACTACGTATATCACCCGGGGACTTAGCCGTAGCATTATCGGATATTTCCACAGAGCGCCTTTCAAGAGAGACGATCGCTTGTTAGATGTATTGTAGTGTAGCCATGTATGAAATCGTGTATAGGATAAGCAACTCCGCAAGCCAGTGAATAATTAAACATCGGTGCAAAGATGTTTATTAGGATTTTTTTCAAGCATTGTTTAGTTAGCATTTTCTATTTTAAGTGACGAAAAACAAACATGTTAATGTTTTTATGCGTAATGATGCATAACTTTATTCATTGCAATTCCGATTTTGATAATTTAATGGATTTTCTAATAAAGTATGGATGGTTCGTAGAAACGAAAGGTTACTTTTGATACCAGGAAATTTGCTTAACACACGGCCGATTATTTCAAAAGAAACCGTGCAGTGCGGGAAAAAATATGTCAGTTAATTTATCGAGATTAAGATTCAAAATAGTGTATAAAAAAATTTACATCGTAGTTATGATCCTCACGATACAGGCTCGCGTACTGTGGAGATCATGGACTATTATGTTAAGTAAATAAATCTTCTTCAATCATAGACAATGTGTTTGTCTTGATGTAAAAAAATACTTTTTTCTTTTCTATTTCCATGCTTTTCAGAGTATTAAATCAAAACAAAACTTATTCATAACTGAAATAAAGTAGTGTCAAATTTAAAGTACGTCTTATATAAAAAGACACGATAGCCGAGTGATTGGGTGGTCGGAATTTCGAGTCAAGAGACCCGAGTTCGATCCCCAGGTGGCAGTACCAATGAGTTTTTCAAACACTTATGTACGAATTACATCGTAGGCTTGGACATAAACACATTTCTTTTCATTCCAGCCGCTGAATTTCACCATCGTACCTTACGGCATAACCAAAATTTCATCAACACCACCTTGATGCTTGGCATTCCACCACAGTGCGTTTTTCGCGGAATTTTGTGCCACGCACTTGCACTTTGTAAAATGAGCTGCCGTCAGCGGTTTTTCCGGACCGATACGACTTAGGGACCTTCAAGAAAAGAGCCTATACCTTTTTCAAAGGCCGGCAACGCATCTGCTTTTCCTCCGGTATTGCAGACGTTCATGGGCGGCGGTAATCACTTACCATCGTGGAAAGTGGGCCAAAGGGACTTATTTGTCTAGACTAGACCTCTGTCTACCCCTGTATTGGGAATTGCGTGAAGATATTTATTTATTTATTTATTTACGTTTTATATAAACTGGTCCAAATTCGTGTTACCCCTTTCAAAAATAAGACAAATCCAACTTGTCGCAAACGGCTGGTAACATCAACCGAATCTCGATAATCCCGCCATGTCCGAGCCTTGTAATAGGGAACCGTGAACATCTTGAACGGCTCGTTTCGCATTACTATGGGACTTTACACAATCGGGGCGTCGAGGGCCGCGTCAGAGGCATGTTTACAAACGGGCGTCAGAGACTAAGTACTCCTCAATAGAACCTCCGGTCGAACTTATGAATATTGAAATGTTGTTTCCGAAAGTTACGACCCCGTATTGATGGAGCTGGTGGGTTGTTCTCGTATTACGATGCAACTTTAATTAAGAGCACTAAAGACTGCATGCAAATTCATAATATCATTATTCATTAATACTAATATTTTATTCATTCAACCTGCATCTGTTCTTTATTTTAATTATAATTAAAAGTTAATGTTCCTATATACATTTCACCTTAACTACATTTCACCTTAATCAAAACGATGGAGTAACGGTGTTTATTAAGAACCATCTTAAACCCAAAGTTAAAGAAATAAAATTAGAGCATGCATCGTCCTTACAAGTAGAAATTTTTAATTATATTATTCTTGGAATCTATCGATCGCCTTCCAATGCGAATACTCAAAAATTTTATGAATCACTTCAAACGCATTTGGATACAATTAAAAATTATAAAAATATTATACTTACAGGAGATTTAAATATTAACCTTATTCCGAAAGCTAATGAACTTGACATGGAACGAAGAAACAGGACTAAGTACTTAGGTATGTTATCTACATATGGTATGTTACCAGGCCATATGATTGCTGCTAGACAAAATAGTTGTCTGGATCATGTTATTTTAAAGCTTTGTAGGAAAAAGAATAATGCTAACGGAGCTGTTATGAATACTACTGTAACTGATCATAACATAGTGTTAGTGTGCTTGGCTAAATTAAAAGATGTAAAGACTTGTCTTAAAACAAAAACATATATTGATTATGATCAAGCTTTCAATAGTCTGGCAAATAAAAACTTATCTACTTTATTACTATGTAATGATCCTGATCAGCTGATTGAGATATTAATGAATAAAATTATGGAATCTTTAGAAGAGAATACTAAAACAGTATCTGTTCCTAAAAGTAAACGAACGATAAAACCATGGATAACACCTAGTATTTTGCGTTGTATAAGGAATAGAAATCAAATGCAGAAACGACTTAAAATGAATCCTTTTGATGAAATACAAAAAATTACTTATAAAAGATATCGTAATTACTGTACATTACTTATTAAAAAACTAAAACGCAATTATGAAACATCACAATTATTGAATAAGAATTGCAAAGTGCTATGGCAAAATATAAAAAATATAACAAATATTAAACAAAACAAAACTTATTATCGTGAACTCTTACAATTAGAACCTTGCCCTATTAAATCAGTGAATTCTATAAAAAACTTTTTTTCTAATATTGGACGAGAACTTGCCGACGAAGTAGTATGTAAAACGTTACCAGTTAAAAATTTTAACTCTGTTCGAACAATCGATGCTCGGCCTTCATCTTTTACCTTAATGGACACTGATTATAATGAAGTAAATACCATATTAATGAACTTAAAAACAAACAGTGCTGCGGGATGGGATAACATATCTACTAACTTCTTAAAATTATCAAAAAATGTTGTAGTCCCCATCATCTGTCACTTTACTAATATTTGTTTTTCTACAGAAGAATTTCCTAATTATTTAAAAAAATCTGTTATTATTCCTATTTATAAAAGCGAGGATAAAGGTGAAGTTAGTAATTATAGACCAATCTCTATCCTACCGGCTATTTCAAAAATAGTAGAAAAATTAATAAATATCAGATTTTAAATTATCTTAATAAGTACAATATTTCATCCGATTCTCAGTATGGTTTTAGGCAAAAAAAGTGTACTCAGAACGTCATTTTGGATCTAACATCAAATATAGTTGAACAACTTGATGGTAAAAACAAATGTTTAGCTGTATTTTTGGACCTTAAAAAGGCTTTTGATACCGTTTCCATACCAACTTTATTACAGAAGTTGGAAAGAATCGGCATTAGAGGTACTCAATTGTATTTATTTAAAAATTACCTAACTGATGACTTCATTAGTAACGACGCGCCCGTGACCTATGGTGTCCCGCAAGGTAGTGTTTTGGGGCAACCTTATTTCTTATCTACATTAATGACTTATGTAATTATAAACTAGGTAACGGGCATAACTCATATATATATTTTGCGGTTGCGGTATCATCAGCATATACTCATATGCTGATGATACCGCAATTATGTTTTCTGGTAAATCGTGGGAAGAAATACATAAAACGGCAAAAACGGGTTTGGCTAAAGTTGCTAATTGGCTACAACACAATACACTAACACTAAATACTAAAAAATCCAACTACATATGCTTTTCCATAAACAAACGTACGCAACCTTCTACATCATTTAAACTCAAAATACATAGTTGTGGATTTAATGATAAATGCTCGTGTCCTGAAATTGAGAAAGTAACTACCGCTAGGTATTTGGGGATAATAGTAGACCAAAGGCTTTCTTGGCACCCGCATATTGAAGCCACGACTAGCAGAATAAGGAAACTGGTCTGGATTTTTAAAAATCTAAGAGACGTGGCAACCACTAAAATTTTAAAACAAGTATATACTGCTTTTACTCAGTCAATTCTGACATACTGTATTCCGGTGTGGGGTGGAGCTTCTAAATCAAATTTTTTAGAATTGGAACGTGGTCAGCGATTATCATTGAAAGTTTTATTAAATAAACACTACAGATTTCCTACAGAAGAACTTTATTCCATAGCTGGGATATTGAGTGTTAAAAAATTATATAATATGATAATAATAATAGAAAAACATAAAACAGTATTCTTTAACTCCAATACTAGCATAAAACGGAGAATAATTATAGAAAAAGATCCCGTTAAAAGCAATTTTGCCGGTCGCCAGTTTAAGAGTCAATCCGGTTATCTATATTGTAAACTGAATAGATTTTTAAATATTTATCCTGTACTGTCAAAAAAGCTGAAAAAGGTAGTTTCTGAATGGCTTTTGTCCCAAAATTATGATGAGATTGAATCTTTATTAGATATGAATATGTAATATGATATGCACATGCTCTAATACACACTCAAATGACTGACACACACACACACACACACACACACACACACACATGCACACACAATGTTTTAAAATATTTAGATTTAGCAAATTTGTCAGTAAAGTAGTATAGACATAATCATAGTACTTTTCGTAGTATATGTTATGTAGATTTATGATTAGTAGATAATTGGCATTAAAATAGTTACCTTTGTAATTATAATAGTAGTTAAGAGAGTGTTATCTCAAATTAATGCTTTATGTTTATGTTTATTTGTAAAAAACACATGTAATTACATTTATGGAAGAGCGGGGCATTCTGGCACAAGTAATTATTTGCTTAAAAGGATGTCCCAACATTGTATAGATATGTTTTAATAAAATTTTCATATATCTTCAAGTTGTCCCAATACTAAAATAGTTTGAGTATCCGAGCCAACGAAATAATTCGTACATAAGTTTCGAAAACAAAAATTGCAAAATGTATTGCAGGCGAATCGAAATGTAATCTCAGAATCCCCATCTCAGAGGTCCCGGGTTCGATTCCCGGGCGGGTCAATGTAGAAAACACTTTTTCTATATTTTCTCGGGTGTTTGTGGTAACTCCTTTGTTTTTGATTCCACACTACAAGTGCTTAAGTGCTTACTTTGGGATCAGAGCAATGCATGTGATGTTGTTCTTATCTATGTATGTATGTATTTATTTATTTATTTATGTAACAATTTCATAAAAAAAGAAAACTAAACAGGCAAAGAAAAATTTGTTAGGGTTTAGCTTGTCATTGTTCAATTTTACAATACATAATATATAATTGCAAACTACTAAATATACTATTATTTTCATACTTGTAATCTACTAAACCAGTTGTGATTAGCGCTACTCATATGAAACCACAAAATTCATAACATCGATTGGAAATTGGATAAGTGGAGCTCGGTTAGAATTTAAATTTTTCTACAAAAATAAATATTAATAAGATAAACATATATTAATAGCTAACACCGCAAACGTTGTTTTGCCATATAAAAATAGGGGTTGATCGTAGAGGGGTGAAAATTTAGGGTTGTAGGTGTTTATGTATTCTGTATTATATAAAAAAAATTGTTTAATAAATAAAAAAAATAGGTGTAAACCTCCCTTAACGTTTAGGGGATGAAAAACAGATGTTGTCCGCATGTCATACGTAGATCTAATCAATATGCACACAAAATTTCGAGATTATTAGTCGAGCCACTTCAGAGGAGTTTAATTACAAACACCGTGACACGAGAATTTCATATATTACATTTAATTTAAGCATAATCAACAATACCTACAATAAACTAATGAAAATATTAAATAGCAGTTTTGCATGAATTATTTACGATATTGAATTGGTTATAAATTATTTAAAGATTTCTTGTATTTACGCGAACACTACACGTGTTAAATAAATGGGTGGGACACGGGGGGGGGGGGGCTCCCCTTACCCCGCCACGTGACCACGGATGCTGTAAAGCATCCGAAACCTCGGGAAGTAAAAGTAAGTAGTTTGTTAAAAACGCTCTAAAATTCGAGAATAGTTTTATTTAAGAAATGAATTATTATTTTATTACAGATACTATCTGCCCCACGCGGCTTCACACGCGGCATAACTTTTAACGCGGAATCCTAATTATTTTTATAAAATGGTAAATTCTAAAAAAATAACTTAAGTTACTACTTATAACATTAGCAAATAATTGTGACCAAAATTTTTTTCTTTTTCGTATAAAATATTTTTTTAATAAAAAGTACCCTATGTTACTTCTAATACCTACAAGAATATGTGTACAAAGTTTCATGATGATTGGTTGAGTAGTAGTATTTCGCGTGAAAGCGTAACAAACAAACATTTGTAATATTAGTAGGGATGAAATATTAAAGATATTTACGTTCATTACACTGTATTTACAAAACGGAAAATTATTCGTATTAATTTACAAATAATTTCATTACGAGCGAGTCGAACTGTTCAAAGAATAAATATTAGATTTCCGTGTCGAAATTAATACAAAATTTCCATATCATTCATTTCTTTAGGAATCGGTTTCTATGGGACGGGTTGCTCAAAGGTTTGAAACAAAAGCTTCGCCGTCTTCCGTCTCAAATCCCGGTTTAAATATTAATTAGTTGTTGAAATGTGCGCCCCGGCTGCGACCCTGAGCTCCTTTGAATGTTTTATTAGCGCCCCTTCGCGCGGGTGGTATCGGTGTTATGGAAAGGTGGGCGGAACTGCGAACATTGTGTAATACGAGGCTGATGTAAAAAAATATCTTCACGCAATTTCCAATACAGGGGTAGACTGAGGTCTAATCCAGACAATTAAGTCCCATTGACCCACCTTCCACCGAAGATAATTTTCGAGATAACGTGAGAGGTGGTGAGCCTGTCGCCGTCTTTATGTCCAAGCCAACGATATAATTCGTAAATAAGGTTTTGAAAAACCCATTGGTACGAGCCTGCCACGTGGGTATCTAACTCGGGTCTCTTTACTCGAAATTTCGACCACTCAACCACTAGGCTAACGTGACTTTTTATGAGGCTGATGTGAAGTGAAAAAAAAACAAGCTCACGACATTATTCCTAACACTGTGGTCGACAGAGCACTAGATTATTAAGTTCTCTCCGTGCACATTTCATCGGAACTTATTTTAGACAACATGGCAGGCGGTTAGTCTGTCGCTGTCTTATTGACCAAATCAAATATAAATTAATAATAAAAAAACACATACATACATAGGGACAGCATACCAAAGTAAGCAGCTTTATAACTTGTTTTATGGAATTGGACACAACGAAGGTACCACAAACACTAGAGAGATCGGGAATCGAACCCAGCATCTCAGAGCTGGCGACAGCATTTAAACCGGTGTGCACGTCCCTCTTACACGGAGATCGTCAAATAAATAATATAATAAATTCATTCCGCGCCCCGATATATTTCCTTTCAAATGTACTATTTTGAAATTCGAATCCTCCCTGATCGCAGGTGTACAATTCCCTGGCTTGCTTAGACAATCGTGATCTGTTGGTAGCGAAACAATAGCGGCCATGTAACGCACACACGCCTGATCACACAAATTATACAACAACACGGTTACGCTTGTCTTTGGGGAGTATCACTTTAAGCGGAGGTGTGAATCCGGCACAACAGCTGCATTGTTATCGCTTCTGTGTGACGTACGGACGCGCGGCACGCACACAACACTCCGCATGCACTGCTAGGGTTGTCGACAGTAATTTTTTATTTTTTCATTAATTTTTTATATTAGGTCGAACTTGGCGATTACGGAATGTAATCGCCAAGTTCGACCAGCGGACTGGCAATTGCACTATTTGACGCCTTGTACCTTAGACGCTTGCTGAATTTTAATATCATATTTTCTGAGAAGGTTAATCCGCCACCTGTGGGCGGCTTTTTCCTTACTCCCTTATTGTATTAGAAAGGGGGGTGGTAATTTTTTTACAGCGATACCACACAGCACTAAGCATTGTTATTAGTATTACTTTTTGTCCGTATTCTACTCGTAAATGAGAAAACGTGAAAATAACTACCAATCTTAATTAATGTATATCATTATCATCCAAATTTCACGTGAAAGACACATACTCCAAAAGTACGTCAAAAATTTAATTCATAGTATTAAAAAAAATGTCACTACCATCCCTCTATTTGACTACCTACTTGAGCTCGCGGCATTCCTTCAAGTGTGCGTTACTTTATAGTCTAAACATAAAACGATGACATACACACACACACACACACACAAACAAACGATTGTAAATGATGACACGTATTCTAAGTTTCCACTAAGACATTCGAAACCGTAAGTGTATGCATGCTCAAAACATATGCATAAAACATATTCTAATAGAAACAATAGCTCGGTATTGCTACGCGACAATTTTCGAAGGCAGAATTATGTAAATCATTCTCTAACTTATTCTGGCAATATGGCGCGATACGGTAAAGTTGCGTGAATCATTATTCCCACGAATAAAATGGTGCTTTATTTTATCTTCACGCATTTTTTGGGGTAGACAGAGGACACTTTTAGAGGAGGACTTTCCACATACTTTTCAACGAAGCTTATTTGGAACAATATGACAGGTGGTGAACCTATCGCCGTCGTAGTGTCCAAGATTATACGTAATCGTTTCTAGCTTTCTCACCGGGGATCGAACTCGAATCTCCTGATTTGAATTTCGATCACCTAACCACTCTTGCTATTGGAAACTCCTAGCAGCGTTGTATTTTTAAATTATGTCAGAGCCTTTATATGAATAAATAAATAAATAAATATAAATATCTTCACGCAATTCCCAATACAGGGGTAGACAGAGGTCAAGTCTAGACAATTAAGTCCTCTCGGTGCACATTTCATCGGAACTTATTTTAGACAACATGGCAGGCGGTTAGTCTGTCGCTGTCTTATTGACCAAATCAAATATAAATTAATAATAAAAAAACACATACATACATAGGGACAGCATACCAAAGTAAGCAGCTTTATAACTTGTTTTATGGAATTAGAAACAACGAAGGTACCACAAACACTAGAGAGATCGGGAATCGAACCCAGCATCTCAGAGCTGGCGACAGCATTTAAACCGGTGTGCACGTCCCTCTTACACGGAGATCGTCAAATAAATAATATAATAAATTCATTCCGCGCCCCGATATATTTCCTTTCAAATGTACTATTTTGAAATTCGAATCCTCCCTGATCGCAGGTGTACAATTCCCTGGCTTGCTTAGACAATCGTGATCTGTTGGTAGCGAAACAATAGCGGCCATGTAACGCACACACGCCTGATCACACAAATTATACAACAACACGGTTACGCTTGTCTTTGGGGAGTATCACTTTAAGCGGAGGTGTGAATCCGGCACAACAGCTGCATTGTTATCGCTTCTGTGTGACGTACGGAAGCGCGGCACGCACACAACACTCCGCATGCACTGCTAGGGTTGTCGACAGTAATTTTTTTTTATATTAGGTCGAACTTGGCGATTACGGAATGTAATCGCCAAGTTCGACCAGCGGACTGGCAATTGCACTATTTGACGCCTTGTACCTTAGACGCTTGCTGAATTTTGGTATCATATTTTCTGAGAAGGTTAATCCGCCACCAGTGGGCGGCTTTTTCCTTACTCCCTTATTGTATTAGAAAGGGGGGTGGTAATTTTTTTACAGCGATACCACACAGCACTAAGCATTGTTATTAGTATTACTTTTTGTCCGTATTCTACTCGTAAATGATAAAACGTGAAAATAACTACCAATCTTAATTAATGTATATCATTATCATCCAAATTTCACGTGAAAGACACATACTCCAAAAGTACGTCAAAAATTTAATTCATAGTATTAAAAAAAATGTCACTACCATCCCTCTATTAGACTACCTACTTGAGCTCGCGGCATTCCTTCAAGTGTGCGTTACTTTATAGTCTAAACATAAAACGATGACATACACACACACACAAACAAACGATTGTAAATGATGACACGTATTCTAAGTTTCCACTAAGACATTCGAAACCGTAAGTGTATGCATGCTCAAAACATATGCATAAAACATATTCTAATAGAAACAATAGCTCGGTATTGCTACGCGACAATTTTCGAAGGCAGAATTATGTAAATCATTCTCTAACTTATTCTGGCAATATGGCGCGATACGGTAAAGTTGCGTGAATCATTATTCCACGAATAAAATGGTGCTTTATTTTATCTTCACGCATTTTTGGGGTAGACAGAGGTCAAGTTTAGACAATTAAGTCCCTTTGACCCACCTTCCACCGAAAATATTTTCAGGACAACGTGACAGGTGGTGAACCTATCGCCGTCGTAGTGTCCAAGATTATACGTAATCGTTTCTAGCTTTCTCACCGGGGATCGAACTCGGGTCTCTCGACTCCAAATTCCGACCACCCAACCACTCGGCTATCGGGACTTTTTTAAGTTTAAGTTAGGTTATATTAATCCTTTTTTCTCCTCTACCAGCAGTCTAGAAAATACCAGAATAATCTTAAGCAGACCAGTGATGGGCTGAAAACTATTTTATCCAGACCTAAATTGAATCGATCTATGACTCCAAAAAGCCGAAAGCTTTCGCACATATAGTGGACTCATAAGTTATTATCTGTTAATATAAATAAACTTCTTGTCAATGCGATCAGCTTGCCAAGAGTTGCGGTTATAGCAAATTCATTTTACGGGAGAGGACTGGGTCCTGCAGTAGATTTTCACAGGCCGTTAACAATTAAGGTCAAATTAAACTAAAAGAACTGAATTCAAATGATATTGGACAGGGTAGACTAGGCAAAAAAAGATCCATTTATCTTCACGCACTTCTGAATACAGGTGTTGCCAGAGATCTAGACAATTTAGTCCCCTCGATCCTCATTTGACCGAAGTTTATTTTTGAGAACGTTTTAAAATTTAAAAATCTTATTGCTGTATACATAGATACACTATTCAAAAGATCTCATCATGATCATCGTTCCAATGTACATAAAAATTGATTTAATTCCAAGGAAAAAATGATCACAATTATTCAGAAATATCAATTTTACAGTAGTCGGGGAAGCGGGGAAATATTTTAATTAAAATGAATTCTTCGGAAGTTTTTTTAGTAATTTATTCTGAACGTTGTCGTTCAAAATAAAAGAAGCATTGTCGGTGGAAGAAAAAAAAACACTTTCCAATTCCCAGCGTACCCGCTCCAAGTAGGTCTATGTGGCGAAGATTGTCGCGGCCCAATCAATAGGCAATTAGCGTGAATGTTCTGTGCTCTGCGGATTAGGCCTACACCGCTGTGTTCACCGGTAAATGTGTAGGGTTGTCACTGTGCTCAATGTTGTTGTGAAATTAAAAATAAAATAAATAAATATCTTCACGCAATTCCCAATACAGGGGTAGACAAAGGTCTATACAGAGGTAGACAAGGTACAGGGGTAGAAAAAAGCCAACGATATAATTCGTACATAAGTTTTTGAAAAACTCATTGGTACGAGTATGCCACCTGGGGATCGAACTCGGATCTCTTGACTCGAGATTCCGACCATCCAACCACTCGGCTACCGTGACTCAACTGTTGTTGTTAACTGAAAATTTTCATGTTAAATACTGAATAACGATTATTTTGGATTATCTGTTTTGAAGGTAAACGGGCAATGCTTATGTATTGCAAAATATCTTTAGTCTGTGAAGGGAACTGCACTGAGATCAACGCCCAGTTTTTCACGTTGGTTCCATTTTTAATTATTATCTCTTGTTAATTAAAATATTTCAGGTATTAAATATATAGTACAGAATTTTTATTATTTAATTTATCAAAAAATATCACAAAAAATGTTTAGAATATCTTTAATGTTTTAATGAATATGTGAATGCAGATTTTAAACATATTCGAAACTAAACTTTACCTGATTCTTGTTTTGTTGACTGGTAGATAACGCCGTTAGACATTAGGTCCCCAATTGTACATTCATTTGTGTGTAATAAAGTTTTTAAATAAATAAATATAAATATCTTCACGCACTTCTGAATACAGGTGTTGCCAGAGATCTAGACAATTTAGTCCCCTCGATCCTCATTTGACCGAAGTTTATTTTTGAGAACGTTTTAAAATTTAAAAATCTTATTGCTGTACACATAGATACACTATTCAAAAGATCTCATCATGATCATCGTTCCAATGCACATAAAAATTGATTTAATTCCAAGGAAAAAATGACCACAATTATTCAGAAATATCAATTTTACAGTAGTCGGAGAAGCGGGGAAATATTTTAATTAAAAAGAATTCTTCGGAAGTTTTTTTAGTAATTTATTCTGAACGTTGTCGTTCAAAATAAAAGAAGCATTGTCGGTGGAAGAAAAAAAAACACTTTCCAATTCCCAGCGTACCCGCTCCAAGTAGGTCTATGTGGCGAAGATTGTCGCGGCCCAATCAATAGGCAATTAGCGTGAATGTTCTGTGCTCTGCGGATTAGGCCTACACCGCTGTGTTCACCGGTAAATGTGTAGGGTTGTCACTGTGCTCAATGTTGTTGTGAAATTAAAAATAAAATAAATAAATATCTTCACGAAATTCCCAATACAGGGGTAGACAAAGGTCAATACAGAGGTAGACAAGGTACAGGGGTAGAAAAAAGCCAACGATATAATTCGTACATAAGTTTTTGAAAAACCCATTGGTACGAGTATGCCACCTGGGGATCGAACTCGGATCTCTTGACTCGAGATTCCGACCATCCAACCACTCGGCTACCGTGACTCAACTGTTGTTGTTAACTGAAAATTTTCATGTTAAATACTGAATAACGATTATTTTGGATTATCTGTTTTGAAGGTAAACGGGCAATGCTTATGTATTGCAAAATATCTTTAGTCTGTGAAGGGAACTGCACTGAGATCAACGCCCAGTTTTTCACGTTGGTTCCATTTTTTAATTATTATCTCTTGTTAATTAAAATATTTCAGGTATTAAATATATAGTACAGAATTTTTATTATTTAATTTATCAAAAAATATCACAAAAAATGTTTAGAATATCTTTAATGTTTTAATGAATATGTGAATGCAGATTTTAAACATATTCGAAACTAAACTTTACCTGATTCTTATTTTTGTTGCTTCTTTCTTTTTCCGACAAATCATTTCTGTTTTCAATATTTACTTTAAGAATGTAATTAAATAACGTATAATAACGATGATTAAAAATATATATTTAGTAAATTATTAAACTTGTTTTGTTTCCTAAGGTTTAATAATAACTTTAAGATAGATATAAATAATTTTAAGTTTAAGTTAGGTTATATTAATCCTTTTTCTCCTCTACCAGCAGTCTAGAAAATACCAGAATAATCTTAAGCAGACCAGTGATGGGCTGAAAACTATTTTATCCAGACCTAAATTGAATCATAGATCGATTCAATTTATGTCAATTTACTCCAAGAAGCCGAAAGCTTTCGCACATATAGTGGACTCATAAGTTATTATCTGTTAATATAAATAAACTTCTTGTCAATGCGATCAGCTTGCCAAGAGTTGCGGTTATAGCAAATTCTTTTTACGGGAGAGGACTGGGTCCTGCAGTAGATTTTCACAGGCCGTTAACAATTAAGGTCAAATTAAACTATAAGAACTGAATTCAAATGATATTGGACAGGGTAGACTAGGCAAAAAAAGATCCATTTATCTTCACGCACTTCTGAATACAGGTGTTGCCAGAGATCTAGACAATTTAGTCCCCTCGATCCTCATTTGACCGAAGTTTATTTTTGAGAACGTTTTAAAATTTAAAAATCTTATTGCTGTATACATAGATACACTATTCAAAAGATCTCATCATGATCATCGTTCCAATGCACATAAAAATTGATTTAATTCCAAGGAAAAAATGACCACAATTATTCAGAAATATCAATTTTACAGTAGTCGGAGAAGCGGGGAAATATTTTAATTAAAAATAATTCTTCGGAAGTTTTTTTAGTAATTTATTCTGAACGTTGTCGTTCAAAATAAAAGAAGCATTGTCGGTGGAAGAAAAAAAAATACTTTCCAATTCCCAGCGTAGCCGCTCCAAGTAGGTCTTTGTGGCGAAGATTGTCGCGGCCCAATCAATAGGCAATTAGCGTGAATGTTCTGTGCTCTGCGGATTAGGCCTACACCGCTGTGTTCACCGGTAAATGTGTAGGGTTGTCACTGTGCTCAATGTTGTTGTGAAATTAAAAATAAAATAAATAAATATCTTCACGCAATTCCCAATACAGGGGTAGACAAAGGTCTATACAGAGGTAGACAAGGTACAGGGGTAGAAAAAAGCCAACGATATAATTCGTACATAAGTTTTTGAAAAACTCATTGGTACGAGTATGCCACCTGGGGATCGAACTCGGATCTCTTGACTCGAGATTCCGACCATCCAACCACTCGGCTACCGTGACTCAACTGTTGTTGTTAACTGAAAATTTTCATGTTAAATACTGAATAACGATTATTTTGGATTATCTGTTTTGAAGGTAAACGGGCAATGCTTATGTATTGCAAAATATCTTTAGTCTGTGATGGGAACTGCACTGAGATCAACGCCCAGTTTTTCACGTTGGTTCCATTTTTAAATTATTATCTCTTGTTAATTAAAATATTTCAGGTATTAAATATATAATACAGAATTTTTATTATTTAATTTATCAAAAAATATCACAAAAAATGTTTAGAATATCTTTAATGTTTTAATGAATATGTGAATGCAGATTTTAAACATATTCGAAACTAAACTTTTACCTGATTCTTGTTTTTGTTGACTGGTAGATAACGCCGTTAGACATTAGGTCCCCAATTGTACATTCATTTGTGTGTAATAAAGTTTTTAAATAAATAAATGATTACTATCTTCCCTTCTTTTTCTGAACGTCTCACTTATAATGCGTGAGTTAAACGTCACTTTTGACATAAGTAAATTAATCTAAAACTTTACACTACAAATTTTACCTTAAAATCCTATCAGCACATAAAAATGACTTAAAAAAATTTGCAACCCTATTTTTTATTCCGATTTGACAATTCGCGCGCGTGAATTGCTCGCGGCGCCATTCAAGCGGTGAACCGAAATGAACGCGCATATGTCGACGCCGAATAATCCCCTAATTTTACTGTCCTTTGCTGTATCTTGTTATCGAATTTCGTAGATTATATTTTTTTTATAATAATACAATACATATTTTTCCATTTGCCACTGCCATTCCAAATACAGGGACAGATACATAGACAGAGGCCTACTCTAGACAATTAAGTACCTTCGACCCAACTTCCACCGAAGTCGCCGTCTTTATGTCCAAGCCAACAATATGAATCGTACATAGGTTTTGAAAAAACCCATTGGTATGAGCCTGCCACCTGGGAATCGAACACGAGTCTCTCGCCTCGAATTCCGATCAACCAACCACTCGGCTATCGTGACTATTACATAAATAACAAAAATAGTCTTCAATAGTTACATCAATAATATAGATAGGAAGAGAATACATAGATAGGGACAAAATCACATATTCACAAGGTACCACTAACACTCGGTCCCGAGAAATGTATAGAAAAATTGTTTTCTACATTGACTCGTTCGGGAATCGAACCCGGGACCTCATAGCTAGCGGGGGCTCATAGCTTCATTGGTGGCGGAGAATATATACGGAGCTGCTATAATTTCTCATTATAAATGAGAATTTATTATTTATTATTTAATTTATCAAAAATATCACAAAAATGTTTAGAATATCTTTAATGTTTTAATGAATATGTGAATGCAGATTTTAAACATATTCGAAACTAAACTTTACCTGATTCTTGTTTTTGTTGACTGGTAGATAACGCCGTTAGACATTAGGTCCCCAATTGTACATTCATTTGTGTGTAATAAAGTTTTTAAATAAATAAATGATTACTATCTTCCTTCTTTTTCTGAACGTCTCACTTATAATGCGTGAGTTAAACGTCACTTTTGACATAAGTAAATTAATCTAAAACTTTATACTACAAATTTTTATTATTTAATTTATCAAAAATATCACAAAAAATGTTTAGAATATCTTTAATGTTTTAATGAATATGTGAATGCAGATTTTAAACATATTCGAAACTAAACTTTTACCTGATTCTTGTTTTTGTTGACTGGTAGATAACGCCGTTAGACATTAGGTCCCCAATTGTACATTCATTTGTGTGTAATAAAGTTTTTAAATAAATAAATGATTACTATCTTCCCTTCTTTTTCTGAACGTCTCACTTATAATGCGTGAGTTAAACGTCACTTTTGACATAAGTAAATTAATCTAAAACTTTATACTACAAATTTTACCTTAAAATCCTATCAGCACATAAAAAATATGACTAAAAAAAATTTGCAACCCTATTTTGTATTCCGATTTGACAATTCGCGCGCGTGAATTGCTCACGGCGCCATTCAAGCGGTGAACCGAAATGAACGCGCATATGTCGACGCCGAATAATCCCCTAATTTTACTGTCCTTTGCTGTATCTTGTTATCGAATTTCGTAGATTATATTTTTTTTATAATAATACAATACATATATTTCCATTTGCCACTGCCATTCCAAATACAGGGACAGATACATAGACAGAGGCCTACTCTAGACAATTAAGTACCTTCGACCCAACTTCCACCGAAGTCGCCGTCTTTATGTCCAAGCCAACAATATGAATCGTACATAGGTTTTGAAAAAACCCATTGGTATGAGCCTGCCACCTGGGAATCGAACACGAGTCTCTCGCCTCGAATTCCGATCAACCAACCACTCGGCTATCGTGACTATTACATAAATAACAAAAATAGTCTTCAATAGTTACATCAATAATATAGATAGGAAGAGAATACATAGATAGGGACAAAATCACATATTCACAAGGTACCACTAACACTCGGTCCCGAGAAATGTATAGAAAAATTGTTTTCTACATTGACTCGTTCGGGAATCGAACCCGGGACCTCATAGCTAGCGGGGGCTCATAGCTTCATTGGTGGCGGAGAATATATACGGAGCTGCTATAATTTCTCATTATAAATGAGAATTTATTATTGGTTATTTAATTCGATTAATTTTGTAATTCGTTCAATAATTAATTTTCGGCCTTTTCGCTTTTAAAACAGTCGAATTATTGGACTTGTTTTCTCATAATTTAATTTAACGTTAGTCATTATTGAAAAAACTGTTTACCTTTGCGTTAGTTCTAAGAATCTATCAAGAGTACTTCGCCTACAAGAATTTCACAAAAATTATCTTTAAATTCAAAATTAAAGTGTATTTAAGGTTTTGTCATAGTTATTTAAAGCTACATTTACGTATGTTTATACATTTTAATTTACTTATTTCATTTCAATGCTTACCTTCAGGATTCTAGTACAACAATTTACCATACCATTACTATCGGTTAAAAAGTTTCCTCAGAACACTTACCTGAAACAAAAGTTTTGAATCATGAGTAAACAATACTTTATAAGAGAAAAAGTAAATAGAAAAAGTAAAAGATTAGTGACTTTTAAAAGTCACGATAGCCGATGCGTGGCTCTACCAGTGTTTAAAGTCTATGTAAGTATGTACGTATTTAGATATAGAACACGAATTGAAACCTCCGTCTCGTAGCACCGCCATTCGGTTGACGCGTAGTCCGGACGGACACGACGCTCGCGCAGGGAATATTAATTGCTCCCCAAGGATCAATAACCTAAGGTTCGACACACAATCGGTGTACGTTGCACTGTCGTTCTATTGCGATGTATTCGATCGCAGTTCTTCTTCAAATAATTTTACAATTAAATGTATATTGTGCTTAATGGTTAAGGCTTATAAAGAAAAAAGTATCTGCACGCCATTCCCAATACTGGGGTAGACTGAGTTCTAGACGATTAAGTCGTTTAGACCCAACTTCCACCGAAGATATTTTGGGAGAACGTGACAGGTGGTGAGCCCGTCGCCGTCTTTATGTCCAAGCCAACAATATGAATCGTACATAGGTTTTGAAAAAACCCATTGGTATGAGCCTGCCACCTGGGAATCGAACACGAGTCTCTCGCCTCGAATTCCGATCAACCAACCACTCGGCTATCGTGACTATTACATAAATAACAAAAATAGTCTTCTATAGTTACATCAATAATATAGATAGGAAGAGAATACATAGATAGGGACAAAATCACATATTCACAAGGTACCACTAACACTCGGTCCCGAGAAATGTATAGAAAAATTGTTTTCTACATTGACTCGTTCGGGAATCGAACCCGGGACCTCATAGCTAGCGGGGGCTCATAGCTTCATTGGTGGCGGAGAATATATACGGAGCTGCTATAATTTCTCATTATAAATGAGAATTTATTATTTGTTATTTAATTCGATTAATTTTGTAATTCGTTCAATAATTAATTCGCTTTTAAAACAGTCGAATTATTGGACTTGTTTTCTCATAATTTAATTTAACTTTAGTCATTATTGAAAAAACTGTTTACCTTTGCGTTAGTTCTAAGAATCTATCAAGAGTACTTCGCCTACAAGAATTTCACAAAAATTATCTTTAAATTCAAAATTAAAGTGTATTTAAGGTTTTGTCATAGTTATTTAAAGCTACATTTACGTATGTTTATACATTTTAATTTACTTATTTCATTTCAATGCTTACCTTCAGGATTCTAGTACAACAATTTACCATACCATTACTATCGGTTAAAAAGTTTCCTCAGAACACTTACCTGAAACAAAAGTTTTGAATCATGAGTAAACAATACTTTATAAGAGAAAAAGTAAATAGAAAAAGTAAAAGATTAGTGACTTTTAAAAGTCACGATAGCCGATGCGTGGCTCTACCAGTGTTTAAAGTCTATGTAAGTATGTACGTATTTAGATATAGAACACGAATTGAAACCTCCGTCTCGTAGCACCGTCATTCGGTAGACGCGTAGTCCGGACGGACACGACGCTCGCGCAGGGAATATTAATTGCTCCCCAAGGATCAATAACCTAAGGTTCGACACACAATCGGTGTACGTAGCACTGTCGTTCTATTGCGATGTATTCGATCGCAGTTCTTCTTCCAAATAATTTTACAATTAAATGTATATTGTGCTTAATGGTTAAGGCTTATAAAGAAAAAAAAGTATCTGCACGCCATTCCCAATACTGGGGTAGACTGAGTTCTAGACGATTAAGTCGTTTAGACCCATCTTCCACAGAAGACATTTTTGGGAAAACGTAACAGGTGGTGAGCCCGCCACCGTCTTTATGTCCAAGCCAACGATACAATTTGTACATAAGTTTTTGAAAAAAAAAAAAACACTTCGGTACGAGCCTGCCACCTGGGAATCGAACACGAGTCTCTCGCCTCGAATTCCGATCAACCAACCACTGGCTATCGTGACTATTACATAAATAACAAAAATAGTCTTCTATAGTTACATCAATAATATAGATAGGAAGAGAATACATAGATAGGGACAAAATCACATATTCACAAGGTACCACTAACACTCGGTCCCGAGAAATGTATAGAAAAATTGTTTTCTACATTGACTCGTTCGGGAATCGAACCCGGGACCTCATAGCTAGCGGGGGCTCATAGCTTCATTGGTGGCGGAGAATATATACGGAGTTGCTATAATTTCTCATTATAAATGAGAATTTATTATTTGTTATTTAATTCGATTAATTTTGTAATTCGTTCAATAATTAATTCGCTTTTAAAACAGTCGAATTATTGGACTTGTTTTCTCATAATTTAATTTAACTTTAGTCATTATTGAAAAAACTGTTTACCTTTGCGTTAGTTCTAAGAATCTATCAAGAGTACTTCGCCTACAAGAATTTCACAAAAATTATCTTTAAATTCAAAATTAAAGTGTATTTAAGGTTTTGTCATAGTTATTTAAAGCTACATTTACGTATGTTTATACATTTTAATTTACTTATTTCATTTCAATGCTTACCTTCAGGATTCTAGTACAACAATTTACCATACCATTACTATCGGTTAAAAAGTTTCCTCAGAACACTTACCTGAAACAAAAGTTTTGAATCATGAGTAAACAATACTTTATAAGAGAAAAAGTAAATAGAAAAAGTAAAAGATTAGTGACTTTTAAAAGTCACGATAGCCGATGCGTGGCTCTACCAGTGTTTAAAGTCTATGTAAGTATGTACGTATTTAGATATAGAACACGAATTGAATCCTCCGTCTCGTAGCACCGTCATTCGGTAGACGGACACGACGCTCGCGCAGGGAATATTAATTGCTCCCCAAGGATCAATAACCTAAGGTTCGACACACAATCGGTGTACGTAGCACTGTCGTTCTATTGCGATGTATTCGATCGCAGTTCTTCTTCCAAATAATTTTACAATTAAATGTATATTGTGCTTAATGGTTAAGGCTTATAAAGAAAAAAAAGTATCTGCACGCCATTCCCAATACTGGGGTAGACTGAGTTCTAGACGATTAAGTCGTTTAGACCCATCTTCCACAGAAGACATTATTGGGAAAACGTAACAGGTGGTGAGCCCGCCACCGTCTTTATGTCCAAGCCAACGATACAATTTGTACATAAGTTTTTAAAAAAAAAAAACACTTCGGTACGAGCCTGCCACCTGGGGGTCAAACTCGGGTCTCTCGACTCAAATTCCGACCACCCAACCACTCGGCTAGCGTGACTTTTAACAAACTATTATGTGTATTTTAATTTGTAAGAAGAAAGGTGTTTCATTTTTGTACCGTGGGTGTGAATGACAGCTGAGGGCAACCAAGTTGGAAAACACCAGATTAAAATTAAGCAGACCGGTGAAGGGCAACAGTTGCAATTCGCCGTCTGGTACTGCGATCGTCAATCCGCCCATACGGACGAGACCTACACCCTGCAGTCGACTTCCAAAGGCACTATATATTTGTTAAGAAATAGTATTTTAATTCTATAATCGAGTTGTTACCGATGAAGATATTCAATTACGATTCAAAGAGAGTAGGTAAAGCACTTGTGTTATGAAATCTGTTACGAAAGCTACACAAACACCGTAAACTCGAGGCAATGTAGAAAACCACGTAGTAAAGTTTTCTGCATTGACCCGACTGGGAATAGAACCCAGGACATGTAAAATTTACAAACGACACATAGCTCGACGAACTTATAACTGTTGGGGAAAAAAGTTTCTCGAGTGGCAACCTCATATAGACAAGCGCAGTGTGGGATGACCCCCCACGAGATTGAGTGACGACTTGCAAAATGTCGCGGGAAGTAGATGGATGCAGGTGGCTGGGGACCGTTCTTTGTGGAAAGCTTTGGGGGACGCCTATGTTCAGCAGTGGACTCTTGATAGGCTGTAAAGAAGATGAAGAATGTACAAACGAATTTGTCAATATGTAGACTTAGTGTTTACGATCCATGTCGAGATAGATGTAGTATCTGAGTAAATTTTTCTAAATACAAAATAATCTTTATTCATTTCATCATCTATTTTTCAATGAATGAAACTTGGTCACCGAAGTAGAATGTACATATTTTAAGCAAGATAGATCAAACAGTGTATTCAAACTGTTTATTCAGACGGTGAAGTGAAACCCCATTGCATTTTAAAACGAAAGAAGGTCTCTCACAAAGAGGGTTTTACGATGTAATCTCATAGAATTTTTACATATCTATTAAAATACCGAACGTGTCCCGATTATCCAAATGAATCGTTCACAGGAACTAGACTGTTTGACGTCTTCATGCATTATTTACAGTGAACACGGTGATACCTTAAACACTTATCAGAAATTATAAATTATCGAATAGGTTGATTACCTATTCAATTTATACTGGATGATTTCCCAAACCCCAGTTATAACCATTATCAACTATAAACAATGAACACAACTTAAAATCAATCCATAACGGATTGTGAATTCTAAATCAATACAATTTAAGTTGGAATTCCAATTGTAATTATTCCCGACTACTGCTTTGTCGCTAATTCATGTTTTAGTCGTAAATCCGCTGCCGCTCCGGTCGCCGATATTAAATTTGTGGTTTAAAATCAACGGAACGGAATAGAACTTATTGACGTGCCTGTGTTGCAGAGTTACCGGCTTTGTTTGGGCTTAGCAAATGACGCGGAAAGATTTCAGTATATTATATTTATTGGGCGCAATTTCATACTTATCTATTAAACTTAATCTAAGTGACCAGCTTCGCTTGGTGAGAAATAGATGGCGCTTTAATGTACTTTTTGACAAATATTTTTTGTAAATAAACGAACTATCACCCAGATTACATCTATCTAGATAAACTTTTGTAGGACGACCCCACGAGATGGCGTGTCGACTTGTCAAATGTTGAGAGGAGTCGATGGATGCAGGTGGCTGAGGAACATCCTTTGAGGCATGTTTTGGGGAAGACGTTAGGCAGTGGACTCTTGATAGACTGTAAAGAAGAAGGTACACTTTCAACCTTAGACACTACCTAAATACAAAATATTATCTTAAGAGTATCTTCCGAGATATATACTTACATTGTTGGCTTTCTAACTTAAGTTTTAGCAGAAAGCTAAACTATTATTGCTAGGGTGCCATGACTATACTCCGTTGGTCCTAGTAAAGATATTGAAGCCGAGTTTCAAATGTTATATAACTTATGATAGAGATTGGTTAGACCAGAAATAAGGCATGAGGGAATAACAAAGGTGTTTAAAATATACGAAGTATCATAAAAGAGTCTAAAGATCTCATGAATATGTCGTGAATACTATGATACCCTGGCTAGTATGGATGAAGTAATTGTTGATTCTGATAGAAGCAAAAGAGGTGTGTTTAGAACTTGTGGTGGGGTAGGTGAGATATGGTGATAGGAAAGGGAATACAGAACGCACTCTAAAGGATTTATTACTGGAAAATCCTGAACAGTTTTGACGACGTCCGTGGTCGAGTGGCGTACACACTGGTTTTCAAGGTGTCACCATCTCTGAGGGCCGGTTTTGATTCTCAGACGGGTCAATGCAGAAAATCGTAATAAAACAAGTGCTTTAGCTGCTTGGTATCAGAGCAATGTATGTGATGGTGTCCCTGTCTATGTATGAATTTAATAAATAGTAAATAGGTAAGTAATGTTTCAATGAAGATTGTAAACTGTTTCATGTACCGTAATAAAATAAAAAAAAAATATATTATTATTTATTTATTAGATTCCTGGATCAAATGCTCTATATTTTTTAAAAATAATCTGCAAACCACTCAAAGCCTCGATCGAATGAAAACACAGTCAAACCGATCGGACGCTCGTATTTTTGTGATTTATTACAAGGCTATTGTTTTGGCGTTGTAGAGACTAAAATAAACTGTGCGATTCACTGTAAACTAATCCCGCCTATTTAACGTACAGTTTCCTAATTTACGAGTGTTTTGTTTCATTGAAGACTAGCCCGTGGCTTGTCCAAAACGGAAACAATATCACAAAAAATATTTTAATCTCTGGAAAAAAATGCATGCGAGTGCTTTCCATTTCGAATTACATTCATACAAATTTATCAAAATTATACGCCGGTTATATTAGTGGTTTAGCCGTAACTGATAGGCAAACAGAGTTTATATTCCCACTAGTTTCTGCCGGATACATTGTCATCCGCGCAGCATTGTCTTGACTCGAAATTCCGAGTGACAAGTGGAGAGTTTGACGCCGTCTATATGTCCAAACCAACGATACAAATCGTATATGAGTTTTGGGATACCCATTGAGTACGAGTCAACCACCTGGGGATCGAACTCGGGTCTCTTGACTCGAAATTCCGACCACCCAACCACTCGGCTATCGTGACTTATTAATATAATGTTAAATTTTGTATTTCTTCCATAAAAACAAAAGCTAAAAGTGAGGATACCTATTAAGCTTGTAATGAAGGAACCAACCTAATGGTTGGTTCCTCTCCGTTAGACGAAGCACCTAACGAAACGGTGATAATTTAAAAAATGTCGATCGATGGATGTAACGTATGCTATATCGATAAATATATTATTTGATTTATGTAACAGGCAATTTTGCATCCTTTCGACCCTCTTTTCACTGAAGCATGTTTGGCACAACGTGTTAGGTTAAGAGATGTAGATAAATATAATTTAAATACGAAAAAAAAACTTCCATTATTTCACACGTTAAAGTTCAGAATAATTAACTTCAGAATTTTTATTGCAATATTTTCGACAACAGTTCTCGTTTTTATAATCTTTTTTTTAACTATATGTTCGGTCTAATCGTGAGCGCATTCGCAATAATTACTGCATGCAGAGCTGAAATTAAGGTTATTCATCGGATTTATTATTTTTTTGTAAAATGTATCCGCGATAAAAATACACAGGAGTTTATAAGTTGCAAACAATTGCAACTTACCACATATACATTTTACCATGAGCATCGTAAGAGGTAATAAATTTAAAACTCTTGGTAGTCGCAATCTCTGTCGATAGAACGCGGGATATCCATCTTAAAAGTATAACAGTGTAATTTTACAGACAGTAATGTATTTGTACATATAAAATAAAGAGCTATGACTAGGTTTCCCGCATTTGCAGTCGACGTTTCATTATTGCTTTATTTAATTATTATTGATTTATTATATCTTCACGCCATTCCCAATAAAGGGGTAGACATAGGTCTAGATAGTTAAGTCGTTTCGATCCATCTTCCGTCGAAGATATTTTTGGGAAAACGTGCCAGATGATGAGCCCATCGCCGTCGTAATGGCCAAGTACGATATAATACGTACATAAGTTTTTGAAAAAAAATATTGGTAGGAGCCTACCATAATACAATTACAATTTTTTACTAACTACTACACTATTTAAAATTACTTCCACATGGGCTCAACGATAGTACAAAGCTGAAAAAGTCACGAAAGCCGAGTAGTAGGATGGTCGGAATTTGAGTCGAAACACCTGAGATCGATACTCAGGTGGCAGGCCCGTACCAATGAGTTTTTAAAACCTGTTTATGATTTATATCGTTGGCTGGGACATAGACACGGCGACAGGTACCAATGTGGAAAAGCACTTTTTCTACATTGTCACGGATCTGGGGATTTAAGGTACCTTCGCTGTTTCTGATTCTATAACACAAGTGCTTTAGCTACTTACTTTAGGATAATAGCGGTATGTCATGTTGTCCCTATCTACGTATATATACCTACTAGGTATGTATGTATTAACACTATAAACACTTAACAGAAAAGATTTAAAAAAATATATTATTATTTATTTATTAGATTCCTGGATCAAATGCTCTATATTTTTTAAAAATAATCTGCAAACCACTCAAAGCCTCGATCGAATGAAAACACAGTCAAACCGATCGGACGCTCGTATTTTTGTGATTTATTACAAGGCTATTGTTTTGGCGTTGTAGAGACTAAAATAAACTGTGCGATTCACTGTAAACTAATCCCGCCTATTTAACGTACAGTTTCCTAATTTACGAGTGTTTTGTTTCATTGAAGACTAGCCCGTGGCTTGTCCAAAACGGAAACAATATCACAAAAAATATTTTAATCTCTGGAAAAAAATGCATGCGAGTGCTTTCCATTTCGAATTACATTCATACAAATTTATCAAAATTATACGCCGGTTATATTAGTGGTTTAGCCGTAACTGATAGGCAAACAGAGTTTATATTCCCACTAGTTTCTGCCGGATACATTGTCATCCGCGCAGCATTGTCTTGACTCGAAATTCCGAGTGACAAGTGGAGAGTTTGACGCCGTCTATATGTCCAAACCAACGATACAAATCGTATATGAGTTTTGGGATACCCATTGAGTACGAGTCAACCACCTGGGGATCGAACTCGGGTCTCTTGACTCGAAATTCCGACCACCCAACCACTCGGCTATCGTGACTTATTAATATAATGTTAAATTTTGTATTTCTTCCATAAAAACAAAAGCTAAAAGTGAGGATACCTATTAAGCTTGTAATGAAGGAACCAACCTAATGGTTGGTTCCTCCGTTAGACGAAGCACCTAACGAAACGGTGATAATTTAAAAAATGTCGATCGATGGATGTAACGTATGCTATATCGATAAATATATTATTTGATTTATGTAACAGGCAATTTTGCATCCTTTCGACCCTCTTTTCACTGAAGCATGTTTGGCACAACGTGTTAGGTTAAGAGATGTAGATAAATATAATTTAAATACGAAAAAAAAACTTCCATTATTTCACACGTTAAAGTTCAGAATAATTAACTTCAGAATTTTTATTGCAATATTTTCGACAACAGTTCTCGTTTTTATAATCTTTTTTTTAACTATATGTTCGGTCTAATCGTGAGCGCATTCGCAATAATTACTGCATGCAGAGCTGAAATTAAGGTTATTCATCGGATTTATTATTTTTTGTAAAATGTATCCGCGATAAAAATACACAGGAGTTTATAAGTTGCAAACAATTGCAACTTATCACATATACATTTTACCATGAGCATCGTAAGAGGTAATAAATTTAAAACTCTTGGTAGTCGCAATCTCTGTCGATAGAACGCGGGATATCCATCTTAAAAGTATAACAGTGTAATTTTACAGACAGTAATGTATTTGTACATATAAAATAAAGAGCTATGACTAGGTTTCCCGCATTTGCAGTCGACGTTTCATTATTGCTTTATTTAATTATTATTGATTTATTATATCTTCACGCCATTCCCAATAAAGGGGTAGACATAGGTCTAGATAGTTAAGTCGTTTCGATCCATCTTCCGTCGAAGATATTTTTGGGAAAACGTGCCAGATGATGAGCCCATCGCCGTCGTAATGGCCAAGTACGATATAATACGTACATAAGTTTTTTGAAAAAAAAAAAAAATATTGGTAGGAGCCTACCATAATACAATTACAATTTTTTTACTAACTACTACACTATTTAAAATTACTTCCACATGGGCTCAACGATAGTACAAAGCTGAAAAAAGTCACGAAAGCCGAGTAGTAGGATGGTCGGAATTCCGAGTCGAAACACCCGAGATCGATACTCAGGTGGCAGGCCCGTACCAATGAGTTTTTTAAAACCTGTTTATGATTTATATCGTTGGCTGGGACATAGACACGGCGACAGGTACCAATGTGGAAAAGCACTTTTTCTACATTGTCACGGATCTGGGGATTTAAGGTACCTTCGCTGTTTCTGATTCTATAACACAAGTGCTTTAGCTACTTACTTTAGGATAATAGCGGTATGTCATGTTGTCCCTATCTACGTATATATACCTACTAGGTATGTATGTATTAACACTATAAACACTTAACAGAAAAGATTTAAAAAAAATATATTTTAATATCACGACTTGAGTGCTAACTGACACTGACACGAATACTAAACCGGATAAGAACTCACAAAATAAATAAGAATAACGCTATTTGTATACATTTTTTTCTACATATAATAATGGAGACATCAACCTAATGAGTCGAACTCCAGGTCAATGGAAATACACATTTAACGTCATTAATCTGTCGAGATGTTGGTTACGAAAATGAAATAAATGTAACGATTTGTACTGATGACAGTCTCGATATCAAAATAAATAAAATAAAATAAATAAATATCTTCTCGCAATTCCCAATACAGGGGTAGACAGAGGTCTAGTCTAGACAATTAAGTCCCTTCGACCCACCTTCCACCGAAGATATTTTCGGGACAACGTGACAGGCGGTGAGCCGTTTGTTGGTTTTATGTCCAAGCCAACGATACAATTCGTACATAAGTTTTTTAAAAACCCATTAATACGAGCCTGCCACTGGGGATTGAACTCGGATCTCTTGACTAGAAATTCCGACCACCCAACCACTCGGCTATCGTGACTTATTAATATAATGTTAAATTTTGTATTTCTTCCATAAAAACAAAAGCTAAAAGTGAGGATACCTATTAAGCTTGTAATGAAGGAACCAACCTAATGGTTGGTTCCTCTCCGTTAGACGAAGCACCTAACGAAACGGTGATAATTTAAAAAATGTCGATCGATGGATGTAACGTATGCTATATCGATAAATATATTATTTGATTTATGTAACAGGCAATTTTGCATCCTTTCGACCCTCTTTTCACTGAAGCATGTTTGGCACAACGTGTTAGGTTAAGAGATGTAGATAAATATAATTTAAATACGAAAAAAAAACTTCCATTATTTCACACGTTAAAGTTCAGAATAATTAACTTCAGAATTTTTATTGCAATATTTTCGACAACAGTTCTCGTTTTTATAATCTTTTTTTTAACTATATGTTCGGTCTAATCGTGAGCGCATTCGCAATAATTACTGCATGCAGAGCTGAAATTAAGGTTATTCATCGGATTTATTATTTTTTGTAAAATGTATCCGCGATAAAAATACACAGGAGTTTATAAGTTGCAAACAATTGCAACTTATCACATATACATTTTACCATGAGCATCGTAAGAGGTAATAAATTTAAAACTCTTGGTAGTCGCAATCTCTGTCGATAGAACGCGGGATATCCATCTTAAAAGTATAACAGTGTAATTTTACAGACAGTAATGTATTTGTACATATAAAATAAAGAGCTATGACTAGGTTTCCCGCATTTGCAGTCGACGTTTCATTATTGCTTTATTTAATTATTATTGATTTATTATATCTTCACGCCATTCCCAATAAAGGGGTAGACATAGGTCTAGATAGTTAAGTCGTTTCGATCCATCTTCCGTCGAAGATATTTTTGGGAAAACGTGCCAGATGATGAGCCCATCGCCGTCGTAATGGCCAAGTACGATATAATACGTACATAAGTTTTTTGAAAAAAAAAAAAAATATTGGTAGGAGCCTACCATAATACAATTACAATTTTTTTACTAACTACTACACTATTTAAAATTACTTCCACATGGGCTCAACGATAGTACAAAGCTGAAAAAAGTCACGAAAGCCGAGTAGTAGGATGGTCGGAATTCCGAGTCGAAACACCCGAGATCGATACTCAGGTGGCAGGCCCGTACCAATGAGTTTTTTAAAACCTGTTTATGATTTATATCGTTGGCTGGGACATAGACACGGCGACAGGTACCAATGTGGAAAAGCACTTTTTCTACATTGTCACGGATCTGGGGATTTAAGGTACCTTCGCTGTTTCTGATTCTATAACACAAGTGCTTTAGCTACTTACTTTAGGATAATAGCGGTATGTCATGTTGTCCCTATCTACGTATATATACCTACTAGGTATGTATGTATTAACACTATAAACACTTAACAGAAAAGATTTAAAAAAAATATATTTTAATATCACGACTTGAGTGCTAACTGACACTGACACGAATACTAAACCGGATAAGAACTCACAAAATAAATAAGAATAACGCTATTTGTATACATTTTTTTCTACATATAATAATGGAGACATCAACCTAATGAGTCGAACTCCAGGTCAATGGAAATACACATTTAACGTCATTAATCTGTCGAGATGTTGGTTACGAAAATGAAATAAATGTAACGATTTGTACTGATGACAGTCTCGATATCAAAATAAATAAAATAAAATAAATAAATATCTTCTCGCAATTCCCAATACAGGGGTAGACAGAGGTCTAGTCTAGACAATTAAGTCCCTTCGACCCACCTTCCACCGAAGATATTTTCGGGACAACGTGACAGGCGGTGAGCCGTTTGTTGGTTTTATGTCCAAGCCAACGATACAATTCGTACATAAGTTTTTAAAAACCCATTAATACGAGCCTGCCACTGGGGATTGAACTCGGATCTCTTGACTAGAAATTCCGACCACCTAACCACTCGGCTAAGTCCCGATATCAATGACAAAACCACGTTATATACATTCCTCTGATCTAAAAATAAATAGCTAAAGCACTTGTGAAACCAGAAACAACGAAGGTACCACAAACACTCAGGCTCGAAATATAGTAGGTTTTCTATAATAAAATAGGTATGTACATTGTAACAACTAGTGATACTACTATCTCTGGCTACTGCGTCCGGGATTACGCGTGAAGATAAAAGTAATTAAAATCTATCGATAGACTAATGGAATCAGTCACGTTGCGGTGATCAATTTTATGAACGAAAAACAATGAACGCTTTAAATAATTTTCAATGAGAGTTAAGTAAGATAGTATTTGTGGTATAACGCTCGTAGTTCCGACGACCCTAGTTCAACGGGAAGTTCCTATTACGTCCCTATTGCGGTACGGTATAATTGATTTGAGCAGCTCCCTCTTACAGCTGATTTTGAACATTCGACTGAAATGGTTCAATATGTAATAAAAATTTTTGTTTCGCACCATTCCCAATACAGGGACAGACCGAGGTCTAGACAATTATTTCTTTTTGACCCATCTTTCAACGAAGATATTTTTTGGTACAACGTGATAAGTGGGGAGACTGACAAGTTATTGAAATACCTATTGGTTCGAGCCTGTCTCCTAGGGATCAAACTCGAGTCTAACTCGAGTTGAGACTCGAATTCATAAATAATAATAATATTTTTGAACTCAATAAAATTTTTACGCTCGTAATCCAGTTTTGAAGTATTGGAAAAATAAAATCGGATTATTGTTGAGAGATTGGTAGAATTAGTATTAAAGTCTTAGACGACGTTCAAGGCATCGTAGATATTTGTAAATATATTCATAATGTAATAATCCACGAAACTGTTATTTGAATCAATTACGAAACATTATCCGGTGCCAGTATTTCACGCCGACACTGCGTTGTCTGGTTTTGTGCCAAATGCATTTCCGTAATTAACAGATTTATACCCGACTTTTGTTTCTATGTGATTTGAGTGATTTACGGTACGGATATCCAAAAGTATTTACGTATATGTGCGTATCTACAACTATATTATCACGGGGCAACTCCTCAAGGTCATATCGAAGCAAATATTCGTGTTCCATCATGAATTACATTTCGTATTTTTCGTTTCCGTTTTTTAAGCTTATCGTCAAATTTAATCCAAATAGTAAACTGGAAAATTTGCACAAAATTTACAAAAAACAAGTGAGAGTTTGGTATTTCTACATCTTTTATTCTATTGCAAAAAAATTGCAAAGACAAAACTCGAATACCTACAAATGTATCGAAAAGTCACCTCCTTTTTTCAACTGAGTATAGTGAAAGGCGATTTATGGAAAAGTCTTGAAACTTGGACCGACAGATGGCGGTATAACCATCTTTAGAAATGGTAGACGAAAATTAAGCAAAGCGGACACGTCCAGCCGTAGATATGATGGAATGCGCCTGCGATGGTCTATCCGCTTTCCATGCGTGGTGATAGTAAATTCTTCTCCTGGGACTTATGTCCAGCAGTGGATTTAAGGATATGGACTCACAGGTCGGTAAGCGCAATGGAGCGACATACATGAGAAATTTCACATTTATTTAAATATGATCAAGCGAAATATGGAAAAAAGGGAAATGTGAATAGGGAAATGAATATGAGGAGACGTCCTCCTCAGGTCACAATCACCCGACCTGGCGGGTAGCTACCCTTTTCCTGCAGCACGTCATCCGCCACAACATCGTTGGCTTGGACATAGATTTTTTTTTATAGAAAAGGGAGGCAAACGAGCAGGTGGCTCACGTGATGGTAAGTGATTACCGCCGCTCATGAACACCCGCAATACCAGAGGCTTAGCAGATGCGTTGCCTCCCTTAGAGTGCCCCCCTCCCCCAGAATTGGGGTAGGGGGGGAGGTGTGGGCCACCGGTTACCTGCACTCACCGGACGAAACGCAGAAGTTTGTAAGACTTCTACTTTACGCCGGTATTCTGTGAGGTCGTGGTACTTCCCCGGTCGAGCCGGCCCATTCGTGCAACAACAAAAGCTGACGCGTGGCTCTACCACTGTAAGACGACTGGCGACGGGCTCACCACCTGTCACGTTGTCCCGAAAATAACTTCGGTGGAAGGTGGGTCAAAGGGACTTAATTGTCTAGACTAGACCTCTGTCTACCCCTGTATTGGGAATTGCGTGAAGATATTTATTTATTTATTATGAATTTTAGCTATGCACATAGTTCCACACATCTAACTAGGGATCAGACTCTTATAGTATAAGCAACCCTAATACGACCAGCTAAGCTAAATATATACTATTGATCTGTTGTCAGGCTTCATTGGAACGTGCAGCGTCGTATCGGTGCGATGTTCTGTCAATAGCATTAGTACTGTGCGAAACGATTAATGCCGTAGAACAACAGAAGGCTAAACTAATAAACGTGATATATATCGTGGACTTTAATGACAATATTAATAATGTTAATATTTCCCCGTTTCTTCTCGTAGGTGCGATAAAAGGTGATTAATAGAAGCACCTCGATGGCTACGAAGCATACGGGATAACCATCTCGAGAAAAATACCAGACCAAATTAAGCGGACCACTCTCAGCAGCAGCGTCTCCATACCCTCCTCGACCGAAATGTGCTTAACGACGGAGCCAAAGTTCAATTCCGCTTCGGGGTGACGGGTAGTAGCCTTATGGCCTCCGGATTGTAGATTCTGGAGTTTTCGTTGCCCTCGTAGATTTTAGGAGGTGCGGGACCGACATGACCTGTCCATGCTTGCGCTGGAGCGGGTAGACGTTAGAAATTTCCCCGGATATAAACAAAAAAAAGGCAAAAGGTTAAACGTTTCTAATAAAATAATACACAGATAATCATTGCGTTTTAATTCAGGGGACCCATAAATGATAACAGAAACTTTTCGTACGACGGAAATTACATTACAAATCGAGCGACAATTCACATAGAGATGATAGAGAATAAACAAGATGTTAAATTAAGTAATGCCGTGTCTTGGCAAATCAATCCGATTCACTCGATAACAAGCTCGGGTCGTTGGCACATTTAAACGACGCTGCCAAAACTGTTCTGTGCTGACACATCGTGACAGATTCTCAACGATTCAGAGGTGCAATGCATACAGCGTTAATGAAGCGCGCGATAATGCATTTATAATAAATAACATGAATTTGACATGAATACTGACAACCGTTGGGGAAGAAAGGTTCTCGAGCGGCAACCTCGTACAGGTAAATTCAGAGTAAGACGATCTACCACGAGATGGAGTGACGACTTGCAAAATGTTGCGTTAAGTCGACGTATGCAGGTGACTGAGGACCGTTCCCTGTGGAAAGTTTTGGCAGAGGCCTTTGTTCAGCTGTGGAGTATTGGTAGGTTGTAAAGAAGAAGACATGAATTTATAAATTATATGGTATATATCATATATATATTGTATTATAAGAAATAACATAAAATGGATAAAGCAAAATATAAATATTTTCACGCCATATCCAATACAGGGGCAGACAGGTCTTGTCTAGACAGTTAAGTTCCTTCAACCCACCTTCCACTGAAGATATTTTATTCAAGGGAAGCAAAAAGCAATTGATATTAAGGTATCTTCGCGCTATTTAAGATACTCGGATAAACAGATGTCTAGACAATTATGTTCTTTCGACTCATCCTTCCACGTGGATTTCTTTTGGGAAAACGTGACAAGTAGTGAGAATGTCGCCGTTTTTATGTCAAAAGCCAACGATATAAATCGTATATCAGTTTTTGGGAGTCACCCACCTGAAGATCGAACTCGGGTTTCCGATCACTCATTCAATCGGCTATCGTGACAATTAAATTTAGTAAATAAATTTTAAAACGACTTCTTTGTGATGAATGCCTACGTTCATGCTGATCTGTATCGGTTCGGTTCATAAAAATAATACCGAAAGAAAATACCATCTTAAGTCAAGATTAAGTTTGATTTAACGTCAAAGGCTGATTTTCCCGCTTCAATTATAAACAGAAAGTTTTCGTATAACCTTTGACGGGCAAACTTCAAAGGTGATCGGATAGACGAGATTAATTTCGTACGCGTGCCAAAATTGAGATCTTTTTCCATGAACTACACTTCAGTGAACTTCCTTTATTGTTAAGTGAAGTCTATTTTGAAACATTTGTAATAGTAGTGATTCGCAAATTAAATGAATAAACACGCCAGAAGGAGGCTTTTATCTGTCCAGTTTTAAATAGACCTTGTACATGAAAAGCGCGTAGTACATTACAAAAGGTTCAATGAAACTAATTAAAAAGCCTTTTGTTTACTGAAACAATCTTTCAGTAATTAGTTTCCAAGTCTATGAGTGTTATTTTTTTTATAAAAAATAAAGAAAGTATATCTTCACGCCACGTCTAGTCAATTAAGTCCCTTCCACCCACCTTCCGCCGAAGACAGGTTTCGAGACAACGAGAGTGGAATATATACATATACATATATTTATATTTAAGTCATTGTTATTAAGTTAAGCACCTAGTTCAAATTATTTAATTCAGTTCTGATCTATTTCAATCACATCATCTTGGAAACTGTCATCTATGTACAATGACATAAAATATTTTTTTATAAAAGCAAACGCGACACTCTAATGCACATGGTTACTTAGAAGTCTATCATAATTGATCCAGAACTAACAAAAATATCTCTCTAATTAGTGCAGATACGTCTTAGCACATACGTGGCAAGCCTACGAAAATTAATTACATGTTAGAAAGGAAATTAAGAGATAACATACTTGATCAATCAAATCAATCAGTCACAATATAAGAATGGTTGAGGTCTAGACAATTAAGTCCTTTCGACCCACCTTCCACTGAAGACACGAGCCTGCCGCCTGGGGTACGAACTCGGGTCTCTTGACTCAAATACAGATCATCGGTGGTGAAAGTCGAAAGACTTAATTGTCAAGACCTCTGTCTAGTCCAGTTCAAGAAAAATGGCAGAAGATATGAAAATCGCAGTTTCAAAGTGTCGCCATCTCGAGGTCCCGGGTTCAATTCTCGGACGGCTCAATGTAGAAAAACCACTTTTTGTACATTCTCTCGGGTCTGGGTGTTTGTGGTGTTTTCATTTTTTCTGATTCCCATACCACAAGTGCTTCCCACATTGGGACCGGAATAACTTATGTGATGCTGTCCCTATCTATATAAGTATTTATTTTTTATTAATTTTGCAGATAATTATTTATGCGTGTATGAATCAAAATCATGAACCCATATAATTTTTTCAATATCTCGCGTCCGTGCCCAGTTTTGAATTTAATATCGGTTCGACATCAACATTGTTGCCACTGTTGAAATGTATTTAAATGAGCCCGTCACCGAATATAAAGCAGTGACCGATGCGGAGTAGGTGGATGGGAACGTGACTGGGGCATTGCCTACGTTTAACGAATACTTACTTATCTTCACGCACAATCCCTCACGGGGTAGCCAGATAAGCGAAGTGTCACGATCCTAACATACCTCTTTCGCTTCTTTCAGATTCATACATCATACATGCACGTCTAGGTATCCAAGTACTCTTGACCCTCCCCTCTTCGAGCAATTTGCTCACATGTTCTTCGAAAGTTAGTCTCGGTCTACCTCGACACGTTTTAATACTACGTTTAACGAATGATTTTAAAGTACTGGGAGGCTAGACTCTGTTATAAATCAAAACGAATCGATTCATATGTACTATACATCGATACAGATATTTTGTTGGGTAGCAAAGTCTGTGGTAGCGCTAGGTTTCAGGTAATGCAATCGCTAATCCGCGTAGTAAACCCCCTCTTACCGGAGATTCCAATATCCCCTGGACTTTTACATGCCGCATTAACGTCGCTAAGTAAGACAGGTTTGTCATTACAATCGATTTTCAAGTTTAATAATCATTCTACTAAACATATAGTGTATCGAGTACCACAAAATCGATTCGCATTGACACAGAATCAGATTGCATACTCGTACATACGACAATGATACTCGTTGCTCATGGCAGAGATGCTACGCGGTCGGACGCAGGCGAAGACTGACACGCCGCGCGTCCCACATTACCCCGCATCGGTATTCGGGAACCGAATACTCACCGTTAACTGACAACCCTATTTATATACTCGACCAAACCAAACTGACCCGATCACCTGCACTAAATACCGACGGTTTAGGAACAATGAAGCGCCGGGAGAGGTCCACTAACGTCGGACGGATTTTATTTCGAGTGTCGCCTGTATTGCTAATGACCGATGTGTCACTGGCTGTTGTCTTTTTTTTAATCTATTTCGAGACAACGGACGAGTAGAGGACGATAATGGTTAGGTATTATTATGCCAGTAATGTATTGTAAAAATGCGAAAATAAATTGTTATGCATTAAAAATATAAAAGAACGAAACAAATATAACCTTAGTTCGTACCTAGACCTCAGTATTATCTTAAATCTCCGTGATTGACTGGGGTACACACCAGTTTTCAAGGCCATCTCTGAGATCTCCGGGTAAATAAGGAATATCTGAGAAAATATGTTTATAAAAAATACATAGCGTCAAGTGTTTATTACCAAGCGAAGTTTGATCACACAGATAATCTAACAGATTATTAAATTAGAGAAAGATTTTAATAAATGATGCGTGTAGGACATAGATGCTTAGAGGTAAGAGCTTAGTAACGGTTGCGGGGTAGTATCCCGCCTGTGTCACTTGAAATTTTATATATTTGTCTTTTTAATTTAATAACAAAAAAGTTCAGCTTAACCTATATGCTTTAAAATCAATAAAAACGGCAAGATTATTATTATTATAATATGTGCAACAATTGTTAAATGTCTTACTACGGCCGTACAGTATATTTGCGGTGACATCGCAAATATAAAACGCTATAAATAAACATTCCGTTTAGGAATTTCCATTTTATTCACTAGCGAGCTGTTAACAATATGTCAATGCTTTTTACGGTCACGGTTAGATATTAATGTAAGTTTATGTTCGACAAAAATGTATTTTGTTTTCTATATAACACAACAATATTTGAAGGGACTGGTTATTTAGCCTATATTAATTATTTAAATCTGATCAAAATTATTAAGCAAAACCGACGACTAAGGCTTAAGTGATATATATAGTTTTACATGCGGCTATATCTGTGTTTGGGTATTAAACATTTGTTTCAATGTAGTAGTATTTGGTAGGTAAACAATATCACCTTTTTTTAATAAGTAATCATTTTTTAAATAATTTTTGTGTTTGAGTGTGAATTTCAAAGCAGTTTGAAACAAGTATGTAACTAGTTTATTAGTCTAATATAAGGCACATACCACTCCCATAAGGATTTACTATAATCGTCATACTTGGTCTGCATATGGTGTACCAGACATTTCATTATTCATCATCATTCATTCATCATGCACCATCATAATAATTAAAGTGTAGACGTTTCTGAAGTTGATGTTTTCTATCTTCAACTTTCCTTTGCTTTACTTCCTTCGAATGTCACAGGGGTTCGTGGGAGTAGTGAGAATATTTTTGCTTTACATATTAATTTACGATGACTCAAATTCTAGTACTTACAGGTTTATTAAACAAGGCTCCACAAAATGATTCATTAACTTACCTGAAACAATAAAATAAAAAAAAATAAGTACACTTTACATAAGAGCTATTTTTAAAAATATAAAATAAATGCTATTATGAAATATGAAATATCTACTGACTAGATATATACTATCTAAAGAAAAAGCCTTGAAAGTGACAATAATAGCTGTCCAAATAAGCTTCTAGAGAATCATCAATGGGTCTAAGTTGCAAGAAGTCTGGTACTGCGATTTCCAATCCACATTCTACGCGGTAATTACATATCCTCCTTAAGAGAGAGAGGTCTATGTCCTATAGTGGTCTTGTGGAAAAATAACATATGAAAGAAATTCCATAGGAATTAGAGAAAACACATTAGTTCTATATGTTATAGAAGACCATGTGACCTACCTAGACATGCGTGGGGAGGGGGCGGGGGGTCAAGAGTACTTGGATACCTAGACGTGCATGTATGAAGAAGATAATGAATCTGAAAGAAGCGAAAGAGGTATGTAAGGATCGTGACACTTGGCGATCTGTTCTCTTTGGCTACCCCGTCAGGGATTGTGCGTGAAGATAAGTAAGTAAGTTCATTAGTTCTATGAAATTTACACATCATTTTTGTGTCTAAGTCAAACCATTATATATACCTTCAAAAACATCAGCCACGCTGCTACAGTGAGGGTTGATGAACTTCACTCCGCCTCGATATACGAGTATATGCAAGAGCGGGATGTCAATAGAGGCAGTTGGGTCAGTAGGGTTCTTTGTGATTTTGGGTAGGTCTGTGATCAGCAGTGGACTTTTGATATGCTGTAAAGAACAGATAAATAATACTAAGGCATTGCATAGTGGCACCAAAAAGGTGGCCGAATTAGCAAGTTGTTACAGCCTTAATGCCGATGCGCAGATATTCTACCGGCACCATGGAAAAAGAGTCCAATTGCCATATATAAGTTCCTATTAATAATTTTCAGTGGTGTTTGTCTGGAAATCCGTTAGTCTCTAGCATACTTAATTGAGCATAGTCACATAGCTACCAAGGTTACCTCACTTTTATTTACCTAATAAAGTGTTTAAGTGTATTGTATGCGTATATCAATAACAGTCGCTATAGCCGAGTGGTTTGGTGATCGGAATTCGAGTCAAGAGACGCGAGTTCGATTCCCAAGGCTCGTACCAATTGGTTTTTTCAAAAATTTATGTACGATTTACCTTGTTGGTTTGGATATAAAGATGGCGACGGGCTCTCAAACTGTCATATTGTCTCAAAATGTCTTCCTGTGAAAGGATTTAATTGCTTAGATCTCTGTCTACCCCTGTATTGGGAATGGCGGGAAGATATTCTTTTATATGTCTGTTTCAGCATAGTTTGGTTCAGTAGACATTTATGGATTAAGCAAAAGAGACTTGTCATATCTACTCTTGACCTTTCGTCAGATTAGTATAGGGGGTTGATCTATAGCGGATTTCGTGAATCGCCATCTGAATTAATCAACGTCAGATAGAGCGGATACGCGCTTTTGGCAGTGACTCCGCACGATTCCGAGATTTTAAAGCTTGACCTTTTATTAATTAGGCTATATTTTGTACAGTTATGTTGGCCGATACTTGTAATTACAAAGAAAATACAAGTACAGTCATGATAGCCGAGCGGTTGGATGATTGGAATTCGAGACAAGGGCTGAGCTGAGTTCAAGTGGTAAACTCGTACTAATGAGTTTTTTCAAAACTTACGTACGATTTATGTTTTTACCTTAATACAAAAAAATAGCACTAAAATAAATTTAAAAAAAATCTTAAAATGTGACCGCATAAAATAAAATCTATTTCTATTAAATGATAACCGTTGGGGAAGAAAGGTTGTCGAGTGGCAACAACTTTTAGGGAAACGCAGTGTAGCACAACCCCCCACAAGATGGAATGACGACTTGCAAAACGTTGCGGGAGACGATGGATGCAGTTGGCGAATTCTAGGGGAGGCCATTGTTCAGTCGTTTTCGGACTATTGATTGGCTGCAAAGAAGAAGAAGCTGTTAAATTGTAATAATCGATTGTAATAACATTCGATCGAAGAGATTCGCGATGTGGCCGGCTTAAAAGGTGATATTATCTAAATCTTAGCCGAGGCTATCTTAAGATTGATTGTTGATCATGTTTGACCAAATCGCTCGAAGAAAAAAGGTCAAGAGTACTCGGTTACCTAGACGTGCGTGTATGAAGAAAATGATGAAGCTAAAGCAGAAAGAATGATATAAGGAGCGTGACAATGCTATCTGTACTTTTTGGCTACCCTGTCAGGGATTGTTTTTTTTATAGAAAAGGGAGGCAAACGAGCAGGTGGCTCACGTGATAGAAAGTGATTACCGCCGCCCATGAACACCCGCAATACCAGAGCCATAGCAGATGCGTTGCCGGCCGTAGTGACCGCCCACCCAAAATTTGGGGGAGGGGGGAAGTGTGGGCCTCCGGTTACCTGCACTTACCAGACGAAACGCAGAAGTTTGTTAGACTTCTACTTCACGCGGTATTCTGTGAGGTCGAGGTACTTCCCCGGTCGAGCCGGCCCATTTATGCAACAAGCAAGCTGATGCGTGGCTCTACCACTGTTAGTTCCATTGTGCGTAAAGATAAGTAAGTAATGTAAAATAACATCACATTAGTTTTAGAAGAACTTTACTGGCGATGTTGTAATACATTAGCGTAAAAATAAAAAACACGAATGCAATAGGACGTCTTAATGCAAATGGTGGTTTAAAAATATTACATAACATAATAGCGACAAACATAACACGACCCGGGGAAAAGGGATCATTACCTTTATTACCAACGTAATAAGAGTGATGCGGCTCGTAAACATAAACTTGGATAATTTGATCCATTCGCGACGCGAGGTGAGACGCGCCGGGTGACGGATCACAGCTGTCATACGATAAACACGTGTAATATCCATTAAAATGTTTTTTATTTACTACATTTACAAAGTCTGTACAGATATTACTTTATTGTACTCTGTATTGAATTATTGTTAAAAACAATTGAATGATGGAGAAGGCCTTGATTCCTCGCGCTAAAACTACATGTACATAGTTATGTCTATTAACAGATAACGAAATAATCATGTTTACCAGACATACATTGAATCCACCTATGACTCCAAGAAGCCTAAAACTAAAGAGTCTTTAATAAGGATGTGCTTATTTACTGTACTAGATTAGTATGGTGGGTAGGTAGAAATATAATTTCAGTCATCAAAATAATTTCAATCATCTTTGATGATTTAAAAGCGTCAATTGCCTGTTGGTTTAGGGTGCGGACTGCGAAAATAAAGTCGCAGGTTCAGGCTTGTCATTCGACTGTTATCACATACTTCTCCAGACACAAGCATTAAGAAACAAGCAAGCAGCTTAGTTAAACAGGAATACCTCCTGGGACCTTTCTTAGGATGATTGCTTACTTTACCGTATTTGAGACTTCTAGTATTCTTGTAAAATTCTAATTCTAGATTTGTAGTGGATGATGTGCTGCAGGTAAAGGTGACCTGGGGAGTGCGTCTCCTCTGCTAGAGTGCGCTATCGGTAATCGTATATATGCATGTAATCGTGCGAACTTCGATAGCGCGATGTAGGACATCGATGTGTTTCCAGAACCCGCCACTAGCGAGCTTCTTATGTGGAGACATATGTCGCCACAGATTAATTCTTTTCTTATACCGACCTGTAAAAGTCCTCCACAGGATGTAACATATACGCGACTCTTGGAAATTTTGTGATCACAGAATCAGACACCGATCTGCTTCATTTCGATCTGATTAATTTTTTCGGATGGTTATTATGCCATCTGTTGGTAGCAATTCCCAATACAGGGGTAGACAAAGGTCTAGTCTAGACAATTAAGCCCCTTTGACCCACCTTCCACCGAAGATATTTTCGGGATAACGTTACAGGTGGTGAGCCCGTCGCCATCTTTACGTCCAAGCCACCGATATAATTCGTACATAAAATTTTGAATAACCCATTGTTACGAGCCTGCCACCTGGGGATCGAACTCGGGTCTCTTGACTCGAAATTCCGACCACCTAACCACTCAGCTATCGTGACTGTTCTATCTGTCGGTAGCCATTGCGATATAAGGTTAGGTCTCTTAGTCGCTTCTTACAATAATCAGCGTAAAAAGGGGATGGCGATATTATTCTTATCGTCGATACATAATAAATTTTATAAATCCTAGTTTAAAAGCATACATAACGTAAATTTTATAATAAAGATACGTTTAACGATACGTCTTAGCGGAGATGTTGGTTCTACTTTGTCGGTTGAAGCGCTATTAAGATTTATATAAAGGTTATTAACAGGTGTGTTAAGGTAACGCAAGTATTGTATAGAATTTTAATGAGCTTACGGAGGCATCTCATAAAGACCCCTTTACATAGAGCATGTTATGTTAGCATGGCGGGCACACTAAAAACGGGCTTGCAAAGTAATGAAAATTTCATTACTAAGATCATTATTAAAAAGCGATGGCAGGTGAGGCTGAGTGGTTGGATGCTTGGAATTCGAATCAGGAGACTTGAGTTTGATACCCTACACGACGGTTTCCATCAAAAATGTTTTAATAAAATGTATTAATTGTATAGTACTTAGACACCAAGATGGCTGTCGTCCCAAATAAGCCCAGGTGAAATGTAGGTCTCACCTAAGGGCTAGATTGTCTAGACTTTCGGTTTAAATTATTTGTAACATGCGCACAATATAGTATGTAGTACCGTTAATGCACAAAGGTGGGTACTCGATAGTTTTACGATAAGCGTATGAATGAATATTTTTTGCAAATGAATCACGGAGATATAAAGGTGGTTTTTGATGACTGGTGTTACGTCAGGTACCCTATATTCTTAAGGCGGCTCATACCTAGCGACAATGAGTATCTCATCCAATACAAAATTCATCTGTCCTGCCTGTATTTGGAATTTCTGTATAGTAAAAATTGTTTAACAAACAGCAAAAAAAAGCAAGGATCAAAATATTCGTTATTGAATTATCCATTTATCAGTATTATTTACAAAATCAAAATGATCTGTACTTAAAGAACTACTGCATGACAAACAATACTTTTCGTGGTTGTTTAATGTTTTATATAATATTATAAAAATAATAAAATTGGAAAAGAAAATATTTTTATATTTTCATTTCAAATTTCATGTCAAATTTAATTTGTGTGTATAAATATATTTTGTGCATCGTTTTTTCAGAGAGCTTGAAAATGTTTGAAGCCATCTCTAAAAATACCAGACCAAAATTAAGCAGACCGGCGATGGCCAGCAGGGCTTAAGATGTCCGGTGCTCCGTTCGCCAATCAGCTTGGTAAGCGTAGCAAATACGTCAAATCCGTATGGGACTCTCCTTATGGGTCCATTGGACTCCTTACGGCCTCAGTCCTGCACTTAGCTTCCGCAGTCCCTTAAGTAAAAAAGTGAGATAAATGTCTTTTAACTCCGAAAATTTATAATACAACATTACTTACACGTCATATACTTTGACTAGCATTTTGAACGTTTACTATCGTACGACGCCTCCTACGAAAACAAAAAAAAATGCCTTTGCCTGCGAGTCACAATGCCAACGAACGATAAGCGAACTATTTAAAAGATACATTCCGTTTAAATTTGGAATGCTTAAAAAATAAATTTTGTGTAACCAGTAGTTCAGTGAAAAAAAAGAAAAATGTACTTGGCACGCAATTTAATAAAAACCTAAACAAATCAAAGCACAATAGTCGACCTAAGTATAATTTAATTTAAGCAGGTGAATGAGATGTTAGCCCGTCCAACAGTTTCAATAATTTAAAATTTACATAAAATAAAATAACTTTTATCCAATGGAGGTATTATTTCAGGAGAATAGGGAAAACATGCATTTCTGAATATTTTTGGATGCTTTCGACGAAATTCAAATGAACAAAACAGAGATAGAGCGTTTTCAACCTTAATGACTGATAAGAGTGTAGTTCTGACACAGAAGCCTGAGTAAAGAAGCAATGTTGAGTGAGTTGTCGTAAGAGTGATTAAGGGAAAAGCCTTGAAAATAGAAGTGGCTATTGATAGATGTCGGGATAATCGCTAAAATCACCAGACTAAAATTTAGTAGCCTTGTGACCGTCAGCAGCTTTTGGTAGGTGCCAAGCGCGGCTATTATGGCATATATATGGCCTTATTGTAGAGGCCTATTTTGTGACGTTATGTATGCATTACATCTTGTGTTTTGTAACTGGACGCTCGCTATTTAAAAAAATATTATCAACAAAGCTGGCTGGAAAAAAATAAAGAAAAAACCTCAAAATATTTCGTATTTAGCAGGCCCGATATAAAATATGCCGATGCCATTAAATAAAAATATAAAGTTTGGAGTCAGAGAATTATGAGGAAAAGTGGTTAGTCGCGCAGTGGCACGTGTTAGCGGCAGCGGTGGGTGGCTAATTGACTAATAGCCGGTTAGACGGTGCGATCTCAATCTACCCTGTTAAACACTATTTTACACGCTCCACGGGCGCTAGGCAGAAATTAAACACGCTGTTTTTTCACTACTTTCGTGGCAGTTTACGAAGGAGTTAAATTTTGCACCGATAGACCTAGATTTTTAAAGTGCAATATATGTTTGCCTGATGTGTTTTTGTTTATTTATACAGTGAAATACAGTGTTATAATGAATTGGGAAAGGCGGGTTATTGGTGCGATAATTTTAGTAACGCAAACAGAATGTAGATAAAGGAATGCGAAATGACGACGCAGGTTCTAATCTACAGAAATCGAAATATGATTTTCTTGTGTATTTGGCATGAATTGTTTGGCTTTTTTAAAAATTTGTTGGTACTAATGATCTTCTTTTAAGATTGCAAAATTAAGGAGGGCAGAGTGAAGACTGAGTTACGCAAAGCATTTAAGCATTTATTTTTTTTAACATTATAAGCTAGCGTTTAACTACAATCCCACCTGATGGTAAGTGGCGATGTAGTTTTTGTTGGTAGGCACACTAGCTTAGAAAAAGCCTATTCATTCTTCTCTTGAAGACACCCATATTGTAATCGGACGGAAAGACTGATGCAGGCAAATTATTCCAGTCCTTTGCTGTACGCATTATGAACGACGAAGCAAAACGCTTCGTCCGAATGCAGGGTATATCGACAACAAAAGGATGGAAACCCGCCGTGCGTCTTGTTGTCCTATGATGGAAAGGGGAAGGGGGAATTAACTCATGTAATTCCTTCGCACACTCTCCAAAATGTAACCTGTAGAACACCGAGAGACTGGCCACCCGACGTCTGTATTCGAGACTGGACAAATTGGTAGTAACCAAGTCAGGATCACCGATTAGCCGCTTGGCCCGTCTCTCCACCGAGTTCAAGGCTGTCAGTTGATATTTAGGAGCTCCAGCCCATATGTGGCAGCAGTACTCTACAGCCGACCGGACTTGAGCTTTATATAGTGTCAGAAGCTGTCCCGGAGTAAAGTAACGCCGCACTTTTGCAAGAACTCCCAATCTCCTTGCAGCGGCTTTAGCCTTAGACTCAATGAACCGCCCAAAGTTAAGGTTTGACGTGATTTCGACTCCTAATAACTGGAGGCGGTCGGTGTATTCCAGAGATACTTTGAAATTTAGGAGCCAAGGTGAACTGGCTCCTCTTGGCGGAGAACAGATACGCTTGCGTTTTGGTGGCATTGAATCTCACAAGATTGGTATTGCCCTAGTTGGAAACTACCTGTAATGTAAGATTCATACGCTCTACCATGGCCTTCCGAGCAGACTGTACTTGATCCTGTCTGGCCTGAACACGCGCCATATATCTCTCCACAACTGTGCTGTTATCTGCATACCCAAAGAGACCGGGCTCGAGCAGGTCGTTTATGTGAAGCAGAAAGAGAGTTGCGGACAGAACAGATTCTTGAGGAACTCCGGCATTAATCGCCATAGCCTCCGACTAGCAGCCGTCAATAACGACTCTCAAAGAGCGTTCCCGCAAAACGTCTTCTATCCAGGCTATCAGTCCAGGGGATATACCATATGAAGGAAGCTTATTGATAAGGCTAGCATGCCAGACCCTGTCAAAAGCCTTCGAGACATCGAGCGAAATCGCGAGTGCTTCACCATTGTTCTCAAGGGCCTCACCCCATAGATGTGTGACATACACTAGAAGGTCCCCAGTCGACCGATTTCGGTGAAACCCGTACTGTCGATCGCTAAAGAGATCGTTAAGTTCTAGGTATGCCAACCAGCGGAGGCAGTGAAGGTTTAAGCAATCTTATAGTAGCAGCAGAGTCTGAAAGACGAAACAGCCAAAGATAATCGTTTACCAATTGTGGCGATTATTGCAAATCCTTCTTACGGAGAAGCCTATACGCCCTATAGTGGTAAAGCACCCGGTGAAACTATGGAGTTTCACCGGGTGTTTTGTATAAACACGTGTATGTAGAAACATGAAATTGCACGATATGAAATCGCGTTACGTTTTTCGCGACAGAAAACTATACGGTGCGACCATGATTCATGGAGTTATAATTCAGGACTGGGGAATTACGGGGTGGGGTCGAAAAAGTTGCGTTATTGCCGATATTAAGCTGAGTGGGGGAGGTAAAGGGAGGGGGGAGGCGGAGCGGAGGAATAGTGAGTTATAGCCCCCTCCTGCATTACCCAGCCGTTTGTTTCCGGGGTGACAATACGAGGAAATATATACGCGAAAGTTGGCCAAATGCTAATGAAATTATTGTTACTTATGAGTGAAATTTATTATTTTTTACGCCCTCAGCGAGGCAATAAAACCGGAATACATTTGTGGCGCTGAGTATTTGTTAGTGCAGAAGTTCACCATCTTATGTCGTACTGTAATAAATACTTTTTTTCCTCGTTCTCCGGATTTTATTTTAATAAAACTCGTGTGCGAATATCGTGTAATGGAGTCACGGGAAAGAGTCACATTGAAATGAAATTGGTAAAGTATTACACAAAGTCTGGTATTGCTGATTGGTATATATAACCATGATTTTTTTCTTTTCCGTATTTTTCAATACTAGGTTCAAAACTATGTAGTAGAGGTTTAGTCTCATTCGGTGGACCGGCGGAATTTGGAGACAACGATAATGTTGAGATAACGGGGAGCTTACCACATTTAAAAATACTAATATGTCTTAATTATTAAAAAAACATGTATATAATGTTTATACCAAGAAAAAAAACCAAGATTATAATCTTGGTTACGTCGCTTACGCTAGTTACTAGAATCAATAAAGTAACTCATTCATGGTTTTGAGAGAACACTTCTTAAACAAAATTCCGGTAAATGTGCAAAGAAAAACTGTACAAAAAGGATCGTTATAATATAAATGCATATATATTAACGATGTCCTACATTTTGATTTTCCATTGATAAAAATAAAAACAAAATGGAGGATACCTGTGAAGTTTCATTCGCCTATTTCTTCTTCGTTAGAGGAACGTCCTTACGTGACTGTGGTAGATTAAAAAATTACAATCGGTAAATGTAACGTGATACTTGTATCGAATATTAAATAATTTGATTCGAGTCGGGAGTGATTACTATTTCTAGAGCCTTCATCTTATTTAAGCTGACGTAAAATGCTACTAAAAAATAATGGCGACGTGTGACTGCAAACATTTATGAAGATTCTCCTTAATGTTTTTTTTTGTTAGCCAATGTAGTAAGTAAAAAGGACGTTAATATTTTCTAAAAAACGTCAAGAACCAATGTTTCTGATAATCTTTGTGCAGGTTATTTATTACTTCTTACATTCCTCATTACCCGCCATATTTTATAGTTTGTGGCGTAACAATGCAGTACAGTTTGTAACCACGACAATGAATTACAAACAGCTAATAACAATTACATTTTATCCTCGACCGATGAATATATCGGAGGAAATCAACCACCAAGGTCTCTCACAGCTATGTGCGTCAATATCGAGAAACAATTATCCATTGGTTGTTCAGTTCTCGTAATATAAGACAATTGCCAAGGCCAATGGTCAGTGTAGATCGGAAGAACCGTTGGAAACGATGTCTAATTTAATTTTCTAGCGATTTCACCGGCGCTCGTGCAGTGTGACCTTTGAAGCGTTTTATTGCTTGGCTATTTGCTTAAGTATGTTTTATTTATTCAGTATAACATATAGACGTAAAGACAGATGAAATACCTAAGTCTTTTATGCTTTATACACTTGAAAATATTTAATATTGTACGAAACAAATTTCTTAAGTGAAGAATTCAAAAAGAATATTCAGAAATGAATTTCTATATAAATTTAATTGTTTTTAATGATGCATTTGAGTGACGCGTGACTATAATCCAAGAAAAGTTGGTTAAATTATAAAATAAACCTTAATTAGAGGCATGTTTTAAATCACCGTCCATTATATAATTTAAAAATAAGAGCGCAACAAATGTTATTATAATTTTACCTTGTAGATAATTATACTGTGCACACTGCACCGTAAATAATTGCAAAATATATAATATAATGTGCAGTGTGTACAGTCTGTAATTGCAATGTTCATCAGTAAATAATAATGAATAAAAAAACTAACTATCGTGAAAATCATTACTTGATAAATCATTGCTCTTTTTAAATTCAGATATTTTCCAAATATTGGGTCAGAGTCAGAGGTCTAGACAATTTAACCCTTTGGAACTCGGGGCTTCTGATTTGAATTCCCATAACCCTACCACTCAGCTATCATGGCTAATCGTATTAATGTCCAAAAATTTTCAACAGACTCTTGCTTAGTTTTAAGAGTACCATAAATTCCCAGGACCCTAAGCAGCAAGTAGACGTGCAAATGCAAAAAACATCTCTACTATGGTTTGGCTACGTTGAGCAAATGAGTGAAATAATACTTTAAATAGTTTATGTATACATATATGTACTGTACAGAGATCACTCGAGTTTAACTTCAATATTGGCTTCGATTATCTTGAAATTTGCGATTTGAACCTCGAATCCTTTGCTTAACAGTAACCACCTAACCTCAAGAACTACATAGATAAATTAATGTCTCGTTGACAAGAACAAACAGTCGCATAGTTTGCGATTAGATACATTACAAGGCTCACCGATGCGAACAACTTGGACCTTCTGCTGTCATTAGTACAGCCTTGTCAAGTGTCGGAGCACGAACGTCTGTTACGCGTGCGCGTACATACGTCGAGATAAGCGCATAAACTTTAAATGGATGACAATTATACAATGGATTCAAAGAAGTATGCGCTTGAAGAGTTTAGTACAAAATAAATAAGAGGCAAAAATAATAATACAGAGAAAATTTTACGTGTTCGTTTATTGTATTTTTATGTGTATATAGTTCGTATGATATTTTAAGAAAGAACCGTGGTGGTATTGGCCAAAGTATATGCCAGCATCATTCTTTTCGAGGGTGTAAAAGTTACTAACAATTTTCGTTACAAAATTTACTAACGCTAATGTTACACAATTTCTGGATAATTACCGGAAACTAAAATTAAGAAACAGAGTCTAGCATACGAAGTATACGGTAACGCGGTCGCCAATCCGCTTGCTAAGCGTGGCGACTATGGTCTATGGTCCTATTTACGGGACACCTATGTGCAGTAAGTCTTTACAGGTACAGTCTTTTATAGGCCAGTTAAGTAATTAGTAGTCATGCACTTAAACTTACTTGTCTACTTAAAAAAAAAAAAAACAAATAAATTTACCGTTCTCAGGCGTGTTACCCTGCGGAAATTAATTCTTACTAGATGATGGCTTAAAAGTACCTGGCAACACACAGCATGTGTTACAAAATAATAATAAATTGTTAATTAAAAACAACTTCTGTTCGTTTCAGACTCATGGGAATGGGAAGAAGAAAGGGGTGGTAAAATTTTACGCCGACACCGTACGTCAACGACAATCATCGTGTTTGATAATTCGGTGTGAAATTAATAACAAGGAGGGTGCATTTGCAACATAATAAAAGTAAGATGAAGTTTTTACAATTTTACACAGTCATGAAAACATCTGCAGCCCGAGTCCGGCGTTATTTTGAAATCACAAAAGGCAGGTGCGACCGTTTCAAGATATCACGATAGTAATAAAATTCTATTGGAGTCACGATCACGACAATTCCATTCAGGGTGACAGCAGTTAGGACTCTGCGAAGCCATGTTGCATACGAAAATATAAGTTGATTTTTCTAGCGAATTTTTACATTCGTATGTATAAAAGTTTGCATCGGCTATTTACAATAAGTTGCAAATGATGATGCTAACTATGGACTGTTAAAGATAATATAATAATGAAATCTAGTTTTTGGAATTTAGAAATCTTCAGATGGTCTCACTTTCATTAGCGAGGTGTCTGTTCATAATGCTTTAAAGTAAGTGTTATATCTCATGTAAGGTACTATATTTATAAGGTACTTACTATACGTACGTATATGTACCTATATTACAATACCTGAATCAAGTCTTTGGCCAGTGTTTTCTTTTTAAGCCATTCTATTAATAAGCCCTTAATTTAAATTATGTTAATATTGCAACTTGCTTGGAAACAGTCCTTGGTGGTTAACCAAAATAAATAAATAATATTACTTGACATTTTTTTAAGTAACTAATTTTATTATGCAATTTTATTGATTTTTAAAGCATATTTATGGTGACCATTTATGTGATTAAATTAAAGAGAAAAAAGTTTTTAAAATTTCAAGTGACATGCGCGGGATTCGAACCCGTGACCTTGGACACGGTGGCTCGGAGGTAAGAGCATTGCCATTGGATCGGTGAAGGTCGCGTGATTGAATCCCGCCCATGTCAGTTGAAATTTTAAAAACTTTAAAACCCTTTAAAAGTCACGATAGCCGAGTTGTTGGGTGATCGGAATTTCGAGTCAAGAGACCATTCAATCCCTAGGTGGCGGGCTCGTACTAATGGGTTTAAAAAAAAACTTATGTACGAATTATATCGTTGGCTTGGACATAAAGACGGCGACGGGCTCACCAACTGTCACGTTGTCCCGAAAATATCTTCAGTGGAAGGTGGGTCGAAGAGACTTAATTGTCTAGACTCGACCTCTGTCTACCCCTGTATTGGGAATTGCGTGAAGATATGTATTTATTATTTAATTACATAAATTGTAATGTAACAAGAATACTTTTATCGCTATATCGATCGCGATATCGATAAAGGGGTAGACAGAGGTCTAGTCTAGACATTTAAGCGCCTTCGACCCACTTTCCACCGAAGACATTTTCGGGACAACGTGACAGGTGGTGAGCCCGTCGCCATCTTTATGAACAAGCTAACGATATAAATCATACAATTTTTGAAAAAAAAAAAAATAAAAAAAAGAAAACCCTTGGTCGGAGCCTTCCTTCTTGTCTCGAGTTTCGATCACCCAACCACTCGGCTAACGTGAACATTGACGTGGATCCAAGTCTATCCAATATCCGCTGCGTCATAATCATGAGCATAGCCGTAACACGCTTCTTGTAAGAACTCACCTGGCATTGTGTGCGCGAATGTACCGTCGTAGGTAAGACAGAAGCGGTACCTGAAGCGCGCACACCGCAGTGTCGCTAAGTGAATCGGCACACATGTCGGCACATGCACTTAGCATCGCCTTTTATCGACTTCACCATTGCGACTGACGATACTCACTGAATATTTTTAACTAACGGTGTGCCAATTTGCATACGCGATAAAGGTAATAGAGGTCGCTCCTATCGTACAATGTCAGTGTTGCCGGTGAAATTTAATTACGCAACTGAGACGTAGCACTGAGAGCTATTTAATTTAACAAAGGGACTGCAATAAATTACACGTAGACTAGGTACTCGTATAGTCTCGCCAAAATGTTGTCAACTAAGAGCGATAATGAATAGGTTGCTTTTGGCCGTTTTTAAAAACAAATACGAAAACAATTTTGCTTTGTTTTTAAATTTTTGATAAAAATTGTGTTAATTTTGAGCACTGAAGCGAATTAGAAACAGAGTAAATTTAATATCTCTATAATTCATACGATTATTCAGCGCAATATTTTGAACTATTTATTATATACATACTTTATTGAATCTTACTAATTTACTACTATGTATTCCAATCATTATTATGCATTTAAGATTAATTTTAGTTTTATCCGTGTTAAGTACATGTTGAATGGAATTGTGTGATTAACATTTATGTTAAGGTTTGTCAGTTTATTACGCTACTACCAAAAAATGTCGTATAATAAAATTGATAATCGAATAATCGCGTGCACCGATGCAACTTCTCGTAATCGATTGTCTGCCGTATAAAAGTGGGTCAACACAAATTGAAAGGAACCACGTAATACAAACATATAAGGCAAGGGTTGCCAAGTTTTCAGAGCGATGTGGACATTTTAGAATTTCACGCACGGAAGTGGAATTTTAGTCATAGATTTTCCTCACGCAATTCCCAATACAGGGGTAGACAGAGGTCTACCTCTCTAGTACTAGAAAGTCTACCCCTGTAGTAGTGTAGAGGGTAGTCTAGACAATTAAGTCCCTAAGAACCACCTTCCACCGAAGATATTTTCGGGTCAACGTGACAGGTGGTGAGCCCGTCGCCGTCTTTATGGCCAAGCCAGCGATAAAATTCGTACATAAGTTTTTGAAAAACCCATTGGTACGAGCCTGCCACCTGGGGATCGAACTCGGGTCTTTCGACTCGAAATACCGACCACCCAACCACTCGGCTATCGTGACATTTAGGCATAGATTAATACAATAGTCATAGACGTCAATTGAACAAGAGCCGCAGAGACGCAAGATGTGAAAAACAAGGTTAAGAGACTCTAAATCTCTTATGAAAAAAATTCTTTTAATGTATAAAAGATAGACAATCATAAACATTTTTGTCCTATAATTTTTTACGGCGTGGATGTCCCATTCACAAGGGGACGTATTTAGCAGTACTAACTTTACGGAATCGCATGCCTCGCTTTCATACGCCGTTTCTCTAAAATAAATCTCACAAACTACCGATACGTTCCTGAAGACTTGGCTTTGCTTTGAAACTTTGAACGTTGATTTCTTCTACTTTTTCTTAATAAAAATATGTTTGCTTTTAAGGCAGTAGTTGAATAAGCGTTGTTATTACTTAAAATCGATGCCGATATAAACACATAATAGAAGCCAAGCCATCATTTGCTGATAATTTAACATGTTATAAGCAAATAATAAATATCTTTAAGCAATTCCCAATACAGGGGTAGACAGAGGTCTAGTCTAGACAATTAAGTCCTTTCGACCCACCATCCACCGAAAATATATTCGGGAGAACGTGACAGGTGGTGAGCCCAGCGCCGTCTTTATCTCCAAGCCAACGATATAGTTCGTACATAAGTTTAAAAAAAAAACCATTGGTACGAGCCTGCCACCTGGGAGTCGAACTCGGGTCTCTTGACTCGAAAATCCGACCACGCAACCACTCGGCTATCGTGACTTATTAATTTAACATGTTGATTTACAAATGTATATGGGTAAAAAAATTATATTGAGTCTTATGTAAAGTGCAGTGAGTAAACACTAAGGCTACCTCTTCAAAACATAATAAAATCGCAGATTCAGATCGCAGAAAATTGATACCACAAAGAACCTCAGCGCGACATAGACACAGAGTGCACCGCATAAAGAACCCAATGCATTGTAAAATGTCTTTATAGGGTCTGTGACATTTTCATCCATTCTTTGCTGCGTAGTGCATTTCACGAAGATAACATAGTTTTGCCTCCATCTCGGGTTCGTAGAAGAAAAATGTACCCGTATTAACAAATAATGCGGTTTTCTTTACCGTTACGTCTATGCAGATATATTTAAAGGTTATGCTCATGGAAATGCGGGCACTGGGAAAGTAGTAATGCATACACAGTTACTTTCAGGCGGTGGGAAGTAGTCGGAAGCAATATGAATTTTTAAAGATCGTATTCTACTTTGTTTATTTTCTTAGTAAAAACTTTTTGGTGTGAAAAAACTCTAGGGACCCACCTTTAGCCGAAAACATTTTTGGTACTACGCAACAGTTGGTAAGCCAGTGAGACAATAAAATAAAGTTTAACATTTTTACTTACCAACCTAGCACATTACTTATTTCTACCTAGCACATTACGTACATAGCACACGGGTAGGAGATGTACACTTACACCTGCGGAGGCTTTAAATTCCAGAATTTGTAGGAAGCTAGTATTTTTTCTTTGCACTTTTCTTTGCCCTAAACTTATTGCTTTACGACAGACTACGTTGCTGCGTTCGAAGAGATTAGTTTCTTCATTTTTTCAGCGTGAACATATTTTCATATAAAAGTAGTAGTGTAAAAATTTACTTTCAAACGGTACAATAAGTAAGACACACTAGTATCATCTTTGCCAAAGTTAGCAATTTGAAAATTGTACAATAGCTTTAACGTATTTTAAATAACATGTATTTGATTAAAAGTGCTTCATTAAATTGACTAAACACTGTAAAGCGAAATATAAGTGAAAATTGCAAATAACTAAAATAATATTTAATTAAATTATAATACTGTGCAATTTCTTTGACGAAACTGTTATTAAAAAAGCAATAGTAAATGAGGTATTTAATTATTTAATTAAATACCTCTTCTATATATTTTATTATTGAAGTAAAAATGTGTCTATTATAATTAAGCTGAAATAGTTATACTGTTATTAATTAATAGTTGTTGAAGTGAAACTTCTTTAGAACCGTTGTGATTTCAAACCGGATGCAACGGAAAAACGACAAGTAAGAGACACAAATACAAAAATGTGTAGGATGAAGCCGGCAAATAATGAGACAGAAATATACATACTATTTTATAAATAAACTTTCTAATAATCCAACCTCTTTTATATATATTCATCTCATTCTTTTGTCGATTTACTGAAGTTACTCTTCTATCATGTGTGAATCGCACACATATTTTTTTTTAATTGATAATGTTAGAGTTGAACTGATGTTGCTTAATTGTAAGTAGATTTTCTTGGTGGTGATGGCAACCCAGTATCCTTGCACTATAGTATATTGATACTATAGTGCAAGGATACTTGAAATGGATTTTGAAGAAGGTTACTAACGCGGACTAATATGAAAACCCTTATAGTCCTTAATGAGACTGATTTTCAATACCTTGGTCAGGAGTCCTAAATTTAATCACTACTGTTTAATAGAGTTTCCGCCACCAAACAACAACACTGTGATACTAAGCCAGAGGATTTGCAGCTTGGAATGAAAATCTACCAAATGTATTACATTACTCGCTTCTACTCGCAGCTCTACTTGTACAACTTCACCATCTCCAGAGGCCTATCTATTCCTAAAATACCGAAATTCATCAAAACCGATTCTGCGGTCAGTGTTAGGTTATAAAATTAGTGCATTTATTCATTACGATGTATTTGCAGACTTGTAGGGTAGGTTCAAACGGTAAAGTCCTTTCGACCCACCTTTCACCGAAATTTGGAACAATGTTTTTGAACAACCGGCTCACCACCTCTCTGTGAGTCGGTTGCCTCTTTAGTGTACAAGCCAATGGTAAAATGTGCTTAGATACATACATATGTATATAGATAAGTAAATTACATATGTATATAGATAAGTCACGATAGCCGAGTGTCTGAGTGGTCGGAATTTCGAGTCGAGAGACCCGAATTCGATCCCCAGGTGGCAAGCTCGTATCAATGGGTTTTTTCAAAAACTTATGTACGAATTTCATCGTTGGCTTGGACATAAAGGCGGCAACGGGCTCACCACCTGTCACATTGTCCCGAAAATATCTTCGGTGGAAGGTGGGTCAAAAGGACTTAATTGTCTAGACTAGACCTCTGTCTACCCCTGTATTGGGAATTGCGTGAAGATATTTTTATATTTTATATTTATATAGATTTCATTCATATACGCATATAATCATCGACGACTCGTATATAAAGATTCATATTCATCAAACAAATGTTTGTTCTTGCAGAAATTGAAACCGCAATATTTAGATTTAATAATACGGTCAGTAACTGTTCAACCATTGAGCTCAGTCTTTTTGACCAACTTTCCGCCAAAGATTATTTTGAACAACATGACAAGTGGTAAGCCCATTGCCATCGTCTTAGTGTTCAAATTAACGGTACAATATACATAAACATTACAAATGTAAATATTCATATATGGAAATAAACATCCATGACTGGATAACAAGCATCCATATTCATTAAAGAAATGCTGAACCCTAGCAGGACTCGAGCCCGCAACCCATAGCTACGAAGGCAGGGGGGTCACTACCAAATCGGGTCGTAACTACATTTATTTTTTATTTATTTATTCGAAGAAATAAAAAAAATACTTACAATTTTTTCATTGTATATGTAATATTGCTTATGTCTATGCAATAAAAGTAATTCTATACGTTCCTCTTTATTCCGGATATACGTTCCATAGAGATTTCGAAATATTTAATACCGGCAGCGGGCAGTTAAATTTCTCATGCTGTAAAGGTGAAAATCCCGTGCAACCCTCTCAAATATTTACGAGCGATGCGATACCATTCCATCGACGCGCCGCGAGTTGGGCGTGAAAAGTTGATGCCGTTTCCGCCTCTATAGCCATCATTCAGACTGAACGTGTGCGGGGAAAATTGGTTTTAATAAAACAGAGGTTCTTCATCAGACCGGTTCGTTTGTTACGTTTTATTATTGGCGAATCGACTGCATCTCAAATATTACGCTATGAAATGATTAAAAAAAAGGACAGGTACGAAAAAAATTGTGTATTTGCAGAAACATTATAAGAATAATAATTATCACGGTTGAAATTTAAATTTGTTATAATTTGAAATGGAATAATTATGAATCTTCACGCCATTCCCAATACAGGAGTAGACAGAGGTCTAGACAATTAAGTCGTTTCGACCCAACTTCCATCGAAGATATTTTGGGGAAAACGTGACAGGTGGTGAGCCCGACGCCTTGTCAATGTCCAAGCCAACGATATAATTTGTACAACGTATCTGGGAATCGAACTCGGGTCTTTTGACTCGAATTCCGACCACCCAACCACTCGGCTACTTTTTTTTAAAGAAGCAGCTAGTATCAGTAATCAGAATTGTGTCTCCGCGCACAATATATACTCTGCAAACATTTGACGTACCGGAACTAGAGATGTGCCAACGTTACCGCGTTGCGCGTATTACCGCTCATTGAAGCGTATTAACGACCCCCACTAGCGAACTGTGGTTATCCGGTTATGTGTTACTTTGAATTAAATTATTTAACGCTGATGATGATGGTGGGAGTAAGTCACGATAGCCGCGTGGTTGGGTGGTCGGAATTTCGAGTCAAGATTCCCGTGTTCGATCCCCAGGTGGGAGGCATGTACCATTGGGTTTTTCAAAAACTTATGTACGAATTATATCATTGACTTGGACATAAAGACACCTGTCACGTTGTCCCGAAATAATCTTCGTTGGAAGGTGGGTCGAAGGGACTAAATTGTCTAGACTAGACCTCTGTCTATACCTTTAATGGGATTTGCGTGAAGATGTTATTTTGTAGGGCCTTTAGTCGAAACCGACGGAACGGTAACGGTACGGAAAAGTACTCTAAGTTTTTTGATGTAAATATAAAATGAAATGAATACAAAAAATATATTATTTAATTTTTATCATTCCGATTAGATCTCAATTCGCTACGATGTATACGTAAGTGATTTTTTTAATGTTTTGGAAGCTGCAAAACGCAGCAGAAACCTGGATGTTCTCAAGTTTCAATGTAGCCGAAATCCTCGTAGCCAATGCCGCAACACTTTTAAAATAATCTCCTTCAAAGCGTAACTGAATAAAAACGGTGGCGTCAAGGTTTTTCGGTAAATATTTGTTAACGGATTCCCAAGTCAACATTACGCCGTAGCAGTGGCAGTGCCAGCTGATAAGGAGCATCGGGCATCGTTGAAGTCATTCGAGCGGGAATGTAAACGGCTGGAACGGGGAGAGGAAGGTAGACTAATAGGGTTGACACTGACAATCTCAAAGCATTAGGTCGTATCTTATGTACAATGCGCAAATAGTACATCGAAGAAAAATTTCATTAGGTTATAATAATATATAGCGATGAAGATAATGTAATTGTAAATTTCATGGATTACGGTTAACAAGTAGATTCTGTAGATGAGTGGCAACACCATAATAAAAAAAAAACAACTTACTGCGTAGTTTTAAATATTTATTGATATTAATGTCATGCTTTAAAAAACTGTGAAAGCATTTGCACATAGCCAGTTTAATTTCGATTAAAATTTTTTTCTTTGTAAACGAAATTTATTAAAATATAAACAAATCTAGACAAACTTGGAACGTAAAACACTATCTCAACACAAAATATTGTGAGAATCGTAGTAATAGTTTTTGAAATATTAAATTATAAATTCATGACCTCATGAGCTTTAAATTAGATTTATATAGGCATATATGAAGTTACTGAAATAATAACATGCGAAGTTTAAGAATGAAAAATGATTTTATTTGATAATTTATATATGTAAGAAAAGAAGAAAAAATTTATAAAGTAAATGTATTAAGAACCTGTGTAGATGTACCTACCGAAAAACAATTATTTTTAAAAAAATTTTTTAGTTTCTGTCTTTTTTATTTCTAATTTTAATATGAATATATTTACTTTTTTTGTTAAATATAACATCAGACTCTATTATTCCCTTACGTACGCGATATAAATTGCCTTCGAGTAGTTGGATACGACATCCGGACCGGAAGGCAGGTAATCTTTAGATTCTTATCCTACACTTTTGACTTGGGTTACCAGTTAATATAAACTCGGTAGGAAGTTTATTTAACTGTAATTCCGTGTGCTACTAAATTTGCAAAACAATGTATTAATATTGAAGTTGATCAGCAGCTAGAGCTTAGTGTAGAATAGTAGTTTTAATGTAATGTTTATTATATTAAAAGAAATTTAATTAGTTTGTAAGGACTAATTAAAAACGCGATAAATTCCGAAAATCGTTTTATTTAAAATGTGTAGTATTCGCGTAAATACAAGAAATCATTAAAAGAAACAAGATAATTTTTTAGTACCTATGCCAAAAATCGAAGATTTTTATAAGCGAGAGTCCTGTCAAAATTGGTTAAGAGAGAAACAAAGACATAGACAGATAAATATTTTATAATAATGTTTTTCTATTGTAAGTCACCATTAGATCATTAAACAATCAGTATTAAGCTAAGCTGATGACCACATTATTAGTGAAAATTATCAGGAGTATTTTGATTGAAAGGTAAGTAACAAGTTTCAAACAATGGTTTATCAGGAAATAAATCTCTCTAACTACAACAAAACCTCAACTCCAACTACGCAACATACGAAACCCATATCCAATTATTTTGTGCTAATCCAATTAAATGTTACCCGCTTCTACATTAAAACATTACCTACATTACGTTATAAGTTCTATAGAAGTGAAGGGTGTAATTGGTTTTCTGAATTACATATACCGGCTGGCCATAAATACTGTTACCCAAAAATAAATAAAAAATAAACAAAAATATTAAATTTGAGTCTAGAACCTGTTAGGTTTCAAACATTTCGGTGATCAAGCTTCGTTTGGTTTTTAAAACCAAAGGTCCCTTTGACCCACCTTCCACCGAAGATATTTTTGGGACAACGTGACAGGTGGTGAGCCCGTCGCCGTCTTATGTCCAAGCCAAGGATATAGTTCTCTTGACTTGAATTCCGACTAACCAACCACTCGGCTATCATGACTCTTTGATAGAAAAATATAAAGAAGTACATCTTGACATATTATATACACACTTTAAAAAAATGCTTTACTGAGGCTTGGAGGAAAGTGCTTCTAAACATTCTTCTAATAATTCTAAATATACGGAGTGCCTTTCGCTTGCTTCTTTTTTGTAGAGAAAGCTTATTACGAAAACTTGGTATATTAAATATAACAATCGATAGATGTAATTAGTGTAAACTTACATCGATGAATAAAATATTATGATACTAAGAAAAGGTAGAGAATGGATATTGCGACCGCCTAATTTCTTCACTGTCTCCGTCCTTTGTTTAAACTCAATTAAAAGCTTGCTGCACGCAAGAGCAACGTTTAGAATGTACTTATCAAGTCTCGGATGTGTACTGAGACTGAACAGAATAACGAAGTGGATTTCGGGAGTGTCGCCGATACGGGACGCGATTTAGCCGGTGTCGCCTGGATTTATGTACCCAAAGTAATCTTGGTACGGGTAACTTTGTATACTATAGTTTACGCGAACGTACGACGGAAATACTAACAGCAAAAGGAAGTCAGAGACGTTAACCGAAATGAGCTTTGGTGGATGAGGAAAAATACAATTTCGTAACAAATGTGTTTTGGTGGAGTTTGTAACAAATTGTTTTCTTTGTACGATGCTGATGATATGACTCGATGGATGGTTTGATGTTTGACTGGTGGAGAGGGGTGGGTCAAGAGTACTCTGATACCTTGCGTATGTGAAGAAAATGAGGAATGTAAAAGAAGCGTAATAGCACACCTAATCGCTTGGCAAGCGAATTGACGATCCCTACTATACCAAAGACCTCGCACCTTAAACGTTGATGCCTGTCACCGGTCTGCTAAATTTGAGTTAGGAATGTTTCGAGATGGTTATACCGTCGTCTTTCAGTAGCCAATGATATTTTCAAAGCGTCATTTCCCTTCGGACTTATTGTGTTCTTACGCCTTAACTGTACGGTTTCGAGTACTGTGATCGCAAATCCGCTTGCCAAGCTTAGCAATTACGGCAAATCGTCCCATGTGGGAGAGGCCTATGTCCTGCAGTGAAATTTTGCAGGCCATTATGATGACGATGACGATGACGTAATTTCTGAAAACAATAATTCGATTTTGAAATATATTTTCCGAAAAACAAATTATTCTGCCACATTATGGGTAATGTAACCTGGTAACCCTGGAGAGCTATAATATTGGAATTAGATAATTGAGTGTTTCAGTGTATCTATTACGTTTTTCATCAAAATGTTTCTGAATGCCAACGCAAGTCACAAAATAATTAATCCATATAAATATAGTTAAGTAGCATAATTGCGTTAATGAACAGGCAGGCAAAACTGTTGTTCTTCTTAAACATTTTCACAGTAAACCTTGTTGGGTTTTCAGATATAAAACATAATAGACCGTAGCTGTTTTCAATAGACGATGAACAAAAATGATTAGGAAAGTGGGACGTCGATTCTAAGCAATTGCGCAATCAATAGAGACAAGGTTAAACCTAACGCAAGTTATTATTAAGCGACGTTTTTACCTGAATTGCCTCATTATACTAATCGAAAGATATTTGAACAAAAAAAGCGTTTAAGGTTACGCAAATTTTCCATTGTTGCAGTTGACATTTGTTTTTAAAGATAATTAAGTTGTTAAGTAGTTAAATAATAATCGAAGTATTACATAGAAAAATATATTAAAATTTTAATAAATAAATAAAATAAATAGTAAATACTGCAAATGCTTTATTTGAAAATTTTAAAATCAAATGGAATATTTTAATAAAATAAATAAAATAAATGCCTTCACGCAATTCCCAATACAGAGGTAGACAGAGGTCTAGTCTAGATAATTAAGTCCCTTTGACCCACCTTCTACCGAAGATATTTACGGGACAACGTGACAGGTGGTGAGCCCGTCGCCGCCTTTACGTCCAAGCCAACAATATAATTCGTACATAAGTTTTTTTTTGAAAAACTCATTGGTACGAGCCTGCCACTTGAGGATCGAACTCGGGTCTCACGACTCGAAATTCCGACCACCGAACCACTCGGCTATCATGACTTCAAAATTAATTTTAACATGAATTTAAAAAAAAATATTTTAACATGAATTTTATTTAAAAGTTGAATTGAAAATGGCATATGTCTCGCCGAAATCCAAAATAATGTGATCAACGGTATCAATTCGTTTAAAGGTGAAGTTTTTTTTATTTTTACGAAGCTAGACGAAGTGATAACCGTTGAAGAAAACAGATACTCGAGTGGCAAACTCGTTTAAGCAAAGTCCGTATACGAAGGCACCCCTGATAGACTGTAAGGAAGTTTAATGATAGAATGTATATCCGTATATAGCAACGTTAGCCTGGACACTGAGACGGCGATAGGCTCACCACCTATCACCACATGCTAGTAAGGGATATTGCGTAAAGATAAAAAAAGTTAAATATACTTTAATGAACGAGTTGCCAACGATTAAATTCCTAACAGGATTAATTTTTCGGAGCAATAAAAATATCCTATAATTCAAGGACGAATAGCTATAGAAAGTTATGTGGCGTAGCGTAATTTGCTTCACCAAATTCTGCTTTTCAAAATCTAGTTACACGTAGCGTTTGCTCTGTAATCTTTTTTGTTTTGCGTTCGGGCGTTACGGTGGCGTAAAGCAAAACCCCTTAATTCAGACCCGTCCTATTTCACTAGTTGCAGTCGAGATTACAGAGAATTGATGCATCAGAGAACACCTATGAGTCTGTGAGTTCATTAGTGTTAGGGTTGGCGACTCGATTCAATTTCAATGCATTTTCTTCTTACAAATTTTTTGTTAAGTATTGTGACGGTAACTTTGTAAATAGTTTCGTAACCAGCCAGTGTGTATTTTACTAATGACATTTTTTACACGCATTTTTATTACTTTTTTTTTGCATAATTTTACAGTTGTCAAAGGTACTAGACAATTCAGTACTTCCGATTCACTTTTCACCGTAACATATTTGGGTCACCGTTCTTAGTTACAGTTACATAGGTAAAAACCTTTTTACAATAGGAAGGATCAAACTCGAGTTCCCTGATTAGAATTTTGATGGCACAACATTTTATATTAATAAATAAAAAATATCTTCAAGCAATTCCCAATATAGGGGTTGACAGAGGTCTTGTCTAGACAATTAAGTCCCTTCGACCCACCATCCACCGAAGATATTTTTTGGACAACGTGTTAGTGATCCCGTCGCCGCGTTAATGTCCAAGCCAACTATATAATTTGTAAATAAGTTAAAAACTCCATTGATACGAGTCTGCCACCTGGTGATCGAACTCGCGTCTCTTCACTCAAATTCCGACTACCCAACCATAACCATGGGCTTTCGTGACTTTAAATAACTTTTTTTACCACAACAAATATTTTCCTTGTAGGTACTAATTAATACGAAGTTAGACGGTTTGTCGTTTTGTTATTTCGTGAAATATTAACCACATGATCACAAATTAAATTCTCATTGAGTTGTATCAATAAAATTTATGATATATATTATTAACTAACATATATAAATATATCAACTTTGAGGTAAGGCGTAAGAATATGCCATTTCTTTTCTTTTTCTGGATGTTTGAAATGCCATTGGCTACCGATAGCTGGCAGGATAAATGTTTCTTTTTCTTTTTTTTTAGAACATTAACATTACCTGTCTATGCTAGTATTCCTACTAGCCACTCCAACGGCTCAATTACGAAAAATTTCATACTAAAATTCGGCAGACAGGTGACGAGGAGCTGCGCATATGGCGCTAGGTGTCTATTGCCGCTATCGCCAATTCACTTGTCAATAGTGGCGATTATTGCATATCCTCCCTTACGTGAGAGAGCTATGCCCTCAGTAGGCTAATATCCGTTATGTAGGTATGCATATCTTGTCAACAAAATCAGATTCTATGTTTGCGCATAACTATTCATTTCTTTACAACAAAAGACATTTATCTCATGCACTCTGACACCTGCCAACCATTTTAAAAGAAGGTTACAGTTACGTGTACACCCCCAAGGTCTAAGATGATATGTCTCATGGCCCGTAATTACCCTGGCTCTATACCTTCAAACTATTCCGGTTTTAACAGTTAACTGCTATATGGCGGGAGACAGATTAGAGTGTCGTACTGACCCATAGATTCCTAGTCAGAGAGAGTGCCTTCAAAATTTAGCCTTGTACTAGATTTTCTAACTGCAATAACTATAATTTCTATTGAATGCAATACACATGGAACTAACAACTGATCTGTAATACTTGTTTGTGTTTATGTGTGTGTGTATGTGTGATTAAAAACGTGGGATTGCAGTGAAGTTGGTTGTTGCGTTGTGATGTAACTAGTTGTGACTTTTTTTGTCGAGGACAATGTGTACTTCATGCAGTGCTCGAATACAATACGTTCCAGGTTAAAAATAATAAAGTAAAATCAAGATTAGATTGTCAATCCTGTGTGTTTTAATCAAATAGTTATTTGACGATAACGTGGTTTCACTCTGTTTAAGCGTTAATGTTTTAAGCACATATCTTCAGATTCTAGAAAGAAAGAATTAAAAGATAAATTCAGAGGTAATACCGGAATTGCATTAGTAACGGTCAGGAGAAAGAATTTGTCACCTTTTTTTCTTATAGGGAATGTGTAAGAACCAAACAAGACAAAGTCCGATGACGGGTTGTTATAAAAAACTCCTTGGTGAGCGTAACTATAACCTATAAGGTATTTCTCTTTCAGGCTGACCTGTAAAGACATTGTCAATATGGACAGCATCGCTGTTTAAGCAGTTAATAAGACAGTCCAAGATCACTTGTGTGAATTAGGCAGTCTACTACCTTTGTAATAGATGACAAATAGTCATAGGAAGGCAAAGAATATTCAGGAATTCCTCTAAATCAACTTTTCCGGCATGCGATCAGAAGGAGGGAGAGATAAACTGAAAGAGAGAGAGAGACACACATTTACATATAAATTAATGAATATATTCAAATTAGTGAAACAAAGAATAAACAAATTAAACAAATTAGCAATAGGTATGTATCGTGTCAGTGAAAAGGTTAAGACTTAGCAAAATGCTGCAGGGCGACCTACAGCTCTGAGAATTCTGCCACAACTAACAGCTACAACAAGAAAGTATAAAAAAAAGTCGCCAACGCGGACGAAAATTCAGAAAGTAAGACAACATAGAATAGACAGTGCTTGTGTAGAAATATTACCTGTACTAAATATTATGAAGCCGCTATGATTTAAACTTCACTCGTAATAAAACTGATGACAAATACAGAACAACTAATACGATTAGTACACGTCAATTATTTACTAAAAAATTTATTGGTTATAGATTTATAACGCTCCGTTTACTCCAATTAAAAGAACACGTCATTATAATATACCATGACCATAGATTTAACCGCAGTTGCTTATACGATAATACAGCTTAGGCCTACAACAATAGAGTCCTAAAGTTAAATGCTCAAACGGTATACAGTAGAACGCCCACTTTGATAAACAGGAGTGTTTTGGTGTATGCTTAATTAAAATTCTGTGATATAAAATATACTCCAATAATAATTAATTATTATTTTATATAGTGGTTAGGAAAACTGCCTTCCAGTTGTGAGTTATGCGTTCATTACCTTGGGACTCCTATAGGACAACGTGACAAGTGGTGAGCCCGTCGCCGTCTCAATGTCCAAACCAACGATATAATTCGTACATAAATTTTTCGCCTGCCACCAGGGGATTGAACACGAGTCTCTCGACTCGCAATTCCGACCGCCTTACCACTTGGCTATCGTGACTATTTTGTGGTATGTGTTGTCGATATACCAAAATAGTCTAATAGCGGACCCCGAACATCATCCATATTGTTAGTGTGGTTTCCGAGATACTGTAAGATAAGCTCGTTTGAAGTAATAAGATTATCGGATTGTAATGCAGGAAGTAAAATAAATAAACGCTTCTAAATGAGAATGTTAGTATTTATCAATTAAAATACTTGTAGACTTGAATTAAAACTCTATTAAGGTAATCCAGTTTATTTTTATACTTAGCTTATACGTAGTTCATGTGATGTTTGCGTAGCTCGTATAAAATACTGCTCTTTGTTGTGGTGAAAATTTTGGGTGCAATCCCTCCCAACAACGAAAAATAGAATTAGCTACTATTACTATACTACGCACAATTAGCTACTATTCGTCGTCGTTTACATAAAATTACGAAATCTAGAAATTTGTCTCAAAGAATACATAATGTCTCTATGTGACGAGACACCTGGGTACATCAGGACCTATTTGGTGCTAATAGATGTCACAATTGCAAAGAGCATTGGTGACATGACATGATCAGAAGAAGATCATCATGAAATGATTTTAAATTTTAAACTGGTATACTAAATTGAAACATAAGTCTAACAATTGTTGAAAAGTTTATTTTAGTTTTATATCCTTACACAATGACCTGTAAAAGTATAGTTTGCCATAATCGCCTCCCCGGGGAAGCGGATTGGCGATCGCAATACTAGACATCTCGTACCTTAGACGGAACAGGCCGCCAACGGCTTGCTAAAGATTGTGTTGGGTATTTTTGAAGCGCCATCTATAGGTAGCCAATCGTAATCTTGAGGCTTGGATGCAGTATAAAAAAAATTGACTTGGTACTGATGTGCACTAACCGGTAAATAAATAATAATAAATTTTGATAAAAGTCGTGTTTTCGTGTGGCTTTAGAATTTTCTAATACTTTTTTAAATGGTGAAAAACAAAACAATGAACCACGATCGATAAGAATACAAGACAGCGGACTCGATTTCGGTTCCCAGGATGGTCGTTCCAACGATTTTAGACACCAAGATGATGAAAGGCATACCACCTTCCATATTGTTCCCAAAAATAAGTAAGAAGTAAATAAGACTATCCCAAAATAAACTTTTAAATATATACTATCGCTTAGTAATCACCTGAAGAATTAGATTCAGAAACTAATAAAGTTACTAGTGACATTCCGATAATAGATCTACACATACAGACACACACACACGAACACAATAATACAAATACATGCATACAATTAACGCGACGCCATTGTTCAGTAACGTTACCCACATCGATGCCAGTGACTCACGGAGTGGCATTATGCAGCAAGCATTTCGGTCGAATAATTGTCTTGAGGTTAGCTTTAATTGTATTGTGTTACAAACTAAGGCATGCTTCAGAAATTATAAATACCGCCTACAATATGTCTGAACCACATTCGATATCTATTAACAAAATATATATAAAAATATCTTCACGTCATTCCTTATACTGGAATAGACAGAGGTATAGACAATCAAGTCCTTTCGACCCACCTTTCACCGAAGCGATTTTTAGGACATCGTGACAGTGGTGATCCTGTCGTCGCTATATGTTCAAACTAACTTTATAAATCGTACATAAGTATTGTCACGAGCTTACCACCAGGGCATCGAACTCGGCTTTTTTGACTCGAATTTCGATCACCCAATCTATCGGCTATCGTGACTTACCTAAAGAAAGTATAATAAGGAAAATTTGTTCTCTAAAATACGACTAAATATCTTCGGTGGAAGGTGGGTCGAAGGGACTTAATTGTCTAGACTAGACCTCTGTCTACCCCTGTATTGGGAATTGCGTGAAGATATTTATTAATTTATTTTATTATTTAAAATAAGAAATAAAAATTGCTTTAAGCATCATCAGTAATGTGTTAAACAAAATTAACAAATACATAGAAATTTGTGGCAAAAAAGAAATAATTTCTATGGATGATACATGCCACTAATTAGTCCACCATTAGTCTTTCTTTACATATATTCTTCAGCTTGTATCTTATTACTTTATTAAATATATAAAAATAATACATGTATAGATAGGGATAACATCACATACAAAATAGTAGCTTAAAATATTTCTATTATGGAATCGGTAACAGCGAAGGTGACCCGAGAAAATGCAGAAAAAGTATTTTCTACATCGACCCGACTGACGAATCTGGGACCTCAGAGATGGCGACACAATGAAAACGGGTATGTACGGCGCTCGTTCACGGAGACTGTCAGTTACTATTATTACCAGTTGATAACAATCAATGCATACATAAAGTAATGTAATAGATGTCACACAATACCTTGAAGTAAACGTGACGACGAGCCGCAGTCCGATTTATGTGTAAACGCCACAAGGCGAACAACAAACATCTTCGAATACACACATAAAGGATATTACTAATCTACGACTTTCAACGCAATTTCACCTTTATCGTTATTATTGTCTGTGCTAAATGTACATTCGAAATTCGAATCGTTATCCTTGCAAACAAATAAGGGCCATAATGGCGAGTCAGCGATAACAGAGGATGTGCTTATTGTAAAACGATCCCACTGGCTTACGTAAGACGCTGGCACTTGTTCAAACAAACCACCACGTCGCCTTTCTTGATAACGATCGTGAGTGGAACCGTTGAGTTTTAAGAATTTATGACGGTAGTTTAGTGCTACTTGTATTACCTTGTTATATTCATTCAGGGTCGTATTAAAGAGACCTGTTGATCTAAGAAATAGATACATATTTGTTAATGTAAAATACAAGGATCACAGAAGTCACGACAGGCGAGTGTTTGGGTGATCGGTATTCGAATCAATGGACACGAGTTCGATCCCCAGGTGGTTGTTTCGTACTAATGGGATTTTTCAATAAACTTAAGTACGATAAACTTAAGTACGGCGACAGGCTCACCACAACAAAAATTCTTCTGTGAAAAGTGGGTCGGAAGAACTTAATTGTCTAGATGTCTGTCCACTTCAATATTTTTGCAACAGGCTCTCCACCTGTCACGTTGTCCCGAAAAATGTCTTGGTTGTAAGGGACGTAGAACCCACCTTTGTAAGCCAAATACCTTAGCAAGTCATAAGTGTCTAGACCTCTGTTTACCTCAGTATTTTTTTATTATAAAATTTATAATATACACGAAGGGAAAATGACACAAACACGGTAAGCAGCATCTGAGATGCAAGGTATCTCTCTTGTCATGGCGTTTGGGGCAAACTCTTAAGAGGACCTAGAAGAAAAAGAGGCCTCTTTCTTGCAGTGGACTTACGAGCCGTTATAATGATGATATATATTTAGATGTACAGTTCCTTTTCCTATATAGAAAAATAATCGAATAGTTTATTGTAGCAGATTTTTAGAAGGAAATCGACGGCATGCCCGAGTTGTGTGTTGAAATTTGAAACAACTGTGAAGCTAAAACAATTGTAAACAAGATTAAATATACGAATGGCATGATGATCGATTTGTTTATTTGCTTATGCGATAATGAAGCGTTAATGTTGAAGCAACGCTACGTTAGCAACGTGCAAACAAAATGAAACACAATTTAATCAAGAACTATGATTTCAGGATCGCATACTTTTCAAAGTCAAATTCAAAATACTTTTACTCAATTTACGCATGTTCAAAGTAAGACAATTTCAGAGAAGAAACGGCATGAAGCTCTTGTGTATGCTCTTTTTCTTACTTTTGACTCTGTTCTTTTCCCTAATATAAATAGATTTTTTTATCTTCACGATTTTTACAATACTTCAGCAGGTCTAAAATTTAATCCTTATTTGGCACAACGCGTCAGATAATTAGCCAGTCGCCAACTTAATGTCCAAGATAAATTGTGCATTAGTTTCGAAAATTTCGATCACCCAACCATACGGCCATTATGACGATTTATAATTTTTAAAGTTGTCTATATTATAATATACACACTATTGACTACAAAATTTAGTACAGTTACTCATTTCACGATAAATAGTAATTTAAATATATTAATAACAGACTGACCCACCCTTAAGATAAGTCACGATAGCCGAGTGGTTGTGTGGTCGGAATTTCGAGTCGTGAGACCCGATTTGGATCCCCAGGTGGCAGGCTCGTATCAATGGGTTATTCAAAAACTTATGTACGATCTTATGTACGGTCCCTAAGTTCCTTCGACCCACCTTCCACCGAAGATATTTTCGGGACAATGTGACAGGTGGTGAGCCTGTCGCCGTCTTTATGTCCAAGCCAATGACATAGTTCGTACATAGGTTTTTGAAAAAGCCATTGGTACGAGCTTGCCACTTGTGGATCAAACCCGGGTCTCTCGACTCGAAATTCCGACCACACAACCACTCGGCTGTCGTGACTGCTGCTGCTGTCGATCTAAATTAGTAAGTATTGGAGAAACACGACTCGAAAGATATTAACTGTCTATGTCACTGTCTACCTTAGTATTTTAATAATGCGTGAAGACAAGAAAAGATTGGTCTGCAAAGAGAACAGACATAAGTACATACAGAACGCGGTTCCATCATCCATAATTATAAAAACACAATCCTAATTTAACCGAGACGTAGCGTATTCTATAAAGAAAAAAAAATTAAATATAAATTTCATTTCAACACATAAAACATGTCGACATCTGTGTTCGTGATCAAACATAGAAAAGCCTAACTTATCGTCGCTTCAGTGAAATATCTCTTACGGAATATGAGATGGGGGATCGAGCACCTTATCGCAATCCAAACGCACCTGTGTCATCAAACCGTGCCCCGTCTGCTTTATCCCATGGAGCATACATTATAAATGTCTACATTGCTGTCAGGTACAGGGTTTAGTCTTTAGTAATGCGTCTTTTAAGGTCGACAACAAGGGAGCCCTTGTTACACATCCTTCGACACGTTTACGATTGACGGAGTATGTGCGTTTTAAGATAATGTCTTTTTATGCAGATAGGGTGTGTTAACGTATATATAGAGCCACGGAAGAGGATTCAAAACTTACATATTGCCATAATCATTACGCTTAATAAGCCGTATTAACGATCGGAGTTTGGAAGGAATAATTTTTTATGTAACTAATAATTTGAGCACATTTCTTGTAACTATTTAAGAATTTTATTCATTGTCATTAATAATTATTATAATTACAAATAGATAAATAGAAAGATCATCACAAACATTGCTCACGAGTATATAGCTGAGACATTTGTGTTATGAAAACAGAAATAACGAAGGTACCACAAATGCTCAAACTCGAGACGATGTAGAAATAGTGGGTTCCTGCATTGACTCGTCAGGGAAACGAACCCGGGACCACAGAGCTGGCGACACCATGAAAACCGGTGTGTACGCCACTCGTTCATGGAGGTCTTTAACCACTGGTAGGATGGAATGAATGCGTCGTTATCAGTGACCTCGGTCTCCTGCCGTGACTTACCGAAAACTTAAAAACCGTTTTAAAATAACCTAGATTGAGTTTAAATATTAGCTCCAGTTAAGCATATAATGATGTACAATCAACACCTATTCTAAAGTTACGTAAAGTATCACGTGTGCGTTAAGTTCGTGACTATGATGTTAGTGAAAACGTGACAATTTACGTGAGCAATCGTCTACTGCGCACCGCATATGCAGGCGTGGAATTGCATTATATAATTTTTTATGAAAAAAAAAAACATCTTTACACCATTCCCTATACACGGGTAGACAGAGGTCTAGTCTAGACTATTAAGTCTCTTCGACCTACCTTCCACCGAAAATATTTTTTAGGACAACGTGACAGGTGGTGAGCCCGTCGCCATCTTTATGTCCAAGACAACGATATAATACATATACATATATAACATACATACGTTTTTGAAAAACCCATTGGCACGAGCCGGCCACCAGGTACTCGAACTCTGGTCTCTTGATTCGAATTCCGATAAGGTATGGCCAAAGATAGATGTTTAAGCAGAAACCGTACTAAACGATGATCATTTCTTGCGCCTCGCCCAAACAGCAAAAGCCTCAAAGGCCAGTTGTATTGGAAGGAATAATCCCCACATCAGTTTGGAGTCGTAACCATCGCCTTCGTAGAGTCATTTCCGATTAAACTATCAGGGTGTCACATAAAAAACTCATTTACTTATTGTTTTTTATCAAATAACCTTCGGCTATGATTGGATTCCATAACGAGAGACAGTAGGAAATTTACTAACTTATAATAAACATATAAATTTAAGACAATTGATGGATAAAGGAATAAAGGAAAACTGGGATGTAAATTGAGTAGGATTGAGAAGTCAAAGAACTTCTTAAGCCTTTACAAACAATATGACGCGTACTTCGTAAATATTTAGTATTTACTACTAATTGAATTTCGAATAAGGTTAATGAATATTTGATTGTGTCATAAATTATAGAGACGATACAAATCGAAGTAAATGCGTACTTAATGAATTTTCGTCAATTTATATTACAGAAAATCTGCTATGAATCTTTGTTTTTATATATGACATCTATCGCACTTGTCTAACACTCAGACAGCAATAAACTCAAAACCACTTATGTTGTTCCTAATTACATTTTATTAAAAGAAAAACCATATATATTCACGATAGCTAAGTGGTTGCGTGGTCGTAATTTCGAGTCAAGAGACGCGATTTCGTTCCCCAGGTGGCAGGCTCGTACCAATGGGTTTTTCAAAAACTTATGTACGAATTATACCGTTGGCTTGGACATAAAGACGGGGACGGTCTCACCAACTATCACGTTGTCCTGATAATATCTTCAGTGGAAGGTGGGTCGAAGGGACTTAATTACATTTTTATAGGAAGGGATTTTAAAAGCCGGCAATGCATCCGCTATTCCTCCGGTATTGCTGATGTTCATGGGCGGCGGTAATCACTTAACATCACGTGTGCTACCTGCAAGTTTGCCTCCCTTTCCTATAAAAAAAATAATTGTCTAGACCGCTGTCTACCCCTGTATTGGGAATTGCATGAAGATATTTATTTTTATAAACACCATACATTTATTATGTACATATTTCTGACTATCCCAGTATTGGCCAATGATGGTGACCGTCTGTATTATTAATATAATACAATGTAGAAACTTTTTACTGATTCCGTCAAATTAAAAAAAGTTTATAGATAGAGTTAGTTGTAAAGTTATTACAAAATACAGTTTCGGAGTGTGAGTACTACCTACATGTGCAGTTATAGTATTCAAACATAACGAAAGTCGACGTTAAACTATAGTATAGTAACAAAAAAATAGAAAAAAGTTAGTAATTTGCGGACGATGAAGCAACCGATTCTTCAAAGAAAAATTACCCAACACAGAATCGTGCCTCTTTTTAAACATTTTATTCTTACATAGAAGTAATTATGTCAATTCAATTGTTTACCCCGCATGATATTACAGCCGTGAAGATAACAAAGGCCGAAATCGTCATCGCTGTAGACGCATCCGACAGAAGGATAATGCAAAACGAGGAAACAAATAGACATTTATTTTCGTTACTGTGACACCTACAGAGTATCTACAGCCAGAGCTAACAGGGTTGCACAATATTCATATTTCACAGCGTTTTTTAAACTTTTAATAGCAAAATAGCTTAACCAGGGCTTGCTAAATACATGAAATGCTTCAGTTAGCTGTTTTGATTCGATCATATATTGAAACAACAACAAATAAACGTTTATAGCGAAGATAGCGCATGACCCTGAATAGCAAAGTTATAGAAATTGTTACGTAACTTAAACAAAAATGAGTAATATTTGGAAAACACATAACATACTAAGAAACGCGGTTATCACTACCCCGTGTAGCTCACTGTCAGCAACTACTCTGTGCAGGTGATCAGCTCGGACCGAATATACATAACTAGATAAATTAGTATTGTAGCGCACTGTTATATTCAGCATTGTACAGCAGATGGGTGGGAAAAGTTTAATATTAACACATGTTGCTTGTTAGAGTCACTGATAATGATTTAAATATGACAAATTCCGCCTGATTATTTTTGAGTACAGAGCCGGAGTGTATTTTTAATTAGTAACCGATACTGGCTTTGCACGGGTAGCAGAACATACATAAATAAAATAAATAAAAAATAATAAAAAATTAATATGTTCACGCAATTCCCAATACAGCGGTAGACAGAGGTCCAGTCTAGACAATTAAGTCCCTTCGACCCACCTTCCACCGACGATATTTTCGGGACAACGTGACAGGTGGTGAGCCCGTCGCCGTCTTTACGTACGAGCCTGCCACCTGGGGATCGAACTCGGGTCTCTAGACTCGAAATTCCGACCGCCAAACCACTCGACTATCGTGACTTCTACATACTTAATATTTTTTTCTGTAATGAATCGTATTAATATCCTCTAGAATTCTAGGCAGATAAAATGAAAATATTGAAACTCATCACATAAATATTTTCACCTCACGAGATTCGATTCAGCAACCATAAGATTCCAAGCAGACAACTACCAACTAGGTTATCACGTAGACATTAGACATTGTAGAGCCATCATACAAAGGCAATCTACATAAATAATAAAAATCTTACGTTACGGACGTTTTGTCCCGGTTAGAGCATCCCTCTGCATCGTCCCATAAGGAACTTCATTCCGAAAGAAAAAAAAACACATAAATAAATAAATAAATATCTTCACGCAATTCCCAATACAGGGGTAGACAGAGGTCGAGTCTAGACAATTAAGTCCCTTCGACCCACCTTCCACCGAAAATATTTTCGGGACAACGTGACAGGTGGTGAGCCCGTCGCCGCCTTTCTGTCCAAGCCAACGATATAATTCGTACGTAAGAAAAAAAAAAACACATAATATTAATATTCAATTTTACAAAAGAATTTTCCACACTCATTACACAATAACTACCGGATCACGTGTCAAAACTCTATCGTAGTGTAAGAATAGTGATACGCGTACATACTTAGTATATATGTATGTACAAAGTCGTTACAGAGTTAGGCAAACAACGTCTCGCGATAATCCGTTGTCGTAAACACATTGGCCCATAAAGATCAGTGTGTATGGCAGCTGTTGTGAGCTATGTTCCACATACGGAGTGCACTAACTAACATGGCTCGGGAAATCCTCGTTTAGGTAACGATCCTCTCGTCTAAGTTAACTCTACATGTCTCATGTAGTGACTGATGACGTAAATTTTATTGAATTTCAAAGCATGAGTATGCGTGCCTGCCGGAGATTTTGTTTGTTAAATAAAATAGAAAACTTTAATAGTTTTTTTTAGAGATTCAGAATTTTAAATTAAAAGAAAATAATTGAATTTCTCATACAGTAATGGAGAAAATTTATTATTGAAAATTATGTACGTAATATACAGATTTTTATTACATTTTAAAGTATGGACTTCTTGGTGGAGTTTTTGTTAAACTATTTGTTTTAATAAATTAATGAGAAATAAATAAAAATCTAAAATTTAAAAGCTTCACTAGACTTAAAAATAAGCATGAAAGATAATCCTAATATTAAAGTGAACTCCATCTAAGATAAAATTTTTATACATTTTTGGTTTTATTTAGCTTTGTAGCGATTAAAGAATACTTTATCAATGAAACCACATCGATTTTACGAAGCCTAAAACATTCCTAGCTAAGGAACCGTAAAATGTCTCAAGACTCAGCCGCTGTACAAAAACAATTAAAAGAATGACAAATACGCGTACAATCCATGCATTTTTTGTACAACATCGACGACAATATAGCACCGTCTTTCATTTAACAAATCGGTCAATGTCAGACTAGCTTTCGATTTCAAATCCAGGCGCTAAATCAGCGAAATGCGCGACACCGGCGCAATTGTAATTCGTCACTCGCGTTAGATTTGCGGTTGACCGCAGTGAGGAGGATAACTTCGTTTAATATTCACTACGAAAACCTACAGTATTGGCGAGCTATGTGATATTCACAGAAGGATTTATATCACACGAAAGTCACTAACATGTTCGCTCCGGTATTTGTTTCTCAGAATCAGTCCAGTCGAAGTTAGCTTTGGATAGAGCAATTGTCAAACCTGGCACGTGATAGGGTGTGGGGTTCGATGGCGGTAGCCAATAGGCGGCGCTGATCGCCGGGTAGCTACCACCGTTCGACCTGGCTCCGCCCGCCTTGCCGCGAGCGCCGCCCGCCTCGCCGCGCATCCTTTCACTTCACTTCACTTCACAAACACTTCACGACATGACGCGTCTGCATTCAAGCGCGGCCGACACACAACTAAACACGTATAACGATAGTGAGGTGCGCGCGCGCTGACAGACGATCAGTCATTCTTCGCGGGCCTGTGTCACTTCAGACTCCCCCCTTCTCCTCTAATGAGCTCCGTCCTGTCTGCGTCACGAATTTTTCACTAGTGAGCACAGATACTACGTGTCATCGTTTCCCACTCAGGTCGGTCGGTGTCAAAGTTCTGACCCACTTTAGTCTTTCATCGGTGACTTGCGCAATCACAAACTTTGCATATAACTGTTTTTTTTATTTTTTCAGTTTTTGATTTCAAATGCTTTAAATCAGCTGAGTTACTATTGTGTCAAATTTTCGCCGTGACTACTAAAAAGATTTTATAAAAATTTTAACGGTCGAGTGGTTGGGTGATCGGAATTCGAGTCGAGAGGCCCGAGTTCGATCCCCAGGTGGTAGGCTTCTGTCAATTTTTTTAAAACCTTATGTACGATTTATATTGTTAGTTTGGACAACGTGACAGGTAGAGAGTCTGTCGGTGTAAGACACCACGTTGTCACTTAAAAATGACTTCAGTGAAAGGTGGGTTGAAAGCATTTTAACATAGGCTTCAAACATAACGATATCTATCGACAGAAATATGATAACCAAATAAAAAAATGCCAGACCCAACAAGAACAATGTCAGCAGCAATGTGTTTGAGGTGTCTGTCTCTGCGATGGCCAGTCACCACTTACCAAGCGTGGTGATTATGGCAAATCCTCTTTAAAGATATGTCCTTACATTAAACTTTAATAGGCCATTAGCTGTAATCAGGAATTTGGCTTGTAACAAAGCTAATTTCCTGATCGTTACAAAGAATCCGAAAATGCCTATAACGTGAAATAAAAAAAATCATATGTGGGCACACACTACCAGTAATTGAGTTTTATACAAATATTTCGGCTGGATTTCGAACCACTGCTGAAGTGGGAATAAGAATTGAATAGATGTAAGAGACAAAGGTAAAACGACAATTAAACGAAGTCGTGTTCATCCCTAAGGATGAAAAGATATGGTTTCTATATGATATTTCGACGACCTCTGTGGACGAGTGGCGTACAGGCCGGTTTTCAATTTTCGGTGTCGTTTGCCTTGAGGTCCCCGGTTCGATTACCGGTAGGGTTGATGTAGTAAACACTTTCTCGGGTCTGGGTTGTTTTAGTACCTTCGTTGTTTATGATTCCATTATACAAGTACTTAAACTGCTTACTTTGGGATCAGAGTAATGTAAGTGATGTTGTCCCTATCTATGTATTGTATTATAAATAATTTAATTAGCAAGTTAAGTTAATTGGTAATTTATTGGTGAATTATTTTCATGTTTTAAAATTTTTCTTACGGTTATATCAAATATGTGCCGTACAAAACTCTTCCCTTCTACAACTTAGACTTTCCTATTCACTTTTCGAGAGACCATTGTGAAAAACATAACAAACGATGACTTTTCATTCATAATATCATTCTTTCATTCATTCTTGCATCTATCATTTTTAAATCATTCAGTTTTTGGACAATCCATTCGTATTCATCAAAAATGGTATCCAACTTTTGTGTTCCGATTCGTAAGTAGACCCTTAAACACCGGACAAAGAGTTGCAGCATAGAAATATGAATTTCTGTTTAACATATGAGACCAATCGTGTGTCTATGATACTATGCTCGACCCAATACGCAGCTTGTAACTATACAAAGGCTAATACGGCTTACAAACACTGGTCGCAAACAGACTCTGCTTAGCATTCGGTCGATGCGGCCAGGTCATGTCAACTCAGTATATCGTTGTTGTAAATGAGTTAAACAGAATCACTGCACCTACGGGTTGACGTGTGGCATTCGAATGTAGTAATATTCGTAATGCTAATTGTGTTTTTAAAAAATACCTGAATAAATAAATAAATATCTTCACGCAATTCTCATTACAGGGGTAGACAGAGGTCTAGTCTAGACAATTAAGTCCCTTTGACCCACCTTCAACCGAAGATAAAAATACCTAAAAAAATACCTAATTGTGTAATATAAAATAGCCTAGCTGTAAAGTGGAGACCTATGTTCAGCAGTGGCTTATTGATAGGCTGTAAAGTAGAAGAAGAACTGTAAAATATCGACAGGCTCACCTCTTGCCACATAGTCCCAAATAAACTTCGAGGAAAAGGGGGTCCAGAGAACATTGTCTAGCCTTGTGCCTACCCTAGTATGGGAAAATGTAAAAAAAGAATTGTACGAAGGAAAGCCTTAATACCCTGTATAGTTCTTGTATGATGCGGATTGCGAAACCTTCCACTCCAGATACTAGTATTTTAAGCTTTAAACTCAGTGGGACGTAGACTTTTATTGTTCATACATTTCCTAATAATGGCTACTCCATCAGTCTAGACCTATTCAGCTTAGTCCATCTTCGACTTATATTTTACCGGAGCTTATTTGGGACAACGTTACAAGTGGCAAGACAGTCACCATTTCAGTGCAGCACAAAACAATACAAATGATACATAAGCTTCAAAAAAGCTTATTGGTATGAGTCTCTCTCCATGATTTCGAACTCGGGTCACCTTATACAAATTCCGGAAAAGAGGTTGTCATTGCACAAAACCTTAGGAAGGCTTTAGAATGTTACGAATATTAATATTAATAACAAGTATTTTTAACGTATCCAACTAAATATATAAAAAAAAATATAAATATAAAATATAAATTTAAGGCTATAGGGGAGTAATTTTTCCTATACGTCAAGAGATTGGCGCTCCATAATGCTTAAAGGCTTTGCACCAATGGGCAACTTGAGTAGAATTACAGCGAAAAGATTGCCATGTTTTATACAATTTATGGTGAAGGCTTTTTAGCAAATATAACAAATATATTATTACTTTATACTACTTAATCCTATAAATAGATACGGTTTTTAAACATTTATATACATTTTACACATTTCATACAATTGTACGTTACGATAGCCGAGTGGTTGGGTGGTCGGATTTTCGAGTCAAGAGACCCGAGTTCGATCCTCAAGTGGCCGTACCAATGGGCCGATATAATTGTACATAGGTTTTTAGAAAAAAAACCTATGTACAATTTATATCGTTGGCTTGGACATAAAGACGGCGACGGGCTCACCACCTGTCACGTTGTCCCGAAAATATCTTCGGTGGAAGGTGGGTCGAAGGGACTTAAATGTCTGATAAAACCTCTGTCTACCCTTGTATTGGGAATTGCGTAAAGATATTTTAATTTATTTTTATATTCGTACAATTGTACATAAATGTACAAATATATCTATAATATAAATTGGTACCTCGGAAACTACCGCAGCGCATTGATCAATAGTTTGGAGTGTGTAATAGAAAAATTGAGATGTTATTCAATAAGGAAACCTTCACTCCAATATTAAGCCACGAGTCAATATTGGAATTTCAGGTTAACACGCAATCGGAAACAAAGTGAAAGAATTTCCTTTTGATAAACGGTCCGCGTAACCAAGTTTTCCGAGTGACAAATCTCATTTATGTTCCTCAAAAGGTTCATGTTATTTAGTTTTGCGCTATTTTCATTCTCTTAGAAATGTACGCGGCAAAGAGTAAACATTTTAAACTAGTTCTTAGCAGATTTAATATTGTGAGGTTAGTATTTCATAGAACATTTCACAACTAACATTTTACAATTATAATTATTTCTTTAATTTACGCGAATATAGATATGTAACTAATTTTACTAATTTTATTTAGTTTTTTAATGTTTTTGCTTCCCGATGTTTTAATGTTTAAATGTTTTTATAGTGCGTGCGCGATTTATGCTTTTTGACAAATTAAGCAAAGTTAAAAAAAAACTTGCATTGTAATTTTTGAATAATTTTTATTTAATAATAACCATTTCACGGTTTTATACACTACTTATTATTACAGCGTAAATTTCTGTCTTAAGAGGTGAGAAAAAACCCGTTCAAGGTATAAGGCATAAAGTACTAAATCTCCCTTTATTGCCTTACTAAATTAAATACAACATAATCAAATATGCTTAAATAAGCGCTCGCTTTAGATAGTATGACACAGGATCAATGACCGGACCGTACCACCACCAGTACACTATTTCTAGCAATTTTAAGCGCTGCATACCACGAGTTTAATCAATGACTGAGAAAAAAATTGCTACACAAAAAAAGACATCCACGACGTTTAATGTGCACCAAACCTGGAGCACCACATTGTCTAGCTCCCATCTTTCTCAACTATAGAAGGCTTTTCACTTTTTTAGCAACACTTTAGGTCGAGTTTTTCATAAACATTAACATTCCTAATCAAATACATTTAGAATGAACATACAAATGTCTACAAATTACCCATGTAGGTACGTTGCATCAAAATTCGCACAGCGTTCCCAATTAATAGGCAACAGTTGTGACGGATTCAAGTGTGGGAGCTTTGTCGGGCGAATGATGCGAGAGGCGATTGTGAGAGCTAATCCCGTGCAACGTTAAGCACTGACGTATAAATAGAATACAAACGTCTGATTGAATATGTATGCGTTAACTGCGAGTGGTTGGTGCGCGCGCAGGGTTGACAATTGAAACCCCATTTTCATGTTCGGTTATAGAATGATCATCAAATAACTTGCTCAGATCCTAAAGAAGTAGGTGAAGCAACTGTGCTATGGAATCAGAAACAATGAAAGTACCACAAAATCCCTGGCCCGCAGGTATATACAAAAGTGGTCTTCTACATGATCCGTCCAAGAATCGCATTCGGTACCTGCGTGCACAGCCACAGAAGTCCTTTTCTTCTATTAGTAATGAGATATTAGTAAGAGATGAAAGTAACTTAGTGATACTTACTATCTTAACTGCCCTAACCACATTTTCTGTTTAACCTAGGGTTAGCTGGTAGAAAATGCAGTATAGCATTAAGCTCGCCTTTGTACAGTTTTATTTGGTGCAATGAAGAATAAATAAATAAATAAATACTTTCCATACAAAAATATAAAAACTGCTAATCACAGCTAGAATAAAATCAATAGTTTTTTTACTGGAGAAGGTGGCAATAAAAAAATTGGTTTACTTTCTGCGTTGTATGTTGTATGTATGTTGGTGTATTGTCTATATTTAGAAAAGGAATTAAGAGTGAAAAGACACATAGCACCTTCCACCCCACCCACGGATAGGTTATGGACCTCCAGTAACTATGGGCAATACCTCGTCTTTTGCATGTACGTGGTCCTGTACCTCTACTTTACTCTACTTTGGTGAGGGTTCAATATGCAGTTCATATGTTCCAAAAATAAAATGTTTCATAATTTCGCAGACATTAAGTTTTTTTTGCGAGTTTCTTTTTTACTTTGCGAGAGTTTCTTTACCTTTATAATCGAAATTTTGACAGTAATAGCCTCAAAATCTCTAGCAATCGATCTCTAGTTACGAATGATAAAACTAAAGCGACAACTGACTAGCTATGCATACATCGCTATCATGGCCCTATATTTAATAATAAAAAAATAACCTTTAATTTGATAGCGAGTTTTTTTTTCATGTTCGATCAATAAACACTGTTACAAATTAAAATCACACACAAATTAATACATTTTAATACAATTCGATTTCTGTACCGTTAATATGCAAGCGAATCACGCTTCAACGAACACTCTCATTTAAATATAAAGAGTAATTAAAAAAGTCTGTGTTTAAAACTAGGTCAAAGGTACAAATAGAAGAAGTAATGCACAGAACATAAAATGGCAATCCTGCGAGAGTTGGCTTATGTAAGAGCACGTGTTTTGCGGTGAGCAGTTAAAATAAGAAGAAAAAAGCGCTTCAATAGTACAGCTCCGTTTGATTATCCCCGAGTTTGTTTTGTGTTAAGCGCTTTACTAACATCGTAAAATACCTCATGTGATGCGCAAGTAGATCTTTTAAAGCGCTTAGTGATGTGAGTACGTTCGGGGAAATTTTAATTGGCAACGTTTTGAGGTTGAAAACTTTGAAGAGATGCTATATGTTCATGACGAAGTAGGTTTGTAGAATTTGATTCAAATTTAAACTAGTAAATTGTTCAACGACTTTGTGATAATAGCGTTAGATGAGGGTGTGTCGTTACAAATAAATAAATTAATATCTTCACGCAATTCCCAATACAAGGGTAGACAGAGGTCTAGTCTAGACAATTAAGTCCCTCCGACCCACCTTCCACCGAAGATATTTTCGGAACAACGTGACAGGTGATGAGCCCGTCGCCGTCTTTATGTCTAAGCCAACGATAAAATTCGTACATGATTTTTGAATAACCCATTGGTACGAGCCTGCCACCTGGGGATCGAACTCGGGTCTCTTGACTCGAAATTCCGACCACCCAACCACACGACTATCGTGACTTAGGTAAGGGTTAGGAATGAGGACAAAAATAATTATAATAATATCTTCATGCCATTCCCAACAGGAATACAGAGGTCTAGACAATTCCTTTGAACCCACCTTCCGCCGAAGACATTTTTTGGAACAACGTCACTGATGGTGAGTCCGTCGCCATCTTTATGTCCAGGCCAACGATATAAATCGTACATAAGTTTTTGAAAAAAAAAAAAATCATCGATGCGAACCTTAGGGATCAAACTCTCTCTTTTGCTCTTCTCTTCGCTCCTTCTCTTCACTCGAATTTCCATCATCCTACCACTCGGCTATCGTGACTATAAATAAAATGAAATAGAATATATCTAATTGACATATAAATAAATAAATAAATACATAAAAATAAAATATATATAATGGATGATTGATCAGAGGTCTGATATTTCGGTTTTTTTTATGGAGCGTGTTACTAGAGCTTGTTATCACAACGTGATAGGTGAGTGTGTGTACTTGATAGGATAGAACGCGGCATTATCGAAGTCTCAATGTCAAAGCCAACGTTACAAATCGTATGTTAGTCTCAAACTAACTTATCAGTGCGAGCCATCAACATAGGAATCAAACGCAAGAATCCTGAATACATAGATACTTAGACAGGTCTGTTATTCTGTGCCTAAAGGAGTTGGCTGTAGCAGCACTTGAGTTGTGGAATCGGTAACAACAAAAGTGAAAGCTGGGTCGAAAGGACTTAACTATCTGGACGTCTTTCTACCACATTATTGCGAATAGTTTGAAGCTTTTTATTTGTATATTACGAGTTGGTTATCCAGACATTACATAATCAAAATTTACTTCTACCATCATCATTATTAATTTATATACCGAAAAAAACAACGGCGCCTTCTTTGAACTGGAGTAATTACAATTTAATGATACTTGTCCGAATGAATGTAATTATTTTTATGTTGATTTAATTAGTTGTTAAATTAACAAGTACTAGACAAATCTATTTTATGATTAAAATTGCTAAAATAATGAAAAAAGCACATAACTTGTTTTAGTCTTTTGGAAGATTTGGAGATACAGATGAAATTAAGTATCGTAAGATTAAAATATTTTTTTTTAATTTAAAAATAAATCAAGTGCACATATTAAAATGATTGCGCCTTGCGAATGATAAAAATGTCTGACATTAATTAATGAGTAATAAATATTTTTTCCTGCTAATTAATATTTGTTCCCAAATCAGGGGTAGACAGAAGAACAGATACAATTAAGTCCTTTCGACCCACCTTCCACCGAAGACATTTTTTGGGACAACGTGACAGGTGGAGAGCGTGTCACCCTGACACAATGTAAAAACAAATTATATTTAAAAAGTATTTTTGTTACAGTGAAAACGTGGAGATGCAAAGTATTTACAATTGCTTATGGGTTAATAATGCAACGACCCGTCAAAATTCGCTCATCGATTATTTTTCAAGTTGTGCGCTAACATAAACGGATAAACGGAAGTCACTAAGATAAACAGATGTGGTATCATTATAAATATAAATATATATTGTAATATATTATTATGATCACACCGATAAATATGTTTACTTAAAGGTTCTTATTATATGTTGTAATATTGCTGTAGGCTTAGGGAATATGACAAACTATTACATATATTTTCTAATAACTGAATCTTCTTTAATTCCAAGCTTTGCTAGTTTTATAAAAACATACAACGAAAAATATACCAGATTTTAAATAAAATATCTGTACCGGTACTGCATTGACATAATTAATTTTCAGTTACAAATGTTTCATACACACGTGGCAACCAAATGCGAAACGAAAATGCAAAAACATAGTCCGAATAATGCTCACATTCGTTTCTCATTGAAAGTTACATTAATATTAACATTAACAAGTTACTGTTAATTTTAATATTTACATTTCGTAAATCTTATAGGTTTTTTTTTAATTTAATATAATTTTTTTAAAATTAAATTTTGAAAATACTCACCATTTCTATTTTCGCTGTCTGCCGGTTTCATCTGGATAGGATGGTGCATCTGTAACAAAGTATAAGAATTTAATAATAATAATGAAAAGTTTAAACAAAGGTCCACAAACAATACAAAGACACGTTTATATTGAAATGGAGTCAATTTAGATAGTTTTCTAATAATTTAAGTGATATGCAGATAACGCTAAAATATAAGAGTAACATAAAAAAATAACAGTAAAATATAAACTATAAATTAAAGGTACATGACCAGAATTGTGGTAACGGAAAGCAGTCTAAGGTGCGAGATGTCTGGTACTGCGATCGCCAATCTGCTTGCCAAGCTTGACGATTCTGGTAAACCCTTCAGGATCTATCCGTATGTTGTGGTATATTGTGATATTCTTGTCCTGCAATGGACTTTTACAGACCGTTATGATGAAACTCTGATTTTATCCCTTGGATGAGACGTTGCAATAATTAATCTAACTTTTAAGTATTATGTACTAAACAAGCTATATGTTAGTCAAATGTTAACATTTAATTCAAACGGGTTAATCTTGTATAGCTATAAAAAACATCTTCACGCAATTCCCAACACAGGGGTAGACAGAGTTCTAGTCTAGACAATTAAATCCCTTTGGCCCGCCTTCCACCGAGATATATTCGGGACAAAGTGACAGTTGGTGAGCCCGTCGCCATCTTTTTGTCCAAGCCAACGATATAATTCTTAAATAAGTTTTTTTTTTGAAAACCCATTGGTCAAGCCTATTACATGGGGATCAAACTCGAGTCTCTTTACTCGAAATTACGACTACCCAACCACTCGGGTGTATCGCTATAAATTGAGGTGTTGGGAATTTCCCATGGCACAGGGCTTGCAGTGGGCTCTTACAGTTCGTTTAGTTAATAATACGTTTAACACGAGTCAGAGCAGGACCATTTTTTTCACTTTTAAGAAAAAGTTCACAGAAGTAATTTGTGGTTATTAAATATAAATATTGCAATACTAGAGTTGGAAGAGGTCTAGAAAATGAAGTGCGACCCACTTCTCACCGATGCTTATTTCGGAAAACACGACAGGTGGTGAGCCTATCGCCGTCTTGTTATCAAAGCCCACGGTGAAATATAATTTGACACAAACATTTACTTGGATAAACAGTTATATATACATATTAACATTCATGACTCTCCATGACATGAGTCCAAAATCCATAAGTACAAAAATTCGTTACGATGATACAAATGTTTGCCTCTAGCGGGATTCGAACCCGCAACCCATAGCATCGAAAGTTACTACCACCATGGCTATCGGTTCCTCATTAAACAGTTATATTGCGAACCATGTGATTTTGCGAATTTCATTAAAATCTCTTCAACCGGTATTATATGATATTACGTATTTATGGCGTATAATTGGACGCAATTATAAGCGTATTAAGTACGCGATTAATTATTGATCTAACGAATGTTTAATCAGTTAAAGGTATGAATACCTCTAATGGCCTCATATGGAGGTGCGATAACGGTTTTAGAGTCAAGTAAATATTGACTTTACAATCTCTTCAAATTGTGTGTACATTTATGTTGTTTTGTTTAACGACATTAAGGTTTGGGCTCATAGCTGTGCGTTTCTTTATACACTTCTATATTTATTAAAGTGTACAAAGAAACGCACTCTCTATAGAAGTCCTTCCTATAGGAAATGACAACTTATAGATGAACTTCATTCAGGGTGTGTTCATTCCATGAAGGTTATCAGACAATAGTCCCTTCGACCGACCTTTTACCAGAGCCTGTTTGGTAAATATGACAGGCGAGCTAGGTCGCGGTTTCAGAGTCCAAGACAGAGAAACAGTCAAATAATTATTATCGGCTAAACTCGCGTAACGTCGCGCGAAATTCCACTCACCCTGATAAAGGACCTTCGACAGATCCGAAACTAGTCGGTATCTATACCGATTATTTATACGTGAGTTTAGCCGATTTTAATTATTTGATTAACAATATCAATTCGCCTGCTAAGCGTGGTGATTATGGCAAATCCTCCCCATGGGAGAGGCTTATGTCTTCTAGTGGACTTTAACAAGCCGTTATGTATGCATGTAAGTATGTAATATCTCACGAAAGTTTTAATAATTTAACAAGGAAACAAATCGTATGAGTTTTTAAAAACTCATATATATACTACCTTATTTCCGAGGCATCGAACTCGATTACCCTGATTTGAATTTCGAACACCCCAAGTGACTTCTTTTTTGGAAAAGATAAGATAGAAAATAAGGGAGGAGACAAAGAAATGAGTTTCTGCTATAAGCCGGCAATATATAAGGTCGTTGTATACACTTTTGTATGGGAGTAAGATTATAAACTCGTGGGTATTATAATTACTAAGTAAAAACCTTTTCCATCGTAGGGGCAATCGGCTAATGGCGGAATAATCGTAAAGAAAAATCCTTCCTACGGGAGTGGAGAGAATCCTACAGTTTTTATAAGTCACAATGTGTCTATGTTAAATATACATTTGACATACAAAAAATAAACATCTTAACTTTTTATCGACATAAAAATTAAAAGGGGACATCTACGGAGTTTCTATCACCTGTTTCGTCTCCGTGAAAGGAACCTCATTACAAAACGATGGTACATGAAAACGAAATAGGAACATACTAAAATTATGTTCTTATTTCGATGAATAAATGATTTGATTTGATTTAAACTTCATCTTTGTGTTTACGAATGCGCAATCTATAGACGACACATTAATTCGTCGGCGCTCTATCCCAGTTAATTATTTACGTTGGCCGTCACCGGGGCGGGAGCAAACAATCGGAAACTATTTAAATTATTCGTAAACATTGCGGCTGATATGGTTGCTTTGTAAACAAACTTTTTAGTGAACGCTGTTTGCTTACGAAGTTGTTTGTTAATTGGACCGTGATGATGTAGGGGCCTCTTGATTGTTGAAGTGAGTGATAGTTCAGATTTGTTATTTTCATTACTTATAACGAGATTTAAAGACAAGTCACTATAGCTGAGTGGGTCAACGGATATCTAGTAAGGAAATGGTCAGTGGAAGAAGGTAGGCAGGCTTGTACCAATAAGTTTTTTCAAAACTTATCTGCGATTTATATCGTAGATTTGGACATAAAGACGGCGGCAGGCTTTCCACGTGTTGCGTTGTCCCAAAATAAGCTACAGTAAAATGTGGGGCGAAAGGACTATGAATTGTATAGACCTCTCTTTACCCCTGTATTGAAGAAATGCGTCAAGATATATAAAGATTAGCACAAATAGTTATTTGTTTTTTTTTTGGCTCATCCATCGGCTTTTAAAGAAATAGGTAATGACTGACAGTAATGGATTCCATATTTATTTAAAGGCTTTTCTATAAACGCGTTTTCAAGCGTAGATTTGTCTATTCTTATAAGCGGATATGTTAATACTATTGGTATTATCATGCAGATATTTATCTACATACTTAAAAAAATATCTTCACGCAATTCCCAATACAGGGGTAGACAGAGGTCAAGTTTAGACAATTAAGTCCCTTTGACCCACCTTCCACCGAAGATATTTTCGGGACAACGTGACAGGTGGAGAGCCTGTCGCCGTCTTTATGTCCAAGCCAACGATGAAATTCGTACATAAGTTTTTGAAAAACTCATTGGTCCTGCCACCTGGGGATCGAACTCGGGTCTCTCGACTCGAAATTCCGACCACCCAACAACTCGGCTATCGTGACTTTACATATTTCTACATACTTAAATATGTATTTACTTTAATACCGTTTCTATGAACACGAACATGATGAACTCAGACTTGTTAACGTCGGATATCTTTACGGTAATTATATGGAAGTTAAGTCAATGGTACAGTACAGGATTGTCAATTATTACGACGGCATTAGCATTTTTATTATTAGAAGGTCTAAGATATTTAAAGAAAAAAAAGTGACTATTTATCTCTTTGTGACTAATTGAGAAAATAAAAAAAAATTAAATCTCTCTTTCATGACTATTTATAAAAAATTTATTCGAATTCATAAAAAAAAAACAAATGCAAACAATTTGAACTTATTAACTACTTATTGAGAATGCACCTTTTGAATAGGAAGGAATCGATTTTGAAGTGCTCGTTATTTATAGATATGTTACAGAATGTAGAGCAACTGTCTGGTTGAAAATAAACACGTAAGCAGTCTTCGTTTCATTGTTGTGCGAGAAGAAGAAAGAAAAATTATTTATTCACCACAAGACGGTGTGATTATTGCAAAAAAAAAATGGGTGGTAGAAACTACAAATAAAGAACATTTGTATGAATGATAAAGCGAAATAATTTTATACACATAAATAATAATACGAAATATTCAAATCCAGAAACAAAACTAGGAAAAAAGGGAGACTTAACTGCTTTCACCAAAATTTATTTGCGCATAGCTATGCGGAAATGATGAATGAAAGAATGGGCGAACTATGTTACAGAATCATCACTTTTGTATAGTTGCCTGTTTAGGTGCCTTCGATGGTAAGTTTTGCGGGTTCGAATCGTGCTAGAGGCCATTCCGTTTGAACTTTGTCTGGTACACCACAAATGTTAGTACGACGTTTATAAATAATCTAATAAATAACTTCACGTTATTCCCAATTCAGGGGTATACAGAGGTCCAGATAATTAAGTCAACCGGCAACGCATCCGCTATTCCTCCGATATTGCAGATGTTCATGGGCGGCGGTAATCACTTACCATCACGTGTGCCACCTGCTCGTTTGCCTCACTCTTCTACAAAAAAAAATACACCTTCCAACCATTTTTTTGGGACAACGTGGTAGGTGGTGAGCCCGTCGCCATCTTTACGACGTTTAGTAGACTAAACTATTTAAACCGGTGCTAGAATTCAAGAAAAGACAAAAACATTTATAAAAGTAAGGTTAAATTTTTTACTATTGAAAAAACTTTTACTGATATAATAAAGAATCTTCGAATAAAAGAATTTGAAGAACACAAAATATAAGCAAAAAAAAAAATAGCTAGTGATCGTTAAATATTGGAGTTAAGACTCCAATAAAAGCTCGACGATACAAAATCGAAACTTAAATCGTCCGAAAGAATCCGCTATGCTAAAACTAGACTGGACACTGCAGAAATAGCGATGTTGCATTCTTTTCATACCTGCAAATTTACAGCAAACTGAACATATTTTTGAATTTGCAGCAACTCCCGCTCTTGGAATAATTCCAGAATTGAAATGAATTATTCTTTAATTGCATTTTTATTTGACTATCTAGTAAATTTTACAAGACATGACCATTATTTTTTATGAACTAAGGCATTAATTCATGATAGCTGAGTTGGGTGGTCGGAATTTCGAGTCAAGAGACCAAAGTTCGATCCCCAGGTGGCAGGCTCGTACCAATGGGTTTAAAAAAAAAAAAAAAACTTATGTATGAATTATATCGTTGTCTTGGACATAAAGACGGCGACGGCCTCACAACCTGTCACGTTGTCCCGTAAATATCTTCGGCGTCTACCCCTGTATTGGGAATTGCGTGAAGATATTTATTTATTTTATTTTTAACTAAGGCATCGCTTATACTAATTAAATTAAAGACTGAAGCACAAAATTAACGCCAAATTAATAGACTGTTCACTAATTGTAATGTTAATACTATCTTACAACTATTCCATAAGCAAACGTTTGCGTGGATGAATAGATGTTTGTTACCCAATCACGCAAAAACGACTGTACAGATTTTCATTTATCTTACTTTCTATACCGAAACTTTTATTATTTATTATCCCGCAAAAATAAGTAGTTCTAGTGAAACGGATTTGGAACTTGATTTTGATTGATTGTTTTTGAATATAGCTTATGGAAATTTCGGGTTGGTGCGCTAACGAAATCGCTGGCAGAGGCTGGTGAAATAAGACTTAACAGAAGAAGTGAACAGCACTTGAATTTGTTTTTTTTATTAAGCGATTGTTGATTTAACGGTGTAATCCTCCCGAAGCATTGCCTAAGTCTTTAAAGAAAAAGTCAAGATATAATAACAAGATCCAATAAACAAAACCTAAACAATAAACTTTTAAGAGTAAACGAAACTCTTTCTTCAAACGAGCTTCAAAGTTACGAGCACTATGAATTAAGTTTTACAGATAGACAGTTAATTACACTTGAAGCTTTAAACAGGTGTAACATAAAATACTTGTACATTGCTCTGATCCCAAAGTACATTGTCAACCAAAGCACTTGTCTTATGGAATCAGAAACAATGCAAGTACCACAAACACCCAAAATTGAGAAAATGTAGACAGAGTTGTTTTCTATATTGACCTGTTCGGGAATCGAACCCAGGATCTAATTGCTGGGGACACCACGGAAACCGGTATGTTTACACCTCACGTTCAACCTCCGTTTACGGACTTGCCAAATTATTATAGTTACATTAATTTATTTATTTATTTACACTTTATTGTAAACCTTATAACGAAAGTTATACAAAGGGCGGATTTAATACCTTTAGGCATTCTCTGCCAGTCAACCCGAAATAACATGTGTTAATATAAAATCGATTGGGATACGACACTACGTTGGCCGAGTTGTGAGTGATCGGTAATCGAATACGTCCCGAGTTCGATCCGCTGGAAGAAAACTCTTACCAGTCAGTTTTTTAAAACTTATGTACGATTTGTATCGTTGGATTGTGTTCAACAAATGGCGACAGGCTAACAAATTATTGTCCAAAGAAGCTGACAAGACTTGGGGGCCGAAATAATGTGTCTAGACTTAGTATAAGGAAAAAGCGCATAGATGAAAAGAAATAAACGTCATATTTTGTTTTATATGTAAATATAAACTTGGACGTCAGATATTCAATCTATTGTGTTTTTTTTTAAAGAAAAGGGAGGCAAACGAGCAGGTGGCTCAAGTGATGGTAAGTGATTACCGCCGCTCATGAACACCCGCAATACCACCCGCAATAGCAGATGCGTTGCCAGCCTTAGAGCGCCCCCCCACCCCCCAGAATTGGAGGAGTGGGGTGTGTGGGCCTCCGGTTACCTGCACTCGCCAGACGAAACGCAGAAGTTTGTAAGACTTCTACTTCACGCCGGTATTCTGTGAGGTCGTGGTACTTCCCCGGTCGAGCCGGCCCATTCATGCAACAACAAAAGCTGATGCGTGGCTCTACCACTGTTTCTGTCAAAATGTGTCATTTCCATGTCACTATTGTCATAAACCAACCGTTAACCAAAATACGTTGTTAATATTATTAAAATCATTATTATTCTTAAAAAAAATTACGTCAAATGAAGAGAGACAAAGATAAAATTTCTTTCTAATATGTTCGAAAAAGGATGAGGGTTTCAAGTTATATATGTTTTGATGTATATTCGCCGATGTCTCGGACACGATTTAATCGATTTACATTGCCACTTTCCTTCACTGCCAAGCTAGTGGTGTTATATTCCGTTCTTTGTAGCAAATTTAAGGGGACGAATATGTTTAGTAGTGGATCGACAGTAATAAGAAGACAACTATGCCTCCATGGCTCTTTTATTTTACCATAAAATCACAATAGTATACTGGTATAGATGAACACACTTATGTTTTTTCACTTTCTTCATCGACTTTTAAATACATATTTTTTCAGGTGACGTCACACCGCGACTGCGTTGTCTCTGGCCACCGACACATCCGTGTCTCAAAACCGCCCAGTGTCAATCAGCGGTCGGGCTATTTTTATGGCGGCGCGGAGAGACTCGCGCGATTTAATGGACGGCTCATGAATTGGCAGGTGAAATATGTTCCAAAATTTTGGGCAGTGCTATGTATAGCATGTGTTTCTGCTATAAAGTGCAGTTTATATTTGTTTTTATGCAAATTAATTAAACTGTATGATCGTTATTGAGTATATCGTATCAGTTAAATAATAATGTAAAAGTTATTGTGTTTTCGTTTTTTTTTGAATGGGAGAATCTTGAAAATGACCCCTTGAAATTAATCTTGAATGACCGAATAATACAGTTGATAGTGACATTGCCTTAGAAGTCAATGGTGGCGGGTTGGAATTTGAGAAACATTTGTGTGTTGAATATGAATGTTTGTACTTGAGACATGGATATTTATATGTTTACATAAACATTTATTTGTAGTTAGGGTGTCCCAAAAAGGTTCTGGTAAGAGAATATAGTACGATGAAATTCAAATACCATGGAGCTCATTATTAACCGATGGTATATTGTAAAATGATAGTGTACCTTTCGACTCACCTTCCACCGAAGATATTTTTGGGGCAGCATTACAGGCGGTGAACCCGTCACCGTCTTTATGTCTAAGCTAACGATATAAATCTTATATCGGTTTTTGAAAACCCATTGGTAAGAACCTGCTACACTGGAGATCGAATTTTGGTCTCTCGACGCGAATTCCGACCACTCGGCTTTCGTGACTCTGAAGATATTTTTTGAACTATATTCCCTCGAACTTGAACCGCAGATCAGCAGGAGCTAACGCTATCCAAGTCAGCCGATTGTCATGGAGACCGTAATAGGTTCGTAATTGGTTAATGCGTAGGTGCGTGACGTTAAACTGATAATGGTGACAAATGCGTTGCACTTTGGCCGCGCAATACACGTAAATTATGTCACGAGGATACATAATATAACGGCGCGTTCCACTAACGGTACGGTTTAACCTTAGTTAACCAAGAATGTAGATGTTTTTCTTTATACAAAATTTATAAAATTACTGTTGAAATAAATTTAAAAAACAAAAAAAGTTTTATAAGTGTAATTTATGTTTACATGTCCAAAAATGAAGATTATGGTTTTTAGTTTATGTTTTTGATAAAACATGATTAGTATTTTTTTTAATTATTTAACATCTTGAGGTTTTAATATTGGTGTACTTATAAAAAGTAAATACATACATACATACATAACGGCCTGTTAAACTCCACTGCAGGACATAGGCCTCTCCCATAAGGTGGATTTGTCACAATCGCCATACTTGACAGGCGGATTGGTGATCGCAGTACCAGACAACTCGCAGCTCAGACGCTACGTCTAATTATTTCGGCGTGTTATTTTTTGGAGATGGTTATCCCGCCATCTATCGGATGCATAACTTTATTCAAGGCCGTTTCCCTTAGTCACCTCTTACGACACCCACGGGAAGAAAGGGAGTGGCAATATACTTACACCGTTACCACACGGGTATATGGTATGTATGGTATGTCTATATAACAACTTATTTATACTTGTTTAATAGTTACTTACTTTGGGATCAGAGTAATGAATGTAATGTTGCCCATATCTGTGAATTTCAATATTACAAACATACACTCCAATTTCATTTATGGGTATAGATTTGTTTAACCACTACTTTTAGCTCCTTTTCTCTTATAAAGTTTTTTGGGTAATAATAGTTACACAGGTTTCAGAATTAAAAAAAAAACAATTAGATTTGACTCACTTAGACTTAGTTCTTAGTTTTCGTGTCACAAATCGATACATAATATAATGTTTATTTCATCATTCACAGTCGTATAAAGAAATGTCTACCTCAATCCCTAGAGAAATTCTCCTTCAGTCTACCTTTCTAGTCTAGATTAGCTCACAAAAAACAAAGTGTAGTTTTAAACAAGAGCAAGAAAATTCATTGTAAATAATACATGATGATACTAATAAGTCAAGATAGCCGAGTGGTTGGTTGGTCGGAATTTCGAGTCAAGAGACCCGAGTTCGATTCGATGCCCGAGTGGCAGGCTCGTACCAATGGGTTTTTCAAAAACTTATGTACGTATTATATCGTTGGCTTGTACTAGTACATAAAGACGGCGACTGGATCACCACCTGTCACGTTGTCCCGAAAATATTTTCGGTGGAAGGTGGGTCGAAGGGACTTAATTGTCTAGACTAGACCTCTGTCTACCCCTCTGTATTGGGAATTTTGTGAAGATATTTATTTTTTAAATAGTTATGATACTAATAACATACACACACACTTATAAATAAACATTTGTATACATGCATAAGAACTTGTATCTTTATAAAACATATACGTTGGCTTATGCAATACGTATAATATTGCCTAATTAAAAAAAGGGTTACGATATTAAAATTATCTATTAATTTCCATTACTATTTAACATCCATAATGAATGAAATACATAATGAAACCTATCCATCACTATGAAAAACTCTAAGTTATTGTTTTAGGAATATTATTAGGTTTGTAGACAAGTAAGGCATAATTTCAATGATGATAAATAAACATTTGTATACATGCATAAGAACTTGTATCTTTATAAAACATATACGTTGGCTTATGAAATACGTATAATATTGCCTAATTAAAAAAAGGGTTACGATATTAAAATTATCTATTAATTTCCATTACTATTTAACATCCATAATGAATGAAATACATAATGAAACCTATCCATCACTATGAAAAACTCTAAGTTATTGTTTTAGGAATATTATTAGGTTTGTAGACAAGTAAGGCATAATTTCAATGATGCTTTCAGAAATGCTGAAAATTATGACGCATACATATGTATCTTAGTTAAACAGAAAATATATTACGTTTGCAAACTCTAAATGCAGCATTATGCATCATTCAACTTTTTGGTGAACAGGCGTAAATATTTACTAAATTTGAATAATACAGAATGGCGATGGGCTTTTTTTAAAGTGCATTCGCCTCGGATAATGATTTGGGTAATATCTATCGTATGTTCATACTAGTAAGATCCTGTTTCGAGTAAGTGTGAGGACGGGAAGCGTGGCAGTACATTATGCACAACAACATTATTGTTCGTGCGGCGAAATCGCATCGTATCTCTGCCATGAATCACGCTCGAATTACGGAGATTATTCCGCTAGGCGTCTGCTAACATCCCTTATCTAATTAGGCACAGATGACCATCAATCACAGCGTGACAGCGCCGACAAACATTGTCACGTACAAACTGTACAATTTGTCACGCGCCTTCTGGCCGCGTCACGGTGTAATCAACGCCGCTATTCCATTACAGGCAAATGCTTTAACGAAAATTTTAGTTTCACTTGTCTCAATTCATCACTGGCTGACTTTGATCAACCCTTTTTTTTATAATGTAGTTCATTAATAAATGCCTCAAAGCTGTCAGTAGGCAAGCTTTTTCGACACACCACCAGAAAAACGAGTTACTACTTAGTCTATTGAGTCTAGTAATTGACGTTATAAGCTTGTGTCTACTCCTGCTATTAACATTAAGTCGACCTCCGCGGACGAGTGGCGTAAACACCGGTTTTCAAGGTGTCCAATAAAAAAGGACAATATAGGATATAAGAATATAAAAAAATAAATCAATACAATTTATTTATTTATATAGGATATTCTTATTTAAATTATTAATGATTGTGTGTACATTTGAAGTAAATATTTCTTAACCTTAAATCTAAAAACAGCAGAGTATCTTGAATAACAAAACCATCTCGTTGCCAATATTAAGCGTGATTTAACCGTCATAATATATAGCAAATCCGCGATCATAGGCATTTACTGCCAGGCGGACTTTAAAGCATGAAATATGTTGAGGACGCGTCGCTTGCTCGAAATATATGCCGAAATGCACCTATTTTAGGAACTTTTATTGTGACAAATGAATTTTAATTATGAAAAGAAAATAGTTTTAGTTCGATAATTTACATACAAACGGGAAAATGTTTTAGATAACTTAGAATCATCAAGATCTCTTAAGTTTTTATTGGATTAGCGTTCATGAAATATTTTTTATCTTTACACGTTATGCTTTTTATTTTCTTATGACTTTCAACAATGTCTGCTAAGGATTTTTACCATGTGTAAATATTCAAGCCATTCCCAATGTTGGGGTAGTCAAAGGTCTAGACAATTTAGTCCTTTCTACACACATTTTTCCGGAACTTATTTGGAACGCCATGACAGGTGGTAAGCCTGTCGCCGTCTTAATGTCCAAGCCAACAACGAAATATAGGAATAAATGAACATAATGTTAAATGTTATATTGATTATAAATAAACTTTATGCTGCATGACTACAGCACAAATATATCGTAAAATTTTTCTGGATTTGAACTCACAACCCTTAGTTTCGAAGGGTCACTGGCAGCCAGGCTATTGCGTTGTCAATTTGACATAATTAAATATTTATAAGTGAACTTCTTCTGGCGTCTGACAACTGCACAAGAGTAAGACCAAAAAGTAAGTACAGACCAAAGCAGAGCAGTTGCGTTTAAAGCGACCTAAATATATTAACCGATTAGGGCCTTTAACATTGTTTCCGCTTAAGTTCACTCCGCGTGTTGAGCCACAAGAGCGAGCCCGCTTTTTTTTTAATTTCTCGTTCAATCGTAACAAAAGAGGCTTTAGAGCTGAATGGTAACGAGCCCCGGATCCGGCAGGCACTGAGTGCGCCGCGAACACTGCCTAGGGAAATCACTCGCCGGGAACTTGCTACTTTTGTTTACAGCGGTGTTTGTTCAACGGATTCAGGTCAGTTTCGAAAAAAAAAGAGGAGAATTTTTAACATCACTAAATAATTGTAACGAACACCACACCACATTCACCACATTCTCCCGTTATACTTGACGACCTCCATCCACGAGTGACGTACCACATTGGAGTCGCCAGATCTGTGGTCCCGGGTTTGATTCTTTGCCAGGTCAATATCGAAAAACCCATTCTAAATTCTCTTAGATCTCGGTGTTTGTGGTGCAATTGTTGTTTCCGATTCCATAAAACAAGTTCTCAAGTCACTTTGGAATCTCCATCTATGCAACATATTAACTTTCGCGCTATATATTTTCTTCACCATTCGGTCTTCACTCATTCGCTCAACGTGCCCAAACCATCGAAGCACGCCCTTATCCATTTTTGAGACAAGGTCATCTTTCAAACCTGCCATATTGCGAATCTCTTCGTTTCGCTTTCGGTCGGCCATGGTAAGGCCGCACATTTTACGAAGAGATCGCATCTCCACTGCATTCAACCTGCTTTTATGCTTCTTCTGGCATACCCAGGTTTCGCTGCCATATAACAAAGTCGGTACCAACACTGCGTTATGTATTGCAAGGCGTGCACTTTTCACAACGCCTTGCCTTTTGATTAACGCAGTCAGGGCACCATTGACTTTGTTCCCGGCAGCGACACGCCTGTCCACATCTAAATCACATCTTCCATCCCGGCTAAACGCACTCCCCAAGTATACAATTTCAGTCACCTGTTCTAGACATTCCTGATTTACCCAAATTTCGCACTTCACTCTTTCTTCGTCCCTTTCAAATACCAGATCCTTAGTTTTATTAGCATTCAAACGGAGACCATTAATTTCACATTCTTCTTTCATACACGTGACTAATGCCTGCAGTTCTGCCTCTGATGGTGCTATAAGCACTGCATCATCAGCATAAAGCAGACAATTTACTTTTATGTCACCCAATTTCACACCCAAACAGCTATCTTTCAGCTTCTGTAAACAGCTGTCGAGATACAGTATGAATAGCCAGGAAGACATGACACAACCCTGTTTTACGCCCGTTTGACGCTAAACATGGGTGACAGGTCATGCCCTACTCTGCACACAGGCTTTACAGTCACAGTAAAGTGACTGCACAGCCCTTAGCAATCGACCATCCACACCATACCCCGGCAACAGTTCCCACATTTTCTTCCTTACAACCTTATCAAATGCTTTCTCAAGATCCACAAAAGCACAGAAAATCTTCTGGTTAGCAGCCAGAAGCTTCTCCGTGATCATGGGGAGAGAAAACATTTGATCCGTGCATCCTCTTCCAGGTCTAAATCCGCATTGTGCCTCCCATAGAAATCTTTCCGATTTATCTTGCATCCTGCGTGTCAAAACCTTCGAGTAAACTTTACTTGCTAAACTGGTCAAGCTGATCGCCCGATAGCACCCGCAGTCATAATGTGAACCTTTACCTTTATATAAAGGCACAATGACCGCGGATCGCCAATCATCCGGAATAGCCCCCGTTCGCCAGCACAAATTGCACAGCAGATGAAAGCTGTCCCAGACGCGTGGCCCACCATACTTGACCATTTCAGCAGTAACTCTGTCTAGTCCCGCAGCCTTACCACATTTCAAACTTCTAATCGCACATTCAATCTCTTTCATACTGATGACCTCAGTGTCATCGAGGTCCGAGTCTGGCGTACCAGTCACGGCGTCACCCCCGGATCCCTCACTAAGATCATCACACGCATACATCTCTTTATAAAATTCGCTCCATCGCTGCATGACGTCCGATTTTTCTGAGAAGACGTCATTGGTTCCCGAAAGTACTTTATTCATTCTAAGGCTGTCGCACCACTCCGGGTCCTTCCAACCTCTTTCCAGAAGAGTTTGAGTTCTCCTTGAAGTTGTGCGACAACCTTCGTCCGCTTCCATTCTACTCCTTTCACGCACTTCCTCAATCAATGCTTTCGTGTGAACTTTCTGGAGCTTATATCTTTCTTTCCTCTTCTCTCATATCCTTATCATTACTAGAGGCCAAGTAGTCTAACCATGCTTTCTTCTTCTTATTTACAGCATCTTTCACTTCGTCATTCCACCATGCATCACCCTTTCTACTACTACCTCTTTTCACAGTTCCACACACGTCTTCCGCTGCACTAACCATTCCATCTCTAAGGCTCTGCCATATTTCTTCCACACATTCTTTCCTAACACCAATGCTGTCCAGCTTTCGGCTACCCTTGCTTGATATTTATTCCTAGTGTCCGCTTCCTGAAGCTTCCAGCTTCGATGCTACCGACCGACTGTGGTTCTGGTATCGTTGTCCGGTGGCGCCAACCCGCGAACAGACCCCTAAATCTAGTAATCACTAGGTAGTGATCCGTTCCCAGGTCAGCACCTCGGAACACCCGCGTATCCATCACCTGTTTTCGCAGTCGGTCATCCACCAGGAATAAATCGATCATACTTCTCTCATTCTCTCTTGTTCTAGTATACATATGGATTTTCTTGTGACTAAACATAGTGTTTGTCACAAGAAGACCCTTTTCCTTGCATACAGCCAGTATAAGCTTGCCAGCATCGTTAACCCTTTTATCGCCAACATTCCAAGCACCGACTCGTACCCTGGCCGAGCGGTACCAACCCATGCATTCAAATCACCACATACAACAATTCTTTTCGTTTCCTCTAACCAAGTCTAGAACTTCTCTTACATTCTCCCAAAACTCCTCCAGCTCAGCTCTGACGACGAAGCCACCGGCGCATAAACAGCCAAAAGGAATAACTTCGTCAGTCCCAATTTAAAGCGAACCCAGAGAAGTCTCGAGTTCACAACCTTATATTCAGTTTATAACATCGACCAACCGAGACGACAGCAGCACCCCACTCCCTGGCAGGCGCTCTCGCCTCCGGGACCTGACCATAGAGCTAACGCCCCGCCAGGGAGCTCTTCAGTACCACTGCCCTTCCGCTTGGTCTCCGACAAACACACGACATCTAATTCTCTTTCTTTCATTATTTCAATCAACTCATTCGTCTTATTTCTCATGCCTCCTAACATTCCACGTGCCAACTCTGCACTCCGTCCTCCACCTTCCGCCGTGTCGGGCTGTGCGTGACGGGTGGCGGTCCCCATCGCCGCTTTGCGCGCTGCATTTCACACCAACGGGGACGAACTGGTGTGCGTCGCCTTGGGGACGCCCTAACCCTCGTTGGCATGGGTGCGCAGCTGTGTAGAATTGCAGCCCTGAAAAGGGCTGGCAGGGGTCGCGACGAGCACGCTTCTACAATGACCCCCCGATATAAGAATATAAAAAAATAAATCAATACAATTTGTTTATTTATATAGTATATATATATATATATATATAATTTTTTATATCTTCACGCAATTCCCAATACAGGGGTAGACAGAGGTCAAGTCTAGACAATTAAGTCCTCTGACCCACCTTCCACCGAAGATATTTTCGGGACAACGTGACAGGTGGTGAGCCTGTCGCCGTCTTAATGTCCAAGCCAACGATGAAATTCGTACATAAGTTTTTGAAAACTCATTGGTACTGCCACCTGGGGATCGAACTCGGGTCTCTCGACTCGAAATTCCGACCACCCAACAACTCGGCTATCGTGACTTACAATTTATATAGGATATTCTTATTTAAATTATTAATGATTATGTGTACATTTGAAGTAAATATTTCTTAACCTTAAATCTAAAAACAGCAGAGTATCTTGAATAACAAAACCATCTCGTTGCCAATATTAAGCGTGATTTAACCGTCATAATATATAGCAAATCCGCGATCATAGGCATTTACTGCCAGGCGGACTTTAAAGCATGAAATATGTTGAGGACGCGTCGCTTGCTCGAAATATATGCCGAAATTCACCTATTTTAGGAACTTTTATTGTGACAAATGAATTTTAATTATGAAAAGAAAATAGTTTTAGTTCGATAATTTACATACAAACGGGAAAATGTTTTAGAATCATCAAGATCTCTTAAGTTTTTATTGGATTAGCGTTCATGAAATATTTTTTATCTTTACACGTTATTCTTTTTATTTTCTCATGACTTTCAACAATGTCTGCTAAGGATTTTTACCATGTGTAAATATTCAAGCCATTCCCAATGTTGGGGTAGTCAAAGGTCTAGACAATTTAGTCCTTTCTACACACATTTTTCCGGAACTTATTTGGAACGCCATGACAGGTGGTAAGCCTGTCGCCGTCTTAATGTCCAAGCCAACAACGAAATATAGGAATAAATGAACATAATGTTAAATGTTATATTGATTATAAATAAACTTTATGCTGCATGACTACAGCACAAATATATCGCAAAATTTTTCAGGATTTGAACTCACAACCCTTAGTTTCGAAGGGTCACTGGCAGCCAGGCTATTGCGTTGTCAATTTGACATAATTAAATATTCATACGTGAACTTCTTCTGGCGTCTGACAACTGCACAAGAGTAAGACCAAAAAGTAAGTACAGACCAAAGCAGAGCAGTTGCGTTTAAAGCGACCTAAATATATTAACCGATTAGGGCCTTTAACATTGTTTCCGCTCAAGTTCACTCCGCGTGTTGAGCCACAAGAGCGAGCCCGCTTTTTTTTTAATTTCTCGTTCAATCGTAACAAAAGAGGCTTTAGCGCTGAATGGTAACGAGCCCCGGATCCGGCAGGCACTGAGTGCGCCGCGAACACTGCCTAGGGAAATCACTCGCCGGGAACTTGCTACTTTTGTTTACAGCGGTGTTTGTTCAACGGATTCAGGTCAGTTTCGAAAAAAAAAAAGAGGAGAATTTTTAACATCACTAAATAATTGTAACGAACACCACACCACATTCACCACATTCTCCCGTTATACTTGACGACCTCCATCCACGAGTGACGTACCACATTGGAGTCGCCAGATCTGTGGTCCCGGGTTTGATTCTTTGCCAGGTCAATATCGAAAAACCCATTCTAAATTCTCTTAGATCTCGGTGTTTGTGGTGCAATTGTTGTTTCCGATTCCATAAAACAAGTTCTCAAGTCACTTTGGAATCTCCATCTATGCATATATCTATGAATACAGATGTATGTACAATTGTGATTTGTATGCAGCGCGAGTTTCGGAGGGTATAATTTTATTACGCACTCCTTGAATAGTTGCCTTGCCCGGCCCATAGCACTTTATTATCGAATTTGAGAGGACGTGCGTGTATTTGCCGTGTAAAAAGATTTCCGTTCACGTTAAAAGTTATATTTAACGACCTCCATGGACATAAGGAGTAGGCACTAATTTTCATGGTGTCTACGATCCCCGGATTTGATTTTCAAACGGGTCAATGAGAGACCTGTGTTCGATCACCAGGTGACAGGCTCGTACCAATGAGTTTTTCAAAAACTTATGTACGATTATCGATGGCTCCGACATAAAGACGACGACGGGCTCACCACCTGTCACGTTGTTCCGAAAATATCTTTGGTGGAAGGAGGGTCGAAGGGATTAAATTGTCTAGACTAGATCTTTGTCTACCCCTGTATTGGGAATTGCGTGAAGATATTTATTTATTTTATTCATTTATTGTATGTAAATAATTTGAATTTCTTCTACTGTTAATTACGGTTTCAAATAAGCTTCGGTGAAAAGTAAAAATAAGGTCGAAAGAATTTATTGTTTAGTTTTTCTTCTATAGGGGGAGGGGTCTTGGGAAAATGTGTGAAGATAAATCTATCACAAAGTTCTCTAGCACTAACGACTAACAGTGGTAGAGCCACGCATCAGCTTTTGTTGTTGCATGAGTGGGCCGGCTCGACCTCACAAAATACCGGCGTGAAGTAGAAGTCTAACAAACTTCTGCGTTTCGTCTGGTGAGTGCAGGTAACCGGAGGCCTACACCCCGATCCTAATTCAGGGGGGGGGGGCACTCTAAGGCCGGCAACGCATCTGCTATGCCTCTTGTATTGCGGGTGTTCATGGGCGGCGGTAATCACTTACCATCACGTGAGCCACCTGCTCGTTTGCCTCCCTATTCTATAAAAAAATAAGATTTCAATGCAGAAATATGATAACTTTAATTCAGAACGTAACCTGTTGATGAATAAAAATGGAAAAAATGTGAGCCGTCATGGGACGCCTGGCAGATGTGAAATATCGTGTGTATACAAGTAATATGCATAAAAGATAATATTATTACAGGAATGAAAAAATGAAGTACTAACAAAATATTAATGAAAAAATGAAGTATTACGAATTTGTTACAGAAAATGGTAACTTTATTTAATAAAAATTTATTTACATTTGATATAAAAATTCGATATTAATATCAAGTGGCCACAATTTAAATATTTTCTCTCTCTCTCTCTGTGACTTCAGTTATTGTTATATTCGATGTTTCCTCTGCCGGTATTACTGTGACGATTGGTCGATGATAACTAAACTACGTTACAAAAGGCCCGTAGTAGTAAAGTCCCGTTGTCCCGAAAATATCTTCGGTGGAAGGTGGGTCATAGGGACTTCATTGTCTAGACTTGACCTCTGTCTACCCCTGTATTGGGAATATTTATATATTTATTTATTACGTTACAAAAGTATTGGATGAAACATTATCAAGATATCTCATAATTACAGCATCTATAGTTGTTCCATATTTGGTAGTAGATTCTTTTGGATTGTTGTTGATTTGCAATTGAAATTCTTTTTGAAGAAATGTCATTAATGGCATTGATTCAGTTCTTGCAAATTTACATTATTAAAATTTCCAACTAATTTTAATGGTAGTTTATGTTTATTCGTTTTAAAAATTATTGAACCTTTTTGACTATAAGGAAATGACCTTTCATGTAAAAATGAAATCTTAATATAATTTACATAGTCACTTTTTCAAGCTTTTTTCACATTGTCAAGCTTACCTTAATACAGAACTTAAAATTGCTCTAGTAATTTTAATCGGGTTGCTTAAAAAGCAAACGACGTGGCTTCTAGGCTACCGCGGTTAGATCATTAGCGTGGAAGTAATTGTGAAAAATGCGCGCCATCCTTGCGTAGTACGAACGGCATGCTTAGATTGAAGGGACATCGTCTCTGGCCCCCCAAAGTTACGGGGTCGGAAAAATTCGACCCAAACTAATGGAGCGCATGAACAATAAAGTTAAAGTTGTAAGTAAAAGTTGCCTGGGAAGAGATTTATTCTTTCAAAGATAATGAACAACTATATGCTGTTAACAATATTGGATGATTCTATTATGTACATTGTACATTAAGGGTGTGTCCATTCGGTTTTAAACTTAAATTTGGTTCAGAGTTAAATCAAATGATTTATTTATTGATTTAAATAACATAAAATACATACATCGTACGTAATGTTTTAATGTACCACCGTTTAGTAATGAGGTTCCTCTAACGGACGGGGAAAGGAAAAAGAAACTCCGTAGGTATTAAAATCAATCTGATGGTGATGTGCGAAAGCGTCCAATTTGTACGATGTCTGGTACTGCGATCACCAATCCGCTTGCAAATGACAAATCCCCTTTATGCGATAAGCTTATGTCCTCCAATGGATTTTTAAAGACTTTATGAGTGTATGTATGAGTAGAACACGAGTTTTGTTTTAAATAAACATGATATAAAACTCCAAGCGGACGAAACCGCTAGTTTCAGCATAGGATTTATTACTTTGTTACGTAATCTTCCTGTGTTCACGGTTGCTTCGGGACAGGGCAGATATTGGCCCGGAGACGACAGAAAAGGACTGTTTGTTGGCTTACCGTGAGCTATGAAACATATTGAAATATTCTTGCTTTTCCGGTTTGATATCCGGACTAGCCGGTACAAAAGGCCGGGCCGAAAGCTCGAGCTGTGTTTGCGTAAATCCAGTGATATATTTATATTCCAGTGTATATTTCCGAATGTTTACAGGACACCGAGATCTCGTCTCGTGTCTCGACATTGATATCACCGAGTTATTTTTATATATTTCTTATCTTCACGCAACTTTCCACCACTTTTCACCATTACTTATGCCGTGACTGGTGGTGATCCAATCCCTTCTTAGTGTCCGATCCTTTTTTTTCTATTGTTTTTTGATATTTAAGAGACTTACTTCCTTCGTCGACGACCCATGGCAAAAACAGAGTGGTGATTTCTAATGCAGACACTTTACAGCCACAATAATTTGATAAATAAAAAAGTGGTAACGCCATTGATAATATTAATAAATGAAATATATATTTACTTTAGTTACTAAATATAATACAACAATGCCAGAATATATTAAATAGGTTTTAAAAAAATATATTTATAGAATGTTGTCCTACATACATATTTTTTCCCAAAATAAAACGCAGTTAGATGAAAACGAAACACTATGTATAAGCTTAATATTGGTAAAATATAGCTGCAAGCGGTCAAAGTGGACGTATCGATTTGGCATTAAGTCCTATTGAAGTAGAATAAAAGCCGCATTTAAAAGGACTATCGTCAAAGAGGTTTAAGGCTTTTATGCGCCCGAGGTAGTAAAAGCACCTTTGGTTCACCTAGTCAAGTCGTAATAAAGACATTTTAAATTGCGTTAAATTTCTTCGCTTGGATTTGGAACTGAATATTTTTTTTTTGATTTCCCTGGAGGAAAATTCTTTATAAACGCTCGTTTCTTGATCGGGGGGCCACCGAAACGAATAGTGTCGGACTCGAATTTCGGAAGGAGAAACAAACAGACTAAGAATTATCCACGGGATGCTGTTGGCCTGGAGCCGGCCTTGATAGCTTCAGCTGCAGATACTTGCGAGGATAGAAGCTGGCAAGTTAGACGAATAAATTATATTTCAAAAACTGTTTTAATTTATTGTGTTTAATCTATTGATAAATTTTTAACTATCGGTCGATCAGGGAATACAATTTAGAAAACATTATTATCGTATTTAATACATTACTATTACAGTATCGTAACGACTGCGACGAGTTCACTACTTGTCACGTAATCCCCAAATAAGCTCGAGTGAAAGATAGGTAGGTAGAAAGTATTAAATCGTGTGGGCGACACAACCTCAATAGTCGTAAATACATTTTTAGGTAAAACAGGAGACTTGATATCTACATATGAAAGTCATATTTGATTATTGTGTCCATAACTTTTAATATTATAACAATTTTATCGTTTTTTCCGCGTTTTTATAGTAATATTATATAAAGATTTCGATATATTTTGAATCTTTTTTTTCAGATTTTATTTTTTTGCAAACATACTATCAAATACACAGACATAGAGACATCTTTTCCTACACTTCAGATTATAATCACAAATTACAGTAAAGGTGTATTAAAACAATGTTACGAATAAGAATGAAAAAGAACAAAATAAAGTCAATAAACAAAAAGTAGAGGGTATAAAAACAATTCATGACTTAATAATCGTAACAGATGAAGTGGCGATATTGGATAAAAAAAGGCGACCTTACTTCTACATAGCAATTTCTTTCAGGCAACCTAAGGAATTTACAAAAAAGAAATATTAACGGGTAGGATGGACATAGACAGAGGTGTTAACAATGCTTTTGACCCACCATCTACCGAAGACATTTTTTGGAACAACCTGGCAGTTGGTGAGCCTGTCCCCGTCTTTATGTCCACTTCTACGACATAAATTGTACATAAGTTTTTGAAAAAAACGATGATACTCGGTTCTCTTGATTCAAATTCCGATCACCCATCAACAACAAAAAATAAACACTTTTCAAGTAATAAGTTAAACACATATCAGAATCATGATCATAAGAACCAAGAGAAAAACGAGATGAAAAGAGAAATTGTGACAGAGTGCAGCTAGAGAGATGGATAATATTGGTTGATATGTTTTTTAAAGAAGCAATTGCAGAGACGGATTTATGATGAAAGTAAAAGGATCGTATATTATCATAGAGAAATTACGAATACCTAGAACAAAGAACACGAAAGAATTCTAATGGATATGACTAATAGCAAATTTTTAAGGTGGATAAATAGAAAATGGAAACACGTTTACGAAGACACTAACTGGAACCAATATCGAACTAGTTGTAAGACGATACGACACGATTTCAATAACGAGGTTACGTGTATCGCCTGCAACTGGAATTGATATTTGTGTACGTGTCTTTAGCTTGCAAGTGTTCGCGGGGACACGAAATTATTTCGTATCTGTCGAATTCACTCCTTTAGTATTATTATTAAACGGCTTGGAAGAGTCTTCTGCAAGAATAGGCTTCTCTCGATGGCAAACTAAAGGCTTGAAGGATAAACGACCTGGTTTATTGCAGGGCAAGGCTTCACCCGAAGGAGCTTTTGCTATGATCGGCAAGCGGAATGGAGATCTCAGCATCAGATACGTCAAACCTTAGATGCTGCTGCCCGTTATTGGACAGCATAATTTTGGAGAGGTATTTTTAGAGTTCGTTATATCGCCAACTGTCGGTTGCCAATCATATATACATACATATTGGCCTGTTACAGTCCACTGCAGGACATAGGCCTCTCCGATACGGAGGGTATGCCATAATCGCCACGCTTGACAAGCGGATTGGCGATCGCAGTATCAGACACTCCGCACCTTAGACGCTGCTGCCCATCCTCGGTCTGATTAATTTGGTCTGATATTTTTAGAGACGGTTAACCCGCCATGTATCGGTTGCCATAACAATATTCAAGGCTGTTTCCCTTAGTCGCTTCTTATTTGCCATATAGCTGGGGCAGGCATATTATATAATTGATATATGTATATATTTTATGTGCTTTCTCCACATGACTTTTTTTGAATGCACTCTTCCAGATAAACTAAGATTTGATATTTGAATTGGAGATAAAATACGCTTCACGCCATTGATACGAGGTCTAAACAATTAAATCCTTAAGATCCACCTTTCGGCGAAAACAGTTTTTTTTGAACAACGTGACAGGTGGTGAGCCACTCGCCGGCTTTATTGTCAAGCAAATGATATAAAGTACATACATTTTTGAAAAACTCATTGATACGAGCCTCCCATGAATTTAAATCACCCAACCACGCAGCTATCGTGACTTTTTTAATATAATATGGAAACAAAAATGATAGAGTGAGAGTCGATATTGCTGAACGAAGGAAGGTCGTGATGTTACGACATAAACTTCCATTAAAAATGAATAAAAAGCCTCGCTCATAAAGGGCAAGCAGCGAAGAGGTTCTTAGCGAATTACTCGGACGACGGGATAAGACAAAAAACTTCGTGTTCAACTTTTGGTGGAAAAAATGGCCACTAATTCAGTGAAAGACACTTGAGGGCCGAATTTGAGGACACGATAAGGAATTAGGTGAAGTACTTTTTTCATGACGTTAATAATTTATTGTATATTTGCTACGAGCGAGTATACATTAATGAACAACTTAATGTTACAAATGAAATTTACTCGTTACTTGTTTTATACGTCGACGTTTGTTATCCACTGTATTGGTGTAGGAGTACTTCGTAATAATTTTATTTAAGTTTACTTTCCTGTAAATATATACTGGTTCCATTCAGTTGTCGAAATTTAACTATCCTATCCTATTTAGTTAAATGTATTTTTAACATTTATTTTAGGTTCACACACTCCTGCTCCATGTAAACTATAATTTTACCTCACCTCACATTCTTCCTTGTGCACTTTAAAAAAAAAGAAACCAAGCAATGCCAAATAACATTATGAATCTAGGCTTGTCATAAATCCAATTTTTAAGTGTATAAATGGGTGTTTATTCTATCGTATGATGTGCATAAAACCATGACAAATAATCTTTACTCGTTTCGGTATTTTTATGAAACCTTTCCAAATATCCCAGCATTTTCAGCGTGAAACATCAACGCAAACGTCCCGTTCAATAGGCTCAGACGGAGGCCGTACCTATGTTCGCTTAAATCCGACTGTCATCTTTGTAAATGGAAAGGTTGCATTGTTACTGACTGTATCTCTAAAGGGTCAGTAGATGTCACGTTTCGATGCTGTTCATCGTATTTATTAATGGGTTTCATTGTATTGATAACGGCCATATGTTACATTTTTAAGGCATATAATTAATTGATACCAGCTCTGGGTAGGGAGGGAAATTAGATTAATTTTAGGGAGGTTTTGTAGTCGAATAATCTATCTATCTGGCAAAGCTTTAGCAGCTGTGTCTTCGTAAATTAAGTTACGTGCGAAAATGAACCAAAGTTTAATAGAGGCATACTTATAAATAATAAATAAATTCACAGATAGGGACAACATTACATACATTACTCTGATCTCAAAGTAATTAGCCATCAAATAAGTATAAATAAGTTGCTTTATGAACATGCCGTAACGGCCTGTAAAATACCAGAGTAGAAAATAAATAAATTATAACTATTAAAATGATACTCGTATTATTGTTTATTATCAATTATATTTTCCTTCCTCGTACGAGTATGTATGAGGAAGATTTATACGAGCTAGAATAGAGTACTGCACGCAGGTCCGCTCAAAATATATGACAGGTTCTCTGACTGCTAAGGTTGAGGTAGCTATTTCGGCATTACAAAAAATCTAAAAGTAATATCAATATAAAATAGCAACAACATAATATTACAATGCTACACAAAGATTACTAAAAGCCCATTAAAGTATTAGATAGGAAATGTGACCCATAAAAGCAAATTATTTACAAAGCTCTCTTAAATTGTATAAAAACAAAATGGCTGAATCAAATCAAGGACAATTTTGCCGCCGTGGAGCGGTCAAAGTGGACGCATCGATTTGGCATTAAGACCCATCAAAGGTGAATACAGAACAGCACATTTTATAGGGCGAATAACAAAAAGGTTTTGAACTTATTTCGCGGTTGAAGACACAAGGGATTTGGAATATAGTCTATCGAAAATACGATATCATTATGTATCGTGATACACAGTGACTTCGTATTTCAATGAAAATCATTCTTTTTAATTTATAACAATGGTAAGAGTAATTATTATTATAACAGTAAAGTATAGTAATAGTTATCAAAAGAACGCGTTGATAAAAGTTTATTTATTGTAAATAACTAAGCAATTACATCAATTTTAAATTCAAGAATTGGATTTCATCTGGAATGACAAATACATTTTATCTATTTTATTAACTTCATAAAATAATGAATAATAAAGTAATGTGTAATAATATATGATAATAATGAACCCGGCCACACACCGATGTGGCTCAGTATGTTTTTAAAATTAGACAATAGAGTTATCTGTGCTGCGGAAACAATATAATTTGTCATTACAGATCTTTATTATATTTTTTAACAAAATATTTCCCCATTTTCATTGACACAACCGGTATACAAAGTATTTACAAACAGTCTTGGGTAAAAATTCAACTTGCTGCCAAAATTCAGAATCAATCCATCATATACTTTTTGACGAAAAAAAATTTTTTGCGGCCTTTGTGTTAAACGATGGTACTGTTAACTTTAGTTAGAATTGGGAAAGACAACGATAATCTGCAACATTAATTCTATTTTTAAAAGAATAAGAACCATAGTGTTATCGACTTACGTTACATATATATTGCCATGTACGTTGGAGCATCATTGGGAACGACTACTTTTTTATCCCATTTGTAATTCTACGGGCGAGGTTCGTATGGACGAATATTTTTGTAAAAAATTCATGTCGAAAATTTAGGTAAAACTGTAAGCACTTTTTCAGAACGATTGATGATTGACTCACATTTATAGATGTAATGATCACTTAGAACTACGATTGAACTTTTTACAAATTCACAACTAATTGACTTTTGATAAAATTTATTGATATTATATCAAAAAATGTCTGCAGTTTGTAATAAGTACTCTTATTCTTATTTATTTATTTATGGAAAACCAACAGCTTATTTAATACACAATTTAACAAACAAAATAACAACTTTAAAGCCAATAACAGGTTTTCACTAATAGCAACTAAATAAAAAACAATATATTTATAGCCTTATAAAAGTGCACTGTTTAACATAAGCCTCCTTAAAATTTGCCACTAAGAACGGTGCTTAGTCACCTGCATCCATTATCTCCCCGCAACATTGTGTGCCTGCACAGGTCATTATAACTTGTGGTCACCCTACACTGTATATGCCTAAACAGTGTTGCCACTCGAGGAAATTTTTCCCCTAATGATAATCAGTAAATATTAAGGTTCGTTAAAAATTCTCTGTTCAGCTTTGACCTGAATGCGTTAAGCAAATGGCGCGGTAAATAAAAGTAGAAAGTTTCTCAGTCAGTGATTTCCCTAGGCAGTGTTTGTGGCGCACACAATGCCGATGCATCCGGCGCTCGTCACAGAGAAAACCTAACCCTGATTTCATTACGAGTTAAGTACTCTGTTGTAATAATCTGTGAATGGCCATAATATATATTAACATACTATGATTTTTCCCTCATTGTCGAGTTTACTTTTATTTCTGTTTATGGAAGAATAAATAGCAATTTTATGGAATCACTGAATTCCACTTGCGCAAATAGCTAGAGGTAGGCAGAATCAATAATACTCGGACTAACAGATGGGCTATCACACAAATGTCTATCGGCAGCGGGATTCAAATCCGATACGGATTTGAATCCCGCTACGGATAAACATTTGTGTGATGAATTGGAATCTTTGTACTTAAGTCATGAATGTTTACATAAATATTTATCTATGCAAGTATATTGCATCGTTCGGTTGGACTAAGACTTCGATTGACTCACCACCTGTCACATTGTCTCAAATAAGCTGCGGTGAAATGCGGGTCGAAACTAACTTGTCTCGACCTCTGTCTACCCCAGTATAGGGAAATACGTAAAGAAATCTTAAAATATAACATTATAGTATCGATTTCTTTATACACAACACTAGCTTTACTATTATTATCAGTTATGCATTATCATAAATTAATCTCGGCGTATTATATAACGAATGAAAGTACAGGCGATGTGTGTTTCATACTACCACCCGGTCGTTCTTTCCGGTACATTGTCTCACCCGGGCCGCTCCGTCCGCCATCCATCATATCCGCGTTGTAGGTTCACCCGGTCAAAGCGTTATTAAGGGACGTTTTCACGTTATGAACTGGTAAATTGAGAACTATATTACACTGAAAGTGGGACGAAAACTCATAGATTTTTAGAACAGAATATGTTGAATTGATGTTTACAACAATTTTATAGGTATATACTACTAGTTTTATTTTACGACTTGATCTGCGTGGTTTTAAGAAATCCCCCCGGGATATTTTAAGGGTGAATGAAAGATGTAAAAGTAAATTAGATGTAATTCAAAAATTACCACATATGCACGCATGCACACATACGCACATATACACACACACACTATTCTAAATACGTACTTCTTATTTGAACAAGGTTGGTTGGTTTCCGTTATCTACATATGATATCTGACATGTCGGTCCAGCCTTGTATAAGCTGCAAAATTTCGTAGTCACGTCAGATGGTCATCCATTACTCGGAACTACATTTTTAACAGGATCAAGCTGGCAGTAACATATTGTGATAAATCTCGCGGTCCCTTACGTACCTATGCGTTCAATATTTTCTGAATTTGATTGTACAAATTTTACTGTATTAAGGTGAAAGGGATTTCTTTTTGCGAGGGAAAATTGTAAAAAGAAAGTATGTAACTTTTGAATACTGCCTATTATTATTTAATTTTAGTGTATTATTAACCTTATAGTCCTTATAGTGTATTGTTAACCTTATAGTTAACCTTAAGTCACAATAGCCGAGTCGTTGGGTGGTCGGAATTTCGAGTCAAGAGACCCCAAGTGGCGGGCTCGTACCAATGGGTTTTTTTTTGAAAACTAATGTACGAATTATATTGTTGGCCTGGACATAAAGATGGCGAAGTGCTCACGACCTATCACGTTGTCCCGAAAATATCTTCAGTGGACGGTGGGTCAAAAGGGCTTAATTGTCTAGACTAAACCTTTGTCTACCCCTGTGTAGGGAATTAAGTGAAGATATTTATTATTATTTATTTATTAACCTTATAGCGGTCGAGCGTAACAATCGATCCAAAAGCTCCCGTCAGAGTCAGAAATTGAAACACATCAAGAAGTCATGCTAACCGGTTATATCGTTAGTAATAAAGTGAAATAAAAATAAAATATCTACCCAATACTGGGGTAGACAAAGGTCCGGACTTGGAATAGGTTAATAATACGGTTACGATCATTAATACGGTTTTTTTTATTACAGATTTTTAACAGAACCCCATGTCTTGCTGTAACTATTACGGTTCGAAAGGTACATACGTAAGTAAACATTTTACATATTTTTTCAACCTCAAAGCAAATGTAATTCGTTTTAAATTCGATTATTGTTTAATTCTATTGTACGCCAAATAAAATTTTCGTGTGACATTATAAAAATGATTATACCTAAAGAATGAGGCCTATTTGAATGTATCCAGTCGACTGGAAGAATACAGTATCTGCGGTTCCCGCAACGCCTTACCATAAAAATCATCCCTATAATAGAGGAAGAAATAAAGACTGGAATATCGATTCCGACCCGAGCAATCAAGGAAATTGAAAGGTCGCGCCGGCCCCACCCGGGTATGCACCTTTCCTTTACTTTGTCTCATCCGGGCATACGTCATGTCGGCCCGGGCCAACCGCTCCGATTGTAGCCGGATAACGCGATTTACACCGGTCTTTTGGGATTGTTTTAATAAATCGACCGCTAGGTCGGTCGGTAGGTCGAAAGATTTATTCCGCTGTATTTGAATAGAACTAACATATAAAAGGTGATTTAGGTGTCGGAATATTCATTTTACGATTCCTAGTTAAGGGGAAGACATTTTCGTAATATAACCTAATAGTATATTATACTTTATCCTTTAGTATACAGCATAAATTTTGCTTTATGGAAAATCTTGCATTTTGAAGTAAAAGTTGTAAAGATGAGCAATATATATTAAAAGCAAAAAGAAGAACTAAAAAAGAGACCTTGAAAATAGTAAAGGATGGCCGTATAACCATCTCGAATACCAGACCAAAATTAGGCCGACCGGAAACGGATATGTGTATATAAGGCTTCTATCCTCATGTCAAGAGTGGCGATTACAGAAAATTCTCTAAAGTAGACAGTAACATATCCTGCAGTGGACTGGCGATTAAGAAGAAAATGATTTTCAATTCTTCTTGAGACAGTAAAATAGATTTTTAAAGTAAGTTTATTGCAATCGTATGTAAAGTGTTACATACGCTTGTAAAAGGTGTCTTCTAATTTTAGGTAACTAATTTATAGACTTTTCAGATATAGAATAAAAAAATAATCTTTACTTTCTCTTCTACTGCACAATAACATAGGACTAAATGAAGGAAAACAATAAAAAAGCAGGAAAAATCACAAACAAGTTAATAAGCATACATGCAAATATGATAGGTGCTGCAGTTGCTGATTTTAAGTTATTGCCTTGTAGTAAAGTGCCTCGAGTATTCTCAAATTTTGGTTATAAGTTTTGACTATATAAGTATATATAAAGCATACACTCAAACATTATATCAAAAGAAAGACATGATATAAACAGAGTTAAATAACATTAACAACTAATAACATATTTAGATAAAATATCCTCTATTCCGAATCCATGTGATTCGGAATAGAGGTTATTTTATCTAAATAGATAAAAGTGTCATCGAGTGTAAAGGCATATAAATACTTTTTAACAAAGTGATACACATTGGAAAATCTTCCCATGTTACAGAGATTTTCTTAACAAACATATATATTATTTATTTTATTTATTTATCTTCACGTACAATCCCTGACGGGGTAGCCAGAGATAACAGATCGCCAAGTGTCACGATCCCTACATTCTTCTTTCGCTCTTTCAGATTCATCATCTTCTTCATACATGCACGTCTAGGTATCCGAGTACTCTTGACCCTCCGCTCTTCGGGCAATTTGCTCACATGGTCTTCGAAAGTTAGTCTCGGTCTACCTCTACACCTTTTAATATTAACTTTCGCGCTATATATTTTCTTCACCATTCGGTCTTCACTCATTCGCTCAACGTGCCCAAACCATCGAAGCACGCCCATATCCATTTTTGAGACAAGGTCATCTTTCAAACCTGCCATATTGCGAATCTCTTCGTTTCGCTTTCCGTCGGCCATGGTAAGGCCGCACATTTTACGAAGAGATCGCATCTCCACTGCATTCAACCTGCTTTTATGCTTCTTCTGGCATACCCAGGTTTCGCTGCCATATAACAAAGTCGGTACCAACACTGCGTTATGTATTGCAAGGCGTGCACTTTTCACAACGCCTTGCCTTTTGATTAACGCAGTCAGGGCACCATTGACTTTGTTCCCGGCAGCGACACGCCTGTCCACATCTAAATCACATCTTCCATCCCGGCTAAACGCACTCCCCAAGTATACAATTTCATTCACCTGTTCTAGACATTCCTGATTTACCCAAATTTCGCACTTCGTTCTTTCTTCCTCCCTTTCAAATATCAGACTTAACAAACATGTCTTCTTAATTTTTAATAAATTCAATTAAAACATCGAACATAACATACACAAGTACTACAAACAAATATATAATACCTATTTCAATATTCTAAAACAACAGTAAAGATATCCTTATACTGTACCCTATCAGACTCTTCGTCGCAATTTACGACTTTAGTCAGCAAAAGGGTCTTTTGGGTTATACTCATAGCAGTTCAAACTCCGCACTAAATATGATTTATGTGCATTAAACGGATTATCCGGATTACTGTTTGAATCTGGTCTGATATTTAAACACTATGACTGGGATCAAAGGCGGTATCTGGAGCTGATATATTTGAAAAATACACAGTCGCACGATGACAATTTCAAACAAAATTAGTAACGCCCCGACAGTGTAAATTAACTCTTGACTCTGATCTGGATGTTTTTTTTACAGGAATGTCGTACAAAGGAACACTAATTACCGACATCTATGTACATTTGCATCACCAACAAAGTTGATTGAAATTTTTACTCAAATGATTAAGGAATTGTTTAAAAACATTTTTTAGCAGACGGGAAGAGGGTTACGCCATGCTAATTGGTGCACGCACCAAAGATAGGAAAAGAAAGCTTGGGTGATCCGAATTGATTCAGTTTATTATTCGAAAGAAGAATGAAAGAAGAATTCGGAAGAAATCACAATAGTCATGTGGTTGGGTGGTCAGACTATCGAGACAAAAGATGAGAGTTCGACCCCCAGGTGGCAGGCTTGTACCATCGTGTTTTTTTTTAAAAAAAAACTTATTAACGAATTATATCGTTGGCTTGGACATAAAGACGGCGACGGGCTCACCACCTGTCATGTTGTCCCGAAAATATCTTCAATGGATGGAAGGTCGAAGGAACTTAATTGTCTAGACTAGACCTCTGTCTAGCCCTGTATTGGGAATTGCGTTAAGATATTAAAAGAATGTGGTTAAAAATATAACGTTCGTACACAGTTTGTGCATAACAAATACTCTTTTATATATAATTTAACAAACATATTAAATGCGTGTTCAAGTTGAAAACTTTAGTGCTGAATTAGTCAAACAAGTAAATTCTTAGAACAAGTCTTAATTTCTTTGAGTCATATTTATGAAAAAATAAAACGACGAATGGTGAATAATGCATGCTTAGATATGAATATCAGTCAAGTCTACGTACAAGGTATACGTAGATATTCTTCTTGACTCAGCTCTGAATCTCTTAAGGATAATCAACGAGCCTTGAAGTGCAGTATTGCAGATGCCTAGAGGCTTGAAAGACACATTATTAGAAGAAAATATATCGAAACAAAAAAAAAATTGTATGTGTAAAGCTAATACGATAGCTGCGTGGTTAGGTGATCGGAAATCAAGTCAAGCACCCGAGTTCGATTCCCAGGAAGTTTTGTATTTAAGTTTAGTATTTGTTACAAATTTATGTATGATTTATATCGTTAGCTTAGACAAAGACGGCGAATACTGTATCACGTTGTCCCAAAAAATGTATTCGGTGAAAGGTATTTAATTGTCTAGACCTCTGTCTACCCCAGTATTGTTAATGCCTTGAAGACATTCTATACAATATAAGACATGTATTTTATCTAAGTTTCGGCAATTAAATATTTGTACCATTCTTGTTCGGTCAATGTAAGCCACATTTAAAAAAAAATGAGGACAGGCGAACTAATATGATATGTATATGGTTAGAATAGATTATTTTAAACATAAATTTCTTAATTCATCTAAAGGGTGTTTGGGGATAATTAATAAGAAACTCCACAAACTATGTTCCTATATCTATTATACGTATATTCCAGTATCTATTATACTTGTTATATAACTAAAAAAAATATAATGTTATATAAATAAAAAAATACAGGGGTAGACAGAGGTCTAGTCTAGTCGATTAAGTCTCTTCGACCAACCTTCCACCGAAGATATTTTCGGGATAACGTGACAGGTGGTGAGCCCGTCGCCGTCTTTATGTCCCAGCCCCCGGTATTCGTACATAAGTTTTCGAAAAACCCATTGGTACGTGCCTGCCACCTGGGGATCGAACTCGGTTCTCTCGACTCGAAATTCTGACCACCCAACCACTCGGCTATCGTGACTTATCATACATAACTAAGTATATTGATATAGCATTAACAACTGTGTTAATACATTGAACATTAAATTCCAATCACGAACAATTTTTTTTTCTTGTATTGATACAAAAAGTTCTAATATTCGATTTGAAGTAATTACCGAGAAACATTTGATGTAATCTCTTTACTCCTAAGAACATATTTAACGATGTTCGAAGAATTTCAATTTACCCAATATTGAATCTTCTCGTGAATTTTAATTTAAGCTCCACAGGTATGAGGTCAAAATTAAGGTGGATTCACATGTTTCTTGCTATACACAAAAAAGTTATAGAAATTCTTTTTAACACAAATATTAGTGTACTAAATTTGGAGTGGTTGTGTGATCGGAATTTGAGTCAAGTGTTCGATCCTGAGGTATTAGGTGATGAGTTTTTTCAAAATATGTGCTATTTATGTCGTTGACATGGACAAGAAAAATGTGTATGATTTATACTGTTGGCTTTGACATCCACGTTATTCCACTTAATTTTCTAGATCTCTGTCTAGCCCTGCATTGGGAAATGCGTAAAGATATTTTTTTTACTAAGAAACATTTGATATAATCACTTTAGTCCTTCGAATACATTTTACGATGTACTCGATATTGATTCTTCTTATGAATTTTAATTTAGGCCACAGATAAAGTAAATTCAGCAATAAAGTTAAAATAAAAGATAAAAATTTTATGTAACAAATGGTAAACTTTAAAGCCATCCCTTTTCGAAGGTATTGCCTTGCTTAAGCTGTATTGTTTTCCAGGGAATATATCGGTCAATATGAACTTTGAAACTATCTTAATAATGGTAATCAAACCGGTCCTCAATAAACACATCAAGAGTTTATAAGACGCAGCGGGGTCGAACACACAGCCCCGATCTGCGTAGGATTAACGCAAACTGTTAACATTAACACTAAGCAAATATTACTTTATACGTGGTATTACTTGAAGATATTTGAATGTTCTAACCCAAATGATTGATTATCTTATACGAATTACAATAACTAAACAAGAGTAATCTAGAACAGTTTATAATTACTTCTTACGAGTGCAGCCTATCTCCTACAGTGGATTTCTGGTATGTATGTTGCTATGAAACAGTTTCTTTAAATAAGATCTTTACTTACTTACTAATTTTCATGCACAAACACTGACGGCGTAGCTAGAGAAAACAGATCGCCAAGTGTCACAAATCCTTACATACCTCTTTCGCTTCTTTCAGATTCATCATCTTCTTTATACATGCACATCTAGGTATCCGAGTACTCTTGATTTTCCACTCTTCGAGCAATTTACTTACATGGTCTTCGAAAGTTAGTCTCAGCCTTCCTCGACACCTTTTAAAATTAACTTTCGCGCTATATATTTTCTTTACCATTCGGTTTTCACTCATTCGTTCAACGTGCCCAAACCCTCGAAGCACGCCCTTATCAATTTTTGTAATAAGATCATCTTTCAAACCTGCCATATTACGAATCTCTTCGCAATAAATAAGATCTTAATGTTTTTAAAGTTCATAGTCGTGTAAGTTGCATATCTAGTTAAGAGTGTTATGCTAAAAGTTATTAATGGAGCTGAAATTCAAGTTTAAATCAGTGTAAAACCTTGTTAAATTGATCATCTAAAGAATACCCTGACGCATTCTTCCAATACCCTAATCTATGTAAAAGACTGCTCGAAAAAACTGTTTGTACTTTCGTTGTTTGTAATATGCTTAATGGTGGAAATTCTCGTAAATATTATGAACAATGTTCAAGTCTTAAAAACATTACATTTTTAAATTAATTTTACATACATTTCAGAGAAATATGGTTATTTTATTTGTAGATAGAATAAAACCGTGTTTTGTTTTTTTTTTTGGCGTTATTTTGGCGTATACCAGCCTTTTTCGTACAGTGCAGAGAAAGGAAGGAAGGTCTGTATCAATGATACATGAATGAAGGCTTCGGTGTAAAATGGGTCGAAAGGAATTCATTGTCTAGACCTCTGATCTGTCATAGACCTCTGCCTACTCCAGTTTTGAAATTTTTTATATCCCTTTATTAATTTCAACACAACACTTACTCCGTGGACAAGTGCCATACACAACGAGTAAGAAAGAAAGAAAGTCGTTTATTCGTGTACCGAATACAGCACGAAGACAATGTAAAATAAAATAACGCAAGCTAAACTAAAACAACAAATATGACAATCAGTGCCGGGATAACCCGACACTGATTTTCAGTCCGACCCTTACCTTATGGGAACTCGGACAGCACCCATAAGGTAAGGGAGAAAGTATTTTTTATTATGAGTATATATCAGCTACAATTATATACTAAAGCTATTTGTTTGTTGTTTTTAAATAAAGATTCAAACTTAATTCTATAGTTACTAATCGTTGATGTTGCGTCCAATTAAATGTTATTGAGGTATATTATAAAAAACAATGTGAATAAAATAAAAAAGACAAAACAATAAAGGCTGTTTAAATAATTACCTTTTGCATACTTCTTAAGCTATTACAATGCGGTTGTTATTTATTATATAGTACTTATTTGCTCATTATACATTATACGTTTAAACTTAATCTTAAAAGTAGTAAGCGACTTGAGAGCACGTAACGGAGGCGGCAGATTATTCCAACATTTCGTAGCATTGTACTTAAAGCTACCTCTAAATGCAGCTGTACGGTGAAAAGGATATATTAATTTATAAGTAGATGATCTAGTATTATATTTATTATTTTGATCTTTAGACCAAGTTAATTTATTGCAGAGATATATAGGCTCTTTATATTTGATTACACAAAACAAAAGGGTAGCAAAGTGAAGTCGGCTGCGATAATCCATCTTTAATACATTTGCATTATTGAGGAAAGGTGTCACGTGTGCTCGCGGCGGTATATTAAAACTAAAGCGTGCACAAGCATTTTGGACTCGTTGTATTGCCCGTTTGGTACGTGCTAATAAACGTGGTCCTATAAGTGCGTCTGCGTAATTAAATTTGGAGAGGACGAGTGATTCGCAAAGCTGAATACGTAAGGATTCACTTAAAAAATTACGAATTTTGTACAATAACTTCAGCGTATAAAAACAATTGCGTGATATGTCTCTGATGTGCTTTTCAAGTCACAGTTTCTCATCCATGACAATTCCTAAATTTCTTGCTTTAGCGACGCGTACTGCTATCTCATCGTTCTTTACTATAGCAGGAAATCTACTACTAACCTTTTGAATTTGGGTAGGAGTCCCTAGGTTCATGTATTTTGTTTTTTTTTTTTTCGGATTTAATACTAAGGCGTTACGCTCAGACCACAAGGATATACAATGAAGATCAGTGTTTAACTTCCCGACTGCAATGTTAGTTTAATTAGGCTTGAAGGAGATATACATTTGTAAGTCATCAGCATACATATGATACTTACAATGTTCTCTGTTGCTGATGACGTCCGCGCTGTATCATATAAAAAGCAATGGGCCCGACACTGACCCTTGCGAGACTCCGCGTTCGACGATGTAAGATTTCAGAAATTATTTTATTTTTGCTATTTTGATGCAGTTCGACTCGCTGTGAACGGTTAAGAAAATAACTATGAAACCATTGAACTGCATTTGTGCTTACTCCATAAAATGATAACTTAGAAAGAAGTAATGAAACATTAATTGTATCAAATGCACGTGAAAAATCAAGCAAACTTAGTATTGTAGCCTCTCCATTGCTTTCAGCAGTTAGTTTGTCATCTACAACCTCGATAAGTGCAGTGGTAGTGCTGTGTCGTTTCCTAAAACCAGATTGTAGCGTAGGAAGAATATTATTTGAATTAAGGTATTCTCTTAATTGATTACAAACTACTTTTTCTATAACTTTTGAGAGGCAAGGTAAAATGCTTATTGGCCGCAAGTCAGACATATCAACAGGGTTACTTTTTTTGGGTATCGGCTTCACGATTGTATTTTGCCAAAGATCTGGAAAGCTATTCGTTTCAAACGAATTGTTTATTGTAGATGTTATTACAGTAACACTGTCTGAGGGTAATAACTTCAGCATATCTATAGAAATGCCATCACACCCGACAGCGCTAGACTGCAAAGAATTTAATATCCTAGCCACCTCACTTTCTGAGATTCTTTTAAATTGAAATGAGATGTCAGACATGCGATGTAATTCAAAGAAAGTGAGATGGGACTTAGAGACATCACTCCTTCCAGGGACATTGAGAAAGTGCTTATTTATTATGTTTGCGTCGTTGAATTGGGAAGGTAGACAAGAATCATTACTCTTTATACGAACATTTTGTTTTATATGTTTCCACATAATTTTTGGCTGTTTTATTTTTGAATTAACGTAGTATTGGGTACATCGGTACATACCACATCTATGAGAGTCTCACGATTTTCCGTGAAATGTGTCGGTTCCTCAACTAGTTGCAAAAGATTAGCAGATCTCAAAAAGTCTGAAAAAATTTTTGTACTAACACTATTACTATTTAATAAATCTATATTAAAATCACCTAGCAGAACAATATGTTCGTACCCGATGAAACTACCCAACGACTCTACTACTACACGGAAGGCTGTAGGCAGTTCCAATAATAAGTGATTTACCGTTTATTTTAATACCTAACCACATTTGTTCCACCATAGCCTATAATTTCTCCACGTGATCGGGTCGAGTCAGGGCGAGGAACATGTCGCAGGCGAGAACCTGGGACCGAAGGCGCATGGCCTTCTTCACCTTCTCGTAGCCATGTTTCATTTATGGCCATTATGTCAACTGAGTGACGTTCCATAGCAACTAAAAACTCGTCATGTACCATGTATCGCCTGGTACCAAGCGACCCAGGATTCAGCAAACTAATTTTTAATGCTTTTGAGTTTAATCATTTTTGCAATAACAATACAATACTTTAGATACACCTCTCTTTATATAACGGTAATCATTCAACATAATCAGACTATTGCACCACCAACTAAACATAGCTAAAAATACATTAGAAACTAAAAGTGTAAAAACCCTAATTACAAGTAAATTATCTAAATCAAATAATATCTTATCATTTACGGTTATGGGCAACAATTGTTTATAATGAAAAATGCTGCAGCACGGATTGATATAATAATTATATAACCATGGGAAACAACTACACTTAACTATAACGAAATATATTATTTTACTTAATACTGAGCATAAAGTTTTATAGTTTAAGGAGCTATAATTATTTAAATAATAAGCACAATCACTTATTTTTTTACACAACCCTTTAGAGTCATATTGTTGATAATTATAAATAAATTCCATTGAATATAATAGTTTATAAGATTATTGTTTAAATTTAAATCAATTAGGTAATACAAATATTTCAAGACACAAAAATTTTCGTAAGATCAGCTTCAGATCGTATTCGATGACGCAGAGAACCAGAGTCGCGACGTGCATATATACTCCCATCTCGGGTCCAAACGTATCGCCAACTCTTGCGCCGCCCCTCCTCTCGTGCTTTATAAAACAATTGCTTGTTAGCGGGCGTTAGTCGCCGCCTATACACAACTTGTGTACGACCCGTCATGTCATACGCCAGTATAGTATTCGCGCAAGTCCCCAAAGTACGTTTAAACTGACTCCAAGTGATTCAAAATCGATTCATGTGCCGCGCAACCAGCGCTCCCGTATAAATGCGGAATGTAGATCTGCACCGCGATCTCAAACTGCCTACAATGGCAGCGCTATTTAAAAAGTTCTCCATCGACAACTTCGATAGGACAAACCCGCTAGTGGCAGCGTTAGGGAATTACACACCCGCGCGCGATACTCCACCTCAATTGAGGCGCCCGAAATGCGTCATCATAGATGATGATGACGCAATCACCCGTGTGAATAATGCATATGAGGCCCCACCCCCTACGTACATCCGTACAATTACAGATACAAGCCGCGTCCTGCGGCTTACACAACCTCGCCATGGTCGTAATTTCACGACTAGCACGAGACTTTCTCGTGGTCGCAGTCGTCACTAAATGGTTATCACAAGGCGATCCGAGAGGAGATTTTCCTCCAAACCAACTGGGGCCCTCGGATCGCATGGCCCCTTCCCCATGTCGGAAGTCTTCACTTTCGTTCTAGGGGACGCAGCGCTTCGCAGCAGCAGCCATTATTGTCTTCAACTTCCAACTTGCGAGCCTCTCCTCGCAAGTCTCCTTAGATGAAGCTGTAAAGGCCTCAGGGCCAACAGCATCCCGTGGATGGTTTTAGTCGGTATGCTTCTCCTTCTGAGATTCGAGCCCTACACTGTTCGTTTCGGTGGCCTCCCGGCCAAGGAACCTTCGTGCATAAAACATTTTCTCCACGGTTATCAAAAAAAAAAAAGGCGTTAGTCGCTCATTTACGTAAAACCGACCTGGCTCTGCGTTCAAGCCGCCCAAGTTTAGTCCGGCGGTATCGGCGCCACGATGAACACGCGCCGCACGCATCATTTGGTTTCTAATCTCTCGCCGTGCAAGCCGCACGACAACTGGACGAGATCGAGGCTTATCCATATCGCTTGATACATCGCGTCTCATACCAATACGTTTAGCGCTGACTACGTCACGCTCATCAAGCTCAATGCCAATTTTAGTAGCTAATAGCTTAACGAGGTGCAGAGGATTTTCGCCCTTATGTTCCTCTACGCCCGATATTTTTAAGTCATTATTTAATAATTCTTGATCCCCATCATTAAGCCGTGCTTGAAGTTCCAATACTACATTTTTAAGCTAGGAAGTAGTCGAACAAGTTTGAGTGTCTGCCGAACTTTGCTCAAGACATGCTACTCTTTTCTCCATATCACAGACCATATTGTTTAAGTCATTCATGCCTACAGTAATTTTAGACATTCCTTGACGGAATGAAATAATTTCTTGAGCGATGGTAGTCAGCTGTTCCCGAATTAACTTCATTTCATTTGCTAAGTCGCTAGTAGTATCACAACGCCCTCTGTTGACAGTGCGTTGCGTTGCGTCCACTAATTCTGTATCCGTACCGGAGCTGCACGAGCGTAAGGTTAGCACCGCTTGCGCATGATTTCTTTGATGTACAATCACGACATAGCCATTTATTAGATATGCGCGTATCGATGGTAATGTTAACGCATTGTCGATGAAATAAATGCATACAACTCGTGCACTTCACCGCATCATTAGTAGAGGCAAATCTTCCACATACGCCACACTTGTTTGCCATTCTTATGTATTTTTCGAACCGCGTAAAAACGACTAAGCAGCACCAATACATGTCGCTGAATGTTGTTTGTTTTTATTCAAAATATTGTTATAGTATCTATTTTATAGTTATTATTTTTGATATAACAAGTAATAATATTATAATGAGATTATTTAACACTTACTTACACACGCAGAAATGTTTATTTAATATTTATTTTATTCAAACGATTGTGACAGCTTACGAACAGCTGACACGCAATCTGCTGTTGTGCTCTTTGAACACAAAATCCACACACTATATGCACAGCACTACTTAAATGTTTTCCAAAAATTTCTAAAGAATATACAATGATGATTTATTTAAAATAGCATTTTACTTAGGAGATGAAACATTTGACAGCTGTCATGTCATGACCATAAAGCCAATTTTCAAAGTACAGTACACACCGACAAGGTTTTTGTAGCTTCGGCAGCTCTGTGGTTCCGGATCGGTTGTGGGGTTAATTTTTGAAACACTTTTTTTACATTCACTCGGATGTGGGTTTTTGAAGTCATTTCATAGCATAGGTGCTTTAGCTACTTAATTTGGCATCCAAGCAGTGTTTGTGATGTTATCCATCTGTATCAAATGTATGTATGTATTTATTTTCACATAATATGTGACGACAAAGCTAGACAGAACAGTTCGAAAAAATCATGAACCTCAACCTTTTTTTTTTTCGTCACCATTCGTCCTCCACTCCTTTCTCTCACTTGTTTTAACGCGTACAAAACGTCGTTGCAAGAATCTATACATTTTAGTGATAAGATGTCTCAGTTAACGCTATTTAACAAAACTACATAATTATATAAAGTTGAAATCTGTTTATTGTTACGGCGACGGGCTCACTACCTGCCACGTTGTTCCGAAAATATCTTCGGTGGAAGGTGGGTCGAGGGGACTTAATTGTCTAGACTAGACCTCTGTCTACACCTGTATTGGGAAATACGTGAAAATATTTAATATTTCTTTTTGGAAATTTTTGAAAAAAGATCCACATTCGGATTTTTTTTTAGATTTCGGAACCTAAGGAAACTCGAAACGATCCGGCAAGTGAAAACGGACTATAAAAGCCAACTGGTGGGTGAATTATGAAATATAGGACCATCTGAGATAGGGTCCAGAGGGTCGTTGCTACAGGGATTAAGGGGCACACTGCTAATCCCCCGACTACGATGAAATTGCACATTCTGCGCGACAATAACGTTACAAATCCGTACGCACCTGTTGCGAAATTAGAAAACTTTGATACGCCATCCAATTACGGCCATAAAAGTTGCGCTCGTAAATCTAAAAACTGTGGCAGTATCAGATATTGCCATTATATTAATCGTGACGCAGATACTAAATAAAAATAAAATTAAAACTAAAATTACACCATAGTTGAAAAATGAAGATTAAAAGTTGAATCATTTAAGGTAAAGTGTAGCTTACGTTTAAAATTAGAATACATAAAAAATATTTTCATGATATTCCCAATAGAGGGGTAGACAATTAAGTCCTTCCGACCCATCTTTCATTGAAGACATTTATGGGACAACGTGACAGGTGAGAGCCCGTCGCCGCCTTTCTGTTCAAGCCAACTATATAAATCGCATTGGGGCGCTCCCCAGGTCTCTTGACTCAAATTCCGACCACCCAGCTACTCAGTTATCGTGACTATTAGAATATGACATCTCTGTAATTAATTTTATTTAAATTCGGGCAGGATGGCTTGCATTTTTTTCTTTTTGAAATTTCCCATGCTTGGGTAGGCTAAGGCCTTAGAAAATGTAGTCCCTTCGATTCACACTTAATTGAAGCTTATTTGGAATAACGTGACAGGTGATTAGTCTTTTGCCGTATAAGTATTAAAGCCATGGATTCAATATTACTTCATACATATCTTAATATATACTATTTTATATATTATAATATTAATATATTCGTACAAACATTACACAAATGGATTAGAACCGGTAACTCTTAGCTTTGAGAGCTGAGCCATTACCAACTTGGCTATCGAGTCATTGTCTTGGATTGAATCACAAATATTAACACTTTTTATGTTATAAATTTTGTATGTAAGCTCTTGTACGGAACGCTACTTGCGTCTGATTCGAGACTAATCTCAAGTTTCCTGATGGTAAAAAAGATTGAAGCTTTTTCTAAAATCGAGAAAAAGACAAAAATAAAATAAAATATTATCAATGTAAAACTTTACACAGTTCCAAAAAAATTCCATAATCAATTTACTAAAAATGTTTCGTACAATACGGTAAAAAAAAATAGCGCAAACGTAAACTCACAATGAGTACGTAAAAACGTAAAGAAAACGAGAGTGATTTCTAAAAGATTACCAACAAACATTTCTCTGAAGAATTGCTCATCTCGACCTCAAGGAGGGGGAAATCAAAAGAAAACGAAGCGCTCTTCATGTGGGATTGAAATGTCTGCAAAGGTTTAGTAAATCGACGGAATCCCGGAGCAAATAATAATGACGGCCGATAGACGAAGCACCCTCAGACATAATTCAAATTCTTTGAAGCGGCCTTGCTTCTAATAATGTAACATTCGCGTCCAACAAAAACTTTCCTATTACGATCACGTAAGAACTACAATCCCTTGATCGTCATATAGTTTACCTAAATAAGCGTTATGAGGGTCTTTGATGGAGTACAATTATAGACTAGCGATGCTTGTGACGGTGTTTGTAATTTTTGCTTTGGTTTCTTTTCAATATAATTTCTGTTATTATGGGAGTATTCTTTTCTAAAGTTAGAGTGAATTCCTTTGTTATATACGTTCGTATCCGTTATTTTGTTACATATGATAACTAATTATTGTAAATCCCTTTAACACGTTCCTTTTGGAGTAAATTATTGGATATTATTATCAAAGATACTTGTTTATATTCTCGTCTGGTTGGGTTTATGTATAAAAATAAACATATAGGTACATAAAATACACCATATTAAATAAAATGATTGAATAAATGCCCTCAGCAGAAGAGACCAGATGGCTAAACTCTAGAGAGATAGGGAGACTCTGGCGTACGACCACTCTCTATTTAAAAACACAGCCTTTAGCGTATGAGTTATGGGCGGTCTGTTTCGTAGTCCCAGTCGCCTCAGATTCATGTATGATTGACAAAATTGTTTAATTGCAAAAAAAAATGTTTAATTGCAGTTACTATCATTCGCATAATGTATGTAAGTCACCTCGTGACTCACTGTCAGGTTATTAATATTATTATTTCCATAATAATAATGAGATATGAAATATTATAACTGAGATTATGTGAAGCCGATATGATTGAATCTGTTAAGGAAAATTTATTAATTAAACTTTACTAGTTTATCTTACTTTTGCCATTGTAACGAAATCATCCGGAGTTTTACAATAATTTTAAAATACGAATTTTACACCTTACAAACATAATATATAAGTAGTGTTGTAGCAGCATAAGAATATTTCCATTTGTTTGCTTATCGTGGGTGTTGTAAGAACGAAACACCTTGAAAAATAACAGAACAAAATGAATCCAAGCAGGGATCTGGTATTGCGTTTGTCCATCTTATAATGGCATTTTTCCTATCGAAGAGGCATGTTTCCCGCCAGTAAAGTAATTAAGTAAGTAGAGTATGTTATATCAATTTCTAAACGCACTTAAAAAAATTATAATAAGTTTATATAATTTATATAAACATAACATCATAGTAGCACTGTCTCACTGTCGTAACTAAAAATTGTCTCCTATATTAGGAAAACAATAGTCGAGGTCAGTCAACTGTTCTAGCTGGTACCCATACGTGAGATTACTACTAATACACTAATTGTGTTACATCGCACCGTATATAATTAATCATATAATTACAAGGCGACCCATAAGTGCCGAAGTAGGCGCCCCAGGAGACGTTAAGGGATTTGTTGTAAGGACGTTTACAGACCGAAGTGATCATACCGATTTAATAAAATATTTAAAAATTGCACGGACCATGTAAAAATTGAGGGAGATGGTAACAGTGGATATATCACCAGACTATGATTGAGGATACTGGTGAGCGACAGCATCTGTCTATTACTGGAATCGACCGAAAACTTTTTGTGGTCTTGTGACTGGAAATGCTTTATCAGCTCACCGATTCATCAGACTTCATCACCGGTCAGAATATATATTTACTTATCAAATCCAAAGATTATGCATGATAATTGAAAATTCCTATGTGAATCGTAAAAATTAGACATTTATCGAGGATTGCATACAGAAGTAAAAAAATATATCTCTTTGCCTTTCCCAATACAGGGGTTGACAGAGGCGTAGGAAATTAAATAGCTTCGACCCACCCACCCACAGAAGACATTTTTGGGACAACGTGACTGGTGGTGAGCCCGATCGGTCTTTTTTGTCCAATCCAAAGCTATAAATGGTACATATTTTTTTGTAAAAAACTCATTTGTACGAGCCTCGGGGATCGAACTCGGGTCTCTTGACTCGAATTCCGGTCACTATAGTGACTATAGAGAAGTGAGAAATTAAGAGAAAAGTTTTTCAGAGAGAAAAAGAGAGATGTTTATTTATATTGTAATATCAGATATTGATTTACTAAAAGCTAAGGGATAAATATACATTACAGCTCTTTTTGGTGATGCGAACTCAATATATTTTACTCACTGAAAATGTATTAAATACGCGTATCATACGCGCAACTCGTCAAAATTATTAGCTATAGATAAACTAATATACCTAGAGTTTTCTTCAGGCCAAAAAACATGCCTAACGCGCACTCATATTAATTGGATTCCATAACTCCTAGCTCCCTCTCTCTCTCTCCCACATTCTATTGCAATAGATTCAATGTCAAATTCCACAGCAAATTTGGAGAAGATTTATTTTCGCTTTACCGCCTAACATCATCCGGATGTAATATTATCATTAATCTTACACACCGTAAGATCAAAATCACATTGGCATCTAACTGATAAAGATTTCACCAAATATAATAAATAATTCATAGAATACTTCAATAAATATATACCGGTAGAGGGTGGATGATCAGAATTCGAGTCAAGAGACCCGAGTTCGATCCTCAGTTGGTAGTTTTTTTTTTTTTTTTTTTTTTATAGAAAAGCGAGGCAAACGAGCAGGTGGCTTACATGATTGTAAGTGATTAGCGCCGCACATGAACACCCGCAATACCAAAGGCATAGCAGATGCGTTGCCGGCCTTTGAGAAAGGTGTGGGCCTCCGGTTACCTGCACTCACCAGACGAAACGCAGAAGTTTGTTAAACTTCTACTTCACGCCGGTATTCTGTGGGGCTGTGGTACATCCTCGGTCGAGCCGGCCCATTCATGCAACAACAAAAGCTGGTGGGTGGCTCTACCACTGTAGAAGGCTCGTACCAATGCATTTTTTCAAAACTTATGTACGATTTATATCGTTGGCTTAGACATAAAGATGCGACAGGCTTACTACCTTTCATGTTGTCTCAAATAGCGGAGAAAGGGAGGTCTTAGGAACTTAATTGTTTAGACCGCTGTCAATTCCAGTAATTTAAAATCGACGTGAAGATATTTTTTAAATAAATGGATATAGACATGACTGTCGTTTTCGCTTCTTTTGTAAGTTTGTCGTGCCTAATCCACTTAGTATCAACGCGTTTGCTAAATAATAATATCTATTTTAAGCATTAGACTCAGAATTCAAACGATATAATCTCTAAATTGCGGAAAAATCCTCAATTCTAATGCGGCCCGGTTAAAACTTCCACGCGTCGCTCGTACTGGTGGAACCCCAATAGCGCTTCCTCCGCTAATGGAGTCGGTCAATTACTTAAGACCGGGGAGACTCGATCATAAATCCGGTCTATCGATCAAAGCATGCACGGTGACCGGCGGCCACACAACACCCGGATGAAATATAGCTTTTCTATTTTGCGAGCTGCACCGTGCCGGCGGCGTGATTGATTTATTATCCGGATATAAAGTTGGCTTACGAGCTATTAAGCATTTTTAAGAATACTCCGTGCTTATGCGATGCGATAACTGATAAGTTAGCGTGAAAAAAGTTTCAAGCGACTTTTATCGATATTATGGAAATTCAGGAAAAAGCACTTCGGTTTTAGTATATTACAATACCCACGATAAGTGAGGCATTTTTTTTTGGTCATATGCGGATTTTTATACGTATATATGAATATTTATCAATCTATATAAGTAAATTGTAAGAGTATTGTATGTATGATTGATATCATACATACAATGTACTTACAATATTACAATATCAATATCCAGTGTTGGGATCGGAGCAATTCATGTTTTGAGTCCTGTTCATTTCACTGTTCTTGTCTTATGCTGTTACACAGACTCATTTTATATTATATTTACATTTTTATTAATTTAGGGCAATATTATTTTATGTTCTGTGTAATTCCATTTTTTGTGTCTATTGTGATTAGACCGTGAATAATGAAAAAAAAAAAAAAAAAAAAGAATATCGTTGGTTTGGATATAAAGACGGCGACTGGATCACCACTTGTCACGTTGTCCCAAAAAAATGTCTTCGGTGAGACATGGGTCGAAAGGACTTAATTGTCAGGACCTCTGTTTATTCCAGTATTGGGTATGGCGAGAAGATATTTTATATTATAGTTACGCACTTTTTCTAGTTTTACAGTTGGATTTCTTGTGTCTTGCATAACTGGGCGATGATTAGAAACACAAACATATACCTAGATAAATTACGATACATAGTCACTCCGAGCCGAATGAGGAAGCTCAAAGTTGCTCAGCATGCTGTGGAACGGGCTACGCTCGGTTGTTCTCTGCATAACACAATTCGTAACGAAGACATCCGCAGTAGAACCAGGGCAACCTATATAGTCGTAATCAGATCAGTAAGCAATGGACCGGTTAGATAGCTTGTAGTCACAAACGTTGGGGAAGAAAGATTCTCGAGTGAAGCTTCGTATGGGCAAACACAGTTGAGATTCCCCTCCACAAAATGGGATGAAGACTTCATTGGATCCAGATAGCACAGAACCGATCTATGTGGCAATCTTTAGGGGAGGTCTATGTACAGTCTGTTCAAAGTCCACTACTTTGGGTAGATTGTAATGGTGACGTTGGTGAATATTTACATGTCTATGACTCGAGAAAAAACATTCATATTAATTATACAAATGTTAACCCATAACGGAATTCTACTACCACCAACTAAGTTATCGAGCTGTAAAATAATAAATTACAAGAGTATCCCACAAGGTTTTTCCCGACGTGTAAAAGGAATAAAAAAGGGTGACGAGATTATAAAGATCGTGGCAAAACGATTTTAATTAAAAACTTGGAAAAGTTTAATTTTAGACAATAAAAAGTCCGAGATGTTATAAAACAAAGGCAGGGCGATTTTAATTATGGATGAATCCGCAGATTTTAACACGAACATTTTTGCTTTTATATTAACTGAATTATTAAAGTATCCCAAATTAGGGATAAGGTCGCAAGGGTTCGGGGTTCGAAACTATGTTGAAAATCTCAACCGAGACACTGCTTCGAGCAACTTTGAAAATTCCCTTTTAGGATGTCTGGTTTGTAAGGATCAAAACCCTTAAAATATTTTGAATAATCATAAACTTTGGGATAAAGTTTTTAGTACTATGAAATTTATGAAGTGAATCACTACGCTCGAAAACTTTGATTTGAAATGCTGGATTCTTAATGAATGCGCTTGTACAAAGCGTTACATGTAATAATATAAACAAATGTTACAAAAAATATTAATTCATAGTATTTGTTTATTACCAAATATACTGTTTTTGTGGGAATTTTTGTGGGAAAGAACTTTTTAATATTCCCACTTTTATGTGGGTTATGGGTGCTATGAAACCAAAATTAAATTAATACTATATGTAAACACACATTAAAATTGGCCTTTATTTATTTCATATTTATTTCTATTAAAATACCTGGCCGGTTGCGCCTTTATGGCATTATCAAAGGTATCTCTCTCTCATTACAATTAAATCTTCCTATCGCCATTACTCTTCTCTCTCGCTCATCATTCATTCAATTTCTGTGTACTTCAGGCCGTAATTATTTTAATTAATTTAAAAAATTGTATTATTTATTAATAATACATAAATTAAATAAAAGTAATAAAAAATATTAAAATTTCTTCACACCATTCCCAATACAGGGGTAGACAGACGTCTAGACCGTTAAGTCGTTTCGATTCACCTTCCCCCGAAGATATTTTTGTGATAACGTGACAGGCGGTGAGCTGGTGACCGCCTGAATTTCCAAGCCAACGATATAAACCGATTGATACGAGCCTGCCACCAGGGGATCGAACTCGGGTCTCTTGATTCGAAATTCCAACTACCCGGCTGTCATGAATCGTCGTTATATATAAATTAGATAAAATTATATGTTTTTAATCTTTATTTATTTATTTTTTATTTATTTATCTTCACGCACAATCCCTGACGGGGTAGCCAGAGAGAACAGATCGCCAAGTGTCACGATCCCTACATACTTCTTTCGCTTCTTTCAGATTCATGTGATGTGATTATGAATCCGTTTTTTTATCTTAAATACCGTATATAATTCGTACATACGAGTAGGTTTAGAATAAATTGATACGAGTCACGATAGACGAGTGGTTGGGTGCTCGGAATTTCGAGTCGAGAGACCTGAGTTCGATCCCCAGGTGGCAGGCTCGTACCAATGGGTTTTTCAAAAACCTATGTACGAATTATATCGTTGGCTTGGACTGTCACGTTGTCCCGAAAATATCCTCGGTGGAAGGTGGGTCGAAGGGACTTAATTGTCTAGACTCGACCTCTGCCTACCCCTGTATTGGGAATTGCGTGAAGATACGAGTCTGCCACCAGGGGATCGCACTCGGGTCTCTTGACTCGAAACTCCCCGACTCGTCGTTATATATAAATTAGATAAAATTATATATTTTTAATTTTTAAATACCGTTCGTTCTTCTCTATTGTTGAAGGATTGCTTGTTACCTAGCCAGTGATGGTTATAGTTTCCTTTTAACTTGAACGAGCATGCTAACTTATCTTTTTAACGTTATTTAAATAAATAAAAAAAAGCTTTTAGCTAAAATAGTCCAGTAACATTATTATTCACTAATTTACGTTGGAAAGCTGCTATAAAGTCAAACGAACGTTAACGTGGAATATCATTTCGCGCCATGCGGTTGTTCTCGCCGTCGTAGTAATTGGTCGCTTCCGATTCAGTGTACAGTTCCACTAGCAGTGCAATTAAAAGAGCGCGAATTTTGACGTTTATTATAGTGATGTACCAGACGAATGGGCTTTAAACAATAACTCAAAACTAGATTAGATCGAATTGCAAAATTTTTAGTTTAGGATGCTTTAAAACTCAATAAAAATGAAATGTTTTTCTGTGATGCATTTTTATTGAATTTAAAGATAGTCACGGTAGAACTTTTTGTTGTTAATTTTAAGAAATTTATTCTGTCTTGCCTGGTTGGATTAATTTCTGACAGGTGTCGTCAACGCCCCAAAGAGGCGAACTTTCGTTCGCCTCTTTAAAAATTAAATTGATGAGAGATTTAAAAATTCAATTGATGACCAGGACACTGTGGCCCACACGCATCAGTTGAAATTCAGATCAGAGTTAACAGCATTTACACGGTACGTCAGAGGTTATGTATTCGAATATCGCCCATGTCAGATGATATTTTAAATTGAAGAGCATTTGTTGAGCACTTGTTTAAATTAAAGAGCATTATTTAAATACTATGGAGCATTTGTTCTTTATGTGTTATATTTAGCTTAATATTTTATTTACATATTTACGCAAACCGTGTTGAAAAGGTGACGTACATATAAATGTTGGTGTATAACAAAAAGTAATACATTGAATACACAAGAATATAATAGAAGAGAAAGTTACAAAATCATGTACAGGTCTGGGACTAAATTAAAAAGATGTACAAAGGGAAACAATGCCACCAATCAACAAATATTTTCTTCCAATTCCAACGAACATCGGTCGTTCTTACCTGCCACTCCCATCGGAGCTCAGCCCAAATCAATCGAGAGAGAAAACCTCCAATATAATAGAATTGAATTATCGCCTGAAATGAAGCCGGGAGAAAGCTAGGGTTGCTAGTTATATTCCTGATAATTTGAAAATAATAACCGACTTGTTAAATTAATTAGGTTCTGTTCATGTATGAGTGAATCAACAAAAATCAAGAAGTCAAATTTTGTATTTGGTTTTTGGTTTAATCTTAAAATGCTCTCAAACTTATAATTTTGTTCTTGTGTGCAATTTCAAGGAAATCAGAACCATTGAAGTTTAAATATAGTATTAATATAATTTCAGTAGTAAAAATCACAATCAGCAGCTGACATAACCTCGACGATAATCGGCGGTTTGTCACGATATGTATATCATATATGAATTTTTCTTGAATCGATGTGAATTTTTCTCCGAGGGGTCTCCTCGTGATCGGGCTCTGAGATCCCTTAGTTCTTTACCCATTTGGAAGTTTTTTTTTCATTTATTAGATGACGCAGCTCTCCTCCTTGATCAAGTTTGAGGGCCCTGGTTTTTTAAGTTTCTAGATATGATACTGTAAATGCCTTCGTGTCGACATTGTCAGTAGCGGATAAAATTTTAATCAACATGATTCAATGAATAGCAATCCTTATTGTGTTCAGATTTCGACAGTACTTTTCCATCACGCAAACAAAAACAATGGGTAACTTGCTTACCGCTCATATCAAATATATGATATATTATTCTCAATTTTTTACTTTTACAGGCTGTTGAGTAAGTGCGATTTATAAACCGATATTTAGGTGGGCCAAAAAGACCTAATTATCTAGACCCCTGTCTATCACAATATTAGGAATAGCGTGAATATGTTTTAAATAGATAAAAATCATAAATAGTGTAAAAATCATATTGAAATTTAGATGCCTGAACCTAATACACAACAGGCACAACCCTAGTGCAAGGGGGAATAAGACGTGCGCCGCCAAATGAAAGAATCAGTAATTCGATTGTATTCGCTAACAAACGATGCGATATCGAATGGGACGTTTGTTTCCGTGTCGTTCGCGTAACGTAATAAAGTAAATTGTTATAGAAATCTTCTATGCAACAGGTCCGCCATTACAACGACAGTAACATTCAACCGCTCCACTACGCATCCGTAGAAAGAGTGAAATGAAAATGGAAATCCATTCGAAATCCCTTTTACTCCGATCGTTATGAATATAACAGTGGAATACGACATTTATTTCAGAGCGTTTCATTATAGTGTAACATTTTACGAATTCAATCTACATTCAGTCTTACTCTCAATAAGTCTTATACGTTAATATTTCAAATAAAAAAGTTTGTGTGTTTCAGTTGTAATTTCAGACGGCGACAGGCTCACCACCTGTCACGTTGTCTCGAAAATATCTTCGGTGGAAGGTGGGTCGAAGGGACTTAATTGTCTAGACTAGACCTCTGTCTACCTCTGTATTGGGAATGGCGTGTAGATATTTATTTATTTATTTTATTTATCTATTTGTATGTTTCTGAATGTTTGTTAAGTCAAAAGAGATGAACATTGAAGGGAACGATATAAGTTAAATATTGAATTTGAAAATAAAGTTTTCACAATTTTATTAAGTTGTATATCATTATTCAATGAAAAATGTTAAATCTCAGTTAATTAAATCTTTAGTTTTTTCATTTATGTTATAAAAATCCCATCATGACCCAAAGCCCATCATGCCCATCCCAAGCCCATCATGGCTTAAAATCTCGATAACACAAATGCAAAATAATAAGTAATTAGATGTTTTAAAAAAAGTTAAGTTTTTATAATCTTTATATTATTTTCATGAGATCTTACGGGAACGACTCGATAATCTCTCGGGACCTTTAGGAGCATTCCTCACGTGATGTGGCTTAAGAAATGGTTAAGAGTTTAAAGTTAAAATAATTAAAAATTCCTTAGCTTTAAAGGCAGAGTCATTACTAACTATCGGGTCGTCAATTTAATGTCTTAATATTAAATTAATTTTGTCTGAAATAATAAATTAATTTCATTCAATTCTGTATATATGTACATATTGATTACTAATACGAAGTGAATATTTATGTTAAGAAAGTTAATAATACATCTGACTCAGTGCAGGCTTAAGAAAATGTATATGAAGTTATAATATAATATGAAGTTATGTAGTTTTCAAAAGTATTGTTTGTTATTCTAACTTTAATGAAAAAAAAAGATAGTAAGATTATAAATGCAAAATGTTTGTTACTTCAAATGAATACATGAAAAAATTGATTAATAAAAATGTTATAAATGTAATGCAATAAATTATTTTACGTAAATCGAAATAGAACATTTTCAAACAAACACCGAAAGTTAATTAATTAAAAAAGTTTAACATTTGAAAGCAATTAGAATATACAGAGTACCAAAGTTAATTAAAACTGTAACTTTATTATAAATCAAGCATTACAAATTTCGAGAAAGGTTTCCAATAACGAAATTGTAAAATTATTTCATCGTCCATGAAAACGACATTGAAATCCCTTAAAAACTCGAGAAGCAAAAAGAACTTGTAACTTAATTTTCTTCGATTCCAAACAATGCTGGAATTAGTAAACTTTTGAGTCGAAGCAATTTGTAAAGCAATTTGAATAATGTTTGATGATATTTGATGCATAATAGACTTAATTTTATGAAGTTCGTTTAAAATCCAATTGAGAACACATTTACTGTCAGCTAAATTGATTTTAAGAAAAAGTCACGATAGCCGTGTGGTTGGATGATCGGAATTCGTGTCAAGAGACCCAAGTTCTATACCCAAGGATCGTGTACCGATAGATTTTTTCAAAACTAATGTACGATTTATATCGTTTGCTTGGACATCAAGACAGCGATAAGCTCACCACCTGTCACATTGTCCTAAAAATATCTTCGGTGACAGGTGGGCCGAAAGGATTTAATTGTCCGGACCTCTGTCTACCCCAGTATTGGGAATGGCGTGACTATATTTTGTCTTAATTGATTCGTTATAAGTGGGGAAAAAAGAAAAATTTACCCCACTTATAACGAATATCATCGGTTCGAATATCAGAATTGTAAAAATTATTTAACAATTCTCGCAAAAGTGACTTGCAGATAGTTGGTCCAAAATTGTGATATTATTATCACAGGATATTCATATTTGTTAGTGATGTATTCACTAACATAAAATATGTCGATAAACGTTGCTATTTTCAAAGCCTTTTCCTTCGTGTCTTACGACAGTCAGAAAAAGAAAAATGGTGATAAATGACCGATAGCTACTATATTTCATTAAAAATTTTTAAATTGTTCTAAAATCCATCAAATTTTATGTATACCTTTTAATTATCGTTTCCCCGTATTCATCTAGTTCACAGTCGTTCAGAGAATTTAAGTGGTGTGGAAAAAGCATGCTGGTTGTACACATAGTAATATTTTATTAGATTGCTTTAATTTTGAAATTATTTGTTTTCCGAATAAAATAATGTGACAATAAAGATAAATATTAAAATAATAAATAAAAAAAATAAAATATAAAATACCTTCACGCAATTCCCAATACAGGGGTAGACAGAGGTCGAGTCTAGACAATTAAGTGCCTTCGACCCACCTTCCACCGAAGACATTTTCGGGACAACGTGACAGGTGGTGAGCCCGTCGTCGTCTTTATGTCCAAGCCAACGATATTCGTGCATAAGTTTTTGAAAAACCCATTGATACGAGCCTACCAACTGGGGATCGAACTAGGGTCTATTGACTTGAAATTCCGACCACCCAACCACTCGGCTATCGTGACTTTTTTTATATTAAAAATAATTAATTATATTAAAAATTGAGTATGATTATTTTATTAAAATAATCATACTCAATTTATGTTATAATAAAAAATAACAATCAATTATTTTTTAAGGAACTATTTCGGGATCGTGATTAAAGTAACTCCTTGATTTAATACATATAGGAGGGATGAAACATGACAAATAAAAAGCACTTACCCCAGACAGTGTTTTGATATTGTGCAAAGCGTCCTGAGCTTTCAATGCCGCTTTGCGCGTGAAAAACGTCACAAAACAGCACCCTGTAACAAAAGCGCACACTGACGTAACATGGCCGCACACAGACAAACAAAGACTAATGCCTACATAGTTACACATGGACACAATCTCTACATATGTGTTGAACATAAACATTATCGAATCTTAGCGCAGGCGCAAGAATAAAAGGACAATAATGATACAAACAATAATAGCACAAAGTTTTAAAACTATAGTAAATCTGTAACCTAAAAATGTCCCATGGGAAGTTTTTTATGCTTGCTTTAGTCTGCTCCCTTGCTCCGGTGACAATTAGGAAACTTCTGTATCTAAACAAAAAATCTGAACCTGTTAATTAATAAAAAAAACTCGATTCATTATTATTTTTATTATTTTATTATTTATCTTCAGGCACAATCCCTGACGGGGTAGCCAGAGAGAACAGATCGCCAAGTGTCACGATCCCTACATACCTCATATTCATAAATATGTTAAGTGAGCATTTACTTAATACTTTAATACTATACGTACTAACGAGTATAAACCTTTATTAATTTAATAACCGTATTTTATATGAAAAGTTACAATTAATATTACTTCAAAAAAAAAAAAGACACTTCTGAGCCTTCTAAACATGATTACCTCTTTTAAATTGATGATGTACTGGTACATTTACTCGCGTTTGTTCTCTAAAACGGGGCAGTGCCCAAGAAAAAACATGTTCGTATAAGCTCAAACCTCATTCAAGTTGATCAATTATCTTAACTTCTCATGCATCAGACAAAAGGCATTAAGATCACAAAAAGGGTCAAATACTTGTTACTTGTACTTTGGACTAATATTGACTTCGGTTCTGTTCTGTCTGATTTCGTGCAATAGTGCGATATATTTTTATCTGAAGCAAAACTAACTTAGACAGTTTTAACAGTGGTAGAGCCACGCATCAGCTTTTGTTGTTGCATGAATAGGCCGGCTCGACCGGGGAAGTACCATGAGCTAACAGAATTTCGGCGTGAAGTAGAAGTCTAACAAACTTCTGCGTGTCTTCTGGTGAGTGAAGGTAATCAGAGGCCCACACACTAACTGGCTCTAAGGCCGGCAACGCGTCTGCTATGCCTCTGGTATTGCGGGTGTCGATGGGCGGCGGTAATCACTTACCATCACGTGAGCCACCTGCTTGTTTGCCTCCCTTTTCTATAAAAAAGTCATGCCATTTTAGTTTCTAAATAAAATTTTAAGGTTCTTAACCTCTAAAAATTTAAGCGATCCGATTGTCCTAATGATTCAAATATAATTTTCGCTGCAGTCATTCCGTAAAAAGTCAACCTCAGTATTCGACACGCAAACCTTAATGCGTGCATGTTAGACGGGAAAATAGCGTGTTCATGTTAATCAGTTTGCACGCTACCGTCACTTTGAGCGGGCAAACTAGGTAAAGACGACTTTTAAGTTAGCTTTTTAATAAGCTTTCTTTGTTTACCTCCTTTAGGCGTTGTTTCTTGTCAGTCAGACGGCAATGAAATTCCCATTAATATAAATCATTCTCTATTTAACAATTAAAGACAGCAAAGGATTGTGTAATTATTTATGTTGTTTGAAATTTAATCAAATTTGTTTGAGCTTCAAATTCGTTGTAACCTTACTTAAAATATTATTCGTGTAATTAAATTCTTTGAAGCCTGAAAATAGCGGACGAGCGGTGCTTTAATTTTATAAAATAAGGATTGAGATAATGTGAATTAATTTGATTTTAAATCAAAGCTTTGAGCTCGCGATGTCAGTACATACAAATTAAATTCAATAAAACTGCAAACATGAAATTGGACCAATTATATTGATTATCGCTTGGTCTGATCGCGGTGGAGCTTTCGCGCCTTCTGATTACTATTTAAAATAAAACATTTTTTATTTGAACGTAAGTTTTGCGTTCTATTAAAGCTGGTAATTCAGTGATATAAGTCATTTATTATTATTTTCTTTCAATAAAGTTATAATAAATTACTATATATACTGCACACACAATATAAATAATTTTTTGCAATAATTGATTAAATTTATAATAATAATAAATAAATAAATGTTTATTAGAAACAATATTATAATGTTAAAGTAGGTAAACAGAATCCAGTCCATCTCTAAACTAGGTAAAAGATCTGAATTTTAGACAACAGCACTCTTCTTAAATATATGACTTATTTTAAACTAATTTTTACATTTCGCAAAGGTATAAGGTATCAACATAATGTAAATATATAGGTACATAAATTAATAACACTTTTTTATTTACTTTCGTTTATACATATCCCTGCTTGATTGTGAGTTCATTAGTGTATGAAATGATGAGAATATGAAGTTTACTTTTTAAATAGTAATTATATATGAGAAAAATTTAACAATGCGTTTAATAACATTTAATTCATTATCAAAATTTAGCGTATTTAATAACATTTAATTCATATTATATAATTTTTAAAGCATATGCTGAACTTTTATGTGATTAAATTAAAGAGAAATAAGTTAAAATTTCAACTGACCCGGATGGGATTCGAACTCATTACCTTCGCCGATCCGTGGCCTTCGCGAAGGTCTCTTTAATTTAATCAACATTTAATTCAAATAATAATAAACATGCAGTAGTTAAGGCTTTGGCTAACAGAGTTGGCATATTGCTGTGGTCTCCACACTATGCAAGAGCTATATCGTGGGGCCCGGCAATACGGATATGACAGTATAATTTTTTTTACCTCGGTCTATAGTAGTTTAAAAAAAAAAACCTTCTCGCCACTCCCAATACTGGAGTAGTACTGGGTATAATCGGAAATCGATTCAAGAGACCCGAGTTCGATTCTCCGATGTCAGGTTCGTACCAATGGATTTTCCAAAACATATGTACGATTTATATATATTTATTATATTTGCTTGGACATAAAGGCGACAGGCTCACCACCTGTCACGTTGTTCCAAAACATGTCTTCGGTGAAAGCTTAGTGGAAATGACTTAATTATCTAGACCTCTGTTTACCCCTGTATAGGAAAGATAAAAACAATTTGTGGACATAATTGTAATGATTTCCAGCATCTGTGACAGTCTGTATGACCCGTTAGCCTAGTTGGTGTCTTTGCTTTCGAAGTTAAGGGTCCCAGTAGTCCCGGAATTCCTGTAGTGTCAAATATTTGTGTGATGAATATTAATGTTTTCACTCGGATCTTCAATAATTTCAATGTATATATAAGTGCTTATCTGTGATAATTTATATAACACATTTATGCAAGTATATTGCACCTTTGACTATGACACCGAGATGGCGACGGTGGGTCAAAAACACCATTTTCTAGTATTGAGAATATGTTGAAAGTTATTTAAAATTACATCTACATATACATTTATGGTTTATTATTTCCATTCATTGTACACGCATGTGTTTCGAGTGAATTTACAAAGCACTGAAAGCTTAATTGTTACAGTCGAAGCAACGAAACTTTCTTCATTACCTTGAAATACCAGTCTCTACTAATCTCTATTACCTGAAAAATCCCTTGCGACCAATTTCGACCTCATACTTAATAAACGGAGCACCATTAATTTAGTTCCGTGGACAGAGACGACGGATAAAGTTTACGATCCTGTTGAGACAAACTTGACTTGCATCCACACGGCAACGTGCATTAAACGAGTTGTTAAACTGTTAGCTATTGTTCCATAAACTCGTACTGTCTGACAACAGGCCGTGGATGAGTGGCGCACACACCGGTTTTCATGGTGTCGCCAGCTCAGAAGACCCGGGTTCGATTCTTAGTTGTTTTATTGAAGAAAACACCTTTTCTATATTTTTTTAGTTCTGGGTGTTTGTGTTACTTTCGTTGTTTCTGATTGGATAATACAAGTTCTTAAGCTATTTACTTTGGGATCAGAACAATGTTTGTGATGTTGTCCCTATCTATGAATGTATTTATTATTGAAAACATTTGTTGAATAAATGTTTATATTATATATAATCATCATCAATATTAATCGTAAATTAATTATTGACGATGTCCATCGACGAGTGGCGTTTATAAGGTTTCTCGTGGTATCGCCAGCTCTGAGGTCCCGGGTCCAATAATCAAAATTAGCATCATAACATTTTTTTTGATTTTGCCTCTTTCTATGTATATCTATGCAGCATGTATGTCTTAATGTACAAAAACATAAGGTTGCTTGTGCTTTATTTATGGGAATTTGATAAAAAATTAGCTAGCAGTCCATCGCGTGTTGAGTGGATAAAGCAGACTATTAGGCCAAACGTGCGTAAAAATACTTATTTATATTTCTATTATTATACTGTTACCCCAAGAACTAAGTATTTTTACGTTATACGTAAAAATACTTAGTTCTTGGAGTTGACGCTTTGTTAACTCCAAGAACTAAGACGAACAGTCTCATAACCCGTAGTAAAAATGGTATTATCTCTCCAACTGGGATATAACTCCTATAAGCATCCACGATTCGAGTACAAACATTCATTCACCACACAAATGCATGCCCCTAGCGGGATTAGAACCCACAACCCCTGGTTTCGAAGGCGGGATCACTACCAAGTACGCTATCGGGGCATCTACCCGATGACCGCTGTGCGATTCGTATGTTCTTCATAATATTAAACTATTAATTAATTTTCATATATGTACTACAGCACAATGTAGCGATGTCGAGCAACGTAAACGAATAAGACAACAATTAAATAACTCGGTGACGAGAACAAAATAAAACATAATAATGTGTACGAAACAATGGTTCATATCTGGATGAGCCATGCCCGGGGGCTACACGCTGGTAACCCTCTTGGCACTGACAATAAGGCACGTTTTCACATGGCGGCGTTCAGGGGAAGCTTTTTCAAACAAAAGACGCGTAACAAAGCATACAAAAATGTCAACATGTACGCCCGGCTCTTTGTTGGAATGCAAAACAATGATAGGATGGCCGACGTGTGTGTAAATGGTTCTTAATAAAGTGAGTGCAAACTTTCGGCTGAATTGCGGGACATAATTATTACTATTTTCTTGTTCCATTTAAGTAGCTACGACGGCATGTTTATTTTATAAATAAACTTATGAATATATATATAAAGTACATACGACGTTACCAACGTCGAACGATAGATATATGCAACGTCATATACATTACTCTGATCCCATAGAAATAGCTTAAGCACTTGTATTATGGAATCAGAAACAACGAAGTTACCACAAACACCCAGACCCAATAATAGGAATAAAAACATGTCTTATACATTGACCCGGTCGGGAATTGAACCCGGGACTCTAAAGCTTGCTACACCATGAAACCCGGTGAGGACGCTACACGTTAACGAAGGTGGACAGTATCAAATTATTAATATTAAAAGCAAAATGTTATAAGGAGTAATTCGGGCTTCCTTTATTTAAGAAAAATAATTAGTGTTCCGCGTGGAGTTAGGGCTGCTAGTGTGATATAAAAAGGGTAACTTACAAATCAAATACAAAGAGGTTCGGAAGGCTTATGAGTTGTGATTTTTTGCAAATAGAAATATTTTTTAAGTTTAAGCTTAATTAAATATTTAAAAAAAAATATTACCATATAATATAATACGATAGTCAACTATAATAAGTATTATTTACTATCAATACTAACGAATACTAGCTGACCTAGCAAACTTTGTTTTGCCATATACATGCACAATATGGCTATAAACAATAAGGGTTGGGACATAAGGGTAAAAATTTAGGGTTGTTTATATTTTTAATGCCACATTATATAAAACTAAAAGTAAAAAAAATGTGAGCCGTCATGGGACGCCTGGCAGATGTGAAACATCGTGTGTGTACAAGTAATATGCATAAAAGATAATATTATTACGGGAATTAAATATATGTATTATATAATATAGAAATTTTTTTTTAAATATAGCCTAATGAAAAAATGAAGTATTACGAATTTCTTACAGAAAATGGTAACTTTATTTAATAAACATTTATTTACATTTGATATAACGGCAAGCGTCGCCACGCCAACTATTCGGTTTTCAAGTGAGCCTATAGATGTTTTGTATTTTATGTTACCTTGAAGCGATATCTAGCGAAACGATTTGAAACTCATGAAATTCATGAAGTTATGTTGTTACAACATATTAGTATTGATACAATCCTGAAGATGTCGCTTATGAACAATTTGCTTTTTCAATACGCAGATTTCTGTTTAATTTATGGTGTTTTTTATTTTGCAGAAAAACAGTACCTTTCGTCGTAATGATATTTTATTATATGGACCATTTGTTTTTTATGTAAAAACTAGACTCTATTAAGTATTAAATTTGCTAACTTCAAAATCTATAAGTTTGTTTTAATCTTTTCTATAAGTTTGCTATGATATGGTTCTATGTATAAGTAATAAGAAACTAACGTATCGTTCAGAGTTCGGAGCATTTTTTAAAACAGCTGTTAATCTTAATAATATATTATGATATTCTAACAAGAGTACAAGAGCGCTCCTGAGTATTTTGATTTTCTCAAAAATTGATAAATCTTAAAATGATTAATCCAATGAACAATAGTACACTAATTTAAAAAGGGATTTCAGTGTTTAATTATAAACCTTAATCCTCATGTAATAGGGTGTAAATTACGTTAGACGATATACGAAAGCCTATGAAAGTGTATGTTTATTCGTTTTAAAACTTATTGAACCTTTTTGACTATAAGGAAATGACCTTTCATGTAAAAATGAAATCCTAATATAATTTACATAGCATTCCCGCAATCGCTCAGAATATATGATGTTGTTCCTATATGTGTCACTCAACCAGAGTGATCGGATCGGATTGAAAACAATTAATTTTAGAGACCTCTGTCTACCGCTGTATTGGGAATGGCGAAAAGATATTTTTTTTGTCTCGGGTCTGAGTGTATGTGGTACATTCGTCGTTTGTGATTCCACAGCATACGTGCTTAAGTTACTTGCTTGGGGCAGAGCCATGTATATGATGTTGTCCCTTTCTATATATGTGTCTAGTTTAGTTTAGTTTCTTCTGGCGCTCCGTGGATCAGCAGTATCTTCCGGCGACTGCGCATCTCAAATTGGTCTACATTCCGAGCGAGAAGCTCCATTTGCTGTTGAAGACTGCTTAAGACGTCCATAATAAATTTCTTAAAGGAAGCATAGTCTGCAGCTACAGATTCAGTGTTTAGTGTTTGTGGGAGAACTAGGACTGTGTCTATGTATGTACTCGTCTGTACATGTGCTGCATCAGCTCAAACTAACCTTTGCTAGCGCCTGTGATCTTGTCCCGTAGCACGTTGATCTGGTGTACACGTCCAAATTCCTCGAACATCTGCCGCAGATCGTTCTCGTCCATACTCCGCGGCACTTGACCCACGAACATCTGGAATTCGATGAATAGAGCAACCTATTAAATAAAATAATAATAAATAAATATAAATATCTTCACGCAATTCCCAATACAGGGGTAGACAGAGGTCAAGCCTAGACAATTAAGTCCCTTTGATCCACCTTCCACCGAAGATATTTTCGGGACAACGTGACAGGTGGTGAGCCCGACGCCGCCCTTATGTCCAAGCCAACGATGAAATTCGTACATAAGTTTTTAGAAAAACTCTTTGGTACTGCCACCTGGGGATCGAACTCGGGTCTCTCGACTCGAAATTCCGACCACCCAACAACTCGGCTATTGTGACTTATAAGCCTATTAAATAAAAGTAAAAAAATAAAAATAAAATATCTTCACTCAATTCCCAATACAGGGGTAGACAGAGGTCGAGTCTAGACAATCAAGTCCCTTCGACCCACATTCCACCGAAGATATTTTCGGGACAACGTGACAGGTGGTGAGCCCGTCGCCGTCTTTATGTCCAAGCCAACGATATTCGTACATAAGTTTTTGAAAAACCCATTGGTACGAGCCTACCAGCTGGGGATCGAACTCGGGTCTATTGACTCGAAATTCCGACCACCCAACCACTCGGCTATCGTGACTTTCCTATTAAATGGGGCAATCCATTAAATTCATAGTTTTCGTTTATATTAAAGTTAGGATAGCCGAGTTGTTGGGTAATCGAAATCGGAGTAAAGAGTTCAATCAACAGATGGTAAGCTCATACCAGTGGGTTTTTTCAAAACTTACGATTAATATTGTTGGTTTGAACATAATGGTATATGTGTGTCAAATTTAATTTAAGCCGTGTTTTATGTCACTACCATACCTATAAGCATAAGAAACTTTTACATTTATAATATAAGCGTACAGTAAAAATAGGATGTTTGTTATAAAAAGTTATTTTATAAAATAACCCACCGGCCTACTAAAAGCATCCAACAGAATTGAATCAATATTTGGAAAACTTGGTAAGTACAAAGTTATCATAACTTATTCATCTTCACGGGAATATTCAACGGGGCAACTTTTTGATAAATCCATAACAACTTTTCAGCAGTTCAAGTTATTTATCAGTTTGCGGAACTGAATATTGAGCATTTGAATAGACCAATTAAGGATAATCAGTTACAGAAAATTGTGATGCTAAATGGTTTAAGATTCAGTATGCATAAATAAATAAAAATAATAATACAAGAATATTCTCAAATCTTCGAAATATAAATAGCATCGTAATAAACGTACGTAAAGAGCACTAACGAGTGGGCTTGCGGTAACATGATATGTGCGTTTCGTGTTGAAGAGGAACAATTGAGCGAACGGTAAGAAGAGAAAGAGAAAAAACAAGAAGAGAACAAGGCGTAGAAATAGAAGACTTGCATAATTAAGTACGCATAATCACATATGTGAAATTTGTGTTCTCTGATGAGAAAACATCTGTATCCAGTTGGACTTCCTTTAATAAGAACAAAACCCTAAAATACTGGCTTCTCTCTTCGATTCCGCTATCTATAAACCGAAACAGTGTTTCCATATATTATTTTTTATTTTTACATAGATAAATACATATACCTAGTCAGGTCATAAATTCTGTCACATGTTTAACCTAAAATAATTAAAACAAGTTTATTCATTATGTAACTATTCATATACCAAAACGAAGTTAACAAAACATAGATTCTTATGACACTAACGTTTATTCAAAATGACCTGCGTGGTTTGAATACAGTCTTCATTTAACACCCTATTGACCGTGGTTCTGCTTAACCCCATCTAAAGGGCCAACAGTTTCTGCTTACGATTGGGATTTCATTGAATTCGCGCCTTCACAGCTTTTATCACTGCTGGAGTCCTAACAGAACGAGGGCGACCACTTCTTGACCTGTCATCTACACTAGAGTCTTCATTGTATCGTTTGAGGGTACGATAAACGAATCTTTTGGTTATATTCAAATTTTTCAGTATGTAACTTGAATTGGCGCGTAACCGCAACGATGCAACGCAATAACTGCAACACGGTCATCTTTAAGCGTCCACTCCATATTTAAATATGAGTAAAATTCTAAAAAATAAACAGTTTTTTTTTCATGAACAATTCGAAATTCGAATTGAATAAACTTTTTAGTGGCCAGCATCCTGAAAGAAAAGTTTTTACTGTGTGACAATACTTATGTATATATATATATATATATATATATATATATATATATATATATATATATATATATATATATATATATATATATATATATATATATATATATATATATATATATACATAGGAACAAAATCGGAAACAACGAACGTATCAACAATACATAGATCCGAGACATTGAAGAAAAAATGGGTTTTCCCACCCGTAGGGGAATCGAGGCCTCAGAGCTGGTGACACTATGAAAACTAGTGAACGCCACTCATTCTCGCTTCATATAGCCTATATACATACGAAGGCATATAAAAGGTACAAAAATACGTCCATTCGCCAAAAACTTTGTAAAAAATTATGTGTTTTTCTTTCTACGAATAAATAAATATTTTTTGTTATACGGACAATATTTATTTTTATTTAGTTATATTTTTTACTATTGTATAAAAATTGAGCTAATGGGAAGTAAGTGACTACTGCAGCCGATAACACCTACAAATCATTTTAAAGGAATCAGGTTACAGAGGCATTACTCTTGAGGAATAAGAAAGACTTAATAATTTGACTGAGACAGAATGCCTTCCAGCTAGTAATTACACCGGTTATACCTTCAAACCGAAGGAGAGCATTTGTAAACTGCTATTTGGCGGCGGAAATAGGCAAGAGTGCGGTATACACTCAGACGACCCCTAGTCAGAGCAGGAGTCCACGACTTTCAACTCTTTAAATGTATTACTAAAGCACATAAAATATCGGAGTAAGAATAATACCACTCCCATCTTCAAGTGGTAAAGGCGGTTGTGATGATACGATGACTTAACCACATAATTAGCCACTTAAATGAATTCCAACAAAATGAAAGTGCATTAAATTTGTACAATGAGTCGGCGTCAGCAAATGTAGCGAAAATTTAAAGCAATCAGTAGTGGCACTGGAAGCGCTAACGGAGCGCCGCGCGGTCGCTTGGAACCTTTTTAATTACGTCAATATATCACTTCGTTTGGGAGAATTCAAAGTTCGCACTCATTTAGCTTGCACAGGTTAACTTTATATCGGCGAGTCGCATTTGCGGAAATTTCCTATATGAAAGCAGGGGAAATAAATTAGAGAATGATTGAATCGCCATTTCTTGTGTTAACGCGATTATTACACATTCGAATAAAACAATTTTGTATGGAATTTACTGCGTTTTCTTTTGTTTTTTTAAACTTCCCGGCGTTTCGTCGGCTTTTTTTGTTATTTTATTGTAAATACAAATGAATATCTATGCGAGTGTTTTGTACCGTTGGCTTGGACACTACGACGGCAATAGGATCACCACCTGCCACGTTGTCCCAAATAGGCTTCGGTGAAAGGTGTATCGAAAAGACATACGAGTGTAGTCTAGACGTCGGTATACTTCAGTATTGGGAAATATACATTTTCCAAATTTTCATTAAATTCAAAGTCCGATGATTCACGCTGATAGATCACTATCCACTCAGCATCTATATTTATATGGTGTATGAATGTATGGTAGTGGATAGTGACCCAAAAACGTATGAGCAATGCGTCTGACGTCAAAGGAGAACAAACACTGATAATAAATGATAAATGTTGCGTGTAATACCGCACCTGAATATTTTGGACCGTAATGTGAGAATCGCGTTCCCATAACAGATACAGAGCGTTATCGTTGAGGCACCATCTAATCTAGGTCACATGAGGCCATAGATTAACTCATACTAAAATAAATATCTTCACGCAATTCCCAATACAGGGGTAGAAAGAGGTCAAGTCTAGACAATTAAGTCCCTTTGACCCACCTTCCACCGAAGATATTTTCGGGACAACGTGAAAGGTGGTGAACCCGTCGCCGTCTTTTACCTGTGGATCGAACTCGGGTCTCTTGACTCGAAATTCCGACCACACAACCACTCGGATATCGTGACTCATACTACATACATAAAATTTAACATACAACTATGTTGTGGAATATATAGTTATATAGTTGTGATGTATACCTATAAGTAATTGTCGTCCGATAAAAACATTACCATTTACGTTTAGCGCCTATAATTTAGATGCAAAGTGAAACATTGGCACACAGGCTTTAATTTAAAAATTAATGTGCTAACTTCAAAATTTATTTAATCTATGCCCAGGGTTATATATAATAAAAAGAAAAAACAATTAAAAAATGTAAATTTATGGTAAATTTGCTCGATAAAACTTCGTAATCATAGAACAAAACAATACGATACAACGAGTTAATTTGTTACAAACTATAGATCTAGAGCGTCTGTGTTAATAAGTTATCTATGCAGATAATGGTTATATCTAAAGGACATTCAGACAGAACCGTAAACAAGTTGTCATTTCACATAAATACTTTATACATATAACATATACACAGTCAGGTCATAAGTATTCATACAATAAAAAAATTTCTTTTAGAATGCTGACCACAAAAAAGTTTATTGAATTCGAATTTCAAATTGTTAATGAAAATAAAACTGTATATTTTTTAGAATTTTACTCATATTTAAATATGAAGTGGACACTTAAAGATGACCGTGTTGCAGTTATTGCGTTGCATCGTTGCGGTTACGCGCCAATTCAAGTTACATACTGAAAAATTTGAATATAACCAAAAGATTCGTTTATGGTACCATCAAACGATACAATGAAGACTCTAGTGTAGATGACAGGTCAAGAAGTGGTCGCCCTCGGTGTGTTAAGACTCCAGCAGTGATAAAAGCTGTGAAGGCGCGAATTCAATGAAATCCCTAACGTAAGCAGAAACTGTTGGCCCTTCAGATGGGGTTAAGCAGAACCACGGTCAATAGGGTGTTAAATGAAGACTTAGGGCTTCGGGCATATCGAAGAAAAACAGGACATCGTTTGAATGATCGTCTAATTGACCTGAGACTGAAGAGATGCTGCGCTTTGTTAAAGCGGTACGCGGGAAATAATATCGGGAAAAAAAAGTCCAGATTTGAATCCGTTAGATTACAAGGTATGGCAACACTTGGAGTAAAAGGCGTGCTCAAAGCCTCATCCTAATTTGGAGTCACTCAAGACATCCTTGATTAAGGCAGCCGCCGATATTGACATGGACCTCGTTAGTACTGCGATAGGCGACTGGCCGCGCAGAATGAATGCCTGTATTCAAAATCACGGAGGTGATTTTGAATAAACTTTAGTGTCATAAGAATGTATGTTTTGTTAAGTTCATTTTGGTATATAAATGGTTACATAATGAATAAACTTGTTTTAATTATTTTATATTAAACCTGTGACAGAATTTATGACCTGACTAGGTATATATGAGATACGACAATAGTCGCGGTAGCCTAGTGGTCAAAGCGTGTGAATGAATGAATGAATTGTAGACCACAAATTAATACAGGAAAGTAAGTTGACTGTACAATTTAGAGGCCTTTGGTTTTTAATATGGCCGTTTGGTATAAAAACGAATGAATTGTTCGATTCACGGGCCAACACCACTAAAATTAAAAGTACTGAATTTACGATGCCTTAAGCGGTGAATGAAAACATCGTCATGAAACCTGTGCTTTTGAGGAATAATACTAAGAAAAACTGGAGAAGCATGGTGGACGTTCCCCAGCTGAAAAGTTTGGCGATTTTACATTGACTCGTGTGGGAATCGAACCCGCGACCTTGATGGCGACACCTAGAAAACCAGTGTTGCCACACTTCATCGGATGTCGTCAGAAATATAAGTGTAATTAACAGGAAATTGAAGGATAAATTATAAATATCTCCCCTTACCTTAATGTAATCGGGGTCAGGCATTTCGGACTTCTCGTCATTGTTGTTGTTATTGTTGTTTATACTTGTGTTGTTGTTGTTGTTGTTAATGCCCATCGTCATCCCACTGTAACAAAGATAAAGGAATTGAGGATAAATTGTAAAAAGTCAATTTACCCTATGTAAATCTTGTATGTATAATTGGTTACGAGAACATTTACGGCTCTAAATAGTTATATAAATGTTATATAAAATAATAATTGTAATCTGTTAAAATTTATGAATTTGACATCAATTCATGTAGTTGTCAATGGAGTTATCTTTCTGGTTTGCTCATTTTATTTTAATATTTAATAAATCGTGACAAGTGGCGAGCCTGCCAAAGAGTTAGGGTTTAACTCGGCGGTATAATTCCATCTTTTCTGGCTTTCTGGCTCTAAATAATAATTGTTTGTGAGTTTACGAATATTCTTGAGAGGATATCAACATAGATAAACGCCCGAGGCGACACAGGCGAAGGAATACTCGAAAAATAGCAGACACAAGCATTGCAGCTTTGTCGGAGTGTACAACAGTAATACTAGTAATGTTATTTGACATTGATAGTACTCTTAAAGAAAGAAAAAAGAAGAAAAAGAAAACAAGACGTTATATAGACCATGGCGGCAATACACTAGGGGCGAGGTGCCTGGTAACGCCATAGCCTATCCGTTTTGCCAACAGTGACAAATAATTAGGGCATAGCCTCATTTTAGGAGAAGTCCTGAAGTTAATTTCATAATGTTAAAGTAAGGTAAATAACATTGTCAACATTAACAACAAAAAACATTGTCCAAATTGTAACATTCCGAGATACCTATGTATATGTGTTATGTATATACACGATTAACTTGTATAAAATAAAATTTCATGTGTGAATAACTATAAACGAACTTAAAAACGTGCGGTAATTTTTTCATTAATATAATATTTATAATCTGAGTATGAACTATATTACAATTTAATAATTCTCAATGTTTCTTATCTATTAGCTGTTATCTAAGAGTTTATTATAGTCCACATAACATCAATAGCGTTATGCCAGTAGTTAAGATTACAGAATTATATTATAAAATATTAAATTACAAATCTTATTACTTAATTCGAAAAAGTATTATAAAATCGGATATAGTATAGTAAGATCCTTACGTTATTAAACATGTCGTTTTTAAGTATTAAATAATACATCACAATATTCCAAATGGAATGAAAACATTAAAATATAAATATTAAAGATATACAAGAGGCAATTACACATGCATAAGACATTATAAAAGCAGTTAAAGTAACGTAATTGAACAGCGTTGCAAAATGTAATTTCATAGGTTATGTACCTCATTGTTCTAGAACCGCCGTACCAGGTCGCGTACACGGCGCACTTGTTTGCCACAGTGTTATCACTGATAAGAGCATACATCGCTCGATTAGAGCATGTCCTTATCACTTATCAAACGCGATCAACGGTTCGGAGCCTCGAGTGGCCGCAAGTTATTACCGCGCGAGTATGTTTTGTGATACAGGAGATGTTTTATTTCGCTTCTACCTTCATTCGTTTCGTTAAAGTACCTACGAATGTATTGTTTATCAATTTACGAGTAGTTGCATATTATAATATGTGCACGAAGGATACCAAATGTTTAGTAAATGTAGAAAGTTAATAAAAAACAATAAAGTAAAAAAAAATGTCTTCACACAATGCCAATGAATACTGGGTAGACAGAGGTCTAGACAATTAAGCCCTTTCGGCCCACCTTCCACCGAAGACATTTTATGGGACAACGTGACGGTTGGTGAGACTGTCGCCGTGTCCAATCCCACGATATAAATCGTAAATAAATTTTGAAAAACCCATTACCCAAGCCCAAGCCTAATACCTGGGGATCGATCTCGGGTCTCTTAACTCGAAATTCTAGTAATTTAATCTTCACTAAAGTCACGATAGCCGAGTTGTTGGGTGGTCGGAATTTCGAGTCGAGAGACCCGAGTTCGATCCCCAGGTGGCAGTACCAATGGGTTTTTCAAAAACTTATGTACGAATTTCATCGTTGGCTTGGACATAAAGGCGGTGACGGGCTCACCACCTGTCACGTTGTCCCGAAAATATCTTCGGTGGAAGGTGGGTCAAAGGGACTTAATTGTCTAGACTTGACCTCTGTCTACCCCTGTATTGGGAATTGCGTGAAGATATTTTTTTGAATTAAATGATGATCTGTTTTACTGCTACTACCAAACGTATTAATATGAGTTACTAGCTTCCCACCCGCGACATTTCCTACACTTTTATGCCCTTCACGCCATGGACTATACAATTTTCGCTGCCTTTTTGTTACATCAAAATGACATTCAAAACACCGTTATAATTCAAATTATAATTGTTATGATGCAATTTTTTATTGATTTTAAAAGTCATACCAAAATTTTGGTATTACATTATCGTTTGTGTTATAAAGTTGCCGAACCGTGCCGGCCGAGATCGCGGATTCAAATCTCGCCCGCGTCAATGCATATGTAATTTAATTTCTCTTTGATTTAAAACAATTGTGAAAAAGATGTAAATAAAATAAATAAATATCTTCACGCAATTCCCTATACAGGGGTAGACAGAGGTCTAGTCTAGACAATTAAGTCCCTTTGACCCACCTTCCACTGAAGACATTTTCGGGACAACGTGACAGGTGGTGAGCCCTTCGCCATCTTTATGTCCAAGCCAACGATATGATTCGTACATAAGTTTTTGAACAACCCATTGGTACGAGCCTGCCACCTGGGGATCGAACTCGCGTCTCTTGACTCGAAATTCCGACCACCCAACCACTAGGCTATCGTGACTGAAAAAAATATCACTACAAAAATTCGGGTTCGATCTCCAGGTGTCAGGTTCGTACCAATGGATTTTCAAAAAATTATGTACGAATTATATTGGCTGAGACATAAAGATGGCGACAGGCTCACCACCTGTCACGAAAATATCTTCGGTGAAAGGTCAAAGGGACTTGCTTGATAGGAAATTGATTGATAGGAAATTGCGTGAAGATATTTATTTTATTTACGGACGGATATTCTCAATACTTGGGTAGAAAGAGGTCTAGACGATTAAACCCTTTCGAGCCACCTATTAACAAAGACTATTTGGGAGGTGACCGGTGGTGAGAATATCGGCGACTTGCTGTCCAAGCCAAGTAAGCTGGTATAATATATTTACATAGATAAATATTCATATAAACTTCCAAGACACGAGTACAAACATTTTTTTTATGGGGAAGGGAGGCAAACGAGCAGGTGGCTCACGTGATGGTAAGTGATCACCGCCGCCCATGAACACCCGCAATACCAGAGGCATAGCAGATGCGTTGTCTGCCTTTGAGAAAGGTATAGGCTTGAAGGCCCATAAGTCGTATCGGTCCGGTAAAACCGCTGACGGCAGCACATTCCATAAAGTGCAAGTGCGTGGCAGAAAATTCCGCGAAAAACGCACTGTGGTGGAATGCCAAGCATCAAGATGGTAAAATTCACGACACATATATGTTTTCCCCAAGCAGGATTCGAACCGCAAACTTGCCTTCGAAGGTTACCACCAATTATTTTATTAATTTTGTTCATTAAATAAGTATTGTATTCTTATCATAAATTTCATTACTTTGTGTCATTATTTAAGCTAAATAGTTTGCTAAATTAGCTACTTTGTTTCTGTTAGAAAATATTGTCTGAGAACAAAACTTTTCTGATTTTCTTGTTCACCCCCATATAAATAGCGAATGTTAAAAAAACTAAATTAACTGTCTGCGATTCTCTGGTTGCAGTGATATTCATATTCATTTTAAAATAGTTTGGACATAGTTTGCAGCACTAATTTTTCTACATAACATTTGGAGGAAGCCAAAGTACTCGTAGTATAGTGAACTTGATTGACTAAAAAGCTATAAACTATAAAAGCATGACATTATAATATTTATATATCTTCACGCCTTTGATCTACATTCCCATATCTCTAATATCTCATAATGTCAGGGGTAGACACAAGTCTAGACAATTAAGCCCTTTCGACGCACCTATAATCGAAGTCTTTTTTGGCGGAAGAGAGCCTTTCACCGTCTTTATATCCAAGCCAACGATACAAATCGAACCAGGTTTTTGAAAAAAAAAAAAAAAAAAACCTTTGATGGTTCCGTACCTTCTAGCTAATTTAATTTAACCTTTTTATATTTTCATGCGGAGGGTTGCGAAGTAATTTTTTAAATAACAACTTTACAATGAATTTCCGCAAAGTAACGCCTGAGTCAATTAACTAATTTAATTTAAATTAAATTAATTTGACTTATTTGAGTTTTACGACATTTTTACAAATCGTTATTGTTGTTTGGAATTAGATTGGTCGCGAAGACGGTTATATACTTACCACTTGTCACACCGAGGCTTCGTCACATAAGCTCTGGTGGAATGTGGGTCGAATATACCTCAATGTGTAGACTTGTACCAACCTCAATATGGAAAATTGCTAGAAGATATAAAAAAAAACTGTAATACGTCTGTGATATATTCAAACCTCATTTATCCGAGTCATATCTGTCAATCGATATAGTGCCCACGTTAGTTTGCTTTGTAGGGGTGATTAGAGCATTTATTGGGCCGTGAGAGGGTGTTGTGGGTGGTGTGATAACGTAATCGTAATTTTCTATTACACCCGCTTCGGATCGATCGATACAGCATTTGTGATGGCAAGCGTGTCGAATGGAACCGTTACACCCCTTCGGTTGGATATAATCGACACATGTACGAAACTGTGTCGACCTCCGTGGACGAGTGGCGTACAAACGCGCCAGCGCCGTGGTCTCGGTATTTGATTCCTGGACGGATCAATGTAGAAAACCATCGTTTCTATATTGTCTCGGGTCTGAGTGTTCGTGTTTTTTCCCTTAGTCACCTTTCACTACGCCCACGGAAGAACAACCACACGGCATCCTTACTATAGGTGTAAAGTTTATATTTGTAATGTGTGTGAGGTAGCAATTCTCGTTACAGGAGAAGAATATAATGTAATGGATAGTTATATGTTTAAATAAATAAATAATAAATATCTTCACGCAATTCCCAATACAGGGGTAGACAGAGGTCAAGTCTAGACAATTAAGTCCCTCTAACCCACCTTCCACCGAAGATATTTTCGGGACAACGTGACAGGTGGTGAGCCCGTCGCCGCCTTTATGTCCAAGCCAACGATGAAATTCGTACATAAGTTTTTGAAAAACTCATTGGTACTGCCACCTGGGGATCGAACTCGGGTCTCTCGACTAGAAATTCCGACCACCCAACAACTCGGCTATCGTGACTTCTTTGTTTAAATAATACATAAATTAGTAATTTGTAACATAAAATAAAAAAAAAACATTACACCGGTATAACATTACTAACGCCAAATAAAAACAACAAACTGTAAAGTTTGGAGTAAAAGTATTTAAACTTCAATATAGTTCTATTTTGGTTTAACAAAGGTACATTTAATAATTAAGTAAAGATTCTGAACATAAAATAAACAATTTTAGAACAAAATTAAAGCGCTTTCAAAAAGAACATAAGAAAACAATTAATAACTTTCTGAGCTGAATTTATTAATTTAAATAAAGTATTTATATTAAGCACTGGGTATTTATTGATATGTTTGAAGGCAGTGCAAAGATCGAAACCATAATAGCGATAAAAACACTTTAGCAATATATTTTTTAGTTCCTTATTTTTTTTTCACGATAGCCGAGTTGTTGGGTGGTCGGAATTTCGAGTTGAGAGACCCGAGTTCGATCCCCAGGTGGCAGTACCAATGAATTTTTCAAAAACTTATTTACGAATTTCATCGTTGGTTGGACATAAAGACGGCGACGGGCTCACCACCTGTCACGTTGTCCTGATAATGTCTTCGGTGGAAGGTGGGTCAAAGGGACTTAATTGTCTGGAATAGACAATTAAGTCCCTTTGAATAGAGATATCTATCTGTCTACCCCTGTATTGGGAATTGCGTGAAGATATTTATTTTATTATTATTTACTTTTTTTTAATCTTCACGCAATTTGTATTTAGGACATATAGGTGACAGGTGGTAAGCTTATTGCCGTCTTAACGTCCAAGTTAATGACACAATATATGTATACATACATACGTAGGTAAATATTTACAATACATGTAAACATCCATGACTCGAGTACAAACATTGATATTCATCGCACAAATGTTTGCTTCCAGTGGGATTTGAACCAGCAGCTTAGCTTCTAAGGCAGGGTCACTAGCAACTCTGATATCGGGTCGTCGATACTTAAACTAATTAAGAACTAAATTCCATACAACAACCGGAAATATAGATACCTAACGCAAACTAACTTTAAATTCAAACTTTACAAGAGTGGAGCACACGGAAGGCTATTTACCATGCATGCAGCAGCTTTTTTTTTCAGTTTATATTGGCGAGGAAACCGGGTTATTTAGAAGCGATCTAGTACGAATCGCAATTTAAGCTTTCAGTACGCTACGTACCAGGAAGTGGAATATGCAAAACTTTAACGTAGGGACTTGTTTGAGCACGTGAGTGTTACAAATAAATTACGAACGTACTTTATCGTGTTTCTGTTTTGTAACAATTCAAGTAATATATACATTTTTATAAAAAAATCAAAACCGCCTTCAAAAAGATCACAAAAAAGGGAATAGCACCAATAGAAATCAGAATCCCCTCAACCGAAACCCTTCTATATCAGGTGTAGACAAAAACTCTTTTCTAAACTAAATAAAATAAAATAAAATAAAATAAAATAAATATCTTCAGGCAATTACCGATACAGGAGTAGACAGAGGGCTAGTCTAGACATTTAAGTCCCTTCGACCCACCTTCCACCAAAGATAATTTCGGGACAACGTGACAGGTGTTGAGCCTGTCGCCGTCTTTATGTCCAAGCCAACAATATAATTCGTACATAAGTTTTTGAAAACCCATTGGTACGAGCCTACCACCTGAGGATCGAACTCGGGTCTCTTGACTCAAAATTCCGACCACCCAACCACTCGTGACTTTTTTTAAACTGATTTTCTTATTTAAATGAAATTCCCTAATTATCACTACTTATTGATGTCTTTGAAATGCTGATTCATTACACATACAGATTCAGGTTGGTTATGAATTATGAAAAGTATATTTAGAGATTTCATTACAATTAAATTGGCAACGCCTTCGAAAAATCAGAAAGTGCTTTAATTTATGTGTTGTTTTAGAAGGCGGTTAAACTTTAAAAATGTTCCATTTTAATATTTTTAGAACAGAAAACGTAAATTAGTAAAAAATGTACGTAGTTAGTACGATAATTGTTAGAGGGCACAAACTGAGGGAGTCCCATACCTTGATATGGGCTTATCGAGGTAGGTACTAGACAGTAGGATGAGTCGGTGGCCACGAAGATGTAAATGGCGGTATAATAGGCGAAAACCTTACGAACCAGTTGATGATAATTGTTTAACGCCAATTCGTCTCTTATCGTTCAAAAAATACCTAAAGGAACGGGCATTTAATATCGGCAAATTGTATGTTACTGCCTAACTCCTAACCATTAAGGAGTGCAATGTCTTCTTGATAGAAGATCATCAGCTAAGCACTCTTATATGATATTGCGTAAATACAAACAACTGAATCACACCACAAACAAGAAGAAGAAGAATTTTCTTGATTTTATTGGGATATCAATGCCATGATCATCAGATCATGATGTGGTCAAAATGGGACCAAAAGTATCGCCTACAAAAATATATTTTGTACAAGTACATAATAAAAAAAAATAAGAAGCCAGTTTAAATATGACGGAGCTTCTACGTAACAAACATTAAAAAAACATTAAACCGAATTGGGGAACTGTTTTTTGGAAGTCAAATAAAATTGAAATTTAACTAATGAGCACAAAAACAACAAACTGTAAAGTTTGGAGTAAAAGTATTTAAACTTCAATATAGTTCTATTTTGGTTTAACAAAGGTACATTTAATAATTAAGTAAAGATTCTGAACATAAAATAAACAATTTTAGAACAAAATTAAAGCGCTTTCAAAAAGAACATAAGAAAGCAATTAATAACTTTCTGAGCTGAATTTATTAATTTAAATAAAGTATTTATATTAAGCACTGGGTATTTATTGATATGTTTGAAGGCAGTGCAAAGATCGAAACCATAATAGCGATAAAACACTTTAGCAATATATTTTTAGTTCCTTATTTTTTTTCACGATAGCCGAGTTGTTGGGTGGTCGGAATTTCGAGTTGAGAGACCCGAGTTCGATCCCCAAGTGGCAGTACCAATGAATTTTTCAAAAACTTATTTACGAATTTCATCGTTGGTTGGACATAAAGACGGCGACGGGCTCACCACCTGTCACGTTGTCCTGATAATATCTTCGGTGGAAGGAGGGTCAAAGGGACTTAATTGTCTGGAATAGACAATTAAGTCCCTTTGAATAGAGATATTCATCTGGTTACCCTGTATTGGGAATTGCGTGAAGATATTTATTTTATTATTATTTACTTTTTTAATCTTCACGCAATTTGTATTTAGGACATATAGGTGACAGGTGGTAAGCTTATTGCCGTCTTAACGTCCAAGTTAATGACACAATATATGTATACATACATACGTAGGTAAATATTTACAATACATGTAAACATCCATGACTCGAGTACAAACATTGATATTCATCGCACAAATGTTTGCTTCCAGTGGGATTTGAACCAGCAGCTTAGCTTCTAAGGCAGGGTCACTAGCAACTCTGATATCGGGTCGTCGATACTTAAACTAATTAAGAACTAAATTCCATACAACAACCGGAAATATAGATACCTAACGCAAACTAACTTTAAATTCAAACTTTACAAGAGTGGAGCACACGGAAGGCTATTTACCATGCATGCAGCAACTTTTTTTCAGTTTATATTGGCGAGGAAACCGGATTATTTAGAAGCGATCTAGTACGAATCGCAATTTAAGCTTTCAGTACGCTACGTACCAGGAAGTGGAATATGCAAAACTTTAACGTAGGGACTTGTTTGAGCACGTGAGTGTTACAAATAAATTACGAACGTACTTTATCGTGTTTCTGTTTTGTAACAATTCAAGTAATATATACATTTTATAAAACAATCAAAACCGCCTTCAAAAAATCACAAAAGGAATAGCACCAATAGAAATCAGAATCCCTCAACCGAAACCCTTCTATATCAGGTGTAGACAAAAACTCTTTCTAAACTAAATAAAATAAATAAATATCTTCAGGCAATTACCGATACAGGAGTAGACAGAGGGCTAGTCTAGACATTTAAGTCCCTTCGACCCACCTTCCACCAAAGATAATTTCGGGACAACGTGACAGGTGTTGAGCCCGTCGCCGTCTTTATGTCCAAGCCAACAATATAATTCGTACATAAGTTTTTGAAAAACCCATTGGTACGAGCCTACCACCTGAGGATCGAACTCGGGTCTCTTGACTCAAAATTCCGACCACCCAACCACTCGTGACTTTTTTTAAACTGATTTTCTTATTTAAATGAAATTCTAATTATCACTACTTATTGATGTCTTTGAAATGCTGATTCATTACACATACAGATTCAGGTTGGTTATGAATTATGAAAAGTATATTTAGAGATTTCATTACAATTAAATTGGCAACGCCTTCGAAAAATCAGAAAGTGCTTTAATTTATGTGTTGTTTTAGAAGGCGGTTAAACTTTAAAAAAATGTTCCATTTTAATATTTTTAGAACAGAAAAACGTAAATTAGTAAAAAATGTACGTAGTTAGTACGATAATTGTTAGAGGGCACAAACTGAGGGAGTCCCATACCTTGATATGGGCTTATCGAGGTAGGTACTAGACAGTAGGATGAGTCGGTGGCCACGAAGATGTAAATGGCGGTATAATAGGCGAAAACCTTACGAACCAGTTGATGATAATTGTTTAACGCCAATTCGTCTCTTATCGTTCAAAAAATACCTAAAGGAACGGGCATTTAATATCGGCAAATTGTATGTTACTGCCTAACTCCTAACCATTAAGGAGTGCAATGTCTTCTTGATAGAAGATCATCAGCTAAGCACACTTATATGATATTGCGTAAATACAAACACCTGAATCACACCACAAACAAGAAGAAGAAGAATTTTCTTGATTTTATTGGGACATCAATGCCATGATCATCAGATCATGATGTGGTCAAAATGGGACCAAAAGTATCGCCTACAAAATATATTTTGTACAAGTACATAATAAAAAAAAAAAATAAGAAGCCAGTTTAAATATGACGGAGCTTCTACGTAACAAACATTAAAAAACATTAAACCGAATTGGGGAACTGTTTTGAAGTCAAATAAAATTGAAATTTAACTAATGAGCACAAAACAACAAACTGTAAAGTTTGGAGTAAAAGTATTTAAACTTCAATATAGTTCTATTTTGGTTTAACAAAGGTACATTTAATAATTAAGTAAAGATTCTGAACATAAAATAAACAATTTTAGAACAAAATTAAAGCGCTTTCAAAAAGAACATAAGAAAACAATTAATAACTTTCTGAGCTGAATTTATTAATTTAAATAAAGTATTTATATTAAGCACTGGGTATTTATTGATATGTTTGAAGGCAGTGCAAAGATCGAAACCATAATAGCGATAAAACACTTTAGCAATATATTTTTAGTTCCTTATTTTTTTTTCACGATAGCCGAGTTGTTGGGTGGTCGGAATTTCGAGTTGAGAGACCCGAGTTCGATCCCCAAGTGGCAGTACCAATGAATTTTTCAAAAACTTATTTACGAATTTCATCGTTGGTTGGACATAAAGACGGCGACGGGCTCACCACCTGTCACGTTGTCCTGATAATATCTTCGGTGGAAGGTGGGTCAAAGGGACTTAATTGTCTAGACTAGACCTCTGTCTACCCCTGTATTGGGAATTGCGTGAAGATATTTATTTTATTATTATTTACTTTTTTTTAATCTTCACGCAATTTGTATTTAGGACATATAGGTGACAGGTGGTAAGCTTATTGCCGTCTTAACGTCCAAGTTAATGACACAATATATGTATACATACATACGTAGGTAAATATTTACAATACATGTAAACATCCATGACTCGAGTACAAACATTGATATTCATCGCACAAATGTTTGCTTCCAGTGGATTTGAACCAGCAGCTTAGCTTCTAAGGCAGGGTCACTAGCAACTCTGATATCGGGTCGTCGATACTTAAACTAATTAAGAACTAAATTCCATACAACAACCGGAAATATGGATACCTAACGCAAACTAACTTTAAATTCAAACTTTACAAGAGTGGAGCACACGGAAGGCTATTTACCATGCATGCAGCAGCTTTTTTTTTCAGTTTATATTGGCGAGGAAACCGGGTTATTTAGAAGCGATCTAGTACGAATCGCAATTTAAGCTTTCAGTACGCTACGTACCAGGAAGTGGAATATGCAAAACTTTAACGTAGGGACTTGTTTGAGCACGTGAGTGTTACAAATAAATTACGAACGTACTTTATCGTGTTTCTGTTTTGTAACAATTCAAGTAATATATACATTTTTATAAAACAATCAAAACCGCCTTCAAAAAAATCACAAAAAAGGGAATAGCACCAATAGAAATCAGAATCCCCTCAACCGAAACCCTTCTATATCAGGTGTAGACAAAAAACTCTTTTCTAAACTAAATAAAATAAATAAATATCTTCAGGCAATTACCGATACAGGAGTAGACAGAGGGCTAGTCTAGACATTTAAGTCCCTTCGACCCACCTTCCACCAAAGATAATTTCGGGACAACGTGACAGGTGTTGAGCCCGTCGCCGTCTTTATGTCCAAGCCAACAATATAATTCGTACATAAGTTTTTGAAAAACCCATTGGTACGAGCCTACCACCTGAGGATCGAACTCGGGTCTCTTGACTCAAAATTCCGACCACCCAACCACTCGTGACTTTTTTTAAACTGATTTTCTTATTTAAATGAAATTCCCTAATTATCACTACTTATTGATGTCTTTGAAATGCTGATTCATTACACATACAGATTCAGGTTGGTTATGAATTATGAAAAGTATATTTAGAGATTTCATTACAATTAAATTGGCAACGCCTTCGAAAAATCAGAAAGTGCTTTAATTTATGTGTTGTTTTAGAAGGCGGTTAAACTTTAAAAAAATGTTCCATTTTAATATTTTTAGAACAGAAAAACGTAAATTAGTAAAAAATGTACGTAGTTAGTACGATAATTGTTAGAGGGCACAAACTGAGGGAGTCCCGTACCTTGATATGGGCTTATCGAGGTAGGTACTAGACAGTAGGATGAGTCGGTGGCCACGAAGATGTAAATGGCGGTATAATAGGCGAAAACCTTACGAACCAGTTGATGATAATTGTTTAACGGCAAATTGTATGTTACTGCCTAACTCCTAACCATTAAGGAGTGCAATGTCTTCTTGATAGAAGATCATCAGCTAAGCACTCTTATATGATATTGCGTAAATACAAACACCTGAATCACACCACAAACAAGAAGAAGAAGAATTTTCTTGATTTTATTGGGATATCAATGCCATGATCATCAGATCATGATGTGGTCAAAATGGGACCAAAAGTATCGCCTACAAAATATATTTTGTACAAGTACATAATAAAAAAAAAATAAGAAGCCAGTTTAAATATGACGGAGCTTCTACGTAACAAACATTAAAAAAACATTAAACCGAATTGGGGAACTGTTTTTTGGAAGTCAAATAAAATTGAAATTTAACTAATGAGGGATTATTATCATGCCGATACTACGCGGCCAAATTGTTAGGCTTAAGTCAATAATTTTTGTTTTTATCGCCTTAATACTGGGTTTTTCGCAAACATTTTGAAAATTTGTAAAATCTTAGAAACTGTCGAGGAATCTTTGTATTGAGTGAACTTAACACTTATCGCTAACCTTGAAAATTTTATTCTCACCACTACTGTATTGCGAGGAGATTAATTCTATCAAGTTCTTAATTTCCATAAATGAAAAATCAAGAAAAAGGAAGGGGATGTTTTTTTAATACTAAGAGTTTAACCAATTTTTTCATTAACATTTTTACTAAAACTTCAGCAATTTAAAAAGAAAATGTAAATTAACGAATTATTGCGTAATTACATAAACAAAAATTTATAGATCACGCTTCTTGCAAAACACGACACCGCTTATACAGTTTGTTTGTTACCCGCAAACATGACCAAGATGGTAGGAAGGAAGGAGACTCCAATGAGGTCATCGGTCTCACTTCACTTCAAAATAGTTATGTTTAAGAATTTTTCATTAATGAAATGATATTATTTTTATTCTTATGCTTGGATTACTGTAATAGCATATAATAAAAAAAAATGCAATAAATAAATTTTTCATAAAGCTATCTTCTTGTCAATTGGAAACCACTGCCATTTGCAAAACTTTAACCCTTAGTCGTCTCTTAAGCACACCCACTGATAGAAAGGGACACATCATATAATATTACCAGATTTCCTCAGGATGGATGGATCTGGATCTCAGATGCTGAGAAATCTGGATAATTTTTATCCAGATTTCTCAGCAAAGCATCAAAGAAGCATACGTCTCGATACTATCGTACGTCGTTCTTTGAAATATATTCTACCTTGAAAACCTTAGACATGAAACTGTGTTCTCAATCTCGTCGAGTTAGGTTGGTTTATTTACGTTGTGACATTTTAGAAGATAACGCTATATTGACAGATAATTTTTCTGATAAAAAAATACGCGGCGTGCGATGAGTAGATACCGATACAGCCTGGTAAAAAGTGTTTTATGTTACCAGCGAAAGCCAAATAATAAAAACTGTTTTGGATGTTTTGACGTCTGGATATTTGGATGTTTATTACCAACAGGCTGAAATAGTAGAACGATTTCGGATGAGATATGCCTGTTAATTCATAAAACGGCTGTTTATTTACAGAATATTGTTTTTTTCATATTGCAAAGACGCTCGGTTCTTCATCGGTGACGCTTAACAGATATTCTAACATAGAGGTACTCAGTACTAGAAATTTTTTTAAGAAAGATGCGCAAGGGGGGCGCAGAAATAATACAATAGGACCAGTAAAGATTTCTTAGGAGTTTCAACAGAATAGACCCTCAAAGTCACGGACAGGATTGAGTTATTTTATTAAAAAGTACGAACTAAGCACGGTTACGCTCTGACGTGGTTTAGTCTAATATTAATTCATCAGAACGTAAGTATTATCAAGAAAAATCATATTTTGTTCCACTCCGATTAGGATTATATATTCCCAATGATCATTTTCCAAAGGATGTCTTATAAAAGTATTTTTCTATCTGTTATTAAATTTGAGTACGTAAGTAAGTAAAGTAATTGCAAAGGTACACACATATTTATTGTTCGAGGACAAGAAAACAAGCAGCTCCTCCTTGACCTGGAGTTGTTTAATTTAAAAAGTTTCCGAAGGGGTTTCGTTTTTGCCGCAATAATTCGAGTAAACTAAACGCATACTGCATCGCAATGATTATTTCCCATTTCAGTATACTTTATCTCGCGATAAAATTAAAAAACTACATTAAAAACGCCGTAAGCTTAACACTGAGTAGAAAATGTATGACCAAAAAAGCGTAACTAAAAATTAACTTCACTTACTTCGGCTTCGAGTAGGGAGAGGACGGCGAGGACATCTTGTGGTTCCTGTTAGGGTGCGTGTGACGATTCGCGTTTGTGTCAAGGCCGCCGCCCGGCGATATCTTGCCGGCGAGTGCGTTCAGTGAGTGCAGCATGGCGGGCGGCGGCCGCTTAATGCCGACGGTCCTGGTCACGGTGAAGACACGTCCTCAATTGTTGAGAGTGCGGTCCCAGTTGATGCCTTATCTGCTGATAAGAGGCGCGGGGGCACACCCGCCCCGCGCCTCATCGCCACCTGACACTGTCGCGCACACACATATACACACGCACGGGTATTTTTTTCCCCCCCTAATATTGCTCCTTTAGGTCTCGAATAGGGTCAGCGTCCTGTCCGGTCGGAGCATATTCCCATCGTAGTTTATTAACTGTTAACACACGGGTCTATCACTATCTTTTCAGTTCTGTAGTGGAGAAACTATTAGCTTTATATGGTTGTTGCGATATTTCACTGTCAGGCGTGTATTGCAATAATAACTTTCGCAGACAACACTGTGATTGATGTGACGGCTAACTCGTAGTTAGAATACAGTAGGGTTACTGTAAAATATGATACACTTCTAAAATCAAACTACATTTTAAAGTAAAAACATGTATTGCTTTTTAAGTGCTGTGTTTTAAAACTTACTACTGCTGAGAATTTGATTGTAGCTTTTGATCTTACGAAATAAACTTATCTACTTTAAAGATAAGTATTAAATAAAATTCGCGGATGCTTCCTGGAGGCGCTAAGCTAGAAGTGACTTACGTAGAGTAAGTCACTTCCAGCTCGCTAAAGGATGGTGCACGAGCCAAATAGGTCAACTGGCGCCTGAACAAAAAGTATAGCAAAGATGTTACGTTTGTCTCCTAATAATATTTTAAGTGAAGGCGCGATTTGATAAATCTAATAATAGAACAACAGGCTTAATTTTAAATCGTTTTGATATTGTGATTCATACATTCACATCATTACATTACATAAATATCTTTCCATTGCCTACAATAATGATTAAATGTGTTGCATAACTGAATAATTTTAGTTGAAGCCTTAAGAACAGAGAAGAATAATGTTTTGTGAAAGCATCGTATCACTTGCAGGGCAAATCTCTTTCTTTTTTAATTGAGTTATCGCATAAATACTTTGTAATATATTACGATTTGAATCTACCTAGTGAAACTTAGGGGTGATAAAACATCGTATTTTTCATAATTTTCTGTGTCCATGGACTTCTGTGCGCACATACTATCACGTGAGCTGTTTGCTATTTTTATTCTCTATAATTAGGTATAGTTAGAGGAATTAATGCATAAAATTTTCACCATCCATTGGACATCATCTAAATTTCACATCTCCCTAATTATACAAAAACGAGAATTCTTCCCATATATTACTTATGTTTACAAATCCATCACAAGTCCGTATAGCCGTTTGTTTTTAGTGAAATCGCCAATTCGTTCAACTATTATAGCGAGTTTGCCAAGTCATTTAGTCTTAGTTTTATATAAAATAAATGAAATATCTTCACGCAATTCCCAATACGGGGGTAGACAGACGTCGAGTCTAGACAATTAAATCCCTTCGACCCACCTTCCACCGAAGATATTTTCGGCACAACGTGACAGGTGGTGAGCCCGTCGCCGTCTTTATTTCCAAGCCAACGATATTCGTACATAAGTTTTTGAAAAACCCATTGGTACGAGCCTACCAACTGGGGATCGAACTCGGGTCTATTGACTCGAAATTCCGACCACCCAACCACTCGGCTACCGTGACTTTTTTTTTTATTGAATATTTTTTACGTACTATTGTCACGGTTATTATCGTCATTATAAAGGCATGCAAAAGCCCATTTCAGGACTTAAGCCTCTCCCGTAAGGCAGAGTTTACCGTAATCGCCATGGTTGGCAAGTGGACTGGCAATCGCAGTACTAAAAACCTGGCAACTGGACCGCGCTGCCCGCCACCGGTCTGTTGAATCACAGAACGGTATTCGAGAAAGTTATCTCGCAATCTATCGGTCGCCAATTGCATTTTCAAAGCTCTACCCTCAGTCGCCTCTTCTGACACCCGCAGCCTGACAGGAAGTTGTATATTACTACGCTCTAAATACAAAGTAGGACTATTTATAGAAAATTCCATGTACTGGTAACGAACACAAAACTTACTATAGATAATTATACTGAACTTTAATTTTATTTAACAGTGGTAGAGCCACGCATCAGCTTTTGTTGTTGCATGAATGTGCCGGCTCGACTGGGAAGTACCACGACCTCACAGAATACCGGCGTGAAGTAGAAGTCTAGCAAACTTCTGCGTTTCGTCTGGTGAGTGCAGGTAACCGGAGGCCCACACACACCCTCCCCCAATTCTGGGGGAGGGGGAACTCTAAGGGAGGCCACGCATCTGCTAAGCCTCTGGTATTGCGGGTGTTCATGGGCGGCGGTAATCACTTACCATCACGTGAGCCACCTGCTCGTTTGCCTTCCTTTTCCTATAAAAAAAAAAAAACTTCGATGACAAGTCACCTGTGTACTATGCTCTAATTGCTTATTTTTTTAATTTATGATAACATTTTCACAGTAAGTTCATCGGATTTGCCAAGCGTTAAGTACCTACAAGTTGGCGCGCTGAATCTCTTATCTTTGGCTTGTGATTTCATTACTGAAATAAAAACACCGTCTTTATAAACAGAAATACTCTGAAGCTTAAGTAATTTTATCAGGGCACTTCTTTAACTTCAAAGTAGTTTTTTTTTTCAAAAACCAGATAAGTGCTAGATGATGCCAGGAGGGAAAAAAGTTTTATTATCAGATAAGTGCTAGATGATGCCAGGAGGAAAAAAATTATTATTATTTAGGATTTACGTTTCATTTTCTTTCAAAGGATATTAAAGGTCCGACATTTCTTAAATTTTACCAAAATTTTAGTTGCTCGTTTTATTTTATAAATGATAATAAGTTATGTATTTCCAGTTACAGAGTAGAGTCTACTAGAGACACGATAGCTGAGTGGTTTGGTGATCGGAATTCGGGCCTAGAGACCCGAGTTCGTTCCCCAAGGTTCGGACCGCTGGGTTTTATTTTTCAAAAACTTACGTACGATTTGTATCGTTGGCTTGCACATAAAGACGGCGACGGGCTCACTTCTGTCTTCTCCTGTATTAAAAGTGGCGTATATATGTATATATGTTCTATATTATATGTACATATATCCTTTATCTGTCAACATTCTATTACGAAAGAATTATTTAAGATAAAGTGAAGGTAATGTAGCAGTAATATATAATAGCAATACTAAAGCCGTAAAAGCTTCAAGATGGGAAAGCCGTTGCCTTTTCGTTATGAAATAGAATAGGCATATTGTGCATAAAAGTAGCGCAGACTCGAGAAAACGTCATTGTCGCAAATTATACGCGTGCCCTATTACGTGTGTAGGTTGTCCAGAAATAAACGAGTAAAATAAGGACATGATACTATTATGAATAAACAATATCTTCCAGAATATAGTCCATTACATAAAATCGCGTATCTATCGGATTTCGTGTCAAGAGTTCCGAGTTCGATCTCCGGTTGGGAGGCCCGTACCAATGAGTTTTTCAAAACTTATGTTGTATATCGTTCGCTTAGACAAAGACAGCGATCGGCTCATCAACTGTCACGTTGTCCCAAAATAAACACCGTGAAAAGTGGGTTGAAGGAACGAAACTATTAGACCTCAGGCTACCCTTGTGTGAGAAGTGTGTGAAGACAAAAAAAAATATTACATGATTTTTTTTGTATGCTTCGTATGAATGCAGGATGAGTGTGTGGCGAATTATATATAAATAATCTTTGAATAAATATAAGTACTTTGTAAACTTTAAATTTTTTTATGTATCAACAAAGATGTCAATTAAAGATTTTATATTTTTGTTTATTTAACGACACAGCAAAACGCAATAGTGGGAGTCTGAGGTAGCCAAGCACGTAACGAATTCCTTTCGACTAATTTTCACCGAAGCCTATTTAGGTATATCATCATTGATTTTTTTTTGTTTATAAAGTAGAGAGAATAAGCGCCCATAACCGAATGGCTTGTCGACTGATATCCTATAATAAATCACCTCAAATATAAGAAGACTTTCTTTTTCTCGTTTTTTTAATTCCGAAAAAAATTTCCAGTCACACTTTATTGGCCTTTTTAAACCTAAAAACAATCACAGAGAAAAAGTCTGATAAGTCATAAAATATTAAATTCTTTTTCCAAGTACATAACGTATACGGTATTTGATTATACGTAATAAAGAATGAGTCACTGGTTCAAAAAGCCATATGAACTTATCCCGAAAAAAAGGTAAAAATTTTATCGTCACTGGATTGGCATAAATTGGGGTTTTTTTTTATTAAGCACGCGAAATCGACGACGTCACGAAAAGGGCGCGCACCCCTTCTAAACATTTCAGATACTTAACGAATGCGGTCGCCGGGAGGGAATTTCATATTTGATTGGCATATATTATACCAGGACTTCGGGAAATTATGGGCGGTTTGTTGCCCTGTAATTGAGTTTTCCAAGGACGTCATTATTATGAAAATTCAATGCGGTTTTTTTTTACAGAATTGCATGCTATAAATATTGCCATGTGGCGTCGGCTATATAGGTGTCGTAAGAGGTGAATAAGTGAAAAACATGCCTTCGATCGCGAGGCTTAATTCAATTTTAAGCCCAATTTTGATTTAAGCCTTTTAATTCAAGTCTTAAATCAAAATTCAAGAAGTCACGATAGCCGAGTGGTTGGGTGATCTAAATTTGAGTAAAACGACCCGAGATCGATCCCAAGATGGCAGGCGAGAGAAGGCAAGGTAGGTTTTACCAATGAGTTTTTTCAAAATTTATGTAAGTTTGCTTGGATACAAACATGGCGACAGGCACTTACCACCTACCTGTCACGTTATCCCAAAAAAATTATCCGGTGAAAGGTGTATTAAAAGGACTTAATATATTACTATATAAGTATTGGGAGTAGCGTGAAGATAAAATTGCTACAGTGCAGTTATGGCATATACTCTTTACGATTGGAGAACAAAGCTCATAAACGATTTAGAAATTCCAATTGTTGAAACTAATATCTTTAGCCACTACTAGATATCGAACGAAGTTGTTCATAATGTTTTAATACTCTCGCTTAATATACTTTTAATCAAGTGTTACTAACACTTCTTAAATAAAATGATAGCCTCGATAGCCGAGTGGTTAGGTGATCGGAATTCTATTCAAGATACCCGAGTTGATCCTCAGGTAGTAGACTCGTGCCAATGGTTTTTTTCTCAACTTATGTACGATTTATAACGTTGATTTGGTCACAAACAAAGCGACGGGTTCACCACCTGCAACGTTGTCCCAAAAAATGTCTTTGGTGGAATGTGAGTCAAAAGGACTAAGTTGTTTAAACCTCTGTATATCCTAGTTTTGGGAATAGAGTCAAGATATTTATCTTTTTTAGTAATCTTAATTCAGTAGACAAGAGCAATAAAATGTCTAAGCGCAAAAATCCATTTACTAACTTATTCAGAGACGTTGCGAACCAAAGAAGTATTAAAGATTTTTCAATGAGATTAAAAATACTTTGAAGTAGTTTATCTATATGTACAGAATATTTCGTATCGTTGGCGTGTCCACCGCAACCAGACAGATATGTTATCTGCTCGCCACAAACTGAGCTCGTTTGACGTCGCGAACCCAGGCTTCGCGGACCGTACATCGTCGCCGTGCTCGAGAATTTCATTAAATTTCATTTGCCCAACTTACGCCCTGCTTCGAGCGATGAGCCATTTTGTTTTGAATTTCCAATTTGGTGTTCCCGTGAAATTTGCAATTGCGATTCCGCAGACACGGCCTGGTTTACTTTCACCGCTAAACTATTTCAATTGAAAGCGTGATTATGTACGTCACGGAATTCGGCTTAATATTAAAACTTTTTTCACGTATTTTATTAAAAAATATGGAAAGAGTTGTAGTTTTTCTATGAAATTTAATGCAGGATTTCTTTTGATAGTTTTACGTTAAATTACGTTCATGGTTGACTGTAGAATATATGTGCAGTTCAAGTTCATTTTCCCAATGCATTATGTAAATTGAATGAATGTATGAATGAACAATGAATGAATTAATATCTTCACGCAATTCCCAATACAGAGGTAGTCAGAGAGAGAGAGTCTAGACAGTTATGGCCCTTCGACCCACCTTCCACCGAATATATTTTCGGGGCAACGTGACAGGTGGTGAGCCCGTCGCCGTCTTTATCTCCAAGCCAACGATATAATTCGTACATAACTTTTTGAAAAACCCATTGGCACGAGTCTGCCACCTGGGGATCGAACTCCCTTGACTCGAAATTCCGACCACGACTTTTTACGTACATATAACTTGACTGACAGGTGGTGAGCCCATCGTAGTCCAAGGTACTTTTGTTACAGGTACTTGTATATATGTATAAAGTATTATTGTCCGCCTGTTTGTATTCAAATAAAAATATTTTTGTATGTCTGTGTCCTATATTTATTTTTTTATTTTAATTTTGCTTTGCTTTTAAATTTAAATTATGTGATTTGCACTCATTACTAGATTCTTTGCTTAAACCAAAGGTAGACTAGTTTAGGCATTAAGTCCGTTAAAAATAAAACGATTTTCGGATTTTATCGCGTTTTTTAATTAGTTTTTACAAACTATTTTTATTTCCCGACGATTCGGATGCTTAAAAGCATCTGTGGTCACGGGGGGGACTGAGGTCTTGAACATCTCGCTGTCACAGCTACCTTTGGCTACCGTCAACTTTATTTATTGACTTTAGATCCGATTTACGCAGTATGTGCTCACTGTATCTTGAGGTCTTGCAGTGGTATGCTTGGTGATTTAAGTTTATTTATGACTGGTTCCCAAGCAGGTGGTAGTACCCAACCATTTAACAGTGGTAGAGCCACGCATCAGCTTTTGTTGTTGCATGAATGGGCCGGCTCGACCGGGGAAGTACCACGACCTCACAAAATACCGGCGTGAAGTAGAAGTCTAACAAACTTCTGCGTTTCGTCTGGTGAGTGCAGGTGACCGGAGGCCCACACCCCCCCCAATTCGGGGGGGGGGGGCACTCTAAGGGCGGCAACGCATCTGCTATGCTTCTGGTATTGCGGGTGTTTATGGGCGGCGGTAATCACTTACCATCACGTAAGCCACCTGCTCGTTTGCCTCCCTTTTCTATAAAAAAAAAACCTTTGTCTACGTATTTCAAAGAAACAAACGAGCATGTTTACACTTTAATACTCTTCTATTTTTATATCTTCTATTTTTATATATTTCTTAGCAAGCTTTAAAATGTTATTATATATTAATATATCGATGTACCAATGATAAAACGAACATGTTCGTGACGGAGTGATAAACTTATTTTTCTATAAGTCGGTTAAAATCAGAATAATTAAGAGTTTTCTCAGAGTTTTGAAAAATCTTAAAATATCTCAATGTTAATAGGACTAATAAGCAAGCAACGAAGTTAAATAGGTCTAACGCTGTGATATGACATAAAACTATGTGCACCCAGCTTAAATTACTATACTTTTTAAAAGAAAAAGTTTAGAAGTCCTAACATTTATGCGTTTGCTAGACTGCGAGTTAAAAACGAAATTTTTATATCACTCATTTCCAGTATTAAGGTAATCGGAGATATAGACGATTTAGATCCCTCGCCCCACATTTAGCCATACAAATCAGACGTATTCTTGGAAAAAACTCGTTACTAGTAAAGTTTATCCTCAACGGGATCAAACTCGCGACTCTCGATTAAACTGTCGATCATTGGATGATCGGACTCAGCTATTGAGGGTCGGTATTGAATATTTGTAAAACATTTACTATTGAATTACATTGTCCATTACCGATTATTAGTTTCCTCCTTAAATAATTTAGAGCAAGAAAAACATAATTGTTACGAAGAACAATGAGGAAGATGACATCTTAATTATCGATTAGATCTTCCTTTGAACTCCGAAGCAAAATGAAAGGACCTAGTAACTGTAACAAGAGATTTAAACGTTCTCACGCCCAAGCGGCACTTCACACATTTCCAATATAAAGGCGTCGCCACACTAACGCTACATGCTACGCTGCTACGGCCACACCTCGGCGCGCAATTATTCAGTAAATTAGGAACACCCGTCGACCTTTGCCGACGTACGTACGCCACGGAAACGTAATTTCCTTTCCGCAGTGTTTTCCTGCTTTCGGCGTTCCTCTATGTTCCCGAAGTCTTAATTTTAGTTTCAATATTATACGTAATAATTAGATTGCTTTTTTTTATCTATATATTTGTATGTATGACAATGAGACAATATGAAAATAAACAATTTGCAATACATACTATTCATATTTTTTTTATAGAATAGTGGGCAAACGAGCAGGTGGCTCACGTGATGGTGAGTGATATAATACCAGAGGAACAGCAAATGCGTTGAAAAAGGGAATCGAACCCGAGACGTCAGAACTATGAAACCTAGTGTATAGTATCCGCCACCCGTCGTCAAGGTAGAAACGCGAGTTATGTATAGTGTGCATAGCTTTTACAATCACGCAAATCGTGTAGTGTACAGCATTGCCGTTGTAAACAAATTGCTGTTTTATGAATATCTGGAGTGGTTAATAATGGTCGAATAGCGGGCTCGAACCTACGACTTTTGTTGCCGTAAGCACCATAAACAAGGAATCTATACTATTGACAAAAAGTCGCGGTAGCCGAGCCAGTTGGGTGATCAGAATCAGTCAAGAGATACGAGTTCGATCTATGAGGCTAGACCAACGAGTTTTTAAAAAAAAAAAAAAAAAAAACTATATACATCGTTGGCTTAGCCATAAAGAAGGCGACGGGCTCACTACCTGTCACGTTCTCCCAAAAAATGTCTTCGGTGGACGGTGGGCCAAGAGGACTTAATTGTCTATACCTCTGTCTACACCAACCCCTTCTCTATACTAAAATATTGGTGGTAATGGTGAGAGATTAATTTTTATATTGGTAATCTTGGCTGGTTGTCGGAAGGTGTGTTTATCATTCATTTTTCGTCTGGTTACCTCTTAAGATAACAACGATAGGTTGTCACAGCAAACTCTCTCATCGACACCACAAAGAATTACGAAGCCAATATTTTTAACACACTCTTAACCATTAAGTCCTACTCTAGTTATATTTATATCTCAAAGATCACTCCCCTTCATGTCGCATTATTTCACGCTTTGACTCGGCGACCAATTAGGGGCGGATTTGGATGTTTGCTTTGTACATCAAAATTATTCCACGGGGAAGATATTAATTGGTTGAGTTATACTTCTTCTTATGCTTTCGTTCGTGGAACGTGTTGATTGTTCAATATTCATTCAATATACAATTAATTAAAGCATTCAATATACAATTGATTGGACGACCCCATAGCCAATAGGTGGTGATACCTTCGAGGCTGAGAGTTGCGTGTTCGAATCCCACTGGAGGCAAACATTTTGTGTTGTATGTGAATGTTTGTACTCGAGTTATGAATATTTATATGCATAAATAAAGTAATAAGCTCTGTCAATGCCCTGATGATGCCGTAAGGCGAAACCGGTTGGTTAATTAATTATTTGAAATAAAGTGAATTGTGTACAAGTGTTGAACAATGAATTTTAATGCATACATAAATACTTATATATGTAAGTATGTACGTATAGTGCACCGTTTGGCTTGGGCACTTAGATGGCGATATGCTCACTCCTATCACGTTGCCCCTAAGGTCCAGTAAAAAGTAGGTGGAAGAAGGACTTAATTATCTCTATCTCTGTCTACCCCAGTATTGGGAAATGCGTGAAGATAAAAAAATGCAGAATTTGATTATTTATTAGCACTGGTTTCCATGTGTCATTTTGTTTTGTAAGTTTATATAGACCTGAAAGATCGATTTATCTGACAAACAGCAGAATACAAAACATAAAAATAAAATAAATATCTTCACGCCATTCTCAATACAGAAGTAGACAGAGGTCTAGACAATTATTTTGTTTTGACCCAACGAACATATTTGTGCGACAACGACACAGGTGGTGAGCCCGTCGCCGTTTTACATACATTACATACATTAGTTTTTGATAAAAACCCATTGGTATGAGCCTGCTACCTGGGGATCGAACTCGGGTCCCTTGTCTCGAATTCCGACCACCCAAACACTCGGCTATCGTGATTGGAGTGGACAACGTTATATACATTACTCTGCTCTTCTAAAGTAAGTAGCTAAAGCACTCGTGTTATGAAACACGAAGCAACAACTAAGATATAACGAAAGTACCATAGATTCCCTGACCCGAAAAAATATAGAAAAGTAATCCGAGAATTGAATCAGGAAAGAAAATCGTCAGGGAAATACAGGAACTCAGAACTGGCAACACCTTGACATTCGGTGTGTACGCCACTCCATCACAGAAACCGTCACCGCGGTCGTAAGCTCTCCATAAAAATATTTTATACAAACAGAGATACAATAGTTATGTGTTTCTGTTTTTAGGAAATACTCTAACTCAATTATGTTCCATGTATATTTTTGTGATTTTTTTTAGAATATATGCCAGCAGACTTATTAAAGAAAAAGGTAAAACGCCTTTTACACACATGTATACCAAATACTTGGTATTTTTTTCGATTATGTTCGTTACTACGACGCGCTTTTACTAAAAAAAAATATTGCACATGCCTCAATGCAGTAGTTAAATGTCGAGCAAATTTTAAGCGTACAAAAGGCTCTACTATGAACAAGATTTCTAAGAATTTATATTACGCTGCCACTGCCATCGGGTTGGAGGAATTTAAATATTTTCAAATTATTTTATCTCAAAAACATTACATGTTCCACGCATTGTTTTCGATATGAGGAACGTAAATCGAATATTTACTATCCATTTTATTGTTGCGCGAATGGAAGCTCATAAAAATGACATAAACGCAAAAGGTTAATGTACGCTCGAAATATTGTTTTTAATAAAATACTAAATGTAATTTGTTATTGGTTTTTGTTGTATGTGTATTTTAGTACCAGTTTCGGCCCGTAATTTCGTCCGCGCAGGGGCAACCACTAAATTCCGGGGGATCCTTTAAATTCTAACAGGACCAAAAGAGCCACGATAGCTGAGTGGTTGGGTGACTGAATTCGAGTCGAGAAACGCGAGTTCGATCACCAAGTGATACTAATAAGCTTTCAATGGCTTGTACGAATGAGTTTTTTCAAAACTGATGTACGATTGAGATCGTTGGCTTGGAAAGGCGGTGAAAGGCATGACCAACAGACTTAATTTATATATTTATAAACTTTTATATAATTGCCTGCACCTTCATCTAACTCAGTATCGAGAATAGCGTGAAGATATATATTCATTTAATTAAACCAAAAAAAGCCTATTTTCTTCTCCAAAACCCCAAAAAAATAAACCAAAATCCGTTAAATCAATTAAGCGATCATGCTACAGATCTCTTCAAAAAGAACTGTGAATTATTACGGAATTAAATCTATTATATCTATGTTAATACATTATATTGCTGGCATGTACCCTAAAAGAGTTCACTGTTGAAAAGTGGATCAAAAGGATTTGTTTGTATCGACCTTAGTCTGCACTAGTATTAGCAATATGCATGAAGACAAATAAAACATATCAATATCTGTATGTTAAACATCATTTAAACTGGACGCATTTTGAGTTAGAAACATCCAAACCTAACAAATATACAAACATTCGTGTTATGATAGTATGTAAAGAGAATAAGGTTTTTAAAAGTATTTATGGAAATATGTTTATTTCTTATAGGCGTAACAATTGAATACCTTCTTTCTACCGCGTGTGTAGTAAATTATAACATTATTAAAATTGAATGTACTCTTTTTCTGAAATTCTGAAGATCAATCGAAAATGCGAAATTTTTCGTGAGATATTTTGTCCAAAGAGTAGCGTTTCATAATGGTAGAATTTGAAAGAAAGGAAATATGTTTATTGGTGCCAATATAAATGATAGAAAGTTAAAAAAATTAAACACATAAGACTACAAAATTTAAATATATATTCGGAGTAAGTTTGTCTCATCGTGGGCCGGGAGGTATCGGCATTAGCATTCAACACCCTTTTTTTCCGGTGGGTGTCATAAGAGGACCATAAGAAAAAAGCCCTCAAATTGGAAAATGGTACCAATACGTAGATAATGGTAACTTACCATAATCTAGTATGTCATGTTGTTACTGTAATGTTGTTGATATCGTCATCATAGATGAGAGTGATTGAATACTACAGCGATTATTAGTTCATTGCTCTATGAGGCCGATTATATCGGTTGATTTAGTTCTGCTGCGGAATGTCTTCGTTGGGAAGTCTGTCACAGAGAAACGCCCCACCAAAAGTTGCTCAGTGTCCTATACGCTGAGCAACTTTGAGATATTCGGTCATCATTGAAAGACAAACTCTAAGTGTTGGACCATTACCTCGTCCCAAATTCGATACTCCAAAGTAATAAAAAAATATTAATACACATATATTTTTGTTATTAAAAAATATTAATAATTTTTTCATTCATTGATTGTATTTCGAAAAATGAAGTTAAAATTATACAGCCAGCATTGTTGTGAATATATATTATGGAAAAAGTTAAGAACCAAATTCCGATCCTTTTGACTTATCAAAAGAATGGTTCTGAACTTTTTTTGAAATAAGAAGTTCAAAAATTGATAAGTTGGCTATAGATTTACAATAGATTAAAGATTAAAGCTGTTTTAAAGCTTTTATATTTCCATCCCTGGGGGTTATAATAAGATTGGATGTTTTTGTAGGAAAATTGTAAGGGGTTGCCTTAAATCCTTTTTTTGCTGACTTATACAAATATTTTATCTTCGTACCAAATTTCATCTTCATAGTAAATATCCATAACTACGGGAAACCCATTTCCTACATTTTCTCGGGTCTTGGTGTCTGTGGCTTTCGTTGTTTCAGATTCTATACCACAAGTGCCAAAGCTGCTTACTTTGGGATCAGAGCAGTGTATGTGACGTTGTCTCAATATATGTTAATTGTACACTTCACGAAAGCGAAGCCATTGGTGAAAAGTTATTTACTTTTAAAAAAATTATAAAATAGAATTTGTTTGAATAGATTTCTAATAAACAGCCTTAATTTAATAAAACGGAGCGTTTCATTACCACCAGCCAGCGGGGATCGGGGGAGTTCAAGGAAAGGTGGGAGGCTGTGGTAACCAGCGGTTTTTAAACAGTTCTAAAGTCAAACACTATCCGCGGACGGGCTAACTGTGTCTCTTGGTTCGCACTTAATTAACTAATATTTACTTTGGCGCGCTGAAACAATTTTAACTCGCGCACCTGGTAGCCGTATTGCGGCTTGGAAGGCTGCCGTATTCCAGAATAAACGTCCGAGTTTTGTTACCAAGTGCGTTGCGGTTAAATAAAAATAGAATTCTCTGGAACACGGTTTAATTTATTTTCTCGTTTTATTTAGAATTACTGTACATTAAGTCGAAATGAAAAAATGCTATGTACTTGCTTAAAAACATGACATGCATTTTTTTTATCTTTTTAAAATAAATTTTGGCGAATTAGAAATTCACATTAAAAAACATAAATTGTAAAATACCAAGACTAACTAGGCGGTGTTAGCAAAATGCTCGAAAAAGGAACGGTCAAGAGTTCTCGGATAGTATATAAGTATATATCCGAGAAGTCGTGTATGTATGAAGAAATGATACATTTGAAAAAATCAAAAGAGTTATGTGTCACTTGATAATAGAAATATATTATATCTCTAAAATTTATTTAATATTTCTTACACATCGACTACAAACTAGATTCGAGTACAAACATTCATATTCGTTACACAAATGTATGCCCCTAGCGGGATTTGAACGCGTAACCATCAGCTTCGAAGCCGGGATTACTACAACTCTGCTAAATATAATATTCAAGTTAAAAAAACACCCAACATTGATTAAAACGTTGTAAATGAAGTTTTAAAGGTAAGGATTGTCGAAAACAAAAGAAACTAGAACAATGCATGTTGTAAAACCCAGACGAAGGTGAATAGGGCGGTCTAGCAATTCAGCAACACCACACTTGACTCAGTCAAACACGAGCCACGAAAAAACTGAGACCTAGTGGATGCTGGGCTCTTACAAAATGTCACCTCATCAGACATTGCTCCCAGGTTGCGACGTGGCGGCAGGGGAAAAGTTTCGTGTGCGTAGGGTTGTACATCATGTGTGTTGAATTAATAAATAAAAAATCATAAGTATGTGTCCAATCAATGTCCCGAAAATATTTTCGGTGGAAGGTAGGTCGAAGGGACTTAATTTTCTAGACTAGACCTCTGTCTACCCTTGTATTGGGAATTGAGTGAAGATATTTATTATATTTATTTTATTTATTAAAAAAATTATAAATGAGACATATTTTTAATATGAGGCTATAGTACCTATGCATATTAAGGTTAAGTACGTTAAAGTTTATTAGATTATAAAAAAGATAGAAGATCTTACGAATGAACTGCTGGTCTGATTGTATCATAATAATATATAGAATATATTAATATTATTATATCACAATCGGATTGTAGTAGAATAATATTTGAATTGAAAAAGAATAAGGTTGTCAAGACGTGAGTACATGTTTTGTAACTTTCTTCGATTGAAAGTGGCTAAGTTGTTGATGTTTTTAGCGGAGCTGTAGCTGTTTGGCTGATATTTACGAAAGGAAAGAGAAAAAATAAGAGGGAAGGGCCAAGAATAGAGTTATGTTACCAATTTCCGTATTCACCCGACAAAACGCAAAAAGGATTTTTATGTCTTGCAGTGGACTTCACCAAACCTGTCACTCTACCTGTAAACTTGTTATAATGTGTACTTGGGTGTGATGATTTAAAGTCACGGTAGCCGAGTGATTGGATGGTCGGAATTTCTGTCAAGAGACTCGAGTTCGATCCCCGGGTATCTATGGGTGGTTTAAAAAACGCATGGATATAAAGGCAGCGACAGGTCACGTTGTTCCTAAAAATATCTTTGATAAAATGTTGGTCTAAAAAGGACTAATTGTGTGAAACTCAGTCTACCCCAGTATTAAAAATATAGTAAAGATATACACAAATGTATAAACACGATCAAAATATTTTTATTTCTAAATCTAAGTGCTGTTTGCCAACCCTAGATTACCCTCTATCCCCGACTTGTAACAAGTCCAGGATTAACTGACAACTTCGTGCAGGATTTGCTGACGCGTCCATTTTAATAAAGAATTCGCCGTTGTGACATGATGACATAAAGGTAAGCTTGCACAATTGTACGCGAAACTAACGCCCAGTTTACAACATTGTAGTTGATGTTCTGTTGTTTCGACTCGTGAAATCGGCGTAAGTATCTACCACGACTTTCTTCTTGTGGGTGTCAAAAGTGGCAACTGTCGGGTAATCTTTGAAAATAGCAATGGCGAGATCCTACAAACGGCGGAATATCTATCTCGGTAAATACACCAAAATAAATCAGCGTAAGGCGTAACACAGCAACGTCTAAATTGCGAGAGTAAATAATTACTTACTGTGTCTTGGTAAATTCTTCTTACCACCAGATTAGGTCTATGTATGCCTAGTAATATTATGTAGTAATCCAATTTACATGTGAATGCAACATTTCAGTACAGTCGGAAGCAGGAAATTGGGTCAAATTCAACTTGCAAGATTTGATTACAGATTTGGGGACAAATGTTCTGTTCATGTGATTTACTTTAAAGTGGCGAAAAAATATGACTGAGTTTTTAATCTAACTTTCCGAAAATATTGTAATATTTTTTATCTTCACGCAATTTACCATACTGAGGTCGGCAGAGGTCTAGACAATAAAGTCTTTCGACCCACTTTTCAACGCTTATTTTTGAACGCTTATTTTTGAAATGTTTGTTGACATTGTAGGTAAGTTAGGTGGTGATTCTGTAGCTGTCTTAGTGTCCTAGCTAATGGTATAATATAATTACATACATATATTTTTACATAGATAAAAAATCAAAAATATAGAATTAAACATTAATGACTTGAGTACTAACATGCTTATCCATCACACAAATAATTGCCTATTGCTATTCGAACCCGTAACCCGCAGCTTCAAATGTAACACTTTGTCGAATAGAAGTTTAAAATGGATCATAACTACTGCTGTTAACAAACAAACCGCAGAAAAGGGGAGGGGGAGGGGGGCTCTAAAATTGTCTCCGCATCGCCAACAGAATCTTATTAAAAGTCGCCGTGCCACTACCGCTTGTTTAACTTTATTCCCCAGTTGTCTCGGTTCGGAGTCGAAATCATCCCGGGAATCCGTTCAGCATCGCGCTGGAACAACTTAAAAGTAGACTGTACGCCGTTGATTCAGACTTTATACACAAATTTATATTGTTCAAGTTTCGATAACTTTTTGCCAGTAGCTAGCGACCGAACGTTGTTCACGGAGCGTGCAGTTTTCTAAAGTACGATTTTGGAACTGTCCTAGTGCCGATTCGTAATTTATCGCCTCTATTTTGGTCAACGGCCAGTTGCTATCATAGTGGAGAACAATAAAGTGTCTACGCCAAAAAGTTTCTGTCTAATATTACTTTTGTTGCCGTATAGAAAAAAATATTTTAAAAATATAGGGAAGGCGACATATACGAGTACATTGGTCTGATCCCAAAGTAGGTAGCTTAAGCGCTTGCATTACGGATCTGAAACAACGAAAGTACCACAAACACCCACCCGATAAAATGTAGAAAATCTATTTACTATATAAATATATTAATGTAATTTTCCCATGCATATGTAGGCAGAAGTCTAGACAATGATGTCTCTAAGACATACTCTTCACTTCACATGATAGGTGCGGAGCCAGTCCCCGTCTTTGTGTACAAAGGGTACACTATAGCTACATACATTTATATTTACGTTGATAAATATTCTTCTTATAAGTCTTATTATAAGTCACTATAGCCGAGTATAGTCTTATTATAAGTACTAAAAAAGTCACGATAGCCGAGTGGTTTGGTGGTCGGAATTTCGAGTCGAGAGACCCGAGTTCGATCCCCAGGTGGCAGTACCAATGAGTTTTTCAAAAACTTATGTACGAATTTCATCGTTGGCTTGGACATAAAGACGGCGACGGGCTCACCACCTGTCACGTTGTCCCGAAAATATCTTCGGTGGAAGGTGGGTCAAAGGGATTTAATTGTCCAGACTTGACCTCTGTCTACCCCTGTATTGTGAATTGCGTGAAGATAAATATTCTTAAAAACCTTTAAACATCCATAAAAGCTACTAAAAAAGTCACGATAGCCGAGTGGTTTGGTGGTCGGAATTTCGAGTCGAGACCCGAGTTCGATCCCCAGGTGGCAGTACCAATGAGTTTTTCAAAACTTATGTACGAATTTCATCGTTGGCTTGGACATAAAGATTTATGACGGGCTCACCACCTGTCACGTTGTCCCGAAAATATCTTCGGTGGAAGGTGGTCAAAGGGATTTAATTGTCCAGACTTGACCTCTGTCTACCCCTGTATTGTGAATTGCGTGAAGATAAATATTCTTAAAAACCTTTAAACATCCATAAAAGCTACTAAAAAAGTCACGATAGCCGAGTGGTTTGGTGGTCGGAATTTCGAGTCGAGAGACCCGAGTTCGATCCCCAGGTGGCAGTACCAATGAGTTTTTCAAAACTTATGTACGAATTTCATCGTTGGCTTGGACATAAAGACGGCGACGGGCTCACCACCTGTCACGTTGTCCCGAAAATATCTTCGGTGGAAGGTGGGTCAAAGGGATTTAATTGTCCAGACTTGACCTCTGTCTACCCCTGTATTGTGAATTGCGTGAAGATAAATATTCTTAAAAACCTTTAAACATCCATAAAAGCTACTAAAAAAGTCACGATAGCCGAGTGGTTTGGTGGTCGGAATTTCGAGTCGAGAGACCCGAGTTCGATCCCCAGGTGGCAGTACCAATGAGTTTTTCAAAAACTTATGTACGAATTTCATCGTTGGCTTGGACATAAAGACGGCGACGGGCTCACCACCTGTCACGTTGTCCCGAAAATATCTTCGGTGGAAGGTGGGTCGAAGGGACTTAATTGTCTAGACTAGACCTCTGTCTACCCCTGTATTGGGAATTGCGTGAAGATATTTATTATATTTATTTATTTTATTTATAAAAGCTACATATTCCTCACACAAATGCAACCCATAATGGGATTCGAAGTTGCAACCCTTAGCATCGAAGGCAGGTTCTCTGCCAACTACGCTATAGGGACGTGTGTTTAAATGGAGTGTCTAAATACTTAATTTCGTTTATAAGTTACTAATTTATATAGTTGCTAAAATCAAACATTCGATTTTTATAATAGACCAAAAACTTATTTTTTTAAGAAATGTTTAACGTTTAAAGGCATGGCAGATAATAAGATACTGAATAAAATATGTTCTTATACGATGATTTACCAGCCTAGATACGCTTCACCAGCCTCCTTATGTATTAAGTATTCTGTCTAGATCCAAGACTATAGACCGCTTAATAGTGTAGCCTACCTGAAGCCTACCTGTTTGACGTAACGAAATTTTACATGATATGATCCTGAGCTATTTTTATCTGTTAATAATGTTTATTAATCAGTTGATTGTAATCATCATCAATAAATTGTAATCATTTGTACATAATTTATCCGTGCGGCACCAATTAATAATAAAGTTTAAGAATAATATAAACCCGTTTTCCTGTGGGCGTCGCAAAATACCACGAAGGGAATTTTTTTTTTAATTCTTATACTTAATAAGAATCTAGGTGTATTCTCCATAATAATCTAGACACATATGTAAATATAAAATTATAATGGAATGAATCTACCCGACCCCCGGAAGTACTGGCGAAAATTGATAAAGTTTCAACAAAATTCACTAACCATCGTAAACTAACACGAAAGTCCCGAATGGGGAGATCAATTTTAATGTTCGCCGTACCTAGTTACATTCAATGTATCTGAAGTTTGTGCATTATTCGAACGTATGGCATCGATGAAGTACGAGCGTGCCCCCTTGTCTAGGCGCAGCGTATGAAAGTGATAACTTTAATGAAGCTTAGATGAAAGTTTTTGTTCTTTGGTAGATAAATTGTTTATTGGAGATATTTCCAATAAACAATTTATCTATAAAACTTTCCATGTAATTTTTATCTTCAACATTTTTTAATATTGGGGGAAGCAGAGATCTAGACAATTAAGTATTTTCGAAAAACCTTTCATCGTAGATTATTTGGGACAACGTGACACGTGTTAAGCCAAGTCTTACGTAGATATATTTGTAGATATTTACATAAAAATTACGGGTCTCTTGACTCGGAATTCCGACTCGGTTGTCGTGACGGTTATCCAATATATGCTCTGTTAAAATATGCGTCGAAACAACTAAATTATGTAGACCTGTGACTGCCTCAATAATGGAAAATACATGAGGATAAAAAAAGCATTGACATAAAAGTCAGTTTAAGAAGCCATAGATCATATGTGAACTATTACCATTATACTTTTGTAGGTTATAATGTTACCGATTAGAGTTTGCACGCCTTTACTTATCGTAATTAGGTAAAGAAACTACTACGGAAACTGCACTCTTGAATTTTTGCTTAAACTAATTAATCGAGCAAATTTAAATAAACTCGCGACGCGCACTGTAAAAGACGGCAAAGAAGATCTGCAGCGATAAGTCGTTTTTTCCAGTCAAATGAATGGAAGTTTAATTAAAGAGTCGTTAATTAAGGTGGCTAAAGGATGCCTCGACAGTTTAGAGCTTTTTCAATATGTTTCCTTTTTTTACTCGTTAGGTTCGTTGAAATTATCGGATACGACTAGCCGAGATTAAATTTTAATTAAAAAAAACGAATATTACAGTTCTAGTGTACCTGCCAGTGCTCATTTGATTATGATATGCAATTTTCGTAACACTGAAAGTAAGTTACCTCACTAAAATTAAGAGCCAGTACAGTAATTACGGAGAACGAAAGTTAAAGCTAACTTACATACTTAACAGCGTGTTAAAGTCTACTTCTGGACATAGGAATATCCCTTAAGGAGGATTTATAAAAATCTCTGGTCTAGGGAGTTAAGCCACGATAGCCGAGTGGTTGGGTAACTGGAATTCGAGAGACGAGACCCGACTTCGATCCCCTTACCACCTGTCACGATGTCCCAAAAATTGTCTTTGGTTGAAGGTGGACCGAAAAGACTTAATTATCGAGACCTTTATCTACTTCTGTATTGGGAATGGCGTGATGATTTTTTTTCATTTAGGGAGTTCCTCCGATGGTTATTGCGCCATCTTTCAGCAAGCAATTGCATTTTAAAATCTTAGGTCTCCTCTAACGACACGTTACGAGAAGAAAGGAAATGCTATTTTCCTATTCCTAACAACACGGCAAACAGCACAACTGCTCTAATTTAACTACTTTCATTCAAACACGAGTCTCCCATCCACTCAAGCAAGTCTCAAGCAATGCGACCATGAATTAAAAAGGCAGCACTAGACGCGGAACCGTTTGCAAAAACTAATCTAAGCGTATTCTCCGTAACGACTCGGCACGCTGATCTACGTATAGTGCACCTCGTTAGTATAATGGCGGTATTAATTGCCACCCGTATTGTTTGCTGTAGGGGGCCCGGCCGAGGATTAATGGTCGTCCAACACCTCGGGGAAGATGGGATGATACTAGGACCGGTCGGGTTTAGTTGACTCGACGCCCGAGACGTAAAAACTACAGCTTGTCCCGCCATTATGGAGATTTATGTTTCACTTTGTGTTAACATGCTTAAGATTTGCACACTGCGATAGATTCTCCCATCGCATTACAAATAAATGTATTCGATATAACAAGATAAAATATATAAATGAATATCTTTACGATATTCGCAATACTGAGATAGTTAGAGGTCTAGCCAAATAAGGCCCTTCGACCCACCTTTCACCGAAGAATATTGAGATGAACGTGCGACACGGTAAGTTTATCGCCGTTTAGTGTCCAATACAATGATGTATACTTACATATATAATATAGATAAATATTCATATAAAATACAAATCCATGACTTAAGTGCAAATATTCATATTTATCATACAAAGTTTTGCCCCTAACGGAGTTCAAACCCCCAATATTTAGCTTGGAAACCGTCTAGATCATCGGGTCTTCGTAAGTTGATAACATCGTATAACGTATTTTTGAATAAAAGAGATTTGATAAATGTTTTATTTATACAAACATCAAAAACAAATCGGATTGGAATTCACAAATAAAACCTCCCGCCACTTAACATAATCCAATCGAAAAGTATTAAGTACTTATATCAAAGGTAACACTTATACACTTCCAGCGTCAACTGTTTACATTACCCGGGGGCGACAGGCTCGCAAAAGGGAAAAGAAAATAAGTTGTTTTCTCTCCAAACATTATGTAGATGTGTCCTCCCGAATTACTTTTTTTAAGCAATAAACGAAGTGGGGCCCAGTGTAAAAATCTTCAAAGAAATTGAGAGCGAGAAAAACGTTGGTCCAATTTAAAGAAGCAAGAGAGAAGTGCTTGTTACGGTCAGTGCTAACCGAATGCGACAATCCTCCGAGATAGAGGAATTTTATATATGCTAAATATTATATATAAAATGTAAAAAAAAAAATGTGAAACCATTGAATTTTTCTACATAGGAATAATTGCTCCACAGCGAGTTAGATTATTATATTTTTTTAAATTAAAAATTAAGAATCATAACCATCGCATATAACAAGAAGAAAGCAAAAATTTTATTAGCAAGGGGTGTTGTGATATTAAAGTAGAGAATGAAAAACTCTCACTGAATGAAGTGAAATCCACAAAGTTATTGTGAATAGATTTAGTGTCTCAGTGCTGCGGCAATACTGAACAGATTTTTAAATTTATATATTTGTACGGCGTTAATATTTTTAGTTTGAATAGTCAACGCGTGTTATCATTAAAAATTGGAGATGTCTCAGTTGTTGCGATTTCAGGTAGGCAAGGGGGGATCCACTACAATTGTAGGTAAAACCTGTATGTATGACAAATAATAATAAATTACATTAATTAGGGGATCTGTGAGGTCCGTCAACTAGTACTGAAGGAGCGAAGCGTATGTTGCTTAGAATAGCTAAGCACTTTCAATTGATAAGGGCATTAACTATTTTTTTCATTATAATAAAAATGGAAAGAAAAAAGACGAGACTACAACGGTCTCGTCTTTTTTCTTGAACGCTAAGACAGCGAGTGTTATCACATGTCACGACATCGTTAACAAGCACAGGTGAATTGTGTCGAAGGAATTAAATATGTCTAGATCTCTGACAAACTCAGTACTAGAAAATTCGCGAAGATAAAAAAAGAAAAAAACTAATCGACAGCGAAGTAGTCATTAATGACTTGAAAATTTGGCCCTATTTACACTAACCGAGGAAATCAATTTTACAAAACATATGTTTATGGGAGTGAGCCTCTGAGTATCTTATGAGCCTAACAAAATGCGATAACGATGCCCTGATGTCATAATAATTATTGAATGTGCGCGTGAGATAAATATTCATAAATTCATAAATAAATATTCATAAACATATATTTTTAAACACGAAAATATACAACATTGCGGATATTTAAAGCGCCTATATGCGTGCCAGTATTTAATTTGATTTATTTTGTTTTACAATATTTGGAAAACTTATCGTAGCTAAGTAAATAAACTAAATAAAATGAATAAAAATATAAATATCTTCACAATTCCCAGTACAGGGGTAGACAGAGGTCTAGTCTACACAATTAAGTCCCTTCAACCCACCTTCCAAAGAAGATATTTTAAGTAAAAATTCATAATGCCAATTAAAAGCCAAAGCATATTAAAAGTTTCCGGTTATAGAATTATTCCTATTGGGTATACAGTAAGGAGAGATTGTTTAATTAGTTATAGAAGTTGATAGATCCTATTCTATATTAATCTACTAATATAATTAATCTGAAACTATGCATGTTTGGTTGTTATCATATTTAGGGCATCATATATATGGATTTCATCATATGTATCATATGTATTGGTTACACGATCACGCCAAAAACACTGATCGGATTTGTATAAAAATTTGACACACAGAAAACAAGAAGCGTAATAGGTACACGATCGGTTCGTATGGGAAAGATACGAATCATGAATCTGTTAAGCGGTTTTCGTTTTTTTTAAAGGAAGAAATGTGTAGAGGAATATTGGCTACGTTTTATCTCGGGAAATCGAACAAATCACTGAGGTATGGTGAGATAATAAAAAACACAGTACGTGTACAATAGACTACAATTCTTTTCCATTGCAATTAAAAAAATATTCTAAAAAAGCATTGAATATGGAAATGCAGCCAGAATCCTTGGTACCATGATACGAGCAGTAGGGTTGTTATGATTATTACAGGTTTTATTTAACAAAAAATAAAATAAAAGAGAAAAGCGGCAATTGCCTATTGCTTTAGGGTACGGACTACAGAATATAATGGCGGGTCCGAAACTTCTCAGGTTCGGACCCGCCATTCCACTATAATATAAGCATAATATAATGACAATAGAATGGCGATAAGCATTGCAGCTTAATTGAAGTGGTTAAGGGAAAAAAAATAAATCAAAATCGACAATATTTGGACGGCTCACTCCATAAATTGGATAAATGTCACGTTTCGTGTACGCACACTCGCTAGATATTCTAACTTACACCAAATGTCATCCGAAGGGCGGGAACCGTGATAATGGTTACGGCGAAAGTTCGCCATTCTAACGGTCCCATTCGGTAGCCGCGCGGAATGGCGGCGACGAGGACAGGCGACAATTTGTTTCGTACGACTGTTAGTCGAGTTCTCGAGATTGGATGTTATTGCCAACGTCGATTGCGAGTTTTCACTTCTTCTCTGAGTTTAGGTGTCGTTTGGCGACTTGAGAAGTTTACCAAACTATTATAATTAAAACACGACCCGATAGCCTTGTCCTGCTAGATAGTCTAGTCCTACTTGATAATTTTCCTAGAGGTAAACATTTGTCTAATGAATATGAATTTAATGTGGGTTCGGCATGGATCATAAATCTATAAATAAATAAATATTTTATCGTTCTGTATATTAATAATTAATCCCCGATACAGGCGTAGACAGAGGTCTAGTCTCGTAAATTAAGTCTCAATGACACACCTTCTATAGTCTTTACGCCGTCGCCGTCTTTATGTCTAAGCCAACGATATCTAATAATACATAATATATAAAATATAATATCATGAATCCAAGAAAAAATAATTCATTTAGTATTATTATCACCTATCAAATTGTTCTAAATAAGCTTCGAAGAAAGGGGGTCGAAAGAACTTAATTATCTAGGTCTCTGTCTATCTCAGATCTGGGGTAATGCGTGAAGATAATTACAATTAAATTATTTTCGGTCACTCAAGTTTTGACGTAGGTACAATTAGGTTAAAGTATCTGTGTTCATTAAAAATTTAAAATGAGACTACGGCCACTAAAAAAACCACTAAATTAATGTCCGTAAAAAGTTTACTACAGGACATAAATCTCTCCCTCTCCCTAGGAAGGATTATATCACCAGGTGTGGTAGCATTAAGGGCGATACCACACGATAGCTGCAGTCATGGTATTCTAAAAATTGTAGAAATGAAGAGTTTTATTTATAGAGTACTAATCAAGATAGCCGAGTGGAAGGGTGGATTCGAGTCGAGAGACCTGAGTGTGATCCCCAGGTGGCAGGCTCGTACCAATGGGTTTTTCCAAAACCTATGTACGATTCATATCATTGGCTTGTACATAAAGAAGGTCACATGGCTCACCACCTTTCACGGTGTCCCATAAATATCTTCAGTGGAAGGTGGGTTGAAGGGACTTAATTGTCTAGACAAGACATCTGTCTACCCCGTGTATATTAAATGTATTTGGAATGGCGTGAAGATATTTTTTTTACTTAAACCTGATCATCGGAATGAACAGTTGGACGACTCGATAGTTAGGCAGTTGGTACTTTGTCTTCGAAGCTAAGGGTTGCAAATCCTGCTGAAGTAGTTTGATGAAAATGAATGCTAATACTCGAAGAATGCATGTTTATATATGAATATTTATCAAAGTAAATATACACATACATACATTCATACATAACGGCCTGTTAAATTCTACTCCAGGACTAAGGCCTCTCCCATAATCGCCACGCTTGGCAAGCGGATTGGCGATCGCAGAGACCTCTCGCACCCCAGACGCTGCTGCCCATCTTCGGTCTGATTATTTTGATATTATATTTTTAGAGATGGTTATTCCGCCGTCTTTCGGTTTCCATAACTACATTCAAGGCTTTTCTCTTAGTCGCCACTTACGATACCCACGGGAAGATGGCAATATTCTTACGCCGTTACAACACGGTTAAAATATACACATTTATATGTAATTATATTGTAATATTGCTTTGGCTACTAAGACGGCGAGTAATACCTGTTACGTTGTCCCAAATAAGCTTCTAGGAGAAGTGAGTTCGAAGGACTTCATTGTCTAGACCTTTGCCTGCCCGAGTATGGGAAAATGCGTGAAGATAAAATAAATTAAAAGTTTAAGGAAGATTGTAGTTATCTTGTCTAATATAATCTATATAAATAATATATACCGTTGATGCTAAAAGCAAGTATTGTCGGTTCGACACAAAACTTCTTTCATTGTTATTCTATGTAAGTAAAAAAAGCAGTAAGTGTAAGCAATATCAATTTCTACGCTAGTAATATGGCCTCGGAAGTCTGATATTAAATGAAATAAATATAATATTCGTAATATAATTGTACAATTGTTAATAAAAACACAACAAAGTAAATTCCGCACTCTATATTAATGAATACCGTGTATATTAGAATAGATATTATTGGAGCGTCCCAGAAAGTTCGAGAATACTCCAAATGAATTTGCATTGTTTGCATTTTGCTTCTTAATTTTCACTCTTCAAAAGTCTCCACAGTTCGTCGATGGTGTGCTAACGACTGATTGAAGTGTGCTTTATTTGCTATTGTTGCAGTCTAGGGAAAATCTTTAATTTTATAAAGAAAATCTTTCTAGTTTAATATCAAAGATTAAACTGTCAAAGGCAGACGCACAATGCAGTTTTAAAATAAAATTACTAAATAAATAAATAAAATAAATATCTTCACGCCATTCCCAATACAGGGGAAGACAGAGGTCTAGTCTAGACAATTAAGTCCCTTCTACCCACCTTCCACCGAAGATATTATCAGGAAAACGTGACAGATGGTGAGCCCGTCACCGTCATTATGTCCAAGCCAACGATAGATTCGTACATAAGTTTTTGAAAAGCCTGGGGATCGAACTCGGGGCTCTTGACTCGAAGTTCCGACCACCCAACTACTCGGCTATCGTGACTTTTAAAATTTCTACAATTTGTAATTAAATTAGTGACCTCCGTGAACGAGTGCCGTGCATACCGGTTTTCATGCTCCACCAGCTCTAAGGACCCGATTTCGATTACCATTGAGTCATTGTAGAAATTAATTTATTCGCAATATCTCGGGTCTGGGTGTTTGGAGTACCTTTGTTGTTTCCGATTATAATTTTATAATTAAACAAGAAAATGTGTGTTTCTATTGAAACCTAAAGAATAAATGTCAATAGGAACCGCAACTAAAATCGGTTAATTACAACCGTGCCCTGCTTATGATAAACATAAACGAACATGACAATAAGTAATAACAATAATGCGAGATATAAAGCCATATCGATATCCCCAGAGAGTGCTCGGTACTCGGAACTCCACTTATTATTACGGCAATGCCTAAATTTCTTACTCAAGCTCCCCTCGGAATTGTTCGAGCAATAGAATAAGGATTATGCTGAGGATAACGGAATCATATTGATAATATTAGGTAATGTGAGAGTACATGTAAAGTTCTGGAGTTAAAGCGACGCTAGTCTGGTGGGTAAGGGTGGTGGAGACTTTTAAAATTACGTCCCGGTTCGAGGCTAACATTTAGCTAATGTCGTAAACTATATCCAAATTGAGGCTTTAAACTTAGTTCAAATCACCATCATGATAACGTTCTGCAAAAGTGTACTGCAAACCTCTCCCAAATGGGAGAGTAAGCCCTAACTACCAGGCTGGATAACAGTTTGCCTATCAAGCAACTTGCACCTTTGACGATATTGCGCGTCCAGTCTGTGGAATTTTGTCTATTCTTCCATCTGTCTGTAGGTAATTGCAATTTCAAGGTATTTTTATTTATCGCCTCCACGCATCCACGGGAAAAAAGTAGAACGGAACAGAATGTAGCATATATTGTGCTACATGCTGTCCTAATCTCCCCTTTACCTCCTACTCCCTCTCCTACCCTACCCTCCTCTTACGTCGCAACCATACAGACTTAATTATTGGTATACATTTAGCCAATTTCTGGTATTTACAACCTTACTATGATCTATGGAACCGAGTCTTTCACTGCAGGCCGAATTAGGAAGCCCGGTTATTTTAAATGCATCATCAAATGTATGGGTCACGATAGCCGAGTGGTTGGATGGTCGGAATTTCGAGTCAAGAGACCCGAGTTGTTCTTCTTTTGGTTTTTCAAAAACTTATGTACGAATTATATCATTGGCTTGGACACAAAGGCGGCGACGGGCTTACCACCTGTCACGTTGTCCCGAAAATATCTTCGGTGGAAGGAGGGTCGAAGGAACTTAGAAAATTAAGTTACAGAGGTAGACAGACTCGACTTCTGTCTACCTCTGTATTGGGAATTGCGTTTAGATATTTATTTATTTTATTTATTTATAAAATGTATGGGAATTTTAAAAAATCAACTCACACGGGCGTGGAATAGCCAAGTGGTTGGGTGATCGGAATTCCAATCATGAGACCAGAGATAGATTTTTTCACCAATTATATCGTCTTCTGTGAAATGTTAATGTCTTCGGTGAAAGGTGGGTCGAAAGGACTTAATTGTCGGGACCACTGTCTGACCCTGGTAATGAAAATAGCGTGACGATATTTTTACAAATAATTTTAAAGGCTTCCTTCCTAACCAGTGAGCTGCTATGGTTTAGTGCTTACGTTAATTTCTATAATGAGTAACAACTGACGATCGCCTCTACATACTATACACGTTTCATGGACACTCGGTGTCTATCGTCTACCGCACCGCCATCGATCCCGGCCGCCCGCCATAAATCCTGCGATGGCAACGGAGCAAGTAGACAAAACAACGATTAATACTACTGTTAAACTAACTGCAGGCCATTTGTTACGTCGATATTACAGTTGCTCGCGGTGCAGCATCGTTTATGGGAGTCGCTCGCAGCACCGAATTAAATTTTCATTATTCATAATACTTTGCAAGCTCACAACTAATTGTTTTAATTATTTAAGTTTGTAATATATTTATTCTTGTATTATTATTATATCTTTACGCCAGCCAGAGACATGAGATCACCAAGTATCCTTGCATACTTCTTTCGCTTTTATCAATTTTTTTACTTCATGCACGCCAGTCAAGGTATCTGAGTAATCGTGCCCTTTTTCATGCAATATGCTTCGAAAGTTTGTTTCAGCCTACCTTCTTTTATTGCAAACTTTCGTACTATATATTTTAAATATTATTGATACATCGTGTCCAGTCCATCGAACATGCACTAATCCTTTTTAGCGATAAGAACATCTTTGACATCTCATGCTAATGTAGAAAAAAATAATAAATAAATAAATATCTTCATGCAATTCCCAATACAGGGGTAGACAGAGGTCAAGTCTAGACATTTTAGTCTCTTCGACCCACCTTCAACCAAAGATATTTTTGGGACAACGTGACAGGTGGTGAGCCTGTCGCCGTCTTTATGTCCAAGCCAATGATATAATTTGTACATAGGTTTTTAGGAAAACCCATTGGTACGGCCACTTGTGGATCAAACTCGGGTCTCTAGACTCGAAATTCCGACCACCCAGCCACTCGGCTATGCTAATGTAGAGCACGACAAATAGAGGGTTTCATTCTCTATGACTTTAAATTGCCTCCAAAAAATGGTTCCAATTGAAATTTTTGAACAACTTCAATTAGATAGTTTGGGTACGCCGAACGAATGAATGTAAAATGAATGCTGAAGAAAATAAATACCGCGAAATAATTTATTAAAATTTCTCCTGGTAGGTTGAGATTCTCTTTTATCAATGTGCTCGAGGAAGGAAAAATTAAAGAGTACTCGTGCATGTGGTTAGAATTTAATAGAAGTTAAGAAGTTTTTGTTGTGACACTTTGCGATCTATTCTCTCTATAATAATTTAATAATAATACTTTTGACAGAAACTAATTTTAAATGTAACTACAATTTATTCATGAAAATTCAATACCTGAGTAAGCTTTTTTCATTTCATTAGTCGTTATTATAACTCTTATAATTGGAAGTCACGGTAGCCGAGTGGTTGGGTGGTCGGAATTTCGAGTCAAGAGACCCGAGTTCGATCCTTAAGTGGCCGCACCAATGGGTTTTTCTAAAACCTATGTATCGTTGGCTTGGACATAAAGACGGCGACAGGCTCACCACCTGTCACGTTGTCCCGAAAATATCTTCGGCGGAAGGTGGGTCGAAGGGACTTAAATGTCTAGACTAGACCTCTGTCGACCCCTGTATTGGGAATTGCGTGAAGATATTTATTATTATTATTATTTGTTATTGTAACTATAAGAAAAGTTTTAATTATTGCAAGTTCTTTAGAATAAAAAAATCGCGTCTGGCAAATTTCAAAACTCTTATATGAAAGTAAAAGTGAATTTGAATTGATTTAATATTGATATTAAAAATCCTTTTTTGTGAGTCCTGCACTGATCTTCTACCCCTTTAATTTCCACAACAAAATTTATCTTTAAGTAGGTGTAAATGTGTCTTAGATGCAAACAAAGAATGCTTTTTTCCATGAAAAAATCAATGTGATCCTTGTAATATTCACCACTTCACTTGCGTAGTTACTTATTTTTTCTATCTATACATGTTTTTTATAGCTTCATGTTGTTATATTTCTTGAAGATATAAAGTTTACAGGAAGTTTGAACACAGCGAATGCGATACTAAATGTCGATACTTTTCACATCACGCAAGAACGTTTCTTCTTGCAGTTAGCCTTTTGAGTACTTTTTTGAAGTTACTTTGGATTGATACAAAACATCTGATTTAATATAATGCGATGGTTTAGACAAGTGAACGAATGGTTTGAATTACGCTACAGGAAAACATTTGTGTGATATATATAAATATTAGTACGATGTCTGACATGCGTCTTAGAAAGAAAACAAAAGAAAAAAAAATTAAGAGTACTAAAAAATTTATAAATAATTCAAGTTAAAATATCTGACTTACGTGGGCATCACTAATAGTTTATAGAACTGGACTTGTAAAGAATATAATAAAAATAAGTTTAAATTTTGAAAATAGAACTCTTTGCTGATAATATTGAGTACTAATTTCATTCATTTGTTATTTGTTTTAAGATTTGGCGGCAAAAAGAAATTTGAGAGAAACGACCTCGCAGTAGGATCTTCCTTCACCACGACAACGCCTCCTAGCACCGCCGGGCGAACGATCGACTATTTGGCGTCGTCAGGCGTGGAACTGCTGGGTCACCCGCCATATAGCTCGGACCTCGCACCTTGCGATTTTTATTTTTTCCCGAAAATAAAACAAAGACTTTCAGGAAAATATTTTGTGGATGCCCAGGAAACAGTGGTTGCGTTCCAGTAGCCCACCGAAGATACCCCTAGGGACGAGTGGACAGAGTGCTTTTTTTGTACTGACGTGAATGGAAGCTATTTCTAAAATATGTAAATAATAACTTGCTAGTTTGCTCAGTTTTTGATTTTCTAAGAACTTTCAGTGTCACCCTCGTAAAATACGTACGTTAAGCGATCCGTAACATTTTAACAATGTTACTAACATGACCTTTATTTGAAAATGTAACGGAATAATTTATATTTAACTTTTACATACGTAAAGTTTATTATTTAAGCTTACGTATAGAAAAGTTATCGAACTATAAAATAATATAGTAATCTTGTTTAAGGACGAGGTGACAGGGAGCCTGTTACCTCGTTAACCTGTTAACTTAATTAAGTTTGATTAAACTCAATTACTTATTGACCTTTATCAAGTACTAATCGTGACAAAACTTCTCTAAGAAGACAATATCAGCTGATCGCTCAATTAATTTTGTTTTAAATTTAAATTCTATGACGTTTGAAAAAGGAACGTAACCACTTCACGTGCCCATAAATGTCTACTTCAGGACAAAAATTTTTTTGATAGAGAAAACGAAATAGGTGGTGCCCCGTCGCTGTCTTTATTCCTAAACCAACGATGGAAATTATAAAAAAATAATAAACAAATAAATAAATAAAAAAGTCACGATAGCTGAGTGCTTGGGTGGCCGGAATTTCGAGTCAAGAGACCCGAGTTCGATCCCCAGATGGCAGGCTCTAACCAATGGGTTTTTCAAAAACTTATGTATGAAATACATCGTTGGCTTGGACATAAAGAGGGTGACGTGCTTACCACCTGTCACGTTGTCCCGAAAATATCTTCGGTGGAAGGGACTTAATTGTGTAGACTAGACCTCTGACTACCCCTGTATTGGGAATTGCGTGAAGAAATATTTTTTTAATAAGTAAATAAATAAACATCTTCACGTAATTCCCAACGTGGGTGGTAAGCCCGTCGCCGTCTTTATGTCCAAGTCAACGATGTAATTCGTACATAAGTTCTTATAAAACCCATTGGCAAGAGCCTGCCACTTGGAATCGAACTCGGGTCTCTTGACTCGAAATTACGACCACCCAACTACACGGCTATCGTGAGTTATATCACAAATTATACATAAGTGTTTGAAAAAAAAATCGTTGGTTGCTTATCTCCTGGGGATCAAGCACAGATCTTTTAACACGAATTCCGATCACACAACTCGATCCGCTATTGTGACTCTGTGAAAAAATTCAATGCTGCTTCCAATTTTTAAAATATCGTCTGCAGTACTTCAATAAATTGTGTCGAAGTCGATAACCGCATAAAATATAACTTTATTCTGCGTCGAATCAAATTTGATCGTAAAGTTTTGTGTTAGATCGGTTAACAAGAATAAATTGGATCAGGTGGTGTTTTAGTGCGAGAAAACTCTATCTTGACAGGTTCGACATTACAATATTTATTATTTCTAGAATTTATAGCACGTATGAAAATTTTAACCACATTTTTTTAGTTTTAAGATTTCATTTTATTTTTCATTTTTGTTAGAAAAGTGGATTGAGAGTTTCGGGTAAAAGACCGATATTTCAATCTTTTTTTAAAAAATAAGGACAGCCTTTTAATCCTTCTCTTTTATTTATTTAGGTAAAAATTTCTCCTCTAGGAATTTTGTTAGTGTCTTTAAAATTTTAAAAGAAGTGTCTTGTTTTATGTTCTTTACATTATTATACCGTATGATATTGGCGTAAGAATGCACCACCTACTTACTATCGGAGTGTCGAAAGATATCACTAAGGAAAACCCTGTAAAAAGCTATTTATTATCGTGAGATAGCTCTCTCGAAAACCACGAAAAGGAAGAATCAGCAGTGCCTAATGCATACTATTTATATTTTGAAACCAACTACTACCCAATACTGTGGTAGATAGAGATAATTAAATCCTTTCGACTCATCTTTCATTGAAGCTTATATGGGTTAAAGTGACAGGCAGTGAGCCTCTTCACCACCCTAATCCGTCGTCAAAATCCTAGTAAATATTGAATTACACAAATGTATGTCAGAATGATCATCACGAAAGTAATTAATTTTTTTTGTCAACATGAATTCAACCCTTGAATATTCCACATCGTGACGCATGCGGTGAGGCCAACAAAATGGCTCTCCGTGGCGTTAATGACTTGTTCAGATAAGTGCACTTGATTTGTGGCCACGCGATGTTATACTTAATGAGGTGCTTTTACACTTTGCGTCGGTGTGCTGTGTAATAGAACTAAATAACATGCAACACAAGCGCTTAACGTTTGGGGTTGCGACAAAATAATAGATAATTAAAATAAATAAATATCTTCACGCAATTCCCAAAACAGGGGTAGACAGAGGTCTAGTCTAAACAATTAAGTCCCTTTGACCCACCTTCCACCGAAGATATTTTCGGGAAAACGTGACATGTGATGGTCTTTATGTTCAAGCCAACGATATAATTCGTACATAAGTTTAAAAACCCATTGGTACGAGCTTGCCACCTGGGAACGAACTTAATCCCAAACCACCACCCAATCCGGCCAAACAATCGGCTATCGTGACTGTTATATCGTGACAGTTACTCTAGTTGATAGATTCATGTAAAATACACAAGAATTTGAAGTTCTATATTATTATCATAAAACAATTGTCTGAGTAACCATCACATTGGGTTAAGTGATTTCTGTAGCCAATCACTCAATAAAGCTCTACATTACATTGAACCATTAAAGCGTTCATTACTATATTGTGGACCATAAAATAATATAAGCTATTATATCGTGCGACCAATAATGAGACGTAATGGTGCTATGAAACGAGACTTTAGTAATACTTAAAGTTATTAAACTTTATATCGAAGTTTTAATTATGATTAAAATGTAAAGTTTTAATTCTTAATTATGATATTACTTTATCTAAACCTTAATCATGTAAAATGTTAAGAAAAAATATAAATGGAATATTTAATTATTAGGAACATAGTATATAAAAATTTTGTACAAAATAATTTTAAATTTGTGAAAGAAATTTCTAAAACTACTTAGTATTTAATAAAACCTTTTTCAAAGTATATTTTATTATATTTTCATATATATATGAGTTCCTAATTACGGATTGCGTTTCATGTTAGTATTTAGGGTTAAGCCCAAGCCATCAATCACCTTCATCCATTGAATAATATTAAATAAAATTAAAGTTAAAATAATAATAATAAATAAAGCTTCTTCCACAGCAGTTTGCAATTATTAATTTTATTGCAGTAAATTCTGACCATTCTGTGAAATGATTTCTTGTTCTTATACTGAAATAATAAAACTTATCTAAGCTCAACTACACTTTTATTAACCAAAGTATATTTTTAGTACACATTTACAAAGCTGTGTATTTCAAAGCATCTCAAAAGCGATAGAAATTCGATAGTTTATTACACTATTTAAAAGAAACGTATCAATACACTGAACAGTTTTAAACCTGAAGAGGAGCGTACCCACATTGAGGTTGGATTTCGACCCAGTCCCAGGTCAGAGTGAAACAATATATTTATGATGCCTTTGATATTACGCATCAGCCTCTCTATTTGGGATAAAGCTCGACAGTTGCTTGCTAGTTTGATCAGTTTTTGATTTTCTAAGAACTTTCAGTGTCACCCTCGTAAAATACGTACGTTCAGCGATCCGTAATATTTTAACAATGTTACTAACATGACCTATATTTGAAAATGTAACGGAATAATTTATATTTACCTTTTACATACGTAAAGTATATTATTTAAGCTTACGTATAGAAAAGTTATCTAACTATAAAATAATATAGTAATCTTGTTTAAGGACGAGGTGACAGGGAGCCTGTTACCTCGTTAACCTGTTAACTTAATTAAGTTTGATTAAACTCAATTACTTATTGACCTTTATCAAGTACTAATCGTGACAAAACTTCTCTAAAAAGACAATATCAGCTGATCGCTCAATTAATTTTGTTTTACATTTAATTTCTATGACGTTTGAAAAAGGAACGTAACCACTTCACGTGCCCATAAATGTCTACTTCAGGACAAAAATTTTTTTGATAGAGAAAACGAAATAGGTGGTGCCCCGTCGCTGTCTTTATTCCTAAACCAACGATGGAAATTATAAAAAAATAATAAACAAATAAATAAATAAGTAAATAAATAAAAAAGTCACGATAGCTGAGTGCTTGGGTGGCCGGAATTTCGAGTCAAGAGACCCGAGTTCGATCCCCAGATGGCAGGCTCTAACCAATGGGTTTTTCAAAAACTTATGTACGAAATACATCGTTGGCTTGGACATAAAGAGGGTGACGTGCTTACCACCTGTCACGTTGTCCCGAAAATATCTTCGGTGGAAGGGACTTAATTGTGTAGACTAGACCTCTGACTACCCCTGTATTGGGAATTGCGTGAAGAAATATTTTTTTAATAAGTAAATAAATAAACATCTTCACGTAATTCCCAACATGGGTGGTAAGCCCGTCGCCGTCTTTATGTCCAAGTCAACGATATAATTCACACATAAGTTCTTGTAAAACCTATTGGTAAGAGCCTGCCACTTGGAATCGAACTCGGGTCTCTTGACTCGAAATTACGACCACCCAACTACACGGCTATCGTGAGTTATGTCACAAATTATACATTAGTGTTTGAAAAAAAGAAAGAAATTCGATAGGCTTATCTGTTCTAACCCAAAATGAAATATTACACTATTTAAAAGAAACGTATCAATACACTGAACAATTTTCAACCTCAAGTGGAGCGTACCCACATTGAGGTTGGATTTCGACCCAGTCCCAGGTCAGAGTGAAACAATATATTTATGATGCCTTTGATGTTACGCATCAGCCTCCCTATTTGGGATAACGCTCGACAGTTACGTTGTAATTAAATAGGCTCAACATTCAATAACAATGAAAGACTGATATGTTTTTTATTCCTTTGTATAGTTATATAATGAGAACTTAAACATCTGAACAAAAACAAATCGAAATATTTGACTATTTGCCCGCGTGACATAATATTTGTTACTTAGGGTTACTTTAAAAATAGTTAGTTTTGGTTTTGTGTATATTTTCATCAATGACAACCTCCGTGGACGAGTGGCGTAAACAACGGACTTTTGGTGTCGCCTGCTCTGCGGTCGCGAGTTCTATTCCCGGTCGGGTCAATGTAGAAAGCACTTTTGCTACATTTTATTGGGGTTTGGTTTAATACAAACTGTTTACTTTGGAATCAGAATAATAAATTTAATGTTGTCTCTATCAATATACATATATTTATTACATAAATAATAATGAAATACAACTATAATAAAATGGCTTATCATTAAACTACATAAAATTCTCTTCGTTCATTAGTAGTATTTGACTAATAGGCCCTTGAAATAATGTATAAGGCATTTAGATTAGTGCTACTAAAGGCCTAGAAAAGGCCTATGATAGAGTGGTGAGGATTGAATTGTGGTCAGCATTGTCCGTGAAAGGTGTCAGCATTATCCTTATACGAGCATTGTAATGTCTTTATAGGGATTTCTGTGCTTGTGTAAGGATAAACGGGGCATACACTGAATGGTTTAATATCGAAAAAGGTGTTAGACAGGGATGTGTAGCGTCACCGTGGCTGTTTAATCTGTTCATGGACAATTGCTTGACAGATTTAAAAGAGAATGAAAGTGGGTTGAGAATGAATGAGTTACTCGTCAAATGTTTTCTCTATGCTGATGATCAAGTATTACTTGCGTCTTCAGCCGAGGAGTTGCAGGAGATGTGAACTGCTATGAGTGGAGCTTTTGTTAGAAAGGGGATGAAGATGAATGTAAAGAAGACGAAAGTGATGGAGCCATGTTTGAAAGAGATGAGGCCATGACATACTGCAATATAATGATTGGAGATGAAAAAATTGAACAGGTGAATGAGTTCATGTATCTGGGTTCATAGTTAACAAGAGATGGAAAGTGTGAGAGTAATATTGAAAGAAGATTGAATGCAGGAAATATGGTAAATGGAGCTTTGCACTCCTTTACGAGCAGTTGGATGGTATCTAACAAGGCTCGTTTGGCTGTGCATAGGAGATTTTTGGTTCCGACACTCATGTAATAAAAAAAAATATCTTCACGCAATTCCCAATACAGGGGTAGACAGAGGTCAAGTCTAGACAATTAAGTCCCTTTGACCCACCTTCCACCGAAGATATTTTCGGGACAACGTGACAGGTGGTGAGCCCGTCGCCGCCTTTATGTCCAAGCCAACGATGAAATTCGTACATAAGTTTTTGAAAAACTCATTGGGACTGCCACCTGGGGATCGAACTCGGGTCTCTCGACGCGAAATTCCGACCACCCAACACTCGGCTATCGTGACTTTTACCCGACACTTATGTACGGAATTGAAAGTTGGGTATGGCAGAAGAAACGTGAAAGCAGAGTAAATGCAGTTGAGAGGAGAGCATTAAGAAGTATGTTAGGAGTTAAACTGAGCGACAGGATAAGGAATAGTGAAATAAGGAAAAGTTGTGGTCTGAAAGAAGATGTAGTGACTAAAATTGAGAAAGGTATGCTGAGATGGTTTGGCCATGTCGAGAGAATGAATGAAGAACGATTGACGAAAAAAGCATATTAGGCGAGTGTGACTGGAAGTGTAGGAAGAGGAAGACCTAGGCGGACGTTTCGAGACCAAATCAGGGTCGTCCAGAAAAAAGGCCAGGTCAAGAGTACCCTGAATCGAAGAGAATGTATGAAGGGAATAATGAAAGTGGACGCGAAACAAGTATGTAAGGATCGTAGCAAGTGGAAAGAAGTGGTCTCTGCCTACCCCTACAAGATAGAGGCGTGATTAAATGTATGTATATATGTACTACTAAAGAGACGGAAAGTAGGATTTTCCATAATCGTCACGTGTGGCAAGTCGCTTGACGATCATAGGAAACCATACATCTTAGAAACTGCTGTTCAGCCTGTTTCAATTTTTTTTACTTATTTTTGAGATAATCATCCCGACAACTGACGGTAGCCATTAAAGGGGTTTTCTTAGTTGCTTCTTATGTCACCAGGGAACACGGAAAGGAACTGTGGAAATTTTTTAAATCGCAATTTGTAACTTTTAATTTTTATAGCTACTTAAGTCTGTTAAAAAAATAGAAATATATTTTTTACTTTAGTCTGTCCTAATATATCTGCTGAAGTAATGGAGTGGATTCATAGCTTGTAGCAGAAACAAACATATATTGATGATTTGTTATTAAACTGGTGCGCGATTATCTCCACCTTTTCTTCTAATTTTTTTAAGGTTTAATAAACCCTGATTATATTGTCGCTTTTTTATTTATTCAGTGGTTTCCTTAGACCCTTAATCCTTTTTTGACATGTGTTTAAAACCAAAGTAACGCGGTTGCCTAACACAGATCGATTATAAGTGTTTGTAACTTATACTCGTAACTGTTTAAGTTACAATTATTTATTTTTATTTCTACTTAATCATATACGCGTCATGTTATGCATATATTCGTTATATTTGCTATGCAATCTGGTTTCGCAAGATCAATTCAAACTAGTAATTAACATCAGCTACGTTGGCAAATGAACTTACGCGGTGAATCAGAATAAACGTCAGTATGTCATGATACTGTGTGCTCTGTGCAGTCTAATCTGCGTGAAACGTACTAATTACGCAAATAACCTGCCATAAAGCAAATCCTATATGCATCAGAATCTATGTGAAGAGATAAGATATATTAATTTACCAGTTTAGTTCAGTATAGGAAATGCCGTTTGAAATCGTTTCAACAATTCACCTTGTTCCCGTAAATAACACAAGAGGCGACGGAGATGAAAGCCAACAATTATAGGACACCGACTGATATATAGCGAAATCACTGTCATGAAAAGTACCTAAATAAAATTAGTTGACTGATAACGGACCGTTGTGTCTAACATGCGGGTAACTGTGATTTCGCATTTTTTTGGCAAGCGTGGCGATTATGGCAAATCTTATAAATCCAGAAGTCGGCGGTTGGAGGATATAAAGAAGTGTAAACTTGTAAAAACAATAATAACAACAATTTTTAATAATTTTATGTAGGACTTGTTTAGGTCTACATCAAAATCATTTTATCTAGATCTTTAACTGAATACAAGTATTTGGGTCTTTATTTTTTTCTTCATTCTTTATTTTGGGTCACAAGTAATTGGATCTGAATACAAGTATTTGGGTCACTGGGAAACCCATGAACTAAAGGATAATTTGGATATTGAAAGGGCGCATAGATCGCTTGCTATTCGATGCAATATGTTAGCTCGCAGGTTTGCAAAATGCTCAAAAACGGTTAAGGTGACACTTTTTAAGGCATATTGCCAGTCTTTTTACACCTGCAGCCTGTGAGTTGACTATGCGCGTCGGGTATACAGTAATTTGAATATCCAATACAACAACGCTGCCGCGATATTGTAGTGCCTCTGGTATGTTTGCGGAAGCACGTACAGATAGCTTTTCAGCGATTATGAGAAAACATTGCGTTTCTTTACAATGTAGATTGCGTAACTGCCAAAATCGTATGCAGACGACTTTGGCGGATAGGTGGGACTCTTCGTTTCTCCGAAACTGGATTAGGAGACATATGAGTAAAGGATGTGATAAATAATATTATTATTGTAAATGTAAAAATCAGAATTCGCTCCTTACAAATATCTCTTATCAATCTTAGTATTTTTAGTACTTTAGTAGTGTTAGTATGTTGTATTATTTCTCCTTCATAAATGTACATGTTTTTGATTTGATTTTTGTTTTGTACTTTACTATGTTTTGTATGGATTGCTGGTCCGAAATAAATGAATTATTATTATTATTTAACCAAATGGCAATGTTATAATACAACTATTATATGTGATAACTAAATCTGACGGTTATCAGCCACTACAGTTTATTTGCAGTGAATATCCATACCCGTGAGATATTGGAGAATTTGGAGAAACGATAAAGATAGAAAGCAAATCGAGGTTAACAAAAGTGTTGTCTTTCTTAAGGACTAAGTTATATTACGTTTAATATTTTATCACATTTAACGGACTGTAATTTATAATTATGTTACATTAATTGCTACTTGGTGACACATCTAAAATTCAAACATTACATTATGTTAAGAATGCTAAATATTTTTACAGTTTAAGGACTGCTTCTTACATTATAATGTCAAATTGAAAAAGGTAGAACGCATTTAAAAAAAATCTTCGGGGGCCATCCATCAAAAGATTCCGTTCGTTATATCAGCGGGGCACCGGTCTCCGGAAACAGAGTACTACCGTAAACCGGTTAGCGTCCGTTAATTATTCATTTATCGCGGCCCGGCGTTATTTACGACGGTCCGTTTAACGGCTGACCGCCTCTACGAGCTACGCCGCTACGATGCTACGGCGTAGCCGTCAAGTGCTCAGTATTCAGGATAATTAATATTTATCTGTTTTCGGGTACCATTTCACTGCCGTGTTTGACTTCTAAGTACTTTGGTTTATAGGTTTGATTAAATCGGTGCTCATAACCTTAAAATTAGTAGCAATTTAAAAGGCGATTCTTATATCTGTATTTTGTACATTTTAAACATGTAAACTATTCTGTCCTCGAGATTTAAAAAAAAACTGACATTTTTTGCTCGTGTTAGTAGATTATTAAAGTCGCTCATTTATTTATAACAAATCCCAAGTAATAATAAATATAAATTAAGACAGCCGACAGCCGAAGCCCAGGTAGTAACAATTGGTTTATTTACAAACTAGGCTCTTACAATGTAGGCTCTTACAAAGTTTTGTACGATTTATGTCATTGCCTTGGACGGCAAGAGGCTCACCGCCTATCACGTTGTCCCAAAAATGGAGGTGGATGGATGGAAAGGACTTATTTATCTAAAACTCTGTCTAATCAATGTCAAAAAATAAAATATCTTAACGGCAATGCGAATACTGAGGTATTCGGAATGGCGTGAAGATATTTTTTAAGTATATTTAAGAAAGAAGTTAAACCAGAAACATTTCGGTGTATCCGCGTTATGTCTGCTTTAAAAAATAATAGCAAAGTATGATTATTATCGTTGACCTCAATACTAAAAGAGTTTATTGCGCGGGATTTTTATCTCAAATTAGCTTTATTTATAAATGAACTATATTTATTTCTGTACAAATTTTATAAACACTTAATTTTAAGATATTTAATAGACTCAGGCGTTACTTTGCGGAAATTGTAAAGATGTTGTTATACAGTTATATTGCATAATTCTGCATGCAAAAGGTAATGGCATAAGAGCTTCATTTTATTAAATAGAACTGTAGGCACCGACTAACTGCGCCATCGTTAAGCTACAAAATTACTCTATGATATGCTTCCTTTGCACTTTTCGTCTAATATTCCCTTGGGTACACGTTCATAAACTTACGTCATTTATTTTAAAGACCTGCATTATATTCCTATGATATTTCATAATGAGCTAGTGGCAGCCACGAGAAGACAAAGGGTGGGATATACCTCCCCTAATGCCACACGGCGGGACCAACAGTTTTATTTTATTTATTGTATATTTAATTAAGGATTGTGTACTCCATAAAATAGTAACAATACCTTATCCTAAACCCCTCTGTTTGCATTTGTTGAAAAGAGGTATAATGTAATATCTTCACTCATTAAAATATATGTACTATATATATATATACATTACGGCCTGTTAAAGTCCACTGCAGGACAAAGGCTTCTCCCATATGTATACAATAATACAATAAATATGGCCTCAATGATAATGGTGGTCTTTATAAACAATTTTAAAGATAGATGAATGTTTCGTAGCTGTACAGTTACAAATAGTTGAACTAGAATTAGAAATATGTTCCGATAGATACCAACGTCAGTTCCATAACAGGCATACACAAAACAACTAGAAGAGATTTAAAAAAAATAATGCGTGTAGGGCACGGTAGCAGTGTCAGTAAATATTTTTAATTTCACTTTAATTTAACAATCTTAAAGATAAATTACATCTTATAATTTACTTATTAGATAACGCCAACATAGGTTTCTCCAAGTACTTTCTATCAAGAGATAATATATCTTTTGCTTTTCTCGCTCAAGTCAGTCCGGCCACTTCTTGAATATCATCTTTCCGTCGACTACTACTGTATTAACCAGTTAATAAATAAGTAGTTTTATTTGACCAATGACATTCGGTACATTAGATAAATTAATTTTCGCTTAAATAATGTGAGTATAGATAAAAAAACATACGTCAGATTATTGGTAAATTCTACATTGTATAATTATAATTTGGCTGTAACAATCATGATCATATTTTTTTGTACTGCGCGGGATTGATAGAATTACAAAATATGACTATATATTTTGTTATTATATATTTTGAGAAATACTATCTGCGGGAAATTTCCCATGCTTGGGTAGAAAGAGGTCTTGAAAGGTCTAAAAGAAGTCCGACCCTATTTCACCCCAAACTTATTTGAAGTAACGTGACAAGTGTGTATTAGACATCTTACAGAAATTATCGTTATAATTATATAATTTTAAACTTTAATATTAAATGAAATGTAATATTAACATATTCTAAATTAGGTAATATACTCTTTATCAAAGCCAGTACAGTCGACTGAATTTTCAGGAAGCGAGCGCTAAATTGAGTTCAGTAATGACCTTTATATACTGATGATTTTCACTGTGGCGGTATAATACAACTTTAATATTTCTGATATATTATATTTATGTTATATTTCGGTTAGGTTAGGGTTATTAAAATTACTATTTAAAAGTAGTGTTAAAGTTAGTAATTATTAAAGTCACGATACCAGACTGGCCCGGTGATTTGAATGCCAGTCTATAAACCTGAGTTCACTCCTCAGGACGTAGGCTCGAGCTAAAAGAGTTTTTTTTTCAAAAAACGTTGCAAAATAAGCTCCGGTGAAATGTCGGACGAAAGGACTCATTGTTTAGACTCTGGCCACCCCTGTCTCAGTTTAATTTATTTTGAAAACCAAATAATGTTATATGTTTAGAGACAGCGTGTTAACGCTCGGACCGTAACGTAGTTGGTTAAGTGAATTTGCCTTCGAAGCCAAGTTTTGCGGGTTCGAATCCCGCTAGGGACAAATATGAATAGGGGTGTGATGAATACGAATAATTGTACATCAGTTATGGATACCCTTGTGTTTGGAAATGCGTGAAAGTAAAAAATATTTTTATACAGGAAATCGAACGACAAATCTTAAATACTAAATCTTCTTCTTCTAATTCTTCTTTTTACAGCCTATAGTCCACTACAGTCCACTGCTGAACATAAGCCTCCCCCAAAGATTTCCAATACTAAATTTATTTGCGAAAATTTCAAAAGGTTCATGTTAATAGCGCCAAGAAATGTTATACTAAAATTGCTAACTCACACGCTCAGTGTTGCGATAACAGCTAATTATCTCTAATTGAAACAATAAGTCGTTACAATAACAGGTTAAAACGGTAGGTAGCTGAAATTGGTAAGCAACAATCTTATTATACAATAATAAACACGTTACTGCTAAACTACATTTCGCTAAACTACAGTTTAAGTTAATTTGAAAACCAACGAATTTTAAGGAGATTTTAGAGAGAGAATTAAAAATATGTTTAGGGTATTTATGCGTGTTAACGCTCCGATAATATAGTTGGTCAAGTGAGCAAAGCCAAGTTTTGCGGGTTCAAATCCCGATAGGGACAAATATGGGTGTGATGAATATGAATGTATACACAGATATTACCAATAAAATATGTGGACTTAAATCTAGCCCGTTTAGCGTTTTCAAAACACATATTGCCATATTATATAACAGGGGATGAGCCAGTTGCCATTTTACTGCCAAAGTCAAAAATAGCAATCGTTATTTTTGGTGGTTTATCGTGACAATGAAAAAAAAACACGTTATACTGTTTTTAAATCAAATATGATTGCTAAATAACATTAGCAGTATTCCTGTTAACCACTCCAGCTAAGCTGCAATAATGCTTTTATCTAAAGTGGTTTACGACAATTCTGAAACAATTTAGTGACTGGTTTCGAAATTGAGGCCGTGTCAATTTTAAACAACTGACAAATGTGGGCATCCTTCGAGACAAAGTCTCGTCGATGTCTTTTATAACCTTCACTTTCGAGTAGAAGACATTGGAATGTCGGTCTGGCGCGATTGAAACTGACTTGATTTATAGTTGCAAGCTACAGAGCTTACTGTTCGATGTGAATAGGAGCTCATTGTAGAATGTCACTTAAACTAGTTCGTGAGTTGCCGGTGAAATTGAAATTTCTGACATTTGACGTCGATAGACTATTTTACGGCTTGATTTCTGTAAGCTCTACAGCTACGAGAGCTTTTATTTGAAATTGATGAAATAAAGGTTTACTCTGATGAATCTGAAAGTGAAACAAAAAAAAAACAATAAGAGATGAATTCGTAAAAAGTGAATATATACAACCGTGAACAATTACGCCTTAATTTAACTCAATAAATGTTTGACTTAAAACAGAAAACGCTTAAGAATTAAAAAAACCCTTTGATTTAAGAAAGAAAGCCTAAGTAAAATAAGCTTTTTCAAGCAATTAAAACTATTCTGTTTATTTGTTCATGTTAATTCTTTTCATTTTATTAATTTCAAATAAAAATACTTAAGAAGTTTTGAATTTTATCAAAAATGGAATAACACAAAATTAAAGTATTTTATTATAACAAAAATTTTGTATTGAAAATAATAAACATATTCTTTGAACTCTGGTATTTAATAGCTAGATGATACTTTTACTGAAACATATGTACACAAATATCGTATCCAATGAACTTTTGCAGAAACAAAACCTGAAAATATATGAAAGGAAGCTGGATAAATAAATAGATATATAATCAACTTAGAAACTAATCCTAACAAGGATTGATTACTCTTCCCATCAAGTTTTCAAAACATTTTAAGCCACACCGCAAAGTCATTAGATGTAGACGCTATGGGTTTCTAAGCAATGTATGTAGCACTGAATAAAAGCTGAAATTGTGTAAAAGCATTGCATGTAGCAGTCGAGTGTTCGGACATTAATTGACAGATTGAGTGAAAAGCAACTCCACTGTTTCGATATGGTATTAAGTAATGGCTCCGTTTTGTTCGAAGTCTCGTATTATCAGTGAATATTCACGTAATATAAATTATCAAAATGAAAAGTACAAGTAATATCCTGAGCTTTCATTAATTTTTTTCTTAAATAAGGAAAATAATCATCCTGAAATAAAATTAACCAGGAAAAAGTTTTTACATAAATTTAATGAGTACTTATATCTTATTATTAATTTGAATCAATCGGTAATTTTTTAATGTATTAATATCGCCAGGCAAAGATATTTTATCTTTGCTCCGCAGTTTCACGAGCTATTTTGTTCAAAGGATTGTAATAATAAAAATGAACGGAAATCTTAATAGTGTAAACTGTTTTATCTTATTCGAGAGTGCGATATTATTTTATATATTAAGAGCGGGAAATGCTTATAAAAACATATTCACTCTAGTCCTAGTACAAGGGTAGACCGACGCACCTTCCACCGTAAACTTTTTTTTGACAACGGGACAGGTTGTGAGTCCGTTGCCGTTTTTATGTCCAAGCCAACGATATAATTCGTAATTGATAGGGGTGTGCTTTAATGGTTTTGGTACGTTGAGTGAAGACCGAATGATGAAGAAAATATACAGTGCGAAAGATAATTATAAAAGGGGTCGTGGTAGGCCATGAGTAAGTAGGCCATGTGGGCAAAATGCACGTATGAAGTAAATTATGAGTTTGAAAGAAGTGAGAGAGCTATGTTAGGAGCGTGACACTTGGCGATGTGTTTCGTCTGTATACCTTGATATAATAATAAAAAATAAGATATTATTACAATAGAAGTCAGAATAACAACGCAGAGTGATCCTAACCGTAAAAGAAGTTACATGATTTAACAACGCCTAGTTAAAGCCGCGACTACACAGATAAACAGAGTTACCGTTGAACACGAGAGTTCGTAAAGCGATTTTGAATTTTACCAAGCGTATTTAAAAATACGACAAACTAAAACGCATTAGATAGTAGTTGACGCTGCAGAAAACACAATCGGTCTTTTGTAATATAAGGGGCAACGCGATATGTCTCGCAATGGGGCGCGAGTTTATTTTCAATTCCGACAACAATACGCTGTTTTTCTCGCAAACTACCCACTTAAATATAATGCGGGCGATACCGTGCTAGCGATAGGGTTTTTTTTTTATTTTTTACCCCGGAGTACAAGGTACAAGTGGATGCGATTATTCGTTTCATACTATCCTTTTAATATGTAAAAGGTGTATATATGTTTGGATGTTTGTTACTTAATTATGCAAATAGCTTGTACGCAAATTAATTTTATTCTAATAGGAAATTAAACAATACATTTATTGTAATTTTTTATGTTTGTTAATCATAGTGATACAAATCTTGGGTAAAAATAACTTGATTTTAAAATATAGATATTGTATTATAGTTAAATGCAAATCTTATACACTTGTTTCTGCCTGAGACTTCGTCCACTTTAAATGTAAAAAGAAGTAAATTTTTTTTACTAATCAATCCAACTTTAATCCGAACAATCTGGGAATTTTCGCGAAACACTTATTACTATTTTTTCTGCTGAAAATTATTCCAGGAGAAAAAGTAGCCATGGCCTTTCTCCAGACCATTGTCCAGTGGCATGCATACCGGTTTTCATGGTGTCACCGGCTCTGTAGGCTCGGGTTCGATTCCCGGACGAGTCAATGTAGAAAACCACTTTTCTACATTTTCTCGGATGTGTTTGTCATCGTTATTTATGATTCCATAACACAAGTCCTTTTGCTACTTATTTTGGGATCAGAGCAATATATGTAAAAAAATCTTCACGTCATTCCCAATACAGGGGTAGACAGAGGTCCGAGCTTTAGCGCTGGTGGTCTATATATGATGTAGTGATAATATATGCAGCGAAGCATATATTAACACTACATCATATACATTCATCATATAGCACTGCATCCATATGATGTATGCATACATACATCATATGCATACATCATGTAGCACTGCATCATCTTGCTAATATATGCTGCTTCGCAGCATATATTAGCAGCAAGACAACGAATCGTTACAACAGCTTAACATTGCAGTGATTGAAAAATTATATTAATTTAAATGATTTCATAGTTTTTTTTTAATCATGGAGAAATTTATTTATTACACTCAAACATTAAACATTTCATTTAAAAACAAAAGTTCTATTAGTCTTACACTTATTATATGCAAGTAGGTACATATAGTAACCGAGGTAGTACGTGCGAAAATATTTTTTTGTAACGAATACATTATGAACGAATTGTTAAAGACCAATAGGAACTAACGAAACCGAAAATTTATGTCTTGTCCCACACTCGGAAGTATCTTACCGAGGTGTTTTACCTAGAAATATTGTTTTGGGACACACGCGAGACGCCCATAGACATTTATTTGTGCAGAGATAGTAAAGGTATTGACTTAGAGAAAGAAACAACTGCGCTAAGTTCCCCTTTCTACGTATGTTATTGTATCTTGGAATTTTGTTTGGTTATTAGTATTGGTAAGATCAAAGAACGTGTTTATATCGCACGCCGAAAAGAGAAATCTTTGTTTTATGTAGTAATGCCATGGATATATATATCGAATCGAAATTCGAGTCAAGCACCCAGCTTAAAATCCTTAGATGTAAGACTCGTACCAATGAGTTTTATTCAAAACTTATGTACGATATATATCGGTTTGAAAATAAAGATGGCGACAGTCTCACCACCAGTCAAGCTGGATTCCACGGAAGACATTTTGAGTCGACCTCTGTCACTCATATTTACCCATTCATACACTCATCTTTTGTTATTAATTTTACAGTGTCTTGTACGATGGTCTTCAATAAATATACAAGGAAACATACTTTTTTATTTCATTAAAACGTCTAAATCTCTTTCGCTTTTACTTTGTGCATATAAGCCACAAGTAATCTAGAGAAAAACCGTTTTCTACTGATAGTAAAGTTACTGAGGATTATAAAGAGATTTAAGGCCATATATTTATTTTCTTTAATATTGCCAGTTTGTATCTTAATCTGTTTTGATATTTACTGAATATTATCTACAAACAAAAAAAAATATTCGTGACTTATTTTGTAATACCGATGTCTATACTAATAAAATAAAAAGTAAATTAAAAAAATATCGATAGTTTATTAGTCCTTTCGACCCACCTTTCACCGAAGGTTCTTTGGGACAACATGCCTATCGTCGTAGTGTCCAAGTTAACGGTACAATATACTTACACAGATATATATTTGCATAGAAAAATATTAATATGCACATATAAACATCTATATCTCGAGTACAAATATCTCCAAGCGGGATTCGATCCCGCAACCCATGGCTTCGAATTACGAAGAATTTGTACATAAGTTTCGAAAAGTTCGAATACGATTGCCTGGAGTACTTTCAAATAATAAAAGCTATGAATAATATGGCAGAGAAAATTACAACCGCCTATCTAGTTAGACATTTCAGGCGTAAGATGCTGGTGTTTGTTGCGGGTATTGTAAACTACTCGTGCGTGCCTATAAGGGATAGCTTACAATATAAACAAAACATTGCAGGTACAATGGATAATACGAAAATTGTGATATAGTTTATCCCTAACTAATAGAACATGCCTTTCTTTATTATTGTTTTATGTACAATGTTATTGTTTTATGTGGCACTTTTATGTACAATGCTGAACAATTATGGAAATGGACTTTTTTTACAATTATTCTAAACTAAAAGAGCTATTACTATTTCTATTACTATCTATTTGACAACCTCCGTGGACGTGTGGCGTACGCACCGGATTTCATAGTGACACCGTCTCCGAGCTCGCGGCTTCGATTCTCGGTCGGTTCAATGTAGAAAATGCTTTTTCTACATTTTCTCTGTTATAGGTGTTTGTGATTCCTTAATTGTTTATGTTTCCATACTTCAAGTATGTAAGTGCCTCTTCAAGTAACCTGAAAGAGATCGCTATGAAGCGAGCCGCCAAATTGTACCGATTTTTTAATTTTTAATTTATTGCCGGGTGACCTGTTGCTCATTCGAGCATCTGTCTTCCCACGCCGCCTGGGCTCCGGGAGTTGAAATCGGATATATCGGCCAAGTGGGATCGAAAGTCATGATAGCCGAGTGGATGGGTGGTCGGAATTTTGAGTCAAGAGATCCTAGTTCGATCCCCAGGTGGTAGGCTCGTACCAATGGGTTTTTCAAAAACTTATGTACGAATTATATCGTTGACTTGGACATAAAAATGGCAACAGGCTCACCACTTGTCACGTTGTCCCGAAAGTATCTTCGGTGGAAGGTGGGTCAAAGAAAACTTAATTGTCTAGACTAGACCTCTGTCTACCCCTGTGTTGCGAATTGCCTGAAGATATTTATTATTTATGTGGGATCGGAGGCCGGCGATGTGTACGCGTCCGTATTCCGGCGCGAAGATGCACTCTCTCCTGATTTGGACTGGACGATCAGAGCAGGTGGGTTATTGGATGTCTGCGAAGGCAGTCACGGGGCCCGGACTTATCGCGAGATTAGGGCGGTTATAGGAAACGGACGCGTATAAAGAAAAATGTGAAAAACGGGAAAGATATTTTTCATTTGTGTGAGTATTTTTAGAACTGAGACGTAGTTAAGTAATAAAACGCAATATAGTATTGACGCAAGCTGCCTTGAAGATTTTATGTTTTGGATTCTTTCTAACATTGAAAATAAAACGATTTTATCGCGTTTTTAATTAGCTTTTACAAACTATTTTTATTTCCAGACGTTTCGGATGCTTTACAGCGTCCGAGGTCACGGGGGGACTGTCTTTTGAACCAAAAAAATTCTATAACTTTTATACACACAAAAATGATAGATAATTAGTATTTTTCAAAATTTTTTATTTGTAAATAACAATATATTTAATTAATAAAACAAATTTAAAGAAGTAATGCATCCTCCTGCTGTGTTCGTACGGACAAAATCTACCGCGTAAATTGATATGCAGCGATTATACAGGTAACCCTATCGAGGAAGGAACGGCTCGTGAACCCTCAAGAAATCTGACACCCCCGATTACGGTCAGCGTTGGCGAAGGGGAGCACCAATTAGTTTCTCGCTGAGGTCGCATGTGGCAGATGTATATTTAAATGTTGCTTTTAATTATTTCTTGTCAGCAACAGTGTACATTTGTCAAAAGCAGTATTTAGTTATTGTTAAAGGAACATAAAAAATATATCATGCTGTGGGGTTGAAACAGAATTAACTTGGAGAGGTACACAGAAGTTGCAATATTTGCAGATTAGGTGAGCAGATTTTGTTTGCATTTACTAATAGATAAAACTAGGTCTAGACTAGTCCCTTCGATACACTTTTCTCCGAACCCATTTTTGGGACAACATGACTGTTAGTGAGCCAGCTGCCATCGTTATATTCATGTCAGCGATATAAATAGTACATAAGTTAAAAAAAATCGCATTGGTACGAGTCTACCATCTAGGGATCGAACTCGGGTCTCAATTCGAATACCGATCAACCACCAATCACTCGGCTATCGTGACTACTACAGAGGTCAAGACAACTGAATCCTTACAACTATTAATATTAAAATTAATAAGAAAACATACGCATAGAAAGCAGACTACGTGGATAAACTACGTGTTTGTTAACGTGGCTAACCGTTAAATTTTATAACAAAATTCCAAATGATTCTGAATAAACGAAAAACTTTTTCAAGTTTAATCCTAAACTTTTAAGAGCTTTCAATCGAGCAATTAAACACAAAAATGAATAAGCTCCTTTAAAATCGTTCTCGTGAAATAGCAATTAAATAACGAAATTATGGATGAAAGAGTAAAATATTCGCTTTTAAACCATATTTGCTTCGAACTGAATTCAGAATTTGAGTGGGGGACACTCATTAATGTTGGCTTAATAGTTTTAAATATTGTACTTGAGTAATATTCTGAAAATAGTTTTGTATTAAATAATCCGTATAAAATTGTCTCAAATGTATTTTTAAGGTAAATCAAATAAAAAAATATTTAGCATTTTAAAGTATAATTCGAATAAAACAACGCTCATCAATAACGGTTTAAATTAACATTATTATCAATAACGCCATTAAAACCACATTCGAAATCAATTAACAATTTATTAATATTTGTTCTATCATAGTGGTAAGCGTAATAAACTGCTAGTGCAAATTATAGAGTAAAAATAAATACAACAGTTTTGCTACTGTCATATGTTTCAACTTTTCTAGTTACTTTGTTCATACCTACATAACGACCAGTAAAAGAACACTGCAGAACATAGGCTACTTCAACAAAAAGTATTTACCTCAATCGACACGATTGGCAAGCGAATTGGTGATTGTAGTAACGGAGATCTTGACGCGAAACCTATAAACCAATTCTGAAAGAGAAAACTAAAACATCAACATACCATCATGCGAGCCGGATTATGAATGGATGTCAAAAACTTTTTGTGCCTGATGTCAATATATATATCAAGTAAATATGATCGGAATTTTAAAGGAATATGTCTCAATGTAATGTTGGCAATAGGCTTTAACAAAGCACGTCGTGATGACAATAGACTAGTGCGTCTAAAAACGAAATTCTTCAAAATATAAAAAAAAATTATTCGATTTCTAGTTAATGATGTTTAACAGCTTTGTAATAAAAAGTGTCATATGTTATTTTATTACCTTAATATTATTACCTTAATAAAATAACATATTACACTTTTCATTATTTATATATATAAAAAAAGTCACGATAGCCGTGTGGTAGGGTGGTCGGAATTTCGAGTCAAGAGTCCAGAGTTCGATCCCCAGTTGGCAGGCTCGTACCAATGAATTATATCGTTGGCTTGGACATAAAGACGGCGACGGACTCACCACCTGTCACGTTGTCTCGAAAATATCTTCGGTGGAAGGTGGGTCGAGGGGACTTAATTGTCTAGACTAGACCTCTGTCTACCCCTGTATAGGGAATTGCGTGAAGATATTTATATTTATTGTTATTCTTTATTTATTATTTACGTAAACGTAGTAGCAGGTTTAACGCTGAAACCGGCCTAATCCGGTTATATGAAATCTGCTGTAAAAAAATTCCTAGGTTATGGGTTACTTTTCATATTAGAAATATTTACTAAAGTAATAGAAAAAAAAATTCTATTACCCAATGGCTCGTAACAATGAGATTTTTTAAACTTTATGTAAGATTTATATCATAGGCTAGGACTTAAATATGGCGATGGGTTCACCACCTGTCAAATTGTCCCAAAAAAAAAAACACTTCGATGAAAGCTGGTTCAAAAAGAGTTAATCGTCTAGACCTCTGTCTATCCAGGAAAATGTGTGAAGATAAAAAAACATTTTTACCAAGTTTCAAATACAAGATTATCGAAAGCACACCGAACGTAACTATGTTAAAGCACATGTCTAGCTCGGGCTTTTCTTCAAGTCAATCCTTAATGATAAAACCGACGTGGAGATGAAATTTCGCGGTTCTGCTAAACCGCGGTAGCGGTTCCAACGCTGGAAGCACCGCATTACTTTAATCAGTTTTTCTCTGCCATTTCCACATACTCAAGAGCATTATGTTTGTGGCCGGAGCCCGTTAAAGTGAAAAGGGAGCGAGATTCGGGACTTGTTTACACGGTTAGGGTCAGTGATGTTATCAAGGGCAACATTCGCAATATACTTGTAGGTTGCTTAACGAGGCCAACGGTTACACAACAAAAAAAGCCTTTGTAAAATTTATTAAGGAATTACTTTTTTATATAATATCTGCACGTTTCTTTTTAATTTGGTTTAAATTCTAAACATTTATATTAAGCGGTGATGGCAATGTGGTTATTGTTCGTTTATAAAATAAGTTTTTTTCAATTTCACGTATTTTCCCATACTGAGGTAAGCAGAGGTCTAGACATGAAGTCCTTTCGACCCACTTTTCACCGAAGTTCAAAATAAATTAGGTATAAATTTATATATTATACAATTATAAAATCGAAGATCGGACAAATATTTTAGTTAGCGTTATACATTTAAAGATCTTGCTACTTGCCTCCTACAAAAAGTCGTTTGTTATTTTATAAGCTTCCGGAACTAACTTTAAATGTGAGTAAATTTCTTTAAATGGGAAGTATCATGGGCCCTTAGATATATGTTAATGCGTGTTGGAAGAAATTAATAAATTTGACAGAAGCAAAATAGTAAAAAGTAAAGTAAGAATAGTAGTAAGGATCGTGATACTTGATCATCAGGTCTTTGTCTTTCGTTACTCCATCAGGGACGTTGCGGGAAGGTAAATTAATAATTTTACATCATCCGGTGAACTGTTAGTCATTATAAAAGTATTTTAGATGTGACATGAAAATATTCTATACATGAAAATATTTTATGGCGAGGTCAAATACTCCGAGAATTCTTTATCAAAGCCTGCAGAAAAAAACCTGCAAGCAATATTGCAAATCTTATTGTATGCGGCAAATACTTGCCGCCATTACCGCAAGACTGTATATAAACAACAAAGAAAAATTTCCTTTTTTTTTTCATGGCTTCTGCATATTTCGTTTCAGTCTTTACCTTAAATGTCTAACGACACTTAAGACTAATAGCGCTCTTACTTCGTGTCACGTTCCGCAGCTGAAATATATTTAACGAGGCACTGAAAAGTTAAAGCGAAAACATTTCGCGGAACTTATAACAAAGCTTTGTGACATCAATTTGTAATGATTTCAAACTGTATGTACTAATGAATATATGGTTTTTCTTTACAAAATTTTTCCTGCCAAAATGAATTCTAGCCGTTGTGTTCTGTTTTTAAAGACACATAAAAATGCTTTTTAGGTATTTTAAGAGTGATTAAGAGTGCAAAGCATCCGTTTTCTTCAAAATAACTAACAACATCTTTTTTTAGAAAAAGTGGTAACCCATCAACTGAATATCAAATCTCATTTCACTACCTTAAAGAAAAGGAAAGTATAGAATAAGTGTACCCTATCCAATACTTTTTTTGCTCTATCCTTGATTTACCTCACACAAGGAACGAAATCTCTGAACGTCAGTTCGAATGTTAGAAAAAGTAATAATAGTTATTCTATCCTTCCGTTTATAGTGAATATAATTAATATAAATATTTTATTACACTCGCAAACTTCTCTTAGTAATATCGTTACCCCAGATGAATATTTCGGATAGAAAGTTGTCACCAATAAGGCTTCGGGGCTTTCAACATTGATTAGAAAACTTATGTTAGAGTTGTTCAGTGTTCGTTAAACTTGTTACGATTACTGTGGAAAGCTATAGCTTATTTAAATATGAACATAACGATATTTATTTATTTATTAAATTTGGACAGGCTTCGTGGTCTGGTTAAACTCTTTGTTTATTTATTTTAATAGGTACAGTATCAAAATAACTACTAATCATAACGTATAGAATTAAGACAGATTAAGTAAGAGCCAAGACAGGCTTGTGATCAGAACGCTTGCTTCATGCGTTTAGGCGCTAATGACACCGGTTCGAATCCCGCCCGTGTCAGTTGAAATATTGACTTTTTCTCTTTGATTTAATAACATAAAAGTTCAGCATATAATGCTTTAAAAATCAATAAAATTGTATAATAAAAATTAAAGTTGTCGTTATCGTATTGATAATTCCTAACTGAAAAGTCAGGATTATCAAATTGTCACTTGCAAAAGGGATAATAGATGGCGCCTATGCCAATAAACAAGGCATAAGTAATATAAGAGAATACAGAGTTAAAATTTCAACTGATTCGTGTAAAACACAGTGGCTTGGAGGTAAGAGCGTCGCAACGGATCGGCGAAGGTCGCGGGTTCGAATCCCGTCCGTGTCAGTTAAAATTTTGACTTTTTTCTCTTTAATTTAATAACAATAAGAAAATTGCGAGGAAACCTGCTCGTTTGAGAAATTAAAAAATATATTTTTCTAGATCGCGTGAAGTCCACAACTCGCACTGGAGTATGCTGGACGTTTACTTGTACTTCTAATCTTTCTCAAATATGTGCAATAAGGTTCTGTTCGGCAATGAGCAGTGAGTTTCGGACATTTCTTTTTTTTTTAATAAATGGTAAATTTAATGACCTCTGCATATTGGTCATACTATAATATTATAATAATTTTGAATATTTTTAGAAGAATATTTTTATTAAAAAAACTGCCTTACCTTCAAAATTATATGCAAATAAAAACATCTGTTTATATTTCCAAAAAAATTTTTGCACTATTCTCTTTCACGCTCTAACTCTTTTGAGTTATTTTTGCAGAATTAAACCTTAAATTCTTTTCAAAATTAAGAAGCTAACGAACGTATCTGTAAAACTGGGATTATCAGAGATCTAGAAAATTGAGTAATTTTAACCTACATTCATACTCATAGGAGATTATATGGGATAACGTGGAAGCTATTGAGCCTGACGCGTTGAAAACTGTCCAAGCCAACGTTACTCTATGTTTCTTAAAGCTCATTGATACGAACTTTTATACTGCTCTCAATATTTCTAATTGAAATTAAGACCACGGCTCCATACGTGTACCTCTTTCGATGTTAACGAACTCATGTTAACGATGTAACCTCACGAAGCGTACTGCATTACGTAATTAAACTAAAGACCTGAAACAAAGAAAATACATCATGAATATTTTTTATTAGTATCGATAAATAATACATATATATTCATAGTAGCCAGTGTGGTATTGGCGCAATAATATACTTCTCCCTTTCCTACCTTGGGGGTCATAAGAGAAAACCCTTCAGAATACTATTAGCTAGTCACAGATGACGGGATAAGCAATTCGAACAGTACCAGAGCAAAGTTCATACCAGTACATGTATTTAATCTCTTTTAAGTTCCTAGACACTCAGATCATTGTAATATATTATATATATATATATATATATATATATATATATATATATATATATATATATATATATATATATATGTATATATATATATATATGTATATATATATATATACATATATATATATATATATATATATATATATATATATATATATATATATATATACATATATATATATATATATATATATATATATATATATATATATATATATATATATATACAAAGCCCACAGTGTCTTACACGCATCAGTTGCAATTTTGGCATCGGTGCCATCTACTGTCTTTTTTAATGTACTAATACCATTGTACTTCACTTTTTTAAACGCTTAAACCGTGCATGTGTTTTACTTCTCATTTTCCTATAACACATTGGGATGACGCACAAGGAGTTTTAGTTTCCATTAAAAGATAAATTGCCTACATAAAGAAAATCTGGCACGACGCGTGGATGCAAAAAGCAACCTAACACGGCCGTATTTTACATTTTATCTGTAAGATGCATAGCTCCCTGAGGACAAATAGTTTAAGGCCTAAGGGCAAAGAAGGTGGATATAAAAGACTTACTTCAATGATATTATAATGGTGAATGTAGATGCATGTATCTTATTTATATCTAAGTGGTATGTGGTATGTGGTTGGCATGGAAATCCCCTTAACTCATTTCGCTGTTTCATAATTTTGTTGTCCCAAAGAATTTCAAGTGAAAACGTTGTTTGCAATTACTATTGTTTTAACTCTGATTAACTAATCATTGGGAAATGCGTGAAGATGAAAGCAATATTTTTTTATTTACTTAAAAGTTTCTTTACTTCTATTATGTTCCCGCATTTTATGAATATCGGGGTAGGTAGTAAAGACACACCGTTGTTCATATAGTTGGCAGCTCGGATATCCCGGGTGCGATTTCTGGACGGGACAACATACAACAACATTTTTTTACATTTTCTCAGGACTAGGTATTTGTGATACCTTCGCCCTTTCTGATTCCACAACATTTGTCGTTTCGCTTTCCATCTGAGCAATCTATGTTTGTCGCTTTCTATGTATTTATTTGTAATTATGATATATTTATTACATTTACATAGATATATATTTATATAGATAAATATTCATATATGTAGCCACTGGTAGTATTTCAATCTGCTACTATTTGCTTAAGGTCACTATCTACAGGACAATTGTGTCGTTAAATACGATCCTTTTTACTTAAATACAACAAGTTAATTTAATGATAAAAAATTTCTCATGAGCCTTATTATAAGATTGATCATATTTATGAGGTCGGTAAATTAAAAACAACATTTACGATATTTTTACAGAGAAATATTCGACAAATTTTAATAATTCTTCTTCTTCTTCTGCAATCAACGGAAAGAATACTATTATAATTATTTGTACAATTTATTTACATTAAATTGTACATTTAATCTTCTTTTCACGGGCTGAGTGTCGCCTTTCATAAAACTTGAAAGCCCATTAGGGTTCGCCACTCCACTAATTGACCGCGCGGATGGAAACCTGATTACGCAATCGGATTTGTATAAATAAATCCCTCTGGAGGCTGTATTTACCCTTGAGATCTATGTTTATGTTTATATTGCCACCACAACAACTCAACTTAATATTTAGCGTGATTTTGTTTTATTTAATTGCATTGCACCAATTGCGTTGCTAAATAAATTTCCATTTACAATACTATCACAATATACATATATATATATATATATATATATATATATATATATATATATATATAAAATTATTTATTGTATAAATATATATTGTATTATTTGGTTTGGTTGGTACAATATTTATTACATATCATTCTCGTGTCAAGTTGTTGCAAAACACGACTAACTCCTTAATTATTTAACAGAATTTCAAGTCTTATTTAAGTATGTGTGTTTGCTGGCGTGCCTAATAGAGGATATGTCACGTACATTTTAAATAAATCTATGGCAGGACTACGACTACTAAGTCCTCTATTATATCTACGTATAGAAGAATTACTCTTACTTCTAATATATCTGTAATTTGTTATTATCAATGTATAAAATTTAGTCCTATGTCTGTAATTTTTACTTATAGTATATAATTTTATATAATTTTTACTTACTTTTTTCTATTTCTTGATTAAAAATGATTTCAAAAAAAGGAAAACGTACCTTTACACAAAATAAAAGTTTTGAAGTAACCGCAAAGCGTTTCATACTTATGTGTAACGGATTCAACTTTATCGACGACGTCATCGAAAATATCGACTCATTTTTGTGAGAGTCAAATAACTCAAAGAAGTATCTTCGCTTGCTTAATATACTTTAATATTTTATATCAGTCAAAATCATCTTTGATCGTAGAAGTTACATGAAACTACAGAAAAAGAAAAATAAAAGACAGAAGGTAAAACTTGTTTAAAAGACTTTTGTAAGTTTGTTTTGTTATGAATATGAGTATAATGTTGATTGTTACAATGCTACTCAATTGTAAAAAAAACTATCTACATTATAAATCAATACTCTGTTTTCAAATAAAGTACTGAAATTTCTTACAAGTGTCATCTTTCTTTACTTGGGAACAACGCCTACTTAATACGTTTAATATTTTTTTAAATAGATATATATGAACCACCTAATAAAAACTATTCTGTATCAAATAAAAAAAAATCACTTGAGACGCATCAAGAAAAAGCATACTCAATAGATTATAATAAATTATGTTAAGGATTTGCCTTCTTGGTTTGTTACATGTAACGCAAAGAGGTTTTAATAAGGTATCTGTTTTTGCTCTTAGTTCCCAGAATAAAACAATGAAATGAACTTTATTTTATAGGTGCTGTGGGCATTTGCTATAAAGTTAACTATTTCTACAGAAGCGCAACCACTTATTTAAGTGCTATGAAGCGAAGTTCTAGCTTTGAGATTGTTAATTGAGTTAAAAAAAAAACAGAAATGGTAACAAACAATAGAAATATAACGAGATACATAATCCGAGAGTTTGGGTAATCGAAATTATTCGAAAATTTTACGAAGACATGTCTTTCCCAGGTGAAAAGCTTGTAATCATTTATTTTATCTTTATTATCAACACCTTATACTAAGGGCTGCAATGGGTGGACTTAATGCCTGGTAAAATGTTCTACCAGTCAACCTCTGTAATGGAGAAAAGCAGGTGGGAACTACAATTAAAAATAAGTCATGAATTTCTAAATTGAACATAAATATATAAACAAGAAATATCTCATCTACAAATTTAAATAAAATTGGAGTGTCTGTTAGTAATATGGAAATAACTATTTTTTACTGCATGTAACATGAAAATAATGTTATTTGGGTGGTATTTAAAAAAATGTTATTTGGGTATATGTACCGTACATATAGTACGATACACACACCCAAATAACATTTTTTTAGTTTGTCTGTTTGTTTGGTTCGACTAATCTCTGAAACGGTTGAAACGATTTTAACAGGACTTTCACGGGCAGATAGCTGATGTTAGAAGGAGTAACTTAGGCTGCCGTTACATAAAAATGATTAAGAGTTTGCGTTAAGTTAAAGCCGCTAGTATTAGCAAAATTTTTAAACACTAGTAAGGCGTATTATACTCATAGCTAGCTATATTATATTAATTTCTAAACACAGTATCAGAAAAATGTGTTATATTTATTTTTATAATGTTTTTCTTATGAATTTCAGGTGTGTCGCAACACCGACGCCGAACATAAATCTCGTGTTTCATTACAGCATAATGTAGCGAACGACAGCGGGGGAAGTGCCGCGTGCGCGTCGAGATTTCCACCGAGGCATGTCGCCACAAAGCAATGCGTAACGTACGGGCTACATTTATCACGAACGAATGTAATGAACGCGACCGAACGGTCTTGTATACGAGTCGCGGCGTATGATTGGTGATCTTGTAATGTACCTTCGACATTACGTACGGCGAACGAGGACTGACAGATGTACAAATTTTTTTACGAGGAAAATTTCTTGATTTTCCGCTACAAAAATGCAGTAAGACAGAATGTAGTTAAGGTTTTTCTCGGGGTTTACCAAATAGTTGCGTACTAAATTTTTATTTTAATGATATCCTTTTTACACTTACATTAATAATATCATTTAAGTCACGATAGTCGAGTGGTTGGGTGGTCGGAAATTCGAGTCAAGAGACTCGAGTTCAGTATCAGAGAGAGAGTGAAATATCAGATCAAAATTTGAAATAATAGACAAGCGCCAGGGTATAAATTGCAATAAAGTTGGTACTGCGATCGCCAATCCGCTTTTCAAGCGTGGCAGTCACGGCACGGTAACACTCCCATACGTGAAAGACTCCCTTTACTATATAATTTTTAGCATATAACCTTAATTTCGAAGCTAAGATATGCGGGTTCAAATTTCGCTCTGCATTTATTTAAAAAGAAACTATAAAATAAATATATAACAGAAATATATAACATAAAGAATATTTATGAATGTAAACATATCTGTATGTAAGTATGGACGCCGACAGAAACACCAACTGCCACTATTTGCTAACTATGTTGTACTCTCTTTGCTGTAAGTTGAACCGATTTCTCGTCTGCTATCACTTTCTTCCATTATTAGGAGATTGGATTTGAGTATAATATATATCTTAGATATAAGTGAAAGGAAACATTCAAGCATTTTCTACTCTCCTTAACATGTAAATAGTATTAAAGCTGTGCATTTCTGAATGTTGGCCATAAATTTAGAAAGGGTTGTTGTGGTGTCGAACATAAATCTCACCATTCACAAAAGCGCGCATTCAAATGTAGCAGCAGGTTGCGGGGGAAATGCCGCACGCATCTCGAGATATTTTTGCATTACAAAAGCCATGCGTGACATATTGACCGCTTTTATTTTCGAATTTAGGCATAAAAAGTTATATACAGTATTATCTCCTGAATATACCTCGTCTTTCATATTTATTGGCCAAGGAGGTTCAATGTTTACCATAAAGAGAAACAAAAACAAAATCATACATAGCTTGAACGAAATTATTGTTCTGATCCCAAAGTAAGTAGATAAAGCACTTATTAAGATCCGAGACAATGTAGAAAAAGTAAATCAAAAGGTATCTCAGAGCTGGTGAAGCCAGTATGGACACCACACGACGTCGCAAGACGTCAAACCTATATACTAAACGGTTACAGAAGTCTATGGATATTTGGAAGTAACCTCAAAAGGCGAAGGTTACCGATGCGTCGTGACTAAGATGGAATGACACATTATCCGTAAATACAGCTTTGCAACAAAAATTTATAAAGTGTGGCATTGATCTAAACGACTTCTAGGCAGAGGAGGTTTCTACCATCTTCCAAGTGACATACCGACAACTGTCCGTAAGACCGTTCAAAGGTCCGAGTCGGCCACAATTACTGTTAATTTGTAGTGTTTTATTTAGAAAGCTTTCAAACAAAAAATATTACATTTATTATAAAATATATCTTCACATTTTCTCAATACTGCGGTAGACAGAGGTCCAGAAAATTAATTCCTTCACTGAAGTCAATGAAGTCCTTTCACCGATATATATTTTTAGTACAACGTGACTGGTGGTGAGCCTGTCGCTGTCTATGTCTAAGCCAACGATATAATCGTACATAAGTTTTGAAAAAACTCATAGTTCCTACTAATAGCTATATTTATTTAAATGCAATTATTATTTGCTTTCATTTTATACGATATAATGGAAATTCGCAGACTAAATATAATTAAAAGCTGCTGAGGATTCTTGGAATGTTTGATTAAATTTTAAATGCGAGTTATTATTGAAAATCAATGTTTATGAATCATGCTAACGTCGAAACTTATTATATTTAAGTAATAAAATTTCAAATATAAGATAAGGATAGAAAATAAGATAATAAACAGAAATAGTATTTTAAATTTCTCATAAATTTAACAACAAAAAGCATTTTTCAGTAATTAATAAATATTCAATGAAAATTATATTTAAAAAAAGTCATGATAGCCGAGCGGTTGGGTTATCGCAATTCTTGTCGAGAGACCCGAGTGTAATCCTCGGGTGGAAAAAGGAGATTTTATTTTTTATGTATTTGTGTGAGTTGTAAGATGCAACAAACAGTAAAGCCTTTAAAAACAAAGATAGTGGAATAACCATCTTGAAAATACTAGGCTAAAATAAATTAAACTGATGGTGAGGTGTTGCTATCGGCAAGCGATAAATAGTTATATATTCTTATTATGGGAGAATGCCGGTAGTTTTTATTGTAAACAGACGATAAAATTAAGAATCATACAGGAATAGATATAAGATTGTAACGTTACTAACTATCATAGAGTAAGAAGCGTAAGCCTATCGTGGAGTGTAGTTTACGCTTCTGCAACAAAATTCCAGTAAAGGTGATATATAACAATATAAATGAACATATAAATAAAAAGAAATCAATTCAAAAAAAGAGTGATAAAATACCTCACTTTTGAGTTAAAACATATAAAATTCTTAAGAAGAAGTGCTAAGTTTTTTAAGCGATAATAGCTTATCGGTGTAGCTTACGGACTGTGAAACATAACGTCGCAGGTTTGCATCCGCCATTCGTCTATGGTCGTGTACCATTCTAAATACAAACATGTATTAGTTCAGGAACACACATTGCAGATTTGTTAAGATGGTTTAATTATTAATTAAATTAATGTTCTTATTTATAATTATGAATCAATTAATTGTTAAGTCACGATAGCCGAGTGGTTGAGTGGTAGGAATTTCGAGACCAGAGACCCGAGTTCGATCACCAAGTGGCGGGCTCGTACCAATGGTTTTTTTCAAAAACTTTTGTACGAATTATATCGTTTACAAATTATATGCCTCGGACATAAAGACGGCGACTGGCTCGCCACCTGTCACGTTGTCCCAAAAATATAAGGTGGGTCGAAGGGACATCAGTGTCTAGAATAGACCTCTGTCTACCCCTGTATTGGGAATTGTGTGAAGATAAATTTATTTATTTTGTTTTATTTATTTAGTTAATTTCTCGAATTTGGTTACAAAGGTGACACACAAAGAACACAGAAAAAATATCATAAAAAAACTAAAAGTATTTATACATATCAAATAAAATACAGCCATTCATGAACTTTAAGAAAGAACAAGCTTGCAAGATCAGCTTACATAACATGAATCTGATTATCAATATTCCTTAATTGCGTGAACATTTAATTATGAAACAATTGTATCAAAATTAATAATTAAAAAAAATATATGAAAAATATCTTACATCAATCCCATAGAAGAGTAGACAGAAGTCTAGACAATAAAAACTTTTCACCCGACCATCCACCGAAGACATTTTTGGAATTCATAATAGTAATTGCATTAATAATATTAAATAAATAAATGCCTGTTAATAAAATACTTTCTTAAGGAAAATATATGCGGTTGTTGTGTATGCTCTGAATTTGAAGCATACAGAATTTTATTACAAGAGTCGTAAAAATAATATGTGACTATGAAAAATAAGAACCGAGAAAGCAAAAACTTGTAGGTGTTCGTGTACGTACACACTGTGCGTTATTATTTTTCAGTATATGATCGGTTGAATTATTATGTAAAAAAAAGATAAGTAAGCATTACTCATCTGTTTTTAAATCATAAAAAATATCTTGATGCCATTCCCAATACAGAGGTCTAGTCTAGGCAATTAAGTAGGAAGGTGGGTGGAAAATACTTAACTGTCTAGACCTCTGTCTACCCCAGTATTGGGAATGGCGTAAAGATGATTATAGATTACTGTGAACTTAGAGGCGCAAAACATGCTTGAATATTATATATTGAATTTTATAATATTAATTGAATTTTATTTTTGTCGAACTCCTTGCACCAGTGGCGTACACACCGTTATTCATGGCGTAGTCAGCTCTTAGACCATCCCGGGATCGATTTAGCCAACCGCTGATGGGAAGCCGCATATACAGTAAGTGTCTGGTACTTTGATCGCTAGTCCACTAGCAAATCGTGGCAATTACGGGGGAGACCAATATCCTACAGTATTTTTATTTTTATTCGTTTATTAAGTTACATTTTAAAATTCACTTGCGCACCGTTGTAAAAGAATAGTAACATAAACATTCTTTACGAACCTCGACACCAGGTATCACTCCCAGAGGAATAACGTACGAAATATTTGAAAAAGAAATATAAAACGGTGCTATTACGTAAACAAAAGAAAGCCCAGAGGGTAATAACTCGCTACGCTTTTACCTTATGTGACGGCGTCATTGCTAAGTTCACTATAAATGTAGATATTGTTCTTACACAAATACTTCCATCAAGCCGATAAGAAAACTTTTATTCGAAATGATCAAATTCAAGAATTTAATATAGGAGTGATTACGAAGTTTTTTTTATTTTCCCCTTTCTTCCCATGCTTGTGTTAAGTGTCTAAGGGAAAATGGTGACAGATGGCGGGATGAGCATCTCGAAAAATACCAAACCAAAATTAAGAAAACTGGCGGGCAGTACCGACTAAAGGTGACTGGTATCGCGAACGCCGACACCTTTGTCAAGCTTAGCGATTTCGGCAAACCCTAAATTATGGGATTGATCTACGTCCTGCAATTTGTTTAAGTAGAGTACCAGAAATGATAGACAACAATACCACTTCAAGCATGCTACAATGCGTGTCTTGACTATTTTACAATAATAGTCTCAACGCGGCCTGGAACCTGCGAAGGTTTGTTTCGCTGTCCTCGCTCTAAACCATTAGTCTTCACACGCTTTGTAGTCGTCGTTAGTCGGAATAAAAATTTACAGTGTCTAAATGCAGAGATAAAATTAAGAGAGCGACAGAGAAAAAAGCTTTTAAAGTAGCAAAAATGGAATAACCATCTTAAAAATATCAAACCATTGAGGCTGACAAACACCTTGTCCATTATGGAGAAATCATATTATTGCACAGACATACGTTAGTTGAATTATGTCATTGCCTATTACAGCCGATACACAATCATTATAGAATCATGTAAAATTAATTGAATTTAAAACATTTTATTAATTATATGTTTAAAAAGGAACTGTTGGAAACGAAAATTCATTACCCAGGAAATTATATGAGTAACCGTTTCAAGAAATTGAAACTGGCTTATGCCTACTGCGCGTAGAAGTGAGATCGCTTCGGATATTTTATGCGAATCGTAAAAGTTATGTGACTTTCAGGAATAACTTTGGTTTTAACCAAGGTAGTAACAAACAGAAATTCGGTAAAAGAAGAGGTACAGTGGGTGTATTTGTAGATTTTAATTTTTATCAACAATTTTAATATTTTAGAAGTGTTTATCAAAAGCATTCGATGTAGTTTTAGAAAAGGCGTAAAAAAAACATCAATACATATATTTTAACAGGAATCGACGAACATCTTTTGTAAGCATAATTGACGTCACGTGGAAGACTGTCACGATTCGTAATTCGAATCAGGTGGTTCAATCCCCGGGCTGGAATTATTGACTTATTTCTAAACTTTGTAAGATTTTTATCATGAGCACTAAGATGGTGTCGGGCATACAACTAGTCACTTTGTCCAAAGGAGTTTCGGTAATTTGCAGTTCGACCTCCAACTATCCAAAACTAAAATTGGGAATGGCTAAAAGAAATTACGGGATATGCAATATACGCTTTAGTCACCTTTTTTTTTTGAAGTAATTTGTAAGTACCTACCAGCTGCTGTAAAAACTTACCATGGGAAGGATTATTCGCTAATTTTAATCAAGTATAGAAACTGCTCGTTTAACGTCAGCTGAGAATATTACGCCACTTTTATTACGCATTTGTAAGTTATAGATAAATATAAGTAAATTATACTAAGTTTTTTTGTTTCTGTATATTTATATCTTCACGCAATTCCCAATACAGGGGTAGACAGAGGTTCCAGTCTAGACAATTAAGTCCCTTTGACTGACCTTCCACCGAAGGGACAACGTGGCAGGTGGTGAGCCTGTCGCCGTCTTTATGTCCAAGCCAACGATAGAATTCGTACATAAGTTTTTTGAAAAACTCATTGGTACTGCCACCTGGGGATCGAACTCGGGTCTCTCGACTCGAAATTCCGAGCAACCAACAACTCGGCTATCGTGACTTTCTTCGTTCTGTATATTTATAATTTTAATATTATATTCACACTTCCAATTTTGCATTATTTCCTAACGGGACATAAAATGTCTTTTATACAATACGAGAAACTTAAGTGCGTAACCAGGTGAAAGCGCGTAATTTGTGGTTATTCGAAGAGAGTACTAGCTCGGTACTCGGTTCACATGTTTACACTTATTTTAGATGTAACATTTTCATTAAAATAAACGTATGAGCAGTGTTACATTTATTTATGTAATAAAATAACTTCAAATTTTTCATTCCGCATGTCAGTATTCTACAATTGAAATTTTTTTTCTTTTATCACCAATAATAGGTTTAATGTATTAATTAAATTTATTACATTTTTTACATTATTTAAATAGCACGTATAAATTACTGAGCAACAATATTTCTTTTATGAAATAATAGCGAGTTTATAACTTATTTCTATATAAAAGAAATTTTAACTTTGAAACAAAAAAGAGCACTTTTTCTGAAACCCTTGGGCTTCTACATTACCCACGTTAAACAAATTACAAATATAGTTACTTTCTCATTAATTTATCGTTATCAAGCTTATTAAACATAGCCCCCGCTGCTTATTAGACTTTGTAAAGTTTCTTGTTGGTTCGAAGTTGTCTGAAAAACAATTTTATTATCATTACATTACATTCTTCTTGCATAATAGGGTAGCCAAAGAAAGTAGATCGCCAAGTGTATATATTACATATACCTCTTGCTCCTATCGAATTTATAATTTTTTCATACAAGCACATCCATGTATTCGAGTACTTTTGACCCTCCTCTTCCAGCAATGCGATACCTCGACTCCTATTATTGCCAAATTTTGAGCGGCACATTTTCGTTAGTATTCGGTCTTCACTCATTTTTTCAGCATGTTCAAGCTAGAAGCACTTTGCATCTTTTTAGAATTTATTAAACATTATGAAGTGTTAGTGGTATTTATTGATAATTAAAATTACTTCAATTGTAATTTACTACTTGATAGCCACGATAGCCGAGTTGTTGGGTGGTCGGAATTTCGAGTCGAGAGACCCGAGTTCGATTTCCAGGTGGCAGTACCAATGAGTTTTACAAAAACTTATGTACGAATTTCATCGTTGGCTTGGACATAAAGGCGGCGACGGGCTCACCACCTGTCACGTTGTCCCGAAAATATCTTCGGTGGAAGGTGGGTCAAAGGGACTTAATTGTCTAGACTTGACCTCTGTCTACCCCTGTATTGGGAATTGCGTAATTTACTATATAGAGTAAGTAGTAAGATTTAAGAAAGCAATATAATACGAGGATCTTATATTTGAAAATAATAATGAGAAAGTTGTGAAAACGTTTATAAATTCATTTTAATTTTAATATCGTTATCAAATATTACATGCAATCATGAAGTAACAGTATAGTAGCACTGAAATTTAAACAGGTATATTCACTGCTTTTTTATTATTTTTATTATTCTAACTTTACGGTCTAAAAAGTCTCTTTATTCTTACCCCGTAAACTACTGTAAACAGTGATATTACAAAATGTACGACGGAATGAAAAACCCGATATCATTTATATACTTTCTGTTATATCCACAACAATGAATCTAACAATACGAACACATCGAGTTTCGTCTCTTCTAGCCGTTTAGGCCGTAAACATCGTCAAAGAAATTGATATGTGTGTATCTATTGAAAACAAAAACATTGTTATATGTAGTTTCTTGATGGTCCCACTGCTGTATAATATGAGTTTTATTAAATTTATAAATGAAATAAATATCTACACGCCACATACAATACAGGGATAGACAGAGGTCTAAATAATTAAGTCCTTTCCACCTACCTGCCACCGTACCGACCACCAAAGATCTTTTTGGGACAACGTGGTAGGTGGAGAACTCGTCGCCGTCTTTACGTTGAAGTTAACGATATAATCCGTACATAGGTTTTGAAAAAAAAAAAAACCATTGCTACGAGCCTTCCACCTGGGGTTCTAACTCGGGTCTTTCGACTCGAATTCCGATCACCCAACCATTTGGCTATCGTGACTAAAATTTAATAATGTAAGATTTTTTAATATTCATGAAATTGGCAATTTAAAAACTAACATTGCGGATGAAATTTACAGCAGAGTCCTGGAAAAAGCTCTTGATATTATCCTTAACAATTGCGTCCAGCCCCTGAAGGACGGAAAACAATATTTGAAAAAGTAATAAAAAACAAGCGCATTCCGTAAACAAAGGAAAGCCTAGAGGGTCATAGCTCGCGGCGCGTTTACCTTTTGTCACGATGCTGTAGGTAAATCCTTTATGACGGTACATTATTTATAGCTTTTTGAATTGTAGATGACTTGTTTTGCGAAGATACAAAGTTAAAATATGTCGTAATATGTAGAAAGTCTGTTTATTCAAAGCTTGTTACAGTAAAGCTGTACTAGTTTCAATCACAGTTACCTAGAACCATTGGAAATCTGTCGTATGGTTATGGTGTCAGAATATTCAGCCTCTATCTTACTATGGTAGATATATGTGATCCTGGCAGAGGCAATTAAGGAACAAATCATGAAAGTGGAACTGGCCATAGACAGATAGCGGAATAATCATGTCGAAAAAAATACCAGACAAAATTTTAGCAGACCCGTGGAAGGCTGCTCGATTAAGGTTCAAGATGTCTGGTACGGCGATCGCCAACGTTTGCCAAGCGAGGCAATATAAGAACTCTTTAGTTCTGGACAGACCTATGCCCTGAAGTGGACTTTGTAGCTCGTCATGTATGTATGTATTATATTAAAAAATACAAAAGACTTCTTATATTTACGCGAAGACTACACAAAAAATATAACCAACTAAAATAATGCTCACAAAACATTAAAAGAATCGAAGCGATTATTTAAATAATTTTACTTTCATTTTCAATCTAAAACGCTATTTTCAATTCAGTATTTAACAATGTTAATTGTATAGTGAATATACTAAATTTCAATAGTACTCATTTACATGTTGGACAGTTTCGTATCCTGGCGTGTACAGTTATGTCAAAAATTAACATTTTCGGCAATGATACACATATATTCTGGTTTTCCGTATTCTATTCTGTTTATAAATAAAATAAATAAATATCTTCACGCAACTCCCAATACAGGGGTAGACAGAGGTCTAGTCTAGACAATTAAGTCCCTTCGATCCACCTTCCACCGAAGATATTTTCAGGACAACGTGACAGGTGGTGAGCCCGTCGCTGTCGTCGTCGTTTATGTCAAGCCAATGATATAATTCGTACATAAGTTTTTGAAATACCCACTGGTACGAGCCCGCCACCTGGGGATCGAACTCGGGTCTCTCGACTCGAAATTCCAATCACCCAACCACTCGGCTATCGTGACGTGATATGCGGTTTAAGTATTAATAATTCTAGTTTTGCCGAATCACCTTAGGTAGTATTTGATTATTGTCATTTAACAATAATTTAAATTTGATCTCACACCCGGAATAACACACTAATGTAAAAAAACTTTAATTTAAAATTTGTTTTAGTGTTTTGAAAAAAAGTCACGATAGCCGAGTTGTTGGGTGGTCAGAATTTTGAGTCGAGAGACCCGAGTTCGATCCCCAGGTGGCAGTGAGTTTTTCAAAAACTTATGTACGAATTTCATCGTTGGCTTGGACATAAAGACAGCTACGGGCTCACCACCTGTCACGTTGTCCCGATCTTCGGTGGAAGGTGCATCAAAGGGACTTAATTGTCTTGACTTGACCTCTGGCTACCCCTGTATTGGGAATTGCGTTTCGAACAAAACAATACCAATATTTAAATAAATAAAACAATATTTAGACATTAAGCGACAGAGTTGGTTATCAAAACTACTCGCCAATGCTTTATTAAAACACTTCATCGCTAAATTATCATTTTAATATAATTTAACAAACGTCTCTTTTGAGACAGGCGCTTAAGAAAACGTCTTCAAGAGTGGAACGTAGCGGTGTTTAATAAAAAGGTATTCCGTCTTGCCCGGACGGTGTCAGACCAACCATCAGATAATTAATATTTAAGAGCTAGTTTAAGAACTTGATAAAGTTGTACACTTTGTCAAATTCCTGAATTTAGTAAGTTAGCAGTCATCGGAGATGGATGGGTCAAGAGTACTTGGATATTAGACGTGCATGTATAATGAAAACGATTAATTTACAAGGAACGTATGTTGGGATCGTGACACTTGGCGTTCTGCTCCCTCTGGCTACACCGGTTAAGACTGTGCGTGAAGATAAGTAAGTAAGTAGTAAACTAAATATATATAAAACTTGTCACATCCATCATACATTACGGCCTGTTAAAGTCCACTGCAGGACATAGGCCTCTCCATTATAGGAGGAATTGCCATAATCGCCCCACTTGGCATGCGGATTGGCGATCACAGAATCAGATCTTGCGCCACAGACGCTTGTGCCCGTCACTAGTTTTCGAAATGGTTATCCCGCCATCTATCGGTAGCTAATTGTATCTTCCCTGTTTTCCCTTAGTCGTCTCCATGCGCACCCAGATCAGCCAGGGATATTTTATTATACTAATGATAGAAAGGCCTAATGCTTACGTGTAACATACATTGAATAATATATTTTTTTGATAAATGATTTTACAATTCATGCAACAATATCATTGTCTTCAAAACGTTATTTATGTGATGTTTATTCCATTTCTACTCAATCGTGATGGACCGCTATCCAACCCCAAGGCAGCTAGCATGTTTCAATAAATTTTCATGTTCAATAATTTTATTTCATTATGAAAAAAAAAATGTTCAGACTTTCACGAGTTATGAATATGTATTGGACGTGGAAAATTTTCTCGGCGCATTCATTTCAGTACAGCGCGACACGGTGCGGTACGACACGAAACTGTCCACAGAGGTTACCAAAAACAAAAACAAATAATGCAAAATTCAGTTGTAATTCACGACAGGCGAATGATTGGGTGGTTGGAATTCGATTCAAAAGACCCGACTTCGATCCCCGAGTGGTAGGATCGCACCATAGGGTTATTTCAAAACTAATATACGATTTATATCGTTGGCTGGACAAAAAGACGGCAACAGGTTCACCACCCGTTACGCATACCCGTTATCCCAAAAAATTTATTCGGTGGAAGGTGGGTCGAGAACTTAATTGTCTAGACTACTGTCTACCCTAGAGTTAGGACTGGCGTGAAGATATTTTTTAAATAAAGCAAAATCCTTTAATAGGCATTGAGTATTATTAGATGCAGTACAAATATATATCTCTAATACACTACAATACAATTATAAATTTCTGAAAAACTCTATTGTAACCGTATAACTGAATTGTAATTAAAAGTCATCACTGAATTGTAATAAAACATCGTTTTAGGGCAACATTACAAGTGGCAAGCTTATTCGTCGTCTAAGTGTTTTATTAATAAAAAAAAAGTTATAATAAAACAATAGACAAGTATTGAGGACAGTTGACGTTTTCATTTTGATAAAGTAATTAATAAGAGAATACACATTGGAAGCTCCTTCTCTGATCATGTAATATATATTTGTTTGCAAACAGACGGCTGTCTTTCTTAGAATATAACAGAATTGCAATAACATAACAATAATATAAATTACTATTATGTAACAGACGGTTTAATGGGCGGTCTTATCACGGCCGATGCGATTTCTTCCAGACAACGTTTAGATAGATAGTTAAGTGAGAAATCGGAAGATGAATATCAAGAACGTGTCTTATATAAAACTTTTGAGTCGATAAAATTTTTCAAATTGCTTCTAATTGAAGTAAACATAGCCACATATGTGTGATCAAGAAGGACAAGGTATGGTGCATGTGAATTTTTTTTAAGGCCCAGCAATGGTAAAAAGTTTACGTCGTATCTCTTGAAATCTCCATGAAAGTGTTGCCCATACATATATAACAGCCTATACTTTTAATAGTCCGCTGTGGGACATATGGCTTTCCCGTGGGAGAGTTTGCCATAATTGCCATGCACGGCAAATGTATTTGGCAAGACAACATCAGTATCTAATACTTGTCACTGGTCTGCTGAATTGAGGTATGGTAGGTATTTTTTGAGATGGCTATCCCACTACCCTACGGTAGCATATTGCAGTTTAGAGTGTTTTCCCTTAGTCGCCCTTTACGACACCCACGGAAAGAAATAGGTTATAAAATTCTATACAACACAATAAAAATAAGTTTAAACATTGGAAAATATATTGAATTTATGTATATGATAAAAGGTTTTTATTTTAAATCAATATATGTATTTAAACTAAAAAGCTTTTAGCCAACTCATAAATTTTACGTAGCTATAATTGCAGCTTTTAGCATTACTATAAAAATATCATTAACTGTTAATAGTATTAATACTTTTATAATCAAAGATAAACCTTCTTTATGACTCTTTGTCTTCTCTTTTCACATTAATACCCAACCCACAACGTTAGAGTCGATAAGCATCATAGAGTTACATCGATCGCATCATATCTTACATTGATATTCCTACGGCCAGTTATTTAGTAGCAATATATATAGTTGCAATATATCTAGTCACGATAGCCGAGTGGTTGGCTGGTCGGAATTTCGAGTCAATAGACCCGGGTTCGATCCCCAGTTGGTAGGCTCGTACCAGTGAGTTTTTCAAAAACTTATGTACGAATATCGTTGGCTTGGACATAAAGGCGGCGATGGGCTCACCACCTGTCACGTTGTCCCGAAAATATCTTCGGTGAAAGGTGGGTCGAAGGGACTTAATTGTCTAGACTCGACCTCTGTCTACCCCTGTATTGGGAATTGCAATATATCTGTAAACTAGTCTTGTGATCAGGGCATTCGCTTATAACTTCATATTCGTAAAATTTTATATATTCGATCCTCCCATTTTTATTCACACACCCATTTTTTATTAAAAACACTAAGCGTTGAATTTACACGAGCTCGATTTTAAAGGAAATTATCGTTTGGGAATATGTTCATACGGAAATTAACAATAAAGAATGAACAATGCTGTGGATGAGTGAAGTCAAAGGCAGTGAATCTATTGCAATGATACATACATACATTCATACAACATACATATAAAGGACTCCATTCCTAAGTAAGAAGCTTAAGCACTTGTGTTATGAAATCAGAAACTACTAGGTCAGAGACACTTAGACTTGAGAAAATTCAGGAAAAGCGTTTTTCTACATCGCCTCGATTGGTTATCGAACCCTATACTATGGAAATCGCTATGTTCGTCAGAGGTCCACGGAGGCCGTCAATAAATATTCTATTTTATTTTGAAAAGTACACTGTAACTAAAATAATGTTATTCTTTATGAATTCATAAACCATAACCAGACTTAATCGAGCTTTTTAGTTTTACAACTTATAGCGATCCGTTTAACTCGTCACGCAAATATGGTTAACAACGTATTAGTGTGCACAAATTTAAATGAGGGACCGAGCTCGAGTAATAAATCAGAATGAAAACAGTTTTCATGTTTCTGCAATAACCTAATTTGCCCTGTAAACAACCTTTCGTTTCCGGTTTTGATAATCTATTCGTTTACAAACCAGGTAGAAACTTCAGCGGTATCGACAGATACCTACTTAATATATACAGTAGTACCACCAAATACATGCAGGTGATTGGGGTTCGTTCATTGTGGCAAGTTCTAGGGGAGGCCTATGTTAAGCAGTGCTAGGCTGTAGCGAACGAACAAACCCAAAATCCTTGCACTAACGCTTTATGCAAACTTATACCGAGCCATGTAACTGAAATAAATATTCCTTTTACGGCCGGTTTGTCACGAGAAGAACGGATTTAAGCGATATCATCACTAATTGTAGTCCATAGGCTTTTTCTTTGTCCGAAATCGTATAAATTTTTTTAAATGTCATAAATAATTATTTATCTATTTATCCTTACTTACGTTACTAAAACGTGAGCATTTTCTACATTATCTCGGTTCTGGATCTTTATGGAGCCTACGCTGTTTCCGATTACCATACCTAACGTGCTTTAGCATCTTACTCGTACATTGGGATCGGAGCAATGTATGTGATGTGTCCCTATCCATATATGTATATAAAAAAGCGGCAATTAAAATTGTATTAAAAGGTCATCAACAAAAAACCTTAACGAGGCTTGGTTTTCCAGTTACTTTATAATCAATTTATCATTTGAAAAATAAGTAAAAGCACAGCGTGCTATTTTTAATTATTTTAAAAAAATGTTTTATCAGAAACATGTTATTCATTTTATGGTAGCTGTTATATCATAAACCAACCGTTAAGCAAAAGAAAATGAAGCCTATTTTCTTTCAAATTGCATTAAGATATATTTAGTAATTAACTATCCTCAAGACAGAGAGAGGGAGAGAGAGGTCATTTTAATTTTATATTGGTATATATATATATATATATATATATATATATATATATATATATATATATATATATATATATGTATATATATATATATATATATATATATATATATATATATATATATATATATATATATATATATATATATATATATATATATATATATATATATATATATATATATATATATATATATATATATATATATATATATATATATATATATATATATATATATATATATATATTAAAATTGATATAATAGATAATGCTTCGCGCATGCAAAAAATGTCCGAAAAAGAAAATAGCAAACGAGCCTATTACCTAAACAAAAGAAAGCCCGGAGGGTCATAACTCGCGGCCTGCTTCCCTTTTGTCATGCTGACATTGTAAAATACGTTACAGAAGAACGGCATTTCACAGTGTTGGTTAAAACGTCGCTTCGCATTACCTGTTACACACGCACCCAAAAGCGACGTTAGTGTTTTTGTAAATGTTAGGTACGTACTATTCCACATTTATAACAAATGCTAATAGAAATACCAAAGGCAGTATTTATATATAAATGTATGCATTTGTAGCAAAGGATATGCTTGCCGGATTTTAAATTCAAATAAGTCAATTGGGATTTTTTTATACTAAATTTTACTATTACGTGTGTATATTATAATTAAGCTCCTAAGTAAACGGAATTTTGTGCGCGTGAAGGTAGAGGTTTTTCGCAGCGTAGCATTTCGTGAAATTTGTAGTTATTGAGAACGATGCATGGATGTTTTTCAGGTCTTTCACGACACGCTCATGGTCAGTAGAGATTTTCTTAAGAGACCGACCGATATGTTGACGCAAAGGAGACTTAACTACTGTCCATAATAGATGCAATTTATTAAAATTTTTGACCACTCATGGAATTGTTGTCATATTAGATGTACTTTCCGATCGAAAATTCTGAAAAGTTTATGAGAAGTTAATGTTTATGGAGTCGCAACGATACTTTTCCTTTTTTTTTGTTATGAAGTTATTTTAATAATTTAACACAATTTTATTTAGTTTTTTAAATAGACTGTAATATCGCCATAATTTCGACTAAATTAAGACATTCTCATAGTCCATGTGCGCTACACTACAATCAACCATGACATAATAGTTGATTTTATAGCAGACGGATGTGTTCATCTTCCATATTCTATAGAATCTTGCGAAGTCCATGTGACTTCCAAATTGTGTTTATGGTACATTCCTTGTTTTGAATTTTATAAAACAAGTGCTTTATCTACATAATTTGAGATCAGAACAATGATAATATGCTTCTGTTCACACTTATAATACAATTACTGATAAAATCCAGAAATATTTACATTTAATTTTTTATTAATTTAAGTTTAATCAATTGATGTTAATACACTGTTACCTTTAATATCATCATAGACATAGTAAACATAATTGTATTAGTGTTCAGAGTAATAAAACTGATTAACTTAATTAAATAATCATAAATACTTCATCATCAGCCTATCAAAAGTCCACTGCTGAACATAGGCCTTCCCCAAAGATTGCCACGTAGAGCGGTCTTATGAGCGGACCCCACACATCCCCTCCGCCACGCATCTGTTATGCCTCTGGTATTGCGGGTGTTCATGGGCGGCGGTAATCACTTACCATCACGTGAGCCGCCTGCTCGTTTGCCTCCCTCTTCTATAAAAATAAAAAAAAAATAATGCCATCTGCATCCATCAACTCCCCGCAACACTATTCATGTCGTCGCCCCATCTTGTGGGAGGACGTCACACACTGCGGTTGCATGTACGAAGTTTTCACCCGAGAACCTTTCTTCCCAACGGTTTTCAATTCTAAGATATGTTTATAATAATGCTATATGGCCGGCCCATTGCCACTTCAACGTGATTATCCCTACGGATAAATACACAAATACATAAGTTCCCAAAATACATCGGCACGGAGCCTAAATAAGGATAAATAAGGCCACTAAGGTCATCTCTATGGAGGTCAACCCTGTAATCTGTTAGGGACTTTAACTTTCATGCCACTCAGTTGTAAAAAGAAGTAAAAATAGATTCAAATATACAACTCTTTGTTATTTATCACCTATTCACCCTCGAATAACTCGCTTTATGTAGATGAGCTTTAAAGAGCAAAGGCGACAATATTGCTGGCTTAAAGAGATTTTCGTGAACATTTATTCCGATTCAAAGTCGAAAGTTACGAGGTGAAATCAATAGTAGAATAAGTTTTATGAATAAAAATGTTTAACAAATCCTCGCTTTTGATTTTAGAAAAAAAAACTGTTTTAGCTACTTAGCTGCAACAATTAACATTTCTAGTAACAGTTAATGTTTATTCATGCTATTTTCCAATACTCGGATCGACAAAGGTATACATAACAGTCACGATAGCCACAATACTCGTAGATAGACAGATAGATGGGTGATCGGAATTCGATTCGTATTGGGAATGGCGTGAAGATATTTTTTATCTATAAATATGTGAATTTTATTTAGATTTTGGTGATGTTATCTACGTGACTCTTCATAGGCCAGGGACAATTTGAATTAAAAAAGGTTGTATACAAAGACTTTGACATTACACTATATTCTATTTGTATTTCTCAGAATGACACATGTTAGAATTACTTTAAATTCATCTCTATATATGTATAGTCCATGTTACGAACGTTCGTATGATGTTTTTACCATTAGACTGTGCTTACATTTTGTCTTATTACGACTCTACGTAGTGCAATTTCATTATACGCTTCGCTTTGAGTTTGTAAATGCTAATGTATTTACAACTAAATTATTCACAAGCTTTTGTGATATAAATGCTCTTCTTAGAAATTTAAAAACAAAAATGTCTATCAACTGCTGTAAAGCGTTTACCGTAAAAATGACGTGTTTGAAATAGTCAAAAAGCTTTTAAATTAATTTAGAAGTTCCATTGAATCCTTGATAACCAGTTCCCTGAATATTTTTACTGTTTTTCTTTTTTATTTTCACGCTCCTAGTACTGGAGTAGAGGTCTAGACAGCTTTTAGTTCTAATTTATTTATTTTTTATTATTGACAACTTAAAGAAAGGCTTAAAATAGCCGAACTTAATACCTGCTGGCTTTCTTTACCACTCAACCCTTGGCACAAGGCATTATCAAGCGAGTAGACTCTACGACGAGCGACCGCAGAGTCAAGTGGACCAGGTAACATGTATTTTATATTTGCATGCGGAATGTTGCGAAGTAACTTTTTCAATAACAACTTTACAATGAATTTCCGCAAAGTTACGCCGGAGTCAATTAACTATCTTACAAAAACTTAATAAAGTTAAGTTAACTATAAATAAGTTAAGTAAATTAAAAATTTATAAATTTACCCCGTATCACCGATGCACTGATTGAGAGAAATCTCTTTGAGTCATTACCGTGCATGTCCATTGTTCGACTTCCGTTGTCAGTAAATTGCAATATTTAGCTAGGCGGGGACTTTGCAGAATTTATTTCACTCAATCCGGAGGCTTTGCCGCTAACTTGTTGGAAATAATTAAATTCCGTCGCTGTAGCATTCCCTTATTATTATTTATTAGAACAACTTCCTCTCGCAACGTTCGTCGTTGGAAGCTCTGCTCTTGACTTTGACTTGTGCGGACGTTTTATTTAGATATCTCTCTATAAGATGTCATTTTGAAATAATCTACTATATTTAGTTTAGAATATTTGTTGTGCTGTGGCCTAAAAGCAAGCACTAAGCATGTTTTTAGGCCATATGGTATCGGTGTAAGTATATACCTTCCCCTTTCTTCTCGTGGATTTCGAAAAATGTGTCTAAGGCTAAAGCGTTAAAAATAGTGTTTGCTCAATTAAATACAAACGAAAGCCACTATATGACACAAATATATGAAAAACTGCTAAATGGACATTGAATAATGTATTTCTATGATAACTACGTCTTTGAGTACGGGCTACATTACATCTTTTTATTTTTGAAGTTTCACTTGTTACGTTCCGTATAAGGATATGAGATTGTTTAATCGAAGATAATATAAATTTTTGGTCATCTCTAATATTTTGAGTCATCCTATTGGGCTCAGTTATGTCAGTCTGCGTATTAATGGTACGTTCTTTGTTGTCGATCCCATAACACAAGTGCCTTAGCTACTTTCTTTGGAATAAGAACAATATCAGTGTTATTGTCAGTGTAAGTGACATTCTTCACGCAATTCCTAATACAGGGGTAGACAGAGGTCAAGTCTAGACAATTAAGTCCCTTTAACCCACCTTCCACTGAAGATATTTTCGGGACCACGTGACAGGTGGTGAGCCCGTCGCCGCCTTTATGTCCAAGCCAACGATGAAATTCGTACATAAGTTTTTGAAAAACTCATTGGTACTGCCACCTGGGGTCGAACTCGAGTCTCTCGACTCGAAATTCCGACCACCCAACAACTCGGCTACCGTGACTTTCTTTTTCTGTAAGTGACATTAGTTTAACAAAAAGTTTTATTATTATTTATTATAGTCGGCATTAAGTCGGGTGTTAACGTGATTTCCAACAGATGGCGCCAATGTCCCCTAATAGTAAAGAAAGACTTGAAACTCCAACTGATGCGGGTTGGACACGGTGAGCCGGCGTTGCCACGGCAGAGGTCGTGCATTCGAATCCTATATTCGAGTCCTCAATATCTGTAAAATGGTGGTTCATGACATTTGGGTTCTTATCTCAGCTCATTTAATTCATCATACTCAATCAATTACACTTTTAATACATAGTAAGGTTATTTTGTTTGAGATGACACCTGATATGATATTATGATGATGATATACTTGGGACGTAAACCACGACGCTATCGTATTACAATAATAATTATTATTTATATGTCTCAATAATTCATGTACATAAGAAAGCATAAAAAATGGAGAGACAAAAGGGTGTGTCTAAACGATTTAATGTTTTGATATATGTTTTTAATGTATTACGTGTTGATGTATTTGTGGCTATAAAATTACTTAAAATTGAGTTAGAAGTTGTTAAAACTTGTGAAAACAAACGCCTCTAAGAAGGCTACGAAAATATTTTAAAATTTCAACTGAGGCGGGATACGGTAGCTCTTACTGAAGGACCCGAGCCGATGTGTTTTTTCAAATGCCACAACAATTTATGTCGTTGGCTTGAACATAAAGACGGCGACTGAAGTAATTTTAGTATTTATAGTAAGTAATGTTTTGGGACAACCTGACTGTTGGTGATCACCAACTATCAGGTTGTCCCAAAAATATTACTTCGGTAGAAAGTAGATCGAAAGAACCTAATTGTCTAGACCTGTTTACCCCTGTATTGGGAATGGGGTGAAAATTTCTATATACTAAGACGGCCATGGGCTCATCATCTCATACTTACGGGCTTACCACCAAGTTTTACTAATACTAAGTTTGGCAGAAGTCTAGACAACTCTAATACTACGTCTACTTGGTACAACGTGACAGGTGGTGAGAGACCTATCGCCATCTTAGTGTCTATGCCTATTGTAAATTTTGTACTTACATCGATACATATTTATATAAACATGCATGTCTCGAAAAAAACAATTCGAACCGGCAACTCTTAGGTTTGAAGAAAGGTTCTCTACACAACTAGGCTATCAGGTCGTGTAAAATTAATGTATCATGAAAAACCAATAATCTTCATACAGAACATCAATTAATTCTGTCTAGTTGAAACAATTGCGAGTTCGCGAGATATCGATAAGACATAAAAACGCAAGTGGCACTTATTCCAATTTCCTGGTATATTAAGCAGCCTGTAGGTGCAATTTGTAAGTCACAATACACGATCTATATACCAAATCATCATACTTACACTTGGCTTAATATTTAAAATCTTCACGCAATTTCCAATACAGAAGTAGGCAGAGGTCTAGACAATGAAGTCTTTTCGACCATCCTTTTACCGAAGCTTGTTCTGGACAACAAGTGGAGATTCCGGTGCCGTCTTTATGTCCAAGCCAACGATATAATTAGAACATAAGTTTTGAAAAAAAAAAACCTTAGGGATAGTACTCGGGTCTACTTGAATTCCGATCGCCCAAACACTCGGCTATCCTGGGAAGAATGCTATTTCAGACCGTTATGATGTTGATAATGACTTTAGGCTAGAAATCTTAAAGCAGATAATTAAGTATTAAGTTGACAAAATCGTATTAAAACGACTCGTAAGATATAAATGGATTTGATTATACTCAGTCTAAAACTGTAATCACTGTAAAGTTTTCAAAGTATTTAAGTAACGAAATTTGAGTAATAACGTTTGTAAGATTTCGCATTTCATCAGAGCTGTAAACTTTATTACTACAGCGATTAAAAACTTTCGTCGGATCGAAAGATACACTTTGAACTGGTTTCAAACGACGCTGTTTAAATTTGATTAAAAGATAAATTTTAATTCAATTTCATCAAAACGGAGTTGTATACAATAATAAAAAATATAAATAAATTTCCCAATACAGAGGTGGACATAGGTCTAGACAATTTAGTTCTTTCGAACCACATTCTATAGAATACATTATTTTTGGACCACATGACAGGTTGTGAGCGCGTCGCCATCTCTATATCTAAGCCAATGTTAAAAATCGTACATAAGTTTATGAAAAAAACCCATCGCTACTCGAATTCGAACTCGAGATTCAACTTGCTGTTGAATCGATTTGCGATCACCGATCGCCACCGATCGATCGATGATTAATTATATAATAAGGACTTTTATCAATCTTACTATGAATTAAAAGTGAACTTTTTGGTTTAAATAAGAATAACACTATCCCAGACATAGGAACCCTTGCTCTATATGATTCCCCTTGAGTCGTGAAATTACGATGAATCTTGCTAAAAGTAATCCTGTAATATCTTGATTCCCCTGGGTAAAAGGTTAACGCATATTGAATCACATACATAATATTTTTTATTCAATTACTAAATACAATAATTACTTATACAATCAGTGGTTCTATTTGTTACATATTATAAAAAACTATTTACAGAAGAACAATTATGTACATAGCAAGATATTTTTGTACTTTTATTAAGTGTAACAAAACAATATTGAAATTCGAACTTAATTATGGAATTTTCACTATCAGTCAAACTTCAGTCAATAGAACTGGAAGAGAACAGAAATAAGAAAGCGAATTTTTAGCATCTGATGGCAGATATTACAAATTAGAGACAACTTTCAGTTTATTTTTTAAAATTTGCCCCCGCGGACATTGCACTGAGTAGACTTATCAGGACAGCTTCAAATTAAAAAAAAAAACATGAAAAATAAAAGTGTTATTTACAATTATAAAATCAAAAATCACTAGGAGCGCATTACTGTTGAGGAGTTAGTGTAGTGGGAGTTCATACCCACTACACTAACTCGCCGGTGCAAACGTCCCTTCTCACTTTCAAGTGAGAAGGGACGTTTGCAACGGCGACAAATATAGTCACGTGAGTTCATAATCAATCATTAACATATTTTTAAGCAATCAAAACTCGTGGATCGACAGTACTCCCACCTTATAGTATTTTGCGTATGTATGTGTGTGCTGCATCTATGTGCATCTTTACGCATTAGCCCCGCCTACTGCAACCACGGCCAGTCACTTACCGACGGAACATTTAGGCCTATCATCTAACGATTTATGCAAAATATGTCGGTGCAACGATCTCCATCTAGCACAACTCAGCAACAATTAACTGTACCTAAGCCAACAACTCACTATAACTCGGATTCTGCTTTAAACATACATAGTAAACATACAAACATATGTGTAACAAACAAAAAATTTCTACGTTACTAAACGGCAAAAACGCGAATTTGAGGACTCATCAGACCAGACTTTACTGTCCTTGTCAGAAATTAAATCAATATTTTCGGATATGAAAGAACTACAAGATCATAAGTTTGAGTTATTAAACAATGCTTTAGTGACTATTTTAGCACAAAATGAGGATATAAAAAAATCAATTGCCTTATTGAGCAGCCAAAATGAGGACTTAAAATTGCAAGTAAAGGAACTAAAACATGAAAACAATGAGTATAAGCAGCGTGTGTCTAAGTTGGAAAACAAGCTGGACTTCCTAGAGAGGAGGTCGTGTAACACTACAATTGAAATTCGCAGCATACCCCAAGTCAAAAGCCTTAATAAGAAAGAACTGTACAGAGTTGTCCTTAACATCGGCACAAAGGTCGAGCTCGAAAACCCAATGCAAGAATCGGAGATAAGAGATATCTACCCATGGAAATCTGACGTAATAGTGGTTGATTTTACTACCACCCTGCGAAAGAAATCATTAATTAGCCGCCTTAAGACCTTCAATAAGATCAGACGCGAAAAAAATAACCTCAGCTTAACTCTGAAGATATTGGTGTCCAAGGACCTTCTCGGCCAATATACCTATCAGAGTATTTGACAAGCAAAATGAGGCGTATCTTCTATCTTGCTCGGGAATACGTCAAAAACTAATCCCTGGCAGCCGCATGGACACATCACGGAAGAGTCTACGTAAAAAAAAGAAGAAAGCTCTCCTTCCATACGTATTTTTGAAGAAATTGACCTTCAAAAACTTCAGTTGTGACTAGTCATAGTTTTATACAATTTTTTTATAATCCAGCTAGCTATTAATATGTTCTTTCAAATGCATGCATTTATAATTTATTTTCTTGTGTTTTGTTCTTACTACATAAGGTGCCTTATAAAACAATCAAACTTTCATTATAATCAACGCACAGTATTCTCACACATAATTCATGATCCACTCCTACTCATATACTCGTACTATTTTATATATTATATACTGTCATTTTATTTATTCATGAAAAAATATATAATTCATAAACTACCTAAGAAACACACCACCAAAATCTCATACGTATATACGTTACACACATTAATACGATGTAATACAACATGTTTTAAAGATTCCCTTAATAACAATCCTATTACATTATCAATTGCATCATTCATTCACATATTATTCCACTTGTACTACAGCGCAGATCGAAGTTATAACATTTATTACACCGTAAATTGGTCACGTATAAAGCGTGACAGTTCTGCAATAATAATTACATATTGTATTTAAAATATGCAGGATATTGAATTAATTAACTTGGTACTGGACTCGGTACAGGTGGCAACAAGTCTTAACTGTGACATTGATGAAGCAAATAACCACATAAATAACACATCAACACTCAATCTTCTTTCTCAGAACATACGAAGTATTAATTTCAATATGCCCATCTTTATAACATTGTTAAATCGTTCGAAAATATATTGGGATATCTTAGTTCTGTCCGAGTGCTGGCTCCCATCAGTCAAGTACATACCACAACTAGATAACTATCGCTATGTAACAACAACAGCGCATAAATCACAAAATGAGGGAGTGGTAGTTTATTATAAAAATAGTTTGTATGTGACATATAAGGAGACCCCATTAAGTGACGCTAACTGACTACTTATAAAAATTGATAAGAATATATGTATCCTTGGTATATATCGCCCTCCAAGTCATACAAATACTAGTTGCTGCATTAGTTCTCTAGATAAACTACTATCAAAATTAAGTTATATCAAAAATATTGTTCTGTGTGGTGACATCAATATTGATATATCTCCCGACACAAAATACCCGAGACCTAATGAATATCTTAACGTTCTAGCTAGTCATGGTATGCTGCCTGGACACTCTAAGCCCACACATGGCCGTTCATGCCTCAACCATATTATCATAAAAACAAAACTAAAGGCTACTTGCCTCATATTTGAAACATCCATCACAGACCACGAAAGCGTCGCAGTTAGTTTTGTTAATAAAAATACTACGTACTACCCAAACAGCGTGGAATTCCGAGTTGACTACAAATGTTTAGATCAAGCAGTCCAAAATATAAATTTCCAACCGGTTCTCAATACCTATGACACAAATTTAGCAGCCAATTATCTTGTATCTTTTTTAACTTCCGCAATTAAAAATAGCATGAAACTACATAAAACTCCCAGCAGAAAACGTATAAGCAAACCATGGATCACAAATGGATTATTACGTTATATGCGATATCGGGATAATTTATATAAAAAACTAAAAAGAGACAACACCAACGAGGATTTAAAATTAGTTTATAAACGATACCGTAATTTTTCAACACAAGGTTAAAACGGGCTAAAAGAGACTATGAAAAACAAGAAATAGAAAAGGCTAAAAATAATAAAAAAAAGCTTTGGGAAGTCATTAAAAAAATTAGTGGTGCAGTGAAAGTACCAGACAAACCATCTTGTTTACTCTCGAAAAAGTCACAAGGTCAGAGTTTAAATGAGGTGAATATTTTTTTCACTAATGTGGGTAAAAAATTGGCGGAACGGATCAATCAGCCTAGCGAAAACATATTGCACAATTCTTTTAAATCGGCACCTACTCCAATAAATTCGCTAACCCTGATGCCAACTGACGAAAATGAGATCTTTAATATTATTCATTCTTTAAAAGATAAATGTGCAGTAGGAGTTGACCATATCTCTACTAGAATTATTAAGAGATATTGACATCATCTCATTACTCCTATTACGCACATATGCAATTTGGCGTTAAATACAGGAGTATTTCCGTCAGCCTTTAAAATCGCTGTCATTAAGCCAATTTATAAGAGTGGTGAAAAGGATCGTGTCAACAACTACAGGCCGATATCCATTTTACCCGCTATGTCTAAGATATTGGAGCGCATCATGAACACTCGTCTCCTTAATTACCTCGAGTCTAATCACCTCCTCGCACCAGCCCAATTTGGCTTTCGACGAGGCATATCAACCAATGACGCCGTACCTGAACTTGTCACCTCTGTCATCACAACTTTGGATGAAAAACAGAAAAGTGTTACAATCTTCTTAGACTTGGCGAAAGCCTTTGCCACGGTCTCAATTTCTCACCTTCTTGTCAAGCTGCAAAATGGAAGTTAGAGGTATACCATTGAAACTGTTTGGGGACTATTTAACGTGTAGGAAACAAAGACTAATGATAGAGCACCTACTTAGTGACGAGCTCACTGTGGAATATGGTATTCCGCAGGGCAGCATAGTTTGCCCAACCCTGTTCTTGTTTTTTATAAATGATTTGTGCCAACTACAACTCCGGGCTGGTAAAATTCTTACCTTCGCTGACGACACAGCACTTTTCTTCAGGGGAAGCACTTGGGACGAAACGTTTGAAACAGCTCAGATTGGATTTAATATGGTTAGACATTGGTTACAAGTTAACTTGCTGACACTAAATGTTGACAAAACAAAGTATATAGCATTCAGTATCAAATCGAATCTTCTTCCATCTCCATCATACTCACTAACAGTCCACGTCTGTGGTCGTGGATCTGTATGCTCCTGTCCAATACTTCAAAGAACGGACAGTATTAAATATCTTGGGGTCATTGTTGATCAGACTCTAAGTTTTAAACCTCACGTCAAAGCTCTTGTTACAAGACTACCTAAGTTCATTTATTTATTTAAGAATTTGGATCGTGTCGCCAACAAGCATGTGAAAGTAAAGATGGTTTACCATGCCCTATGCCAATCACTCATTGACTATTGCATCACATCCTGGGGTGGTGTAGCAAAAACCAATTTAATTGAAGTGGAAAGAGCTCAACGTGCAATCCTCAAAGTTGGGGCTGGTTTCCCATTTCGCTTTCCGACCACTGATCTACATCAATACTGGAAAGTATTAACTGTTCGCCAAACCTTTATATTACACACCTTACTCAGAAAGCACTCCGATGTCAAATACGATCCAAATAAAACAAAGGACAAGCGTAGAAAGGGAACCGTATGCCCTTCAAAACTATTTAACACATCCCTTTCACACAACTTCTTTTGCTACCTTGGTCCATACCTCTACAATACATTAAACAAAAAACTAGGCATATATCCGCTCTGTAGCCACCGCTGCAAATGTACAGTATCTAAATACCTGAAAACACTCACGTATGAACAGACAGAAAATTTGCTTGCTCCCAGGCTATAATGAATATGTACTCAAGTTGCAAGTCTCAATTCTAACTCTTACACAAACTCATGAAACACACACACGCACATACACAAACACACACACACACACACGCGCGCGCGCGCACACGTACACAACCACAGATACATACATACACACTCACACATGCATACACAACAAATTATACGATCTGATCTCATCATGTTTGACTTTTTCTCATTATATGCACCTTTGTAGCTAAAAAGTTTATATATATATTTGTTTTTATTATTATTATTTTTTTATTTTATTAAGTTTAAATATAATTTACATTGTTTAGAAGATTTTATATACTACGGCAAATGTACCTAGTTTCTAGTAACTTTAATCTAGGCAAACAAGTTAAACTTGTAAAATTCCGAAGTCTGTCCGGGAGGGAGCCCTGGTGACCTGTAACTCAAGTTTTCTGAACTTACACCAGGCACCAGACTCTCACTAAGTAAGGTTTTAGAATTTATACTTATCACTTAAGTAATTAAAAGTTCAGAACTTATGTGGGAGTAAATAAATGATTTGTTGTTGTTGTTGTTATTTACAATAAGTACCAAAATAAGCCGGACTGATGACGTGCAGCGATGTCATAAGTGAGATAAGTCTGGTGCGATTGCATACGGACCTTATTTACGGGAGTTACATGCTGTATGTAGACTTTTAAAGGCCGTTATGTAAGTTACTATTGTGTGGTAACGGCGCCCTGCCTTTCTTCCCGTTGGTGTCGTAAGAGGCGACTATGGCAAATTGCGCTAAATATCGTTATGGCAAGCGAAAGATGACAGGACTATATATAACCATCTCTAAAAATATCAGACCGAAATAATCTGACCGAAGATGGGAAGCGTCTGAGGTGCGAGTGCTCTGGTACTGTGATCGCCAAACTGCTTGCCAAGCGTGGCTGTTATGGCAAATCCTGCCTATGGGCTCTCCCATATGCTTCTGCGAATTTGCTACAGTGGACTTTAACAGGTCGTTATGTATGTATGTATGTATGTATGTATGTATATATGTATTAATGTATGTATGTATGTATGTATGTATGTGTGTATGTATATATGTATGTGTGTGTATGTATATATGTATGTGTGTATGTATATATGTGTGTATGTATATATGTGTGTATGTATATATGTGTGTATGTATATATGTGTGTATGTATGTATGTATGTATGTATGTATATGTATGTATGTACGTATGTACATACAGGTCCCTGCCATACATGTATGGCAGGGACTGCTATTGCAGATGTTGATTGGCGTAGCCGATAATTTAAAATCAGGTGAGCCTAAACAGTAGTATTCCTGTCTTGAAAGTCACGATAGTGAGTGGTTAGGCGATAGGAACTCAATTCGATTTAAGAGATCCAAGTTCGATCCCCAAGTGGTGGGCTCGTATCAAAGGTTCTTTTTTAAAACCTACGATTTACATCTGTCAATTTGTTCAAAAAAATGTCTTTAGTTAAAGGTGAGTCGAAAAGACATAATTGTGTAGACCTCTGTCTTCGGAATGGCCTCAAGATATTCCCGTCTTAAATGCATCTATGCCGTATAAAAATAGGTTCAAGATAATTGATGTAGTGAATGGTCGGCCATGGCAGGTCACGCCATTTTTTGGTACCATAGTTACATTTTTATTATCTGGTTTTCATAACCATTGTATATGCGTATTTATATCCGTGGATATCATATGCGTATGTTAAAAACATATATGTTTGCCACATTTCTTTGTAGACTTTTTTGTAGATTGTTTAACGTCATATTTTTTAAATAGAAGCATATTTTTTAAATATGAGCGAAGTTTACTACGAGCACTTAAAGCTTAAATCTGTAAGATAAAGCTTTTAATGCTACTCTTTATCAAGAAAAAGACAATTGTCACAATATGGCGGAAATTTATTCTAGTCAAATGTTTTATAATTGTTTAAAACTGCATTAAAAAGTTTCTTGCAAGATTTTTATGGCAACAGAAAAAAAATCATCTTAAATTTCTTAAGGTTAGTTGAGAGTAAACTTCTAGTAAAATTATAATTTTTGCCACGTTTTCATTCATTTCATGTGCTCTTTTATTTTATTTACGTTTTCATATTTCTGCATATTATACAAAAATAAAAAGGTTACGATTTTTGGCTTGAATGACTGGCCAAAGGAGGCCAGGAAAAAACCAAAAAAAGAAACTCAGCCAAAAACTTGAAGGGACTAGGGAGATACTTTTGCTGAATAGTGGGACACCAACGGCTAAAATAAGGTCATCGGCTAAGGTTCGTTATTATTGAGACAACAAATACACGTGTCAATAACGAATAAAATGCAAGGACGTTTCTGCTTTTAAATTATAAGAATATCCTTCATAAAAATTATGATTACAACAACGTACCCGTTGCGCGAAATCTCTTTGAATCATTATTGCGCTTCCATTGTTCGACGTCCGTTGTCGGTAAATTACAATGTTTAGCGAGGAGAGGACTTTGTGAAATTTATTTCGCTCAACCCGGAGGCTTTGCCGCCAACTTGTTGGAAATAATTAGATTCCACCATTGTGGAATTCTTTTTTTATTACCTTATATTTATTAATAGGTTTGTATTTTATAATTGAAGCTGCATTTTGTCTCATTTTGATATTGGCCTGTTTTTCAGTTTTTTTATGGACCGTTGTGTCCGTTCTTCCTGTAACTATAACAACTTCTAATGACTTGTTTCTGATAGTGGCTTGAACTTTTGATAGGTCGTTACTTTTTGGCCCCAGAGTAAATTTTAAAAATTTTGTATCCCAAAGTTGCCACGGCAACGGGAAAAGTTTTCTTAAAAATGTAGTATATAAGAAATTTAATTTGTTTTTTATATTACTATGGCTACTATAGTTGTTTTTTGGCAAATGAATTTCTGGAAAATATCTGAATCTATTGCTTTGTTCGGCATAAACTTGCTATTAAAGCTATAAGATTCTACTTTAATAATTTTTATTGAGATTATATGTACATTTAATATTCAAGAGAGTGATGTAAATTATTTTAAGAATATAGAACCAAATAACTAGTAAAAAACCAAGTAACTTTTTTTAAAGGATTGTTAAGATTATGGTTCGCAAACCCATACAGGTAACTGTTGAATATTTATATGTCAGTACCTGAAACAAGTAAGCAATGTCGTTAGAGGTTTTAGTACACAATAAAATTTAACGCGCAAAGCGCACCGGATGCCAAAATCGTTCCGAGCTATCACCGTGATATACGATCGTGGATCGGAAACAAAACTTTTAGGATGGTGTTTGAACAATAGTTCTGACATTCGTATAAAGTTGGAATTACATGGTGCTTAAAAATGTAAGTGTAAATTTATTACGAAATTAACACACATACATTACCATGCAGATACGCAACATAAATATATACATAGATAGCGACTACATCACATAAATTGATCTGATCCCAAAGTAAGGAGCTTAAGCACTTGATTTACGGAATTAGAAATAACGAAGATACCACAAACACCCAGCACCGTAGAAAAAGCCTTTTCTGCACTTACTCGACCGGGAATCGAACCCAATATGATAATACAATTGGCTTCCGAAAGATAGCAGGATGATCATATCGCAAAACACCAGAGCAAAGTAAAGCTAACTCCGGTGATGGGAAACACCGTCTAAGATGCAAGGTGTCTGATATTGCGATCGCCAATCCGATCCAATATGATGATGATATGGTTAATAGAATATATACTATAAAACACTCTAAAAATTTAATATAGTTATAAGGTCCACAGACTTGCTATGTCGCAAGTAATTACGACAGCAATGTTTTTCAAAACCAATTCTCACGAAAATGCGATGTCGATTCATGGATCATAAAGTAAAACATTACAAACAACGTAATAATATGATGCTGTCTCATCATTAACAGCATCGCATACATTGTTTTAGTTCAAAGTTAATTGGTCATAGTGGTGTTATATAATGAGAACGAAAGAAGTGACCAGAAACACCAAGATCCGAGAAAAAGAAAAAAAAGTGGTTTTCTATATTGACACGTCCGATAATCGAATCTGGGACCTCAGATCTGGCAAAACCTCGAAAACCGCTACATATGCCATCGACCACTAAGGTCGTCATAATAATTATGTGAAAACGGTAATGAACAAAATCAAACCACATAGTGCGTAATTGTATAGAGCGCTTACGAAATATACCCCCGGACGGATTTACCCGCAACGTCTTTTAGATTTACAGAATCACAACAAGTCGTGCACTTCTGTGGTTTTGAAACTTGATCAAAATTCTACGTAACGGTTAGTACGAAATACGTACGGATACATAAAAATTACATGTGTTTTCCTTTAGGCTTGCGGTGAATAGAAACATAGTCTTATTTTCTACGACATATACGAAACGAAATACAGTTTTTAAAGTTAAAAATTACTTATAACGACTTATTAAGTCCACAAAGACTCAGGACTCTACGGTAACGTGGTATTTTCCTTAATGGTAATGTTTGGCAAATCTAAGCTTTGGTAACGCCGAACTAGACATTGCCGATTCCTTTATGCTGTTCTCTTAGATGTCTCTTACAGTACCCACTGGAGTATGCGTAAGAATTTAAAAAAAAATCACGCCATTTCCAATATCGGGGTAGACATAGGTTTAGATAATTAAGTCCTTACGACCTAATTTCCACCGAAAACATTTTTCGCCGTCATGATGTTAAAGCCAATTATATGAACTGTACATAAGGTTTTGTAAAAACCCATTGGTACGAGCCTACGAACCATACGAACGGATTGGTACGAAATATACGGGAATCGGACTTGACCAAAGTTCGATTCCCGGATAGTTGATTCGATAATTATTGAATCGAATTCCGATCACCCTACCGCTCAATATCGTGACTGTTGCAAGAGTTAACAACCCTAAAATTATAACCGTTCATTAAAAATATGTCATTGCAGTAAAAAAAATAAGTAATAACCATATTGTATGTAACACTATTTAATTTTTTCATGCGATGGTCATTAAACGCTCCTAGTTAGAATGATATATATCAGACTGAAACACGGTTTTTGTGTTCAATTTCATGAAAACTGCAATTCTTATATGTTAAGTTTCACTTTAATAAAATATCTGATAATATCAGTTGTAATATCCCAATATCAGTTGTAATGACCCAAGCGTTGCCTGCGGACATCACCGGCGATGGATATTTTATATATTTTTTTTTTTTATAGAAAAGGGAGTCAAACGAGCAGGCGGCTCACGTGATGGTAATTGATTACCGCCGCCCATGAACACCCGCAATACCAGAGGCTTAGCAGATGCGTTGCCTCCCTTAGAATGCCCCCCTCCCCCAGAATTGGGGGAGGGGGTGTGTGGGTAGAAACGCAGCAGTTTGTTAGACTTCTACTTCACGCCGGTATTCTGTTAGGTCGTGGAACTTCCCCGGTCGAGCCGGCCCATTCATGCAACAACTAAAGCTGATGCGTGGCTCTACCACTGTGAATATACGTTTAATGCCTTTTTTACCTTAAAACTTCTATTTTAGAAAGGAAAAAAATTGGTATGGTTGGTTGGTTACAAGTTGTAACTTGCTATGCATTTAAGCAATTTTTCATATTAATATATATACTGGTGTAGACAGAGGACAAAAGACTAATAAGTCCTTTCGATCCAATTTCCACCGAATAAAGTTTCGGGATAACGTGGTGGTGAGCCTGTCGTCGTTTTTATGTCCATACCAACGATTTATAAATCGTAATTAAGTTTTTTGAAAAAACATATTGGTACAAGCCTGCTACCTGGGGAACGAAATCAGGTCTCTTGATTTAAATAAATAAAATAAATTACGCAATTCCCAATACAGGGGTAGACAGAGGTCTAGTCTAGACAATTAAGTCCCTTCGACCCACTTTCCACCGATTATATTTTCGGGACAACGTGACATGTGGTGAGCCCGTCGCCGCCTTTATGTCCAAGCCAACGATATAATTAGTACATAAGTTTTTGAAAAACCCATTGGTACGAGCCTGCCATCTGGGGATCGAATTTGAGTCTCTCGACTCGCAATTTCGACCACCCAAACACTCGGCTATCGGGTCTCTTGATTTGAATTTCTGTCACCCAACCACTCGGCTATCGTAAAGAAGTTCCTATTAATGCTTATCGGCCGTGAGCTCATTGTGCACTATTTACTTACACTACAGCTCACTATTGACAACCTCTGAGCCTGAGTGACGAACTCATCGGCTTTTATGGTGTCGCCAGCTCTGAAGTCAATTCCAGATCAGGTCAATGTAGAAAACCGTTTCTGTTCAGTTCTAAATTTTCTCGGGCCTGAGGGTGTTTGTGGTATTATATTGTAGTAAGGTATTGTTATGTTATTTACTTTCTAGTAATAATTACTATAATTTTGAAAGATATCTGAAGACACCATCGCGAGCGAAGACACCGGTTAAAGTTTGTATAAAATTTTTTTTCGCTTAAAAAATTGTATTCGATATTTTGAATTTGGCTAAGAGATTTTGACGCAAGAATCCAATTTATTCCATACAAGTGCCTTGAAAAATTAGAAATCAAAGAGTTTCATATCAGAAGGTATGAGTCTTGTAAATATTCGATTGGGCTTATAGGTTATTATATTCCGCGTCCTTCTTCGTGTAACTAAGTTATTTGAATTCTTTTTTTTTAAGTTAACGCATTTCCCAATACTGTGATATTTTCTATCACAATTACTGAAGACAATTTAGTCTTTTTTCGACCTTCTTATCGCTGGAGCTTATTTGAAATTTGAACTCCTAAACATGATTTATAATAATCAAATAAATTTATAAACACTTTACCAAAAGTCAAAGCCAAAACTTTTGCTTCATTTAGTCTATGCTTGTTAAAAGCTCTTATTAACTTCAAAAATTACACCTGTTTGCAATAACAAGATCTTCTTAGACCAGAACTGAAGATAAATTCCGGAGTCAACTGTATCCTTTTTTAATGCATAATGTTACTTACTTTTTATAACCAAATCAATATACGTCATTGTCGATAAATACGCGTCAAGAAGTAAAAGTTTCTGTAAATCTAAGAGGTACCGGCGGCCAGAGGATTGTAAGTTGAGAGTAAGAGCTATTTTCACGCATGACAGTCTTCTAAATAAATAATAAATATCTTCACGCAATTCCCTATATAGGGGGGACAGAGGTCTAGTCTTCCGACCACCCTACCAATGGGCAATCGTGACTCATAAGTCTTAACTTAAATATCTTACAGTCTTCCATATATTAAAATAAATAAATATCATAACTTAAATATCTTCATGCTATTCGCAATAAAGGAGTAGACAGAGGTCTAGACAATTATGTTCTTTCGACCCCCGACCCTGTCATCTGAGGATTGAACTCGGGTCTCTTGACTCGAATTAAGATCACCCAACCACTCGGCTATCGTGACTATTGGCTTTCTATACATTGATCTATTTTATCGTCTTAAGCGTCAGTAGGCTAATGGTTAGGGTGCGGACTGTGAAACATAACGACATTGGTTCGGGCCCATCATTCGTCTATTGTCATAAATCATTCCAGACACAAGCATTACTGTTTTGTTAGAGTGAGTAACAAGAATATTAGTAATGTTATTTGACGTTACTAGTATTCGTTAAAAAATATTTTAAAAAGTATATAATTTTTTTAAGTACCTTTAACGAGCCTTTTAAATACTGTGTCTGGCTGTTGTACTTGTTTGGAGGTATTTAATACATTTACACCAATAATATTTTATAGTTCCAGCCACTCTAAGAACCATCATCGTATTCTTACATAACTTTATTAAAATTATTTTATTCATTATTCTAATGGAATTTCATGCATATAAATATGACTTTCACACAAAAAAGTGTAATTTAATACATGTATAATTAATGTATTGTAATCGACGGTCATTATTTAATTCAATATCAAATCATATCATTTATTTATCGAAATGATATTTATTTACATATTTATATACCTACTCACTTACTTAAAGTCTTGTTAAAAGACCACCATGATTGATTGATTTGATTTTGGCCTCTCCTTATTAGATTAGCATCTGGTTATCCGAGATCTGGAATTCTCGGGAGGATGGGTTCGTATCAATGACATTCTCTGAAACTTTTGTTCGATTGTTGTTGTTGGTTTATTAACTAATACCGCGATATCTCACATTGTCCTTAATAAAATCTACTGAAATTTGGGTCGAAAGACTAAGTTATCTACGGCGCTGACTGCTCCAGTATTGCATATGCGTAAAAATAAATAAATAGAAACAAAATGGCGAAACCTAAATAAGTATTTATGAAACAATGTCAAAAATGTTGCAATAGTGCACATTAATTCACCAGTTCAGTAAAGCCGTAACATTTTTAATTAAACCAACTTCGTGGCCTAAACGCCGACGCGCTAATCGAGTAAAGCCAGTATAAACCACTTTAAACCCGGTTTAATGTCAAGAGATCCGGGGTAGTGTATAAATCGACTTAACTTTTACAGTATTAGTGTGAACAACTATGTTATTTCTGTGGGTCGATAACCCCCATGGATTCGGTAATTTCATAGAACAAAATTCGTATGTGAAGATTTGAAATCTCGTATAAATTATTCGATTATTTGGTAGCAAAAAAGTTTGCCGCCTTCAAAAAGCCACCACCAAAGTCATTTTCGGGACAACGTGACATGTAATGGGCCTTAAATAAATTGCAGTTAAGAATTTTTTAATATAAATAAATAAATACATACAGGAAACATGATGAATGGAGCTCTGCACTCCTTTATGAACAGTCAGAAGGTGTCTAACAAGGCTCGTTTGACTGTGCATTAGGGAGTGTCGGTTCCAACACTCAAGTACGGAAGTGATAGTTGGGTATGGCAGGAGAAACATAAAAGCAGAGTAAATGCAGTTGAGATGAGAGCGTTAAGAAGTATGATAGGAGTTAAACTGAGTGACAGGATAAGGAATAGTGAGATAAGGAAACGTTGTGGTCTGAAAGAAGATGTAGTGGCTAAAATTGAGAAAGGTATGCTAAGATGGTTTGGCCACGTCGAGAGAATGAATGAAGAACGATTGACGAAAAAAGTGTATAAGGCGAGTGTCAATGGAAGTGTAGGAAGGAGAAGACCTAGGTAGACGTTTTGATACCAAATCAGGGACGTCCTGAAAAAAGGCCAGCGCAAGAGTACCCTAAATCGTAGAGAATGCATAAAGGGAATAATGAATGTGGACGAAGCGAAACAAGTATGTAAGGATCGTAGCAAGTGGAAAGAAGTGGTCTCTCTCGTCACTCTCTACCCCTGCGGGAAAGAGGCGTGAATATATGTATGTATCAGTATGACTTTCTGACTCTACATTGTTGCACCTCTTGTTTTTCTTCTCATTTATGTTTCGGGTATGATGATATCCTATTTATTGATTTTCTAAATTAATTTAAAATATCACACGAACAGTCACTTGTAACAGATTTTATTTTTACAAAAAATGGAACTGATTGTGATATTTTAATATCGATGAAAGTTTATGGAGTGTTACAAACATGTATGAACGTCTGGTACATAAAGGCCTTTCAAAGTCCACTGAAGGACATAGGTATTTCATGTAAGGAAGGGTATGCCATAATTGTTACGCATGTCACGAGAATTATCGATTGCAAAACCAGATACTGCGCAACTTAGACGTTAACATTACCCTTAGTTTTTAAAATGGTTATGCCAGATGGAGACGGCTATGCCGGTCCCACAGATCATGCCAGAGGGCCAATCCCTTTCTTCCCGGGGGTATTGTATGAGGTTTGTGAGGAAAACAGTCTTGAATATCGTTAAAGTAGTAACCGATAGACGGCGGGATAGCAATCTCTAAAAATATTACATGTCCTGCAGGCCGTTACGTAACGCTAGGTAAACAGGCCGTTAAGTAAGTAAAATAAGTATGCCATCATTTGTCGGTAGCCACTTATCATTTTCAATTCGTCTGCCTGATAAAACACGCGGGAGGAAACGGGGACACATATTCTTACGCTGACACCATCAAACCAACCACCACCAAAAATAAACAATTGCTTCCTCAATCAATTGCTATTGAAAATATTGCAAAGCCTGAAAGCATTACCTGACCTACTTTGCAATATTTTCAATAGCCGAACGTTGGGCTATTGGACTTTGTGTCAAGCGACCCGAGTTTGAGGATTGTATCAATGGGTGTTTTCAAAACTTATCTACGATTTACATCTAATATCACAGGCAGGGACTGTACTGAAGGCGCCTGTCGCCTCCTGTCACGTTTTCCCAGAAATGTCTTCGGTTAAAGGTGGATCGGAAGAACGTATATTATTATATTATTACCAGTATTGAGAGTGGCATGAAGATAATTTTATTTACTACCTTTTCCCCTCATAAAAAGTTGCGTAACGAAAAGTTGTGATTAATTTTCGAAAGCCATAAATAGTTAAGGTAACAGCGGTAGGATATTTATTTGTCAGTACCTGAAACAAGAAAACAAAGTCGTTAGAGGTTTTAGTACACAATAAAATTTAACGCGCAAAGCGCACCGGATGCCAAAATCGTTCCGAGCTATCACCGTGATATATGACTCTGGATCGGAAACAAAACTTTTACCATAGTAATTTTACATCGTTTTACAAACAGTAAACTTTGTAGGTTTTTTTTTAAATTATAATATGTATTTATAAATATTGATTTATGTAAACCGTTACCACTAGTTAGCTTGGATATTAAGGCGGTTCACTATCTGTCACGTTATCCTAAATGATTAAAATATGACATCGGTAAAAAGTGGGTCGAAGAGACATTGTATGAGTAAATGGGTGAACATTGATAAAAGTATTTTGTTATTCTCTTATACTTTGGTAAATTAATTAATACTACATACACAGTCAGGTCATAAGTATTGTCACACAGTAAAAACTTTTCTTTTAGAATGCTGGCTACAAAAAAGTTTATTGAATTTGAATTTCGAATTGTTCATGAAAATAAAACTACATACTTTTTAGAATTTTACTCATTTTTAAATATGGAGTGGACGCTTAAAGAAGACCGTGTTGCAGTTATTGCGTTGCATCTTTGCGGTTACGCGCCAATTCAAGTTTTTGACATACTGAAAAATTTGAATATAACCAAAAGATTCGTTTATCGTACCATTAAACGATACAATGAAGACTCTAGTGTAGATGACAGGTCAAGAAGCCTAACCATTATGACTGGGAAAAATATGTCGCAATTCGCAATCACTGCACTAAGGTGTGTAGAGATGCTCAACGTCGTCACATTCATGAAATGGTTCTAAATGGAGACCAAGCCAAGGTTTGGAATTTTCTCAGATCATTGGGTGTTGGGAAGTCACGTCATAATTTATCCGCTAAAAGTTTGAATATCGATTTATTAAATCAACACTTCTCATCTTCGTCTAACATTGATTGGACCACTAAAAATAATACTTTAAACTATCTTTCAACTTTTCCAACCCCGAATCACTCTCCTTTTATATTAAATCAATTGTCTGTTTGTGATGTTAAGAAGAGTGTTTTATCGATTACTTCCAAAGCTATTGGTACCGACTATATCTGCTGTAATATGGTACTTCCAATCCTCAATGTTATCAGTCCGATCCTTTGTCATATCCTAAATTCCTCTATCTCCAGTGGTGTTTTTCCTTCACTGTGGAAAGATTCCTTTGTTTTACCTTTACCCAAAAAACTAAACCCTACTGCCTTCTCCGAATACCGTCCTATTTCTATATTGCCTTTCCTATCTAAAGTCCTAAGTAAGCGTTTAGTGTGTAGTCAGCTCCGCACGTTTCTGTTTAGTAATAATCTTTTCAATCCTTTACAATCCGGTTTTTGACCTGGTCATAGCACAACCACAGCCTTAGTCAATATTACGGATGATATCAGAGCAGGGATGGAATTTGGTAAATTAACTATCCTCACCTTGCTTGACTTTACTAATCCATTCAACACCGTAGATTTTGACATTTTGCTTGGTATATTACACTCTCTTAACATATCTCCATCGGCCATTGATTGGTTTCGAAGTTATCTGTCTGGGCGCCGACAACGTATACGCATCGATGAGTCATATTCAACGTGGTGTAATACGATTGCTGGTGTCCCACACGGCGGCGTTTTATCTCCCTTGCTTTTCGCAATTAACTTCGCACTATCACCTTTATGCAGATGATCTACAAATATATATACAAGTTTCTCCCAATGACCTATCCGCAGGCATTCAAACGACAAATGACGATATGATGCGTGGAGTAAAGCTTACGGTCTTAAGGTCCATTCTTTAAAGACCCAAGTAATAGTTGTAGGTAGTCCTAAGATGATCACAAAATCCAATTTAATTAATGTGTCTCCCCAAATTGTTTTTGAAGGAAATATAATTACTATAAGCAATAAAGTTAAAAACTTGGGTATCGTTATTGATAATATGCTATCTTGGGGTCCTCAGTTACAGGAAATTGGTCGTAAGTTGTTCGCCTCCGCGGGATCATTGAGAAGATTACTTAATTTTCTACCGACAGCCACTAAGATTGCTCTAGCACAAAGTCTTTAACTTCCTATACTCGACTTTGCTGACGTCAGTTATCTTGATCTCACAGTGCAGCGTTGTATACGGTTTATTTTCGGTTTACACAAATACGACCATTTTTCAGATTTCCGGAAAAAGCTCAAGTGGCTACCCATTCGATTTCGCCGGAATACTCATATTCTCTCCCTTCTATACAACGTGCTGTTTAGTCCCCTATATCCTACCTACTTGAAGGATCGTTTTAAATTGTTGAGCGATTCTCATCATCGAACTTTGAGATCAACAAAAACTTGCAATTGAAAATGCCTATTCATCACACAAATTTTCTAGACAGGTAATTTTATATTCAAGCTGTCCGTCTGTGGAATGGCTTGCCTTTGACAGTGAGAAATGCCAAAACTTTAACATCATTTCAAAAACTTGTAAAGGATTATTATTTATCTCTTTAATTTAATTCTTTTTATATTTATTTTTCTATGTATCTGTGTATATATGTAAGTATGTGTATGTATGTGTATATATATGTTAATAGTATATCAATAAAAATACAATGAAATATAGATATAACTCAGCGCAATAAGCCCACACCTGTTTCTTCTATTACAATCCATTTATTTTTAATCCAATTAATTTTGTATATTTTTGTGTTGGTGTGCAATAAAGAGTATTCTATCTATCTATCTATCTATATGTATATATATATATATATATATATATATATATATATATATATATATATATATATATATATATATATATATATATATATATATATATATATATATATATATATATATATATATATATATATATATATATATATATATATATATATATATATATATATATATATATATATATATATATATATAAAAATCAAATAAACAAAATGATAAGGTGTACGCAGTACTGAAGAAGCGAGCAACCGTATTCCGCGTGTCCAACGAGGTCATTTTCCATCCTCGCTCATGCTATGGTTGGGAGTTTCTTATTGGGGCTTAACAGAGGTACATTTTTGCGAGAAAGGTGTAAAAACGAATGCAGTTGTGTATCAAAATACAGTCCTGACGAACCTTGTGGAACCTGTTTCTCATACCTTGTTCAATAACAGGCACTGGGTATTCCAACAAGATTCGGCGCCAGCTCATAGAGCGAAGAGCACACAAGACAGGCTGGCAGCGCGTGAAATCGACTTCATCGGGCACGAAGACTGGCCCTCCTCCAGTCCAGATTTGAATCTGTTAGATTACAAGATATGGCAACACTTGGAGGAAAAGGCGTGCTCAAAGCCTCATCCCAATTTGGAGTCACTCAAGACATCCTTGATTAAGGCAGCCGCCGATATTGACATGGACCTCGTTCGTGCTGCGATAGACGACTGGCCGCACAGATTGAAGGCCTGTATTCAAAATCACGGAGGTCATTTTGAATAAACTTTAGTGTCATAAGAATCTATGTTTTGTTAAGTTAATTTTGGTATATAAATAGTTACATTATGAATAAACTTGTTTTAATTGTTTTAGTCTAAACATGTGACAGAATTTATGACCTGTCTAGGTACATATTGCTGTAGTGTAACTAAAGAAGGTTTTGACGGAATGTTTTTTAAAGAATACTAGCAATGCCGAATAAGATTACTAGTATTTCTGTTAACCACTCCAATTAAGCTGGAATGTCAGGAGTTGGTTTACGTCAATAGTCGAACGGCGGAGCCCGAACCTGCGACGTCATGTTTCGCAGTCCGCACCCTAAACCATTAGGCTATTGCCACTCTAATGTTAGTTTAATGTTATTTTTTGCAACAAAGTCGATCCGAAATGGACTGAATAGTAATGAACTTATTTATTAACTTGTATATCGTAATTAATATAGCGACTGTAGAAAGAAATATCGCCGATAGCACAACTAAAAATGTTGGTTATTTTAATTTTAAGAGTCGAAAGTATAAGTAAGACTGATAGCAGCATCTAAGGTAAAAAGTATATGGTACTGAAATAGCTTATAGTTGTTGATACTTGTATTTGGACACACAGACAAACCATTAAAGAACTTTCATGTTTATCTGAAAGTGATCGCTTTGTTTAAAATAGCTTGAATCGTGTTAGCATTTTTGAATCGTGTTCTATCTTGATGTAGTAGTCACATTCGATTATCCGATCCTTTTAGGATTAGTTGGTAAAGTATAGGTATTAATAAATATTAAATAAATTAATGTGGCCAACGTCGCATATATTGCTTTTATTCCATAAGTATGTAATTAAAGCATATGTGTTATGGAAACAGAAATAAGAACGCACCGAAAGGAAGCTGGAAGAAGGAATCATAAGTGATTTTCGACATTGACTCGCACGGGAATCGAATCCGAAACCTCGGAATTGGTGAAAGCTTGAAAATTGGTGTGTACTTCACTCGACCATGGAGGTCGTCTTTGTTATATAATAAACTGTTTATAATTATAGTCGTTATATTAAAACATTACGATCATCATATCGTTACCAAGACCCGTAAAAGTGCCCTTTTTTAAGAGAGGGAGGCAAACGAGCAGGTGGCACACGTGTTGGTAAATGATTACCGCCGCCCATGAACATCTGCAATACCGGAGGAATAGCGGATGCGTTGCCGGCCTTTGAGAAAGGTATAGGCCTTGCAAGCCTGGCTACGCTTTGCGAGAGGAATGGCAATCGCGGTATTTTTTCTAAATGGTTATAACGCTATTTGTCGGTGTCCATTGCAATCATAAAGACTTTTTCCTCTCGTCACCTCTTATGTTAAATAATTACCTCCTACTTCACCTCTGATGTAATTAATTATGTAAAAATACCACATGTAAAATAATTCCGATTCCTTTACCTATTCCCATAATCGCGCTAGCCGAGCGGTTGTGTGATTGGAATTCAAGTCAAGAGACCCGATTTCTATCCCCAGGTGATTGGCTCGAACTATAGTTTTTTTTTTTTTTCAAAAACTTCAGTACCATTCATATCGTTGACTTTGACATAAAGACGGCGAATAGCTCATCACCTGCCACCTTGTTCCAAAAATAGTCTTCGTTGAAAGGTGGCACGAAAGGACTTAATTGTCTAGACGTCTACTCCAGTATTACGAATAGCGCGAAGATAATTTATTTCAAACTTAACACACCCCATAAAGTAATTTTCAAAGACAATAAGGAGCAAAAATTTCTTACTCGAATAAAATATCTTCGGGCTATAAAGAAGTAAGAACAGAGATCTCGCTTGCTAATTGAGTTACGTACAACGTCTCGTATGCAGTTACGACTCATGCAGCTAATTTAACACCTCTTAATACACTCCATAGCGTTTATTGCTTTCCATTCGTGTAAATTCTTGAGGCATGTTCTAACATGTAAATGGTGTTAATTGTCAGGCTGAAGAGATAATTTTTAATTTATGTAGACATAAAACTTTTAATTTAAGCACATCTCTCCTAAGGTTTTCCAATTAATTTTGTTATTATATCTTCACGCATTATCCCAGGGAGAATAGTCACGATCTGTCAAGTGTCACGACCCTTACATGTATATCTTTAGATTCGATCAAATTCATATTTTCTTTATACAAACGTCTCTTCTAATTATACATATACGTATACAACGTTTTAAATGAAATACGCAATGAACAAAATTTTTTTATGTACTTCTACTTCCTTTCTGATACGAGTTCTGTGTATTTGAAACATAAAGTTACAAAACGCGATGAAATCCGTAATAAAATTTTATTTACGGATTTCATCACGTTTTGTTTTTAGAATCCCGACGTTATGAGTGCTTTACACCACTCGAGTTAGATTTAAGTTCGATTCGATTCACAATTTTCATACTCGAAATGTTAAAAAATAATAAACTACTTAAGAATACCCAAATGCAGACTAAGTCTACCCTAAAAAATGGTAAATAATACTAGTATCTCTATTTAAAATATTAAAAAGTTATCTAAACTTTAATTGAATTTGACCAAAAGCTTCATTCATTGGATTCATACGATTACACCGCCATAATCTGTCGTAGAAATAAATTAGATAAAGATGGCGTTGTAGTCGTCTTACTTTGTCGCCTTATGAATCATAAAACCCACGGAAAGAAAGGGGCTGGTGTTAACTTGGCCTATACCGCATCTAGAAGTTACATGTGACACATATTTAAAAAAATATGAAATTCTTGAAATAGCATAAATTAATTTCAATTGAATACATCTCGAAATACCACCAAGTTTGCTAATATTCCATCGAGCTAAGCAGACACTATAAAAAATAAAAAAAGGAAATTTAAAAAAGTGACACCACTTAATTATTTTCAAAAACAATTATCTGCTAAATATACACCACTGAATAACACTAACTTATATCTCAAATAATGTAAGATATGCCTTGATATATTTTAACATCTGTATAAAAATACTCCTTATACTAACATACTCCTATTGGCACGACAACCACAAATTACAGATCGATAAGGGACAAAAATGATACTACGTATGAATAGCTCGATTCGAAATTTTGATCTCTTACCCACCTTTGAAACCGCATCCATAAGCAATATGTTTCGATTTTGAACGGATATCGGGTTGATTGGATCAGAGTTCCCTTATACGCTCCAACTGATTTGTCGGGAATACCCGGCTTAGTGTAGTAATATGCCGTTTATTATAGAATAAGAAATTGTTAAAAAGATTGTTATGCAAATGTCCTTATATATCTAAGGACTAACATTGCCACACCATAAATACACCAAAGAAAAATTCTGTAATCTCATACGGGAAAACACTTCGTCGACCAACTTTTTTCTATGAACTTTTCGAACCGACCACTGGAGAAGTATTGAAAACGACATAGCTATGTTTTATAAAAATTATATTGACATAACATTATTTAAAACAATGTCATGAAAAAGCGAATGCATAATAAAAATGTAAACACATTTTCTAAAGTACAGCGGGTAAAACTGCAAATATAACTTCAAGTAATAAAGTAATAGTTTTAATTTTAAACAACTGAGATTGTAAAAAACAACAATGTAGTCTGTACCCAATGAAGTTTTTATTTTTTTATGTTCTCTAAACTTTACTTCTATTCGTACCACAGCCGTGTTGTTGTTACAACTTTTGTTACATTGCTTTTTGGCGAGACTTTAACTCTGCCAACTTTAAAAGTTAAAATCTAACCATTGGAAGTAATTGACAATTAATGAGTTATAATGGTTAGTTATAAATAAATAAAATAAATATTTTCACGCCATTCCCAATAACGGGTAGACAGATGTCTAGTCTAGACAATTGAGTCCCTTCGACCCACCTTCCACCGAAGACATTTTTCGTGACAACGTGACAGGTAGTGAGCCCGTCGCCATCTTTAACCGTAAGAGGTTAGTTCTGAGTTGTGATAATATATTGAAGTAATGTATAATCCGTTACAATACATATCGTATAATGGAACATTATATTACAATAAGTAAATGAGCAAGCCCTCTGTGCTCGCTCATTAGTCTTCGTTAATATAATTTGCTACATACATAGGCGAATCTTTTCTAAGAAGTGGATTATCATAGAAACGGAACCGATAATCAATCTCTAACAATCCTCTCAAATTTCAACTCCACTTTTATTATTGACAAGGGAGGCAAACGAGCAGGGGGCGACGTGATCTTAAGTGATTACTGCCGCCCATGAACACCCGCAATACCAGAGGCATAGCAGATGCGTTGCCGGCCTTTGAGAAAGGTGTGAGCCTCCGGTTACTCACCAGACGAAACGCAGAAATTTGTTAAACTTCTACTTCACGCCGGTATTCTGTGAGGCCGTGGTACTTTCCCGGTAGGGCCGGCCCATTCATGCAGCAACAAAAGTGGCTCTACCACTGCGAACATGCAAGTCTTATTCAAACTAACTAAGAAACATTACGTTACATTAAGTTAAATTAAAGCTTGTAATAAAAAGACTTTCGAAAACATGAAGGAATGTACAGGCTACTTTTCTTCCTCGAAAATTCGTGAGCAAAGTCGCGGGCGGCGGTTTTATTCTTAAAGAGTTACATTAATTTTTATATTTAATTTATATAAGTAATTAGTTTAAAAGTCAGGATAACCTATTAGTTGGGTAGTCGGAGTTTCGTGGCAACAGACCAGAGTTCGATCCCCATGTGGCAGGCTCGTACCAATGGGTTTTTCAAAAAACTTACGTACGAATTATATCGTTGGCTTGTGCATAAAGACTGCGACGGGCTCCCCACCTATCACGTTGTCCCGAAAATATCTTCGGCGGAAGGTGGGTCAAAGGGACATAATTGTCTAGACTAAGACCTCTGTCTGGGAATTGCGTGAAGATATTTATTTATTTATTTTATTAATTTAGTTAATTTCACGAATTTGGTTACAAAGGTGACATACAAAGAACACAGTAAAAATGTCATTAAAAAATAAAAGTATTTTACATATTAAAGAAAACACAGCCATACATGAAATTTAAGAAAGAATAAGCTTGCAAGATCAGCTTATATAACATGAATCAGAAATATTTCTTAAAATATAACAATTGTTGCAGGAACTTTAACTGTAAAACATATAGCGAAAGAGCACATTTTTGTCAGTAGTGCCGGGTTTCATTATTTTTAGCATTTTCGAAGCTATGGCGTCTAACGTTTAATCTGGATCCAATCAACCCAGATGACTACTTCGATTAGATATCGTACTTCTATACGTTTTTCCGTTCAAAACAAATGATCCGCATAGGCAGCGAAATAAGTAAAATTACAGAAGAATGTAAATTCCCAATACTGGTTGGTCACTACCAACTGGGCTATCAGGTCGTCAGAAAAATTATAGTGTAACGAAAAAAAAATATAGCTATTCCTAATTTTTGGTGTGCATTTAAGCTTTATATATTATAAAACGGAAAAAAGGATGGTTTATCAACCACCCTTTCTTCCGCAATTGTCGTAAGAGGCGCCTAAAGGAAAGGTTTATAAATGCAATTACCTACCGACGGCTGGTGACGGTCAGCAGCTAACAAGATGCGAGGAGGTGGTACTCCAATCACCAGTCCGCTCCACGGATGGTGATTATGGCAAAGTCTCACTCCTCGTGAGCCTATATCCTGCAGTAGACTTTCATAGGCTGTTTATTATGTAAGCTATTTATACAGATACAAAATATTGGTAGATAAGATTAAAGTTACAGTACGATTAGTACTGTAACTTTTTAACTTAAACGTTTGTCATTTCTTACAATAACTAATAGAAACAAATTCACAGGTGAAGAAATTTATAGACACGTTTTTAGACACACACATTTTACGACACTTCCTCGACTTCAGGAAAAAACTGTGACTTAGGAATTGTGTTATAATATGCTAGGTCTTTACCTATTACATGATTATTTGTCTTTATAAACAGTTCTATCATATAATAAAGTTTCAAGATTCAATACACGTTTTCCAACTTTATATCTTTTCTTCTTAATAGCCTATCAGAAGTCCACTGCTGGACATTGGCCTCCCCAAAAGATTGCCATAAAATGTGTCTGTGGCACATGTATATATCTAGTTCCGGCAATATTGTCAGTTCCTCAACCATTTTGTGGGAGGTCGTCCTAAACAAGGTAAGCCTGTATGAAGTAGCATAGTTATAAGCTCCTTTAGCAATCTTACCATCAGGAGTTGTGCATTCGTCATTGATACCATATCCTTTCCAGTTTAGCAAATATATCGTGTTAAGCAGAAATCTTGCAGGAAAAGAGTAATGAGAAAAGAAAAGTCATGGTGATATCAGATCACACTGTCTGTATTCGGATCTACATCTTAGACTCATCGTATAAAGATCATTAATAAAATAAATATCGCGCTATACCGAGCCTACTGGACTTCGTTAAAGAGATTGCAATGTTTCATTCAATCAGAATTAAAACAAAAGAGGCTCAGCTTCGAAGACATGGGGCCAGCTGAGCTATTGTTTTACGTATCCAACGTATATTAACAAAAAATAATTTGAAAATATTATATTTAAGAAAAAAAAAATAATCTTGAAATATGGAAAAAAAGTTGGAGAGATAAATATGTCAGTTTATGTAATGGCCAACATTACTTGATAAAGCTTAAGACGAGATAAAATGGAAGATAATTGTAAAAAACGTTCAACGGCGAGTATGTTAAATTACCAGACTCTTCTTGTCACACATTTTCTTTTTATATTAAAACCACTTTATTTTCATAAAAAGGGATGTGTTGGTAATTTCGGTGTTCATTACTACGGGGTTAGAATCTAGATTTATTTTATACTATATTTAACGCAGGACCACAGGCACATCCATGTCAGCGATCTCTTGTGCGCTGGTCATTTTGGACAGCCGCTGCTCTGATGATGATGATCCTATTCCTCCATGTCTCATGGCCAGATGCGCCGGAATACGAAGGCATCTTAGCCCCTAGATAACGGACATCCCAGAGTCCATCACCTGGAGGCCATAGAGCTCATGAAGATGGGTGCTTCATGACCAGCTCACCCGGAATCCCGTGATAGATCTGGGGCACCGCTAACAACCACTTTTGGACGTGGAGAGTGGAAGACCGGAGCATCGATTACGATATATTCACTTTGAAAATGGTCTGATAAAAGGTAAATTGTAAATTGCTAGAAGTAATATTTAAAATAAAACTATTTTCGGATTCTACATATATTCGGATTCTATATATTTTCGGATTCTTACGCGATAGAATCCGAAAATCGTTTTATTTTAAATGTGTAGTATTCGCGTAAATACAAGAAATCATTAAAAGTAATATTTCAAAATTTGAGGCACTTGATCCATTCTTTGACGACCTGCATGAATGAGTGGCGTCCGTACCATTCAATACCAATGTCAATGTCAATGTAGAAAACCACCTTTTCTACATTTTATCGGACCTGGGTGTTTCTAGTAATTTCGTTGTTTTCGATTTCAATAACAAAAGTATTTTACTTACTTTGCGTTCGGAGCTATATATTTGATGTTGCACCCTATCTTTCTATGTATATATTATTGATTTATTATTATTTATACTCTCTAGCTGTCTCTACAAATTGTATAATATTAAATTTTAAGCTTACTGTAGTTAAGTAGATCAGAATATGTTTAAATTATGCTTAAATTAATCCAAATATATAATTAAACCCACATGATAAACGGACGTTCTATAATCAACAGACGTTAAGAAAGAACTTAATTCATAAGCAGTTTAGAGCAAACTCAGTGAAATTTGGATGGTTTGCTAAATATATGTCCTACTTACCTGCTCACAGATATAGTGGAGTTCTTAATTAAACTTCTAATTCATGGCTACATATTGAAGCGCTAATCTGTTTAAGTCAGTATAAACCGGTTTTAAATGAAGCGAGCACGGTGGTTGAGGGCAAAATATAATCTCAGTGATTAGTGGTGACTTCTGGATAATATGGTTACATTCTCAACATTAATTTGGTATCGGAAAGAAATTTAAAAAGTATAGGTATGAACTATATCTATGTAATCAATAATATTAAAAGATCTATGTAATTTTCAAATAAATAGGGCATTTTAAATAAATAGAAACTTGTCCTCCTATCACAATTACTTGCATTGAGTAAAATTGGTATGTTATATGAATATGAAGTAATTTAAGGACCATAAAATCGCTTTCTTTGATCACAATAGTTAATAATAATAAAGTCGCTTAGTAATATCGTAATGAATTCAACAATTTACCTCTGGTACAATTATTTAGGTTCAGTCAGTGGCAATAAAGATCTGTTCAGTTTCTGAAATTATACCAGTACTCGTAAATACCAATACCAATCTAACACAATTGGAATATACTACCGATTGGCAAATCACTGCAACTGAAATGTAGTAGGCTACGTATTCCAATTTCGAACTTAATCTAATAGAAATGGCAGGCGTCATGACAGTATACACTCACGGGTAATCCAGTAAACTACGCTGGGGAACGTAAAGCAGTTACGTGCCATAAAATATGCAAATATATCTAAGACATAAGTTGATTTCTTAACGTATGTATGAGGAAAAATACTGTTCGTACTTCGCAGAATACACAAATAATGAAAAAAACACACTAATTTTCAGCAAAGCTAATTTGAGAGTACGTGAAAGAAAATGAAACAAGTCGTCTTCGATTTATTGAGACTAAAGTAAATAAGAGTATTAGCAAGATGAAGATAATTTTCTAAGAATTTGTTCTCTTCATTTGAGGGATCGAATTCGGGTTTCCCAATAAAAAGTAGATCCCGTGACCTAATGGTAAGTGATTACTGTCGTATATTTACACAAGAAATCTTATTTAGTGATTTAATCGCTTTGTAATTCGTTTTTCTTAATATCTTTATATCTTAATACCTTTCGTGGTCACGGATAGGCCATAGCCGACTTTTCTTTGTACATGATCATAACAATAATAAAGTAAATTTTAATTGTAAATAAGTATTGAAGAACACGAACACCCGATATTTATATCCTATTTGACAACTCGATTGCCGAGTTGGTTGTGAACGTGCCTTCTGAGCTCTGGTTTTGCGGGTTTGAATCCGATGATGAATATGAATGTTTGTACTCGAGCAATGGTAGAATAAATGTAGTTAGTTGTAAGTATATTGAACAGTTATACCATTCGTCAAGTAGTCCCAAATAGGACAGAGGCTTCGGTGAAAAGTGGGTCGAAAAGACTTTGTACAGACCTCTACCTACCCCAGTATGGAAAATTGTATAAAAAAATGTAGTTACAACACAAATTGCAGCTTATTTGTTTAGGTATAGACATAGACAAGAATTAATTTAACATCTAACACACACCACAAATGCAATAAAATATAACAACGTAAATTAGACAAAAAACAAGATTTGGGAGGGTTGTGATGTCAAACTGGACACTAACTCATTCTGTTTACTCGTTTATTTGGTCTTCTTTATTCCAAGACGTGAAAGATTTTTCTTGATTGTTATGTTTTTTATTTATTTCAGGTTGTTATTTGTTTATTCGTTGTTTCTTTTTATTAAGGTTTTGGTTAAAAGATTTTAATTTCTCACTTTTAAATCCGCGCCCAACTGACTTTTTTTATTTCATAAAAGAGGTTTAAGTTACTAGCAATGCTAATAACTTTGTTTATATTGGCTTCTCTAAATTTAAACGCTTATACTAAAGAGATTTGCGACATTAATCGTAATACAAGTATCGATAAACGTAATCGAAGCTGCTACGCCTTATTTCGGACTTCACACCTTTCCTATTTGCGCTATTAGTGCTTAATATTGTTCACGAATACTAGATGTGCGTTTACACATGACATAACATTTACGTCTGGAAAATAAAGTGGTTATAGACATGATATCATAATGAAATTATTCCCTATTAATCCCTATTGCTTTATTTAACTTTCTAATGTAACATTGACTATATATTTATATATTGACTTCACGATACATTAAGCAAATGCGAGTAGTTAATTTTATTGTCCGGCCGAATGGAATAGGCATTAACATTTATAGCTGGAACAGACATATAAACTGTAACTGTAAACAACTTCATTTGAAATATATACAAAAATAAGCCTTTTACGATATCCTTCAATCACAATCTGAAACCTACCAGGCTCCAAGATAGTGGATAATTCAGGAAACAAAGCAACTCTGAGGAGACGACCTTCCTAGGGCACGAACAACCAACCAGGCTAGTGGTTTTGACAGACTTCATAAAAGGGAGGATGGTCGCTCGATTCGGTTGTATGTTCTTTTCTTTTTTTTCGTTATGTTAACCACGTGACACGTTGTCCAAAATTAGCTCTGCTGGTATATGTGACAAAAGGACTAATTTGTTTATACCTCAGACATAAGCTAGAGCTTCGGAAACAGATGTAATGTTGCCCCGTAAAGAGAAACAGGATCACTTCCAAGCTGTAGGGTCGTCAATGTTCAAAACAAAAAATGTTTGTAATAAAAGAATATAGAAAAAATATGCAGGTCTATCTCATTATTATTTGCCCCGTTTACCACTTTTGTGACAGAAATGTAGCTTAAGAATTTCACTAGAGGTTAAACAAGGTAAGGTAGGTTGAGTATCTCTTTAAGAAACTCGAATTACATTAAATATTTTACGAGCTTACACTTCTGAATTCACGTATAAAGCCAGAGTTGATTTGATAAGGCGTTCAGCCTCAACGTTTAAATAGCAGTAAATCATTATTAATCAAAAGTCGTCGTTGACATAAATCATAAAGCTGATACAATACACCAACTATAATAATGATATTACTTCTAATATCGGTATTTCTTTCTGTTTCACTTTCGTAAGCCCTTGATATTGTTCTTTCAAGTGATTCCACGCAACGACTTATCTTTTTCCCAGCTACATTTGTGAACGGTTACGCGTCATTTGTTCTAGCCCCTTTGTGTTATTTATTAGCTTCAACTCTCGACTAGCTCGGAATGCTACTTTATGTGAATGCTATCTAAACGTTCGCTAATGTCACATAAGTCAAATCAATGTTCCGTAATAAAATATAAACACGAAACAAAGATCAGTTTCTTGATTTACGGCCTTTGAATGTCAACTGCTGGACGTGCCTCTCACCTTTGGAGGATTGGCCTTGATCGCCACGTTCAACGATCGGATTGGCGATAGCAGTACTAGACACGTCACATATTCGACGTTGCTATTTGTCACGACTCTGGTATTTTTCGACATGTTAATGCCACCATCCGTCATTAACCTTTGCTATTTTCACATTCATTTAATTTGATTTCCTCTACGTATTAATTAATATAATAAATATTAAAGCCGACATTACAATGCTGGAAACAAAAAATTGGTAACTTTAAAAGAAGACTTTACATTTGCTTAAGAGTCGTATGGGTCAGTACTGCATTCTTACCAAGTCGCTGTCGAGTTATACAGGTAAAATGTGAAGGAAAAATGTAATAACTGTTTCTGAAAAGTATAAAAAAATAATAAATATCTTCACGCAATTCCTAATACAGGGGTAGACAGAGGTCTAGTCATGACAATTAAGTAATTTTGACTCACCTTCCACCGAAGATATTTTCGGGACAACGTGACAGGTGGTGAGCCCGTCGCCGTCTTTATGTCCAAGCCAACGTTATCAATCGTACATAGGTTTTAAAAAAAAACCAACGGTACGAGCCTGCCACTTGGGGATTGAACTTGGGTCTCTCGACTCGAAATTCCAACCACCCATCCACTCGGCTATCGTAACTACTGAAAAAATGCTGTAATTACAAATTTGCTGTGATTACGTGAAAGGTATAAAAATCTGTAATTACAGGCTTACACCTTAGTTATTGACAGAGACATTTGTAAGCTTCGTCGTTTAAAGTTGTCTGCAGGTGCCCATCTGGCATGGACATGGCATAGCCACATACTATCAGCTAAACTGTTAAGCTCATTTTTACCTAAATGTTATGATACAAAAGTTTCATTTTATAAAACTTTTAAAAGTAAGTATGTATCATATAATTAGAAGCAATGTAGATTGTAATGTAATGTCTTGTAAACTACATTGGAAGAAAAATTTTTAAAACAGTTTCTATTGAGATATATAAGCAACAGAAACTTTGTCTTATCACAAAAATAATTGCTTAAATTTTTCTCCAGCGCTTTTAGGTGCGGAAATCAATGTGCGGAAACACGCGTATGAGACAGAATATATCATTCAGTCGTAAGCCAATGGCAAGCTTCTCATTACACACAAGTTGTACTTAACTCAATTAACGAACGAGAGCTCTGTTTCTGTTTCAAAAACATCTCTTAGTTACTAAAGACTTACTTTAGACAATGCTCTTTGTGATAGTTAAAGGAGGCTTTTGTCAAAAAATGTTGTGTACTTTGAAAACTCTTTCTAAATTATGAACACTATTTAAATAGTGTTCATAATTTAGAAAGTTACACTTAAGTGAAACAACTTTAATTATCATACAACTATAAAATTATACATGTCAATGAATCTCGGTCTGTCCCGCTTTTATGGCTATATCGCTTAACCTATTTCGATGTACGGCGACAGGCGTACTCGTACGTCGGAAGACCTTAACGAGTGATGAAATATTATTTTATATTATTATTTTGATGATAAAGTTAGTACTATCTCTAGCTTGGTTATTACGAAGGTGGGTCGTAGGGACTTAATTGTCTAGGCTAGACCTCTGTCTACCCCTGTATTGGGAATTGCGTGAAGATATTTATTTTTATTTATTTTAAAAGAAATTGGACTCACTGCCTTCGAAGCTTAGGGTTGCGGGTTAGAATCCTGCTAGCAACAATTATTTATGTACATGAGACATGATGGGTGGCGAACTACATCGTAGCCATTTTGGTTAATAAAATTCTCCATTGCTTTCCCACTAATAGCATAGGTAAATTTTGACCCCCGCAGCAGAGCCCCGCAATGCCATGGTAAGGTAAGCCAAATTCTGGGTCGCCCGGTCCCATGGCAGTGTGGCACGCTTACGACTAGGCTTTCCCCCTCGCCATGCATCCTCTGCGCGGCAGCCGTTGGATTGGTGGACAGAGTAGGAACAAGGAAAGGGAAGGATAGGTTGTGTGAAAAGGGAGATTGGTAAGTTAGGGTGGGAATAAGGAAATAGGATATTACCGCCCAGCAGGGCAAGGGATAGGACTAGGATAGTAATAGCTAGGGAAGCCGGGGTCGCATACCCGTATACCTTACCACTACTACCGAACAGGTAAATTCGGATAAGTATCCCAGACTATATCCAGTGAAATAATATACGTAATATTTGAACATGGGGCTGACAATATGGCCGTTTAAATCAAGCTTGGAATTGGTTTCCTGAAATTAGAAAAACCGTAACATATATATATATATATATATATATATATATATATATATATATATATATGTATATATATATATATATATATATATATATATATATATATATATATATATATATATATATATATATATATACATATATATATATATATATATATATATATATATATATATATATATATATATATATATATATATATATATATATATATATATATATATATATATAGAGAGAGAGAGAATTTTACTGGCCGTCAAGTTAGTTAAGTTTTAAATGTGTTCTTATATGTCCACAAGTACATAGTAGCTGAAGAATTTTTTTCTGGTTGATTATAAAAATACAAGTAACAAGCAATAGCAAGTATTATAAAATAAATAAAGTAGATAATCTCTCACTATTACCAATACAAGGGTAGACAGAGGTCTCGGCAATTAAGTCTTCCACCAAACACGACCACCTGACACGTTGAAAGACACCCAGAAATGTCTTTGACGGAAGGTGGGTCGAAACGACTTAATTGTCTAGACCTCTATCTACTCCAGTATTGGGAGTGGCGTGAAAATATATACCTGTATAAAAGTATATAAAGATGAGTCACAATAGTCGAGTGGTTGGGAGGTCGTAATTCGAGGCAAGAGGCCCGAGTTCGATCCCCAAGGCTCAAAAACTTATGTTAGATTTGTATTTGAACTTAAGATAAAAATTATTTCACAATACTGGAGTTGCTAGAAACTTAACGTTTTAGTACTTACAATTCACTTTTCACCGATGCTTATCCTAGCTCGAATTCCGATGACCGAATGGTTTATATCGCCCTCGACTATAATGGTTTATATGGGCTTTAGATAGTATCAAAAAATTCAAGTAATAAAAGTCTTGAATACAGTAAACAGTGACAGTACAGTGAGTATAGTTAAGTGACAGTCTTCGAAACAATCAATCGAGGCACAGCTAACAAGTTTGTCGAGACTTAAGTACTTTTTTATTATTTTTCTAGACAATAGAATGATGAGTGTGTTGCTTAAAATTACCTGATTATCTGATATCTGTCGGTAGTCATTTAATGGAAATTCCATAGTCGTTTTTTACAATACGCACGAGTAGGAAGTCTGGTGGCAAATTCTAATTCCGACCCAACACGCCTACTCACGTAAAATCGTCGTGTATGCTTATATAATATTAATGTTTTACTTAATCTCTCAGGTAGATGCCATTTTCGCGGCACTAGATCCGTAATATATGTCACACACTCATAAAAGTTGCAAATTACTCCATTAGAACCACAATAAGCTGCCATGTTAATCTGTAAGTACTTTGGAGCTGTTCCAGAACGAGGATAAAATTGTTTTTATGATATTTCTCAATTTAGGATTCGGTTTCATGAAACTTTTATTCCTGTAGATAATGTATGGAATCTATTATATAAAATTATTTAGTCTAATAATAATATTATATATACGTTATAGTACACCAAATAAGTGAAGATATAAGTGTCAAATGTTTAACAGGAGGCGACCTTTTTTACATAGCATTTCTTCCAAGCAACCTCAGGTATTTCTCTTATTTACATGAAAACAAAAAGATAAATAAAAAATAATAAGAAAAACAAGTGTCTACCTAACCTACCTTCTGGCCCGCCGTTAGACTATTGTAGACGGCGTCTATGAAATGTGCCTTTAGATATGCGATCGCTTATCTGGTATTGTGTAGTAATTACGATAAATCTCCCTATTTCTAGTCACGATAGTCGAGTGGTTGGGTGGTCGGAATTTCGAGTGAAGAGACCCGAGTTCGATCCTCAAGTGGCAGTACCAATGGGTTTTTCTAAAAACCTATGTACAAATCATATCGTTGGCTTGGACATAAAGACGCCGACGGGCTCACCACCTGTCAAGTTGTCTCGAAAATATCTTCGGTAGAAGGTGGGTCGAAGGGACTTAAAATGTCTAGACTAGACCTCTGTCTACCCCTGTATTGGGAATTGCGTGAAGATATTTTTTTTATTTTTTTCCCTATTTCAAGTGAATTACACTTCGTTTACATATATTTACAGATTATTAAACAGCACATAAGAAGCACAGATTTATGTAGGGCTTTACCATTTAATAAAATAAAACACTTTTGTAAACATTGAGATAAATCCCTTTTTTAGGCAACTAAAACTTCATTTGGTGTCATTATCACCAATCAGGACCTGATATCACTATCAGGAAATAAAGAAAATTCATGACACAAATAAAAAAGCATTACTACTCAAAGAGGCAGGTTTAAGCTCTTAGTAGCACGAGCTATAAATCGATATTTAAATGTTATATATGCCGGGCCCAGGGATCTAATCTGCATCACTAGCGTATATAAAGCTTGCGCTCCGGCCACTAGTCTGCTGCGGCCTATACGCTTTATGTAATGACTGGGAAATGGATGTATCATTTTTATGCTATATTTAATAAATATAAATATTCAATTTATGGAAGAAAAGCAACAGGAAAACAGCAAGGAAAATGGGGAAAGAAGAAGAAAAGCTAACGTACGGATACGAACAAAGCTAAAATAAACCGCATTAAACCAGTTTAATATCATGACGGCGCTGGCACGATGTCCGGACGGTTCAACTTTTCACCTCGCTCGTTAAATCACAACCTACAAACTGCACGGATTAACGTTGGTGTGTAGGTAGCTTTATCATTGTTATATATCTAAAAACAACATATAATAATAACACTGTTATGATGCATTTTTATTTTGTCGTACCGGTTAGAGGGCATATCACGGGTCGCGGGTTCAAACCCCACCTGTATAAGTTGAATTTTTAAGTTTCAAGAAGTCACGATAGCTGAGTTGTTGGGTGGTCGGAATTTCGAGTCGAAAGACCCGAGTTCGATCCCCAGGTGACAGTACCAATGAGTTTTTCAATAACTTATGTACGAATGTGACAGGCTCACCACCGGTCACGTTGTCTCGAAAATATCTTCGATGGAAGGTGGGTCAAAGGGACTTAATTGTCTAGACTTGACCTCTGTCTACCCCTGTATTGGGAATTGCATGAAGATATTTTCTTTTTTTTTCATCTCTAAAAATGCTACACAGAATTCAACGGACCGGTGATAGGTTGTAAATCTATACATGAATAAGCGAAAACCACGCATCACGAGATCTATAAAACTGTACAACCAAATGACTTTAAATTTTGTATAATGACTAATTTCACGATGTAAACGCTCATTAAGTATCTTTCGCAAATTCTCTCCGTAGATAAAAGTTAAATCTACCATCGTCATTTATGAGGTTATACATACGGAAATTGGTAATTCGGCTTCTGCTATTTATGGTTGGTACACGCGGGCGAAAACATAGTAAGCATGGGAGCGTGCAACTATGACTTTCAATATCATAATTTTCTTTTTTACTTGAATAATTTTACATAAATACAAAATAATTATTATTAGTACAGTTAGGTATTCATGTGAATATGTTTATTTTTTTATTTTTTTAACGTGGTCACATCAATAAATGTACTTATTTTAAAATATTTTCGTTAAGAATTATTTGATATAAAAGAGTTACTTTCATAATATCGTATTTCAGCTCTGATGAATTTTATAACTCCTTAAAATTTCCCCCTGGCCATTAAAAATAATGATATAAATGGACTACGAAAGTTTAGTAATTTCTGAGATAAAACAATCTTTAGTTCAATATACTTTATACTTGAGCGAGTCAGATATTCGTTGCTGGAATGCAGTTCTTTTTTAAATTAATGAAAAATTAATAAAAAAATTAACTGGTACAGTCTAAATTTCTATTTATGTACTATATATATAATGTGAAATCTAAATTTTTCATCAATTTAATGATTTAAAGTCCAGCACAATTTGAATGCTTTAAGAATATAAATATTATAATTGCTATAAAGGTGCTTCATAAAGGTGTAGACCTGGTCGTAATAATATCTTTATAGCTGAAAACTTAAGGACTTTGAATTAAAAATTAGTATAATATCTGGCAAAAGTAGTCAATGCCCTTTAGAGGCGTAAGTGAGAGAAATAAAATAAATAACAAATATCTTCACGCAATTCCCAATACAGGAGTAGACAGAGGTCTAGTCTAGACGATTATGTCCCTTCGATCCACCTTTCACCGAAGATATTTTCGGGACAATGAGACAGGTGGTGAACCCGTCGCCGTCTTTACGTCCAAGCCAACGATGAAATTCGTACATAAGTTTTTGAAAAACTCATTGGTACTGCCACCTAGGGATCGAACTCGGGTCTCTCGACTCGAAATTCTGACCACCCAACAACTCGGCTATCGTGACTCTAAGTAAGAGATTCGTAAGAGATTAAAAAAATCAACTGATGCCTGTCGGGTACCGTAGCTCGGGGTTAAGTGCACAGCCACTGTACAAATTAGGTCACTGGCTCGAATCTCTACTATATCTTTAATTTAATAGTCCTGCATGCCTTACATGGTCTAAGAAATATTATAAATTTTATCATAAATGTAATCTATAACATAATGGAATGAGGATATCACTTTACCTTGACTAATAGGACAGAACAGAAATAAGCAAATCTACGGTAGGTAGGGTCTTTGCTTTGGATCTTTTAGAGTTTCGTATGGAATAAGAGCACGGAATCACAATGAAAAACGATTTTTATGGCAAAGATGCGACTGTGAACATCTCGGTGCCGCCTGCAGCTGTGTCGTAATCCGACTTTTGTAAACAGGCAGTCAGCATTCTTAAGCATAGACACTAGTTTGTTCCCTTGTGTTTTCCCACCTTGACTCTACCAGAAAGTTAATATTGAAAGAAGAAAAAATATTAAAAGATGACGAGGTAGGCCGATACTAACTTTCTAAGACCGTGTGAGGAAATTTCTCGAAGGTCCCTAGACGTGCATATATGAAACAAAATGGTGAATTTGAAAGAAACCTAAGAGATATGTATGGATCATGACACTTAGCGATCTTTTCTCCCTGGCAACCAGAAGTCTCTGGAACTGGACAAGGACATTGCCAAAGAATCATTAAAACAAATATAAAGAAATAGGACTTCATAAACAAAGAAAGAAATAGGACTGTCGATGGATTAGAGGAAGAGAGGAGACTCGATTACCTAAACGAGATGTGATTTAATTTAAAAATAAAAAAAATATTTCAAATATTTAAAAATTTTAAATTCTTAATCATAAATACCACACGAACGAAGCGCAAGTAACCCTAGCACAAAATGAAAATAAGAAAACGCGGTTTAAAAGTCAACTAAAAGTCTACTCCATGACAATCGTATCTTACGTCTATTCACTGTTGCAGAGTGTTTGATATCTTGGAGAACAAGCTCTTTATTACGTTACTTAGCTTTAAGTTGGTTCATTATCCGCATTGTTTGCTCGTGAGTTGCAGTCGCTTGTGCTTAGTTTGAATCAGAGTAGTGTGTTCCCTGTCTTATTATTGTTGCTAGTCTACACATTAAATTTATTAATAACTAACTTAATTAAAGTAAGACGCTTAACTCAATTTTCCCTTGGTTGTCGTAAAAAGAGACTTACCTCTATAAACGATTAATAAATATGATTAATGTAGTAAAATTTTTCTATAATTCACAATAGCCGAGTGGTTAGGTTATCGGAATTCGAGTTACGAGACCCGCGTTCGATCCCCAGGTTGAAGACTCGTACTAATGAGTTTTTTTCAAAACCGATGTACGATTCATATCGATAGTTTGGACATAAAGACGGCGACAGGCTCACCATCTATCCCGTTGTCCCTAAAATGCATTAGGTGGAAAGTGGGTCGAAAGTATTTAATTGCCTAGATCTCTGTCTACCTCACTTGCTACCTCTGTCTGTATTGGGAATGGAGTGAAGATATTTTTGAGATGGATAAATGTATAAGAAAATATTTTATTCTTACTACTTATTATTACGCTTTCACGGCTTAAAGGATGAATCGAATTTGCAATAGAGATAGATGGGGCTCTAGATACATCTATTGGCTATTCTTCCTCGCGTAAAACTCGAAGGTGTTGAAACAGGCATGAAAACCAAGGGCAAAAGCTAGTTCGGTATGTTTGACACAAATTTTTTGAACATTATCGTCCATATTAATAAAATTTCGTAATTAAATGAAAATAAACTTCAATGACTCCAGTGCACACATTCATATTCACAACAAATATATTTGCCTGTAGCGGAATTCGCACCCGCCATTTTAAGTGGAATTAGCCTTGAGGGCACTACCAATTATCTATCGGATACGTCACGTTAAGTTTTAATTTTTTTTAACTTAAATTTTTAGAATCTCATAAAAATGCAATAAATGTTACGCGTTAGACAATGAAATACTGTACGGCTAGTTTTTCATAGATAATTTCTTACGATTGTCAATCGCCTTTTCAAATAATTGAAAACACAATAAACAAAAGATAGCAAGACAGACATCACAATCGCAGTCGAACAATAAATTCGAATGTAGTGTACAATGAATACATCGTTGTATTTACAATGTACAATTTGTATACATCGTTCCTCTATCGAGGAAAATCGTTATTGTCGAGCAAAAAAAATCGGAATCGTACCCTTACATCCCGGAAGAAATGTCTCACGCCGATTCCCGGGTAATTACGAGGGAACAGTAAGTCCGCGCCCCGGGGGCGACACTCGGGCTGTTATTAACGTAGCCCCGTCGTACGTGACGGATTCCAAGTGATTATGAAACTTGGCGCGCTCGCAGCCATCGGGATTTGGATTTGTGAGAATTAGACAAGTTCGGTCTAACTTTCTTGGCGTTTACAACTGCTTATTTGATAACAAATTGGCGTACTATGCAAATGTGTTTCAATTCAGTTTTAATGTTTTTAATCATATAATGTTTTTATTTGTACGTTTATGGCACTGAATTTATTCTCGTTGATAAATAGATACATAAATTCATAAATGGAACAACATCACATGCTCTGATCCCAAAATGAGTTTCTATAATGTTGTGTTGCCCATAAACGACCAAAACCACAGTGTAGAAAAGTTCATTTCTTCGTGGCCACGTCCGGGAATCGAACCCGGGACTTCAGAGGTGTCATCATAACAACCTGTGCGTAGGCCTATCGTTCACAGAGGTCGTCGAATATTGAACATAATTTCATCATTCATCTTCACTGGAAGTCATCACACACTGCTTTTATCTGTACGAGGCTGCCGGTCGTGTACCTTTCTTAATAAGCCTTTAGAAACCTTCATAAATTATTTACTAGTTAAACTCAAGTTTGACTCCGATGTTAATGGAGTATTTAAACTGGACTGGGTAGCACCCAGTCACATAATAAATTATATAGGCTAAAGAGGACAGGTCGTTTTGCCAATGATGATTTAGGGAACCAAGATGTGGTCTTTCAGCTTCCCTGTGAAAACAGCTTTGCTTGGTGTAACATAGGGGAAAATATTTCTCGAAAGGCAAACTCGTATAATCAAATACAGCGTAGGCGTATCCCCTCCCTCCCACCCCCCCTACCGGATGAAGCAAGGACTACACGATATTGCGGGAAGTCCATATATACGGATCAGGTTCGTTATCGATGGAAAATACTTCTAGACACATGAATACAGCATTGTGATGGATTTAATGGCTATAAATATTAAAACAAAATATTAATTGAGTAAAAATAGATGTTACAATATATTTCTAAATAGTCTTTTTTTGCTTTATTCTTCTGGCACTTCTTTTGCATATTTTTCCAATGTCAAAAATTAGATAATGTATTTATTTTTTCAGTTAATGCATTGAATGGTTGCGTACTTAAAACATAATAAGGTCTAACACAAGGTCACACACAAGGTCGCGTGAATACAAGAAATCATTAGGTCAAAGCCTGTTAATATGTTACATTGATTGACATGGGTATGATTGAAGAGCTTGATGTTTTACCTGAAACAAAACGAAATAAATATTAAAAATAAATTTTAGGCAAGAATTTAAAGAACACAGTTTTTAAAAATAAAATGAAAGCAAATATTTTGTTTACAACGAACACTAGAAATGTCTATGTAAAAATGGCGTTATTGTGTCGATGACTTCAAAGCTGTAAAGTCATAAACACTGGGTTAGAATCTGACATAACTTCTAACAGATATCGTGAACGCCATAAATTTCAACTGATGTTGGGTGAGACATAGTGGCTCGCAGAAAAGAGTTCGAAGCCAACCCGTACAGGATAATATTTTACAGTTCTTATCTAAAGTAGCTTTTTATTTAAAGTTGTACTTCAATCCATCAATCAAAATTCAATGATTAGTTCTCCATAAAGTTATCAGCATTTAAATTTGGTAATAGTTAACCGTAAACTATTGTAGTTTCTATTGTAGATATCACCACTTACGCTTACGCTACGTAAAAATTTACCTTATAGGAAGAAAAATCAGGAAAAAGGAGATTCATAGGACGAATCGTTTTTGTTTATTAATATAGTATTATAATAGAGAATTAACCAGAGATCTAGATAATTTAGTTCTTTTGATGTTCCATCGGAGTTAATTTTGGGATAACGTGACCGCTGAAGAGCTTGTCGCCATGTTATTACATCCAAGCCAACTACAATCATAAAACGTTTTGAAAAAACTCAAATTTACGAGACCAGTTCTTGGGGACTGAACTTCGGTTTGCCGACTCGAATCTCTATCACCCAACCATTCGGCTATCGTGAATCGTGTTTCTTTATAATAAAATTCTAAATCTATTGTTTATAATAAAATTTGTACACTATTGAATCATTACAGTATTAATTAAAAAAAACAGAACCTGTAACCTACAACAAAATAAAACCGGAATCAACAAATTAATATAAAATATAAAAAGTATAACATTGAATAAAAACACTAAAATAAATACATGTTTAAAATATATGACCTAACACGAATGGTAATTATATAGCTTTTTGGATTTATACATCTTCTTTTAAATAAAATTGTTTAAAAAAAGTTTATTTTTACTCAGTTTTAAAAGTATTTGCAGTACAAATTACAAAATTTGTAAATTCAGATATTTTGTAAAGACATGCATACATTATACTGAAAAAAAAACAAATAAATAAATATCTTCACGTAATTCCAAACACAGGTGCAGACATAGGTCTAGTCTAGACAATTAAGTCCCTTTGACCCACCTTAAAAATAAAATAAATATCTTCACGCAATTCCCAATACAGGGGTAGACAGAGGTCTAGTCTAAACAATTAAATCCCTTTGACCCACCATCCACCGAAGATATTTTCGCAAATTACTAGCAGAGTTAATTATAAGCCCATTTGATGTCAAATTTTGTAATATTAAACTAGTTTTGACGAACTTTTCTGTTGCATTATCTCGAACTCATACGTGCAAACATAGTATTTTAAGTTATTTAAATATGATAAATATATATCATATATGATAAATATACACTATAATCTCCGAGATGTCACGATAGCCGAGTGGTTGGGTGGTCGGAATTTCGTGTCAAGAGACCCGAGTTCGATCACCAGGTGGCAGGCTCGTATCAATGCGTTTTTCAAGAAAAAACTTATGTATGAATTACATCGTTGGCTTGGACATAAAGACGGCGACGCGCTCACCACCTGTCACGTTGTCCCGAAAATATCTTCGGTGGAAGGTGGGTCAAAGAAACTTAATTGTCTAAACTCGACCTCTGTCTACCCCTGTATTGGGAATTGCGTGAAGATACATAATCTCCACGCTTGGTAAATGGATTCGCAATAGCAATACCAGTCCAATACGGTCTTCTCACTATTGATATGGTACATTTTTCGTTGTTTAGTTTTCCCACTATTACGGCAAGTCGAGATACTGGTAGTTATCCCATTTGTTGTAAGCCATTGCGTTATTCAAGATTATTGCGATATTAAGATTAGGTCCCTTAGTCGCGTGTTACGACACACCGTAAGAAAGAAGGTAATATTATTCTAACTCTCACATACAGAGCAAGAAATTATACGCAATAAATTGTTATACATATCAGTATATATAACTTCACGCTATTCCCGATACAGTGATAGATAGAGGTCCAGACAATTAAGAACTTTCGACCCACCTTCCGCCGAAGACATTATTGGGGCAACGTGATTGATGGTGTGCCCGTCGCCGTCTTTATGTCGAAGCCAACGATTTTATTCGTACATAAGTTTTTGAAAAATTCATTGGTACGAGCTTGCCACCGGGGATCGAACTCGGGTCTCTTGTCTCGAAATTCTGACCACCTCTATCTCTCTGTCACTCCGCTATCTTGCATACATTAATTTATAATATTATAAATTAATGTATGTATATATAATACGACAAACGACACATTGTGATTTGAATGAATGAATTGTAACTTACAAGAAAAATAAAATTGTAACTTGAAATTTAGAAAGTAACGGATTTTAGGTTAAGTCAATAATCCCGTAAACTCAACGTCAACTCTGCTCACCTTTGCGCTAAGTTCACAATCTCACTCAACTGCAAAATTCGCGAGCGAAGCGCAAACGATTTAATATGATGTAACCAAAATAAACTGTTCTAAGCCGGCGTAATATAAATAGCGAGGCTTTTGCGGTGCGCCGATAGCTTAACTTTTCGTCGCGGTCCAACACTTAACAAATTATAAACGAGAAGTGTTAAGATTCTGCACACTCTCGTGAAAACAGCTACACAGTTTTATTTTAGATAATTATTTATAATTTAATAAATTAAGAAAGCAATACTAGGGTCCAGACAAATTAGTCCTTTCGACCCACCTTCTACTGAAGACATTTTAGGACAACGTGACAGATGGTTAGCCCGTCGCCGTCTTTATGTGCAAGCCGAGGTAATAGGCGCAGGTTCGGCCGCACATGGAGTACTGTTCGCAGCTTTGGGCGGGGGCACCGCAGTGTCAACTCCTTCCATTTGACCGTATCCAACGAAGAGCGGCTCGAATCGTCGGTGACCATGTTTTATCTGAAAGGCTAGATCCCCTGGCGTTGCGAAGAGACGTTGCATCTCTTTGCATTTTTTACAAAGTTTTACTACGGGGAGTGCTCCGAGAAATTGTTTGGATTGATCCCAGCCGCTGAATTTCACCATCGTTCCTTACGGCATAGTAAAAAATTCCATTAACACCATCTTGATGCTTGGCATCCCACCACAGTGCGTTTTTCGCGGAATTTTATGCCACGTACTTGCAATTTATGGAATGTGCTGCCGTCAGCGGTTTTTCCGGATCAATACGACTTAGGGACCTTCCAGAAAAGAGCCTATACCTTTCTCAAAGGCCGGCAACGCATCTGCTATGCATCTGGTATTGCGGATGTTCATGGGCGGCGGTAATCACTTTCCATCACGTGAGTCACCAGCTCATTTGCCTCCCATCTTTAAAAATAAATAAAAAAGCCAACTATGTAAATCGTACGCAAGGTTTGTAAAAATCTATTGGTACAAGGCTTGGGGATCAAACATGGGTCTTTTGACTCGAATTCCGATCACCCAACTACTCGGCTTTCGTGACTTTTAAAATTAAGTGAATAGCAAGAAATATGCATTTGTAAAAAAATTAAGTTATATGATATTTATAAAATTATATTAAACAAAATAACTTTTGAATGAGTTAAGTGTTAGCATGCTTCATGTGGCCATCTTACCGTCTAAGTCTTCGATAGAAATCGTGCGTAAGTCTAAAAAAAAGTCATTGGAGTGTATGAGTTTTCCTCTCAGGGATCGAACTCGGGTCTCTTGATTCGAATTCCGTTCATCCAACCACTCGGCAATCATGGCTATAAATATTGTTGTTTGTGCAATTAGTGAAATTTTAGACCTTACGGATCGTTTTTATACTATTTAAAACACAAAAAGGAATTTATTTGAAAAGAAATATCAGGTGTAAGTAAGCTAATATGTAAGAAACTCCAAATGTAAATAAATAATACTTTCTTTGGACTTACATACGGACGTTTTTTCTAACATAGTCGACCCAAATGATTAAAGTATAAAAAAACACAAAACTAATTTAATCTCTTCAATCGGCGCCCGGATAGCTACGGTCAAAAAGTAGGGTGAACCCGACAAATTGAAATTACTCCGAGATCATGCCTTTATCCGTCAGCGCTCAGTAAAAGGGTCACGATGTGTTTATCGTGATATTTGTGAAAAAACGTTTGTGTTCCATGTTGGTATTTTACGTCTAGATTTTACATTAGATTACAAAAAACATTGCTTTAGAGTTTCCTCACATTAGTTCCTGCCTTCGACTTCATCCGCACATTATAAAGAAATTCCGCATGGATGCATTAGTTTTTGAGTAAAAAGAAGAACAAGTATACCAACCAAATCAGTTAAACAAAATGTCTCTCCGACAAGAGAAGATAATTTTTCCATGAAAAAAAGTATCTTTATATGTTAATATATAGCTATTTTTAACAAATTGAATTCTAATACGTTCATCCGTTTCTTCGTAATTAAGTACAAAAGTCACGATAGCCGAGTGGTTGGGTGGTCGGAATTTCGAGTCAATAGACCCGAGTTCATACCCCAGTTGGTAGGCTCGTACCAATGGGTTTTTCAAAAACTTATGTATGAATATCGGCTTGGACATAAAGACGGCGACGGGCTCACCACCTGTCACGTTGTCCCGAAAATATCTTCGGTGGAAGGTGGGTCGAAGTGACTTAGTTGTCTAGACTCGACCTCTGTCTACCCCTGTGTTGGGAATTGCGTGAAGATATTTTTTTTAATTTTTTTTAAGTGCAAAATTCAAACGCAGAAATTTTCACAATTTATCAAAGTCTTTTTTGAAGAGACTTTTACTGTACACCAGAAACAAAGATAACTTTATACAAAAACTTTATTTATCTACTTTTTATTGTTATCGATTTGAATATAAAGTATTGTATTTGGCAGAGGTCTGTACTGAACTATGAGGTAACTAAAAATGTACATAAATTAGCAGCACCATGTAAATTCATATTACTTCCGTATAAAAAGTGAGAGACATAGCTTTTGCCCTTGTATATCCTTTTTCTTTTTCTTATCAAGTTTCATAAGATCTCTCATAAATTAAAAAAAAAATCATGTGCATATTGATACTATTATTATTATTTTTTCTTTTATTTATAGGAAACTATCAGTTCTCATCCTTATAAATAAATAAATATCTTCACGCATAGCCTAAGCGTGACATTTATTTATTTATCTAACGGGGGTAACGGGAGAGAAAATAGATATTCTTAGTCTTGAGAAGATATTATTATAATATTTGTTATGTAATAAATTACTTAGCATTTGTGATACATTTTTAGAATCTTTTTATATAGTTAGAAAATAGAAGTGAGCGACGTGCATGAAAAAAGTTACTGGAAAAAAGCTAATACAATAAAAACTCGAAATCAAAAGCCAATAATCCATTACATTTATGATAATCGAGAATATCGGAATATTCGAAACTGGAAACAAATTCAAATTCAAAGGTTCAAATCCATAATTTATTATTGGCTCGAAACTTCAGCATTCCGTTAATAAAATGCTATATCAAGTTCAAATTTACTACGCTGGCTGCAAAATTGATTCGATATACAAATATAGAATCAGGAATTACATAAAATTGAAACCAACAATACTAGTCTTTATTCTGTCTCCGTGAATTTAAAGCAGCGTATTGGAAATAAAATTGACTGGTGAAAAAAGTTTATTTTGTTTCGTTTCGTTGAGTTTCCAATGAATGATGTAAAAAGAAAGCAAGGGCTTTTAAAACAATACTAGCAAACATTCTAAAAATTGTAGAAACTACGGATAGATTTCAGCAATAGCTATTTCGAAAATAAATAGATATCTAACCAAAATTAAGCAAATAACAACAACCATTTCACTTACCGTGCGTGGCAGTTATAGCAAGGCCTTTTTATGGGAGGCTTTTATACCTATTTTTTTTTGTTTCAAGCTATGTAATTGTAGTTTAGCTACATAAAGTACGTTTTGTTAGACGCTCATTATATTTTTTTATCTATACGATTTTATAGTTACACGTTTATAGAAAGCTAAATTTATAATAAAGAATATTAACATTTTTAAGTGTTCATCAAATCAAATCATTTATTTATCAACATAAGAATATACATTCGTTTATCGATAGGCATTTTTAATCTACCACCTAACGGAGGACGGAGCTTCCTCTAACGGAGAAGAAACAGGCGAAAGAAACTCCGTAGGTATCCTCTTTTTTGTCAACAATTTTTTTTTACAATATAATGAATTATGCAATGTTATATGATATTTTATAGAAATAGCTTGGGAGCGATCACCTCATTCCCAGGGGTACTGTCATTAATATATTCATTTATATAATAATAACCCTTCTTATAACGTTTTTTTTAATAAATTTCTTAAATTTGTAATACAATAATTTGTAAGACAGGCTTTGCACATTTACCGTGACTTTGTTGTAGAAGCGTATACACCGCTCTATGAACGAGTTTCTTACTCTATGGAGTCTAGTAACCGCTGTTACAAGCTTGTGTTTATTCTTAGTATTTACATTATGCACATCAGAAGTCTTGCTAAAAGTATTTATGTTTTTATGCAAATACATTAAATTTTCATAAATATATTGAGAGGCCAGTGTTAAAATATTCATTTCTTTATATTTCTCTCTAAGAGATGCTCTAGAATTTAGACAATATATAGCACGAATGGCCCTCTTTTGTAAAATAAATACTGTCCCTATGTGAGCTGCATGATCCCATAGCAGAATACCATTTGACATTATGCTATGGAAGTAACTAAAATAAACAAGGCTAGCCTTTTGTACATCAGTTAAGAATCTTATTTTTCTGACAGCATATGCTGCAGAGCTTAACCTACTCGCAAAATGGGATATATGGGGGCCCCGTTGAAGCATTGCATCAAGTGTAATTCCAAGAAAAATAGCGGTATCCACAAAGCCAGCCCAAACATGTGGTCGAAAGGGACTTAATTGTCGGGACCTCTGCCTACCCCTGTATTGGGAAAGGCGTGAAGACATTTTTTTAAGAATATTTTCTTATGACTTTAACGGATTTATAGTAATTGTTAAAATGAAACGCCAAAAAAATCTTTTTAAGATATCTTTTTAAAATATCTTTCTAATTTAGATATAATTAAATTTTTTCCCCGTGTGGACCCGGCAGAAGCCCATTCAATTCCAGAGTCAGCGCTGCGGCAATTTTGCATAATGGTGAATCAAATGCCCTTATGTTGCTACAATCCCACATGATGTAAAATTGTTAAGCCACGGATAACATTTCTTAATATCTTTCTCATATTATTTGTCCCTCATCGCTATGTAAAGTACATATGATACTGTCGAACTTAGCGGCAAGACAATTTTGAGGTAGTGTTTTGTTTGTGGAAGAGATTTGCGACGATTCCCGGGCAATTATGAGGGAACACAAGTCCGTGCCGAGGGAAACTCTCGACTGCTACTTGGCCTCGTCGTACGTGATGAATTTACAACTATTATGAAACATAGCTACAATCAAGTTTATACTGTGTCATCACTGTATAATAAACTACTATGGGTTAATTTCGTATGCTTCATTGAGCTTAAGCTTTAAATCATCTTTAACATCTATGTTATCAATACATATAAACAAAATTGGAGTGTCTGTTTGTAAAATTGAAATAACCGTTTTTTTGCTAAATGTATATTAGTCATACGGTACATACACAAAAAAATTAGACATGTGTTATGTGTCTTTCTGTTTGTTCCCGCTAATCTCTGAAACAGCTGGATCGATTTTAACGGGACTTTCACTGGCAGATAGCTGATGTTATAAGGAGTAACTTGTACTTCTTTTACTTTAGAAAAATAATTTTGGTTGCGATAATGAGTTAAACCGGGGGCAAAGCCGCGGAGGGCAACTAGTATGAAATAAAAATAAAAGGATTGCCCGTGGTGTTATCGGCTTGAGAATGTGTCTTTCTTCTATGAAAGTATAGTAAGAGATGATTAAGTGTAGCATTGACAATATCAATGTCTTTATGTCCAGGAAAACTATATAAATCGTACATAATTTTTGAAAAAAAAAAAAAAAAAAAAAAACAAAACCATTGTTATGATCCTCGAACTCGGGTCTCTTGACGCGAATTCCGATCACCCAAACACTCACTTATTGTTAACTATACTGGTGCTGAGATCGCTATTTAGTGTTTGCGGAAAACCCTCCCACGGAAAGACCTGAATCGAGCAGTGGACTATCACAGGCCATTATATGTATTATAATTCCATTTATAAAAAACAGACTAACTTAAGCAAATAGTTGTAAAAATTCAAAGAGAAAAATCGAGATTGACAGAAACATTTATTACACTGACTACAACTCTTGCTTTCAGTCCAGCAATTGCATCTTCCTGCCACCAAAACATTGTCCGTTGATTAACTAACTTACTTCGGCCTAATATCCCGGAAGCTAGTGACCAATTACAACAAGCCACGGTACGCTGGTTCCAGTACCTTCAGGGGCAAGGATGTTGTTCAAGTAACAGGAATGTTTGTACTCGAGTCTTGAATATTTGTAAAATAAGTAATGATTTCTTATTTATGTGTCTTGTCACCGTCCAGCTAAAAAAAGCCTCAAAGAATCCTTCTTTGTGACGGCAAAATAAAAAACGTCCAAAAGGTGATTTGCAAAACAAGTGATTTTACTTATATTGATATAATATACTAACCAAAATCGTAATAGGAGATTAATCGCTGTTTACTATTAAAAATACAAACATTTTCAGTGTGATTTTTGAACAAAGTCGATTGAGAAGATCCTAAGCCAACGCTCTGATAACTATTTTCACCCACGCAAGACACGTTTATTAAAGCTATAACTGTAAGGAAAATCTCAGCGTACTAGTATGTACCTTTTCCATTTGATCTTTATCAAACACATATGATTATCTGCGTATATTTGTAAAGGTCGTAATTAATTGAACAATTTAATTTAACCATGTAATGTTACGCTACACGCGTTGAAATATGAAACCTATTGCTGTTATTCTCGTGTTGTTCTATTTGTTTTAATTGTTCCGATTTGTATGTGACGAGATCATTTGTTTTGAACGAGTTCGTTGTAATTACAAAATCAGCTTTGTAAATCGAAACTAATATCAAATTTTATTCTGAAATAAAACAAATTTAAGTAACAAATCGAATTAAAAGGAGAGTTAAAAGTGTATATTTTTGTTACAGCACGTATTTTTTTAAATAAATAATTGCATAGGCAGGGTCAGAAATGGATATATTGCTCTGTTTCAAACGTTTGTAGCGAAAGCACTTGTGCTATGGAACCGGAAACAATAAAGATGAACAATCGCCTGGGGATTGAATCACCTTTGACCTGGAGACACCATGAAAACTGGTGTATGCTATTTGTCCATGGAGGTCCTTTTGTACTTCAAGGCCGAGTTGTTTCTTCGATAGTAATTTTGCAATTTAGATCAGAATTTTAAGAAGTCACAACAGCCGCGTGGTTGGGTAGTCGGAATTTCGAGTCAAGAGACCCGAGTTCGATCCCCAGGCGGCAGGCTCGTACCAATATTTTTCAAAAAACTTAGGCTTGGACATAAAGATGGTGACGGGTTCACCACCTGTCACAAATAAAAAAACCATTTTATTAAAGTGACAGTTGTTAGATATTTTATTATGTATTAATTTCGTATCATAAAGATTTAAAAGCCTTTTTCTACTGCAAATTATCACGTTTAAACGACAAACTCGAAAGAATAAGAGCGAAACTCGGTCAAATAAGTATTAAAAATTTAATTATGTTTTTAATACTAGGTTGTCCGAGTCTTACTGAATCAAATGTAGTATACAATACATCGAACATAACACAAAGGAAAGTAATTAAGTATTAAAAATGTTACGAGCATTGTAAAACAAAGCTTTCGATTAGCAAGATAAGCCCTTAGCGTTCAACTGTTTTTGTCAAACGCTAGAACATAATAATACTATCCATTCTTTTAGTATATTTTGAGTGTAATTGATGCTGTAGGTTTGAATTTCGGAGTTTGATTGTCTTTTTTGTAACGCATGAAGTATTATTATTTATTCAAAAAAGACTATAGTATGCTTATACGATTCCTAGGCATGTTAAAATCTAGGCGCGTGTTTCTTTTTCTATATTAAGATTGATTTTGTGTGTGTGTGTTATTATATAAGTGTTATTATGTGTAGCGAAAATATCACAAACATTGCTCTGATCCCAAATTAATTAACTAAGGAACTTGTGTTATGGAATCAGAAACAACGAATGTACCACAAACACCTAGGTCCGAGACAATGTAGAACAAGTTGTATTCTATATTGACCCCTCCGGAAATCGAACCCGGAACCTCAGGAGGGGTTTACTTACATTGCATACCAAAAAAATAATTGCCCATTTGCATCAACTCCTGATAAATTTATTAAACTTCGTTAAATCTCAAAATTCTCGTTTATGATTATGAAAAACACTACGCAATTACTAATTTAGTCCAAACTACAGAGTAGCAAAGTTCAAAGTAATTGTTTTTGCGGTTGCAAATTTCTCACCGATTCCGCGGCGGTTTGCGGATAGCAAAACTAAGTCCACGCTCATAGCGACACTCGTCTGTTATTAGCTTAGACCCGTCGTACGTGACGAATTTGCTTCGATTATGAAACTTGGCCCACGCTTCGCTTCAGGGACTCAGATTGTTCCGACTGAAGTAACATTAGTATTCCGAAACAATTTCCTTTCTAAACAATTTCCTTTGGGAAATTTTTAAAGGAGGAACCCGAAAAACGTGCCACAAAATATACATAATTAATTAGATTTCTCATTTTCAGAATCAGTTGTGTTTCTCATTAAGCACGATGAAAGAAATAATTGTGTCAAGCGAAGAAATATTAACAACTCAATAGTGTATGTAAGTAAACAAAAAGAAGATTGCACCGATTGTATGACTGTACCAGGTTCCGAATGAGTCTGGTTCTGAGTGAATTTCACGAGTCATGTATAAGGATAATTATTCCAAACAATACTAGATTATAATTCAACAGACCGGTGACTGGCATTTAGATCGTTTCAAAACCGTACAGGTAAGCCTATTTCCCGCAGTAGATTTTAAGAGGGCGTTTGATATAACATATTTTGACAGTGGTAGAGCCACGCATCACCTTTTTTTGTTGCATGAATGGGCCGGCTGGACCGTGGAAGTACCGCGACCTCACAGAATACCGGCGTGAAGTAGAAGTTTAACAAACTTTTGCGTTTCGTCTGGTGAGTGCAAGTAACCGGAGGTCCACACACCCCCTCCCCCATTTCTGGTGGGGGGGGGGCACTCTAAGGACGGCAACGCATCTGCTATACCTCTGGTATTGCGGGTGTTTATGAGCGGCGGTAATCACTTACCATCACGTGAACAATAGCCTTCCGGTAAGTGACGGTCATGAAAAGGGGAAGTGATGTAAAATCGTAAAGAAAAGCCCTAATTATATGCCCATAATTTGTTTTATTTCAAATCTTAAAAATAATATTTAATTAAATTTAATATCTTCACGCAATTCCCAATACAGGGGTAGACAGAGGTCAAGTCTAGACAATTAAGTCCCTTTGACTCACCATCCACCCAAGATATTATCGAGACAATGTGACAGGTGGTGAGCCCATCGCCGTCTCGATGTCTAAGCCAACGATAAATTCGTACACAAATTTTTGAAATACCATTGGTACGAGCCTGCCACCTGGGGATCGAACTCGGGTCTCTTGACTCGAAATTGCGACCACCCAACCACTTGGCTATCGTGAGTTACAATATTATTCTATCATATATCATATGATCATAAATATTCTAATAAGTAATATATTCCGACTTAAATACTTAACCTTACTTAAATCCTAAAAGTTATTGCAGTACATGGTTCGGTCCTGTTAGCAGGATGTGGCACTATCGTTACGCTTAATGAAGTGAAAAGAAAATTTTGGGTTTAGTATTTTTAGAGATGGTAATCCTGTCATCTGTCCATTATTAGTAATTTGAAAACTTTTTTGTAGTCACCTGTTACGAGATATTTATGCCGATACCATCTAATTGTATGAATTGGCAGTAATTAAAAGTCTTTGCAGGTCCATCATTGTTACAGGAGACTGCAAATATTCCGCTCTTATTACTTCCTAGTATATGCTTATTAGAATTTTTGTATATAAAAAATTGTACACAGATCTTAATATGTTTAGCTCTATAGAGAAATAAAATGAAAATAAATGGTAATCATTTTCTTATACTCAAAAGAAAATAAATTTCTGCTTAAAATTGAATGCCTCTGTCGTATGTTGAAAGTGGATGCTCCTTTCGACAATACAAAGACAATAACCTCCACGGTTTCTTTTCTTATTGCTGCCTCAGGCCGGAGGGAATAAGCTGAGCTACAAATTATACTTTCCGAACAATAGCCTTCCGGTAAGTGACGGTCATGAAAAGGGGAAGTGATGTAAAATCGTAAAGAAAAGCCCTAATTATATGCCCATAATTTGTTTTATTTCAAATCTTAAAAATAATATTTAATTAAATTTAATATCTTCACGCAATTCCCAATACAGGGGTAGACAGACGTCTAGTCTAGACAATTAAGTCCCTTTGACCCACTTTCCACCGAAGATATTTTCGGGACAACGTGACAGGTGGTGAGCCCATCGCCGTCTCGATGTCTAAGCCAACGATAAATTCGTACACAAATTTTTGAAATACCATTGGTACGAGCCTGCCACCTGGGGATCGAACTCGGGTCTCTTGACTCGAAATTGCGACCACCCAACCACTTGGCTATCGTGAGTTACAATATTATTCTATCATATATCATATGATCATAAATATTCTAATAAGTAATATATTCCGACTTAAATACTTAACCTTACTTAAATCCTAAAAGTTATTGCAGTACATGGTTCGGTCCTGTTAGCAGGATGTGGCACTATCGTTACGCTTAATGAAGTGAAAAGAAAATTTTGGGTTTAGTATTTTTTAGAGATGGTAATCCTGTCATCTGTCCATTATTAGTAATTTGAAAACTTTTTTTGTAGTCACCTGTTACGAGATATTTATGCCGATACCATCTAATTGTATGAATTGGCAGTAATTAAAAGTCTTTGCAGGTCCATCATTGTTACAGGAGACTGCAAATATTTCGCTCTTATTACTTCCTAGTATATGCTTATTAGAATTTTTGTATATAAAAATTGTACACAGATCTTAATATGTTTAGCTCTATACAGAAATAAAATGAAAATAAATGGTAATCATTTTCTTATACTCAAAAGAAAATAAATTTCTGCTTAAAATTGAATGCCTCTGTCGTATGTTGAAAGTGGATGCTCCTTTCGACAATACAAAGACAATAACCTCCACGGTTTCTTTTCTTATTGCTGCCTCAGGCCGGAGGGAATAAGCTGAGCTACAAATTATACTTTCCGAACAATAGCCTTCCGGTAAGTGACGGTCATGAAAAGGGGAAGTGATGTAAAATCGTAAAGAAAAGCCCTAATTATATGCCCATAATTTGTTTTATTTCAAATCTTAAAAATAATATTTAATTAAATTTAATATCTTCTCACAATTCCCAATACAGGGGTAGACAGACGTCTAGTCTAGACAATTAAGTCCCTTTGACTCACCATCCACCCAAGATATTATCGAGACAATGTGACAGGTGGTGAGCCCATCGCCGTCTCGATGTCTAAGCCAACGATAAATTCGTACACAAATTTTTGAAATACCATTGGTACGAGCCTGCCACCTGGGGATCGAACTCGGGTCTCTTGACTCGAAATTGCGACCACCCAACCACTTGGCTATCGTGACTTACAATATTATTCTATCATATATCATATGATCATAAATATTCTAATAAGTAATATATTCCGACTTAAATACTTAACCTTACTTAAATCCTAAAAGTTATTGCAGTACATGGTTCGGTCCTGTTAGCAGGATGTGGCACTATCGTTACGCTTAATGAAGTGAAAAGAAAATTTTGGGTTTGGTATTTTTAGAGATGGTAATCCTGTCATCTGTCCATTATTAGTAATTTGAAAACTTTTTTGTAGTCACCTGTTACGAGATATTTATGCCGATACCATCTAATTGTATGAATTGGCAGTAATTAAAAGTCTTTGCAGGTCCATCATTGTTACAGGAGACTGCAAATATTTCGCTCTTATTACTTCCTTGTATATGCTTATTAGAATTTTTGTATATAAAAAATTGTACACAGATCTTAATATGTTTAGCTCTATACAGAAATAAAATGAAAATAAATGGTAATCATTTTCTTATACTCAAATGAAAATAAATTTCTGCTTAAAAATTCGAATGCCTCTGTCGTATGTTGAAAGTGGATGCTCCTTTCGACAATACAAAGACAATAACCTCCACGGTTTCTTTTCTTATTGCTGCCTCAGGCCGGAGGGAATAAGCCGAGCTACAAATTATACTTTCCGAACAATAGCCTTCCGGTAAGTGACGGTCATGAAAAGGGGAAGTGATGTAAAATCGTAAAGAAAAGCCCTAATTATATGCCCATAATTTGTTTTATTTCAAATCTTAAAAAATAATATTTAATTAAATTTAATATCTTCACGCAATTCCCAATACAGGGGTAGACAGAGGTCAAGTCTAGACAATTAAGTCCCTTTGACCCACTTTCCACCGAAGATATTTTCGGGACAACGTGACAGGTGGTGAGCCCGTCACCGCCTTTATGTCCAAGCCAACGATATTCGTACATAAGTTTTTGAAAAACTCATTGGTACTGCCACCTGGGGATCGAACTCGGGTCTCTCGACTCAAAATTCCGACCACCCAACAACTCGGCTATCGTGACTTAAAAAATAATATGAAATTAGAATTCATATTTGTTTGCGTATGGATGGTAATCTTAGAAATGTAAAGGAGTAATTGTGATAACTTTCTCTTGACATAAATTGTATAGACTAGTTCATTTAAGTATCTTATACTAAGTTTGCTAATTGCCGAAAATAAAAAAGTCACGATTGCCGAGTGGTTGGGTGGTCGGAATTCCGAGTCAAGAGACCCGAGTTCGATCCCAAGGTGGCAGGCTCGTACCAATGGGTTTTTAAAAAACTTGTGTACGAATTAATCGTTGACTTGGACATAAAGACGGCGACGGGCTCACCATCTGTCACGTTGTCCCGAAAATATCTTCGGTGGAAGGTGGGTCGAAGGGACTTAATTGTCTAGACTTGACCTCTGTCTACCCCTGAATTGGTAATTGAGTGAAAATGTGTAGGTATGCTAAATTAAAGTTAAACATAATTGGCACAAACGACTTCTGTTTTAGAAAACAGCTTACGTCTCAATGATGTCCTTCTCAATCTGTATATATCAGAGATAATTCATGTATGCTGGCTGTGAACATTCAAGATACGCAGAAAGAAATTTTAATAGCGAATTTTTTTTCAGGTTTCAAAAATTCTCAATTAAGTTCATAAGTGATAAATAATGAAGTGACAATAGCCAAGTGGTTGGTTGATCGGAAACCGAGTCGAATGACCAGAGTTCGATCTCCAGGTAAATCGATATAAATCGTACATAAAACTCATTGATCCTACCACTAGCCTACCTGGTGGTTACACCAATGAGTTTTATGTACGATTTATATTGTTGGCTTGCACAGGTTCACAACCTATCTCGTTGTACCAAAAATTTCTTCGATGAAAAGTGGGTCGAAAGGACTTACGTGTGTGGGCCTCTGTCTACCCCAGTATTGGGAATAGCTACCATTGATCATTGGGAATACCGGTGTGAATAAGATTCTGTTTTTCTGTGTTTAGAATAGTCACGGACGGTAACACCTTTAAAAGATAAAGAAGACAGATGTTCATTATGACAGTAAAGGGTAAAGTTGTAGCATTGGTTGATGTCTATATACGAAAGTCCCTTTCTCTCACTTTCGCTAAAGAATTTCGTCTTTTTCGTATCGCTTTTTCATGTCATCGAATTTGGCAACATAACTGAACAGAAAATGGCAACAGCACCAAAGAAGTACTTAGAAAAAATCGGCGATGCACCTTAAACATATGATTAACCTATGGTTTTGTGGGTGTACATGGTTGGCAATTTATCTCTGGCTATCTGATAGGCCGCTTCCTACGTTCCATTGACGCTTGACAGTTATATCTTAAGCGGTCAGCGTAATGATACATATTTTCATGAGACGTCAAAAATATTATAAGATTAAATAAATATGAAAAAAGTTAATTAAACTGATACACCAAATGTTATCACATTTAGAAGGACGAAGAGTCGAGACTTTGGCAACTTTGCTACTTTATGTCATAAGTTTGATGAACATGAAAACTACTTTTTAAGTGGCGCACAACCAAACTAATTATAAGTATGATCTCATAAAACAAAGTTTAATAAATTATCATTACATATCACGCTAACATGCTATATGACTTTGACATTTTATCTTAAGTAGTTAAAAAGAAATATCTTCACGCCAATCCCGATATTGGGGTAGACTGAGGTCCGGACAGTTAAATCCTTACGACCCATCTTTCAGCGAATAAATTTTTGGAACAACGTGACAGGTGGTAAGACTGTCGCCGTCTTTACGTCCAAGCCAACAAAAGGAATCGTAATCATATTTGTCATTAACGAAATAAATAAAAACATATCAATAAAATATAAACCGAAATTTCAAAACCACTCATCTATAGAATTGTATATCCAAAATATCGGAATCGAAACAGCCAATAGAATTAATTACGATCATTTTGAATCGAAAGGAAAGCGATATCGATAATTACTCGAATAAATTTTAACATTACTAACTATTGAATGAGGAGAAATCAACTAGACGTTCTCGCTCATGAATATGAATACATACTAAGAGTTCTTAGCTTTATATAAAGATCTGGAATGAACGGTATTAGCTATAAAGAAAGATGCAGAGTATTAAATGTTCTTTGTAATTGAAACTTATTTAAACATTTTTGTTTCGAAGCAAACGTAGTCTTTTTTTTAAATAAATATGCAGATAACCTAATATGACGACAGAGTTTGTCAGCCTTGGATGCTAAGGATTGTGGGTTCGAATATCACTAGAGGCAAACATTTGTATGATAAATGTACATTTTGTGCGCGCTTAAACTCAAACAGTAACCTATACATCTCTTCATGCCATTGCCATTTGAAAATCGCATTGTTACGAGCCTGCCACTTGGGGATCGAACTCGGGTCTCTTGACTCGAAATTCCAACCACCCAACCACTCGGCTATCGTGACTATTCATCAACAAATATACAAACTTTCGTATATAAATACTAATGAATATTAACTACGTAGCGGTAAAGGCTTCTAGATCCAGATTTATGTCTTCATTTCCACCACAAATCACGCGTTTGCGTCGTTATTAGTAGCATACAGGTAAAATAAAATATGTTTACAGCCTAACAAATTAAGCTTTCAGTATTCTCTTTTTTCCATTTGTTATCCAACAACTTTTACAACACACTTAAAACAAATTTAAATACTCGGTGTAAACATACACAAACGTTTCATTTTCTTTACGCAATCTTCCATACTGGGGTAGGCAGAGATCAAGACAATGAAGACCCGGATCTACTTTCAGGTGGTGAACATGGCAGAAGTTTTAATAACTGTATGTTTTAATAGGCTGTATTTAAGTGGTAAAACTATTAATGAGTAAAGGGAATATGATAAACAAAATTTCGTTATTTTTCGTTATTTGTGCATTTTTGAAAGGCACGTTCGTTTAAAATTTTACGTTCTCACTACCTAACTTCACGTCTACCGAAGAAGGCGTTGAAACTAGATCACTCCGGTATTATGAAAATATAACGAGATTAATATCGTTTGTAATAATAAGCTCGGGTTCACTTACTGACCGAAAATACTTATCATTAGCCGAACTCACGGTGCATTAATTCTTCTTCTTATTTACAGCATATCAAGGCTCCACTGCTGAATATAGGCCTTCCCTAAAACTTTCCATAGTGAAAGGTCCTCAGCCACCTGCATCCATCGACTTCCCGCAATATTTTGCAAGTCGTCGCTCCATGCGACATTAATTAGTTCTAATTAAAAAAAACTTTGTAATTAATGTCGATAATGCTACAAGTATGTTTTTGGTAAATGAAGAGATATATAACACGATCTAATATTTTACTGCGTTTAAACTACAAGACAAGTCATGAAAGCTGAGCAGTCTGGTGATCAGAATTCAGGTCAAGAGATCCAAGTTCCATCTCCTGTAGGTAGGCTTGTACCAATGAGTTTGTCTCGAAACGAATTAGTATTATTGGCTTAGAAACCGAGCCAATCATATAATTATTCTAAAGTAAACTCCGATGGAATGTGAGTCGAAAGAACAAAATAATCTAGACCTGCGACTCTCTGTTGGAAAATGCACACAGAAAAAATAATACACAATGTCCGAGTTTAACATGTATTCACTTAATTTTTTTCATTAGAGAATCCTCTCCTCTTTAACGAGAGAGGCCTATGTCCTGCACTGGATTTTAAAAGATCGTTATGTATGTGTTAGGTAAAAAAAAAACATTTTACAAAACACAGCTAAAAAAATAACATTAAACTTCTTACTATAGTGAATACTACGAGTATTATTTCAAGTTTTCACATATAAGTCTGTCTCCGTATCACGACTTCACTAAGTAGCGAGCTGAGTAGTAAATTGGCAAAAGGCTTAGCCGCTGCTCATCGCCTACTCCCTGTAGACGATCGTCTATATTATAACAATATCACCGTTTAATATAATTTTAATACGACAGAAATAATATTTAATGTAGACATATTTTTTTTATAGAAAAAGGAGGCAAACGAGCATGTGGCTCACGTGATGGCAATGAACTTCGATAACCCAACTACTGGGCTCGTGAATTTCATGGATGTTTGTATATATTAATGTGTACCTGTTTATTAATATTATACTGTTAGGGTATATATATTTATATTTTGTATATGTATATTTTGTTGGACACTAGGACAGCTAAATGTTCACTACCGCCTGTCACAATGTCCCGAATAAGCTCCGGTGAAAAGTAAGACGAAAGGACTTAATTGCCTAGACCTCTGCCTACCACAGCATAGGGAAATGGCGTGTAAATAATAAAAAACACTTTAGCTATAATTTACTCCATCCCGCTGATTTAATAACCATCCACTTACAATCCAACTTTTTAACAAAGTCGATAACGCTTTTATAGGGTATCCATATTCATGAGGTGCCCCTCCCACTCGATACTGAATTTCATTCAATTAATTTCTGATATCGTTACAGAATCTATTCGATCTTCGCTGATCCTAATTAGTCTATCTTTTCAAAGTATTCTCGTTCTATGAATATCCTTTAAAGACCTTAAACTTAAGCGACGAGTTAAGTAGAGCGCGAAATTACATTTAATTTCTATTACTCTTCATTTTTATACGAACTTTTTTAATCTGTAACTATAAGCAGTGTTAGTATTAATCTTTGAAATCTTATAGTACGTGTAGTCGAATTTGCGACGGACTGTATGTGCAGCGACGGGCTCACTACCTGTTACGATGTCCCAAAAAAGTCTTCGGTGAAAGGTGGAACGAAAGAACTTAATTGTCTAAACCACTGTCTATCCTGTATTAGGAATGGCGTGAAGTAATTTAATTTTCTAATGGATTCATGGTTTATCAATATGTTTTTACAAATATATACATATTCATAATGAAAATTCTCATCATAAAGTATAAACAAATTGATCGCGTGATGTTGTCTAATTTCCAAGACAAAGCAATAAAACTATAAAAATTCTATTAGCATTTCCATCGCATGCAAAGTAAAAAAAAAGTATTAGCAATTACTTTGACAGCCAAATCCTTAATGCGGGGCGGTAATCTTTATTATGGACTATCCCCGGCGATATAATTTCAGTAAAAACAGGCTAAAGAACAGCCATAATTTTTCATTGCTTCGTGTCATGCAGAGTATTTTCGGATTGTACTGCGCGGCTTTCATTTAAATAAAAAAATAATAAATATCTTCACGCAATTCCCAATACAGGGGTAGACAGAGGTCAAGTCTAGACAGTTAAGTCCCTTTGACCCACCTTCCACCGAAGATATTTTTGGGACAACGTGACAGGTGGTGAGCCCGTCGCCGCCTTTATGTCCAAGCCAACGATGAAATTCGTACATAAGTTTTTGAAAAACTCATTGGTACTGCCAAGCTGGGGATCGAATTCGGGTCTCTCGACTCGAAATTCCGACCACCCAACAACTCGGCTATCGTGACTATCTAGGCTTTCATTTAATTAGGCAATTGTTTACCATAGTTTTGAATATGTCCGAAATCAGAGGTTTCGAAACAAAGGGTTCCGTTTAGTATCATTTGACAGTTACACTGATTTTTCTTTTTTTTATTATTGAAAAGAGAGGTAAACGAGGAGGTGGCTCACGTGATGGTAATGGTGTTCACGTAAGGTGTTTACCGCAGCCCATGAACACTCGCAATACCAGAGGCATAGCAGATGCGTTGCCAGCCTAAGAGTGCCCCCCCCCCATAATTGGGGGAGGGGGGTGTGTGTGGGCCTCCAGTTACATGCACTCACTAGACGAAACGCAGAAGTTTGTTTGACTTCTACTTCGCGTCGGTATATTGTGTGCGGTTGTGGTACTTCCCCGGTCGAGCCGGCCCATTCATGCAACAACAAAAGCTAATGCGTGGCTCTACCACTGTTAACTAACTCTGTTCTGCGATTATGTTCACGTTTTATGGATTTTTTTTAAAGTAGCCTAATTATTTTTAAGGTATACTTCCTCATGCTTCAAATACTCGGAATCAGAATCTATCTCGAAAAGAAAAAAAAAAAGTGCTTCGGCTCCATGTCACACCAACCTGGTTTTTTTTTTCGGGACTCAACGGTTCCAATATGTTACTTAATATTTTATAACATATTTTTTTGTGAATTGAATTTGAACTCGTTCAGCTCTTTTTATATGATTGAGAGTAGCGAAAGAACTTTTGTAATGTAATCGGTAATAACGAAGGCACCACAAAACCCCGGATCCCAAATGATGTGGTTTGCTAATTGAATTTCTGTCCGCAAATCGAACGAGGAACACCTTAGATGTGACGACACTATGAAAACCAGTGTGTACGTCAATCATCCGCCGAGGACATCATAGCGTATACAATTTTAGATTCTCGTTGGTTGTAATAACCTTCACCGTTTATAATAATACTTACAAGTACGAAATTTTTAATAAATAGTATAAGTCTTATAGAAATAAAATTAAAAGCAATGCAATATACTTTTATTTTATCTCGCCCCTTCCGAGAACACTTGCAAGTAAATTACTTTAAAGATACCTCATTGGATCTCGGGACACGTGCTGATGCTACAAGAGACTAGTACAAGAAAAAAATTCTTTGTTCCGATTCCTTCATGCTTGTAACGTTTAGTGCTAGGCAAATCGATGGTGTTTTACATTTCAGATACTTTGTGAAATTTGTAGTGTTGTATATTAAAATTTATTGAATTCATTCGATTTACAATTGTATATTGTATTTATTATCAATATATCTTTTCATTCAAAAAAGCATATATTTAATTAAAATTTACAACGTTGCAGATTCGGTTGAATAGCGATTCAATAGTATAATGCTAGGTTTCGGAACCAAAAATACTCGTATGCAGCGAAATATGCCAAACACACGAGACCTAAGCGAAGTTTGCAACTGAACCGAACTAATTTGCCATTCAGGTGAAATTCAAAAAGCGAATGCATCTGACATTTTGTCCTCATAACGCCGCGTATTACGGGCGCACGCTAAATTATCAATTGCAACACAATAGCTCCTCGAGGCAGCCACACTGCGAAACTTTTAATTGGAACAAAATCCCCGCTTCGAAGGCGTTTTAATTAGGAAAATTTCCTATGAACAAGCGGACGCGTTATAATTTCTATGCAAATTGCGCCTTTAACTTCGCATAACACAGTAGTACTAGCAGTTGGAAGACGGATCGCGCGGTTCATTTTACATTAATAAAGAGATAATGGATCGAGTTTGCTGTCGGATTATTATTAATAGTAAACTTTGTTGCCGCTAGTTCGGGTTGCTCTTGAGAAATAGCCCTTATTCCAAACGGCTTCAACGGGATCGGGTCACGTTTCTATACCAACTTTGAACATTAAATGCGAACTGTCCCGGGACTGTCATTATTTACAAAAGATGGAGATTTTGTAGTTAAGGCGTGACGTTCAATGTATCCAAAGTTTACATATTATTAAATAAATCGTTTTAACATATTAACTGGGCAAATTTTTAATATTTATAAATGCATACATAACTAGAAATGGACAACATTACGTAATTTGCACTTAATCCCAAACTAAATCTGAAACAGTAGACGTGGTGATCGTGGATAGTTTTTGGTTAATTTGTGGAATGTGTGTAGAATTTTATTGTTTTTAATTTTGTTTACTGAATTTTTTTGGTACATTAATTTTTTGTATTAATTTCATTCATTTTAATTTTTTTTGTAATTTAGTTCGCCAAAAGTTTCGCTAATGTCAACTATACTTAGTTGACTAAGCCACTATGATCTGATGAGCATCCAATAAAAGTAAATCTGCCTAACTGAAATTTTATCGGATATTCATTAATATTCAGAAGTGTATACTTTTAAAGGTCTTCACTTCTTCTCTCCTTCAGTCGCCTGGGACGGTTTCATGTTTTTCCAATTTCTGTCATCAAAAAGCAGTTTAACAACATTACGAGTAATGAAGCATTTGATCTTCCTCGTTGTGGTTGATCGTCGTCAAGCTTTAATAAAGGAGTTGAGAAATGGGAAGCAGACGATAAAAAAAGGTGATAGTGATCTCTATGTTGCTAATACTTGACAATTTGCGAGGCATTGGCTCTCAAGTCAGTGAATTCAAACAGCAATCGCAGAGGCTTCCGCTCGGCCTCTCTACATTATAAACCACCCAAAACCCTCAATGCAAAAAGCAAAGGAGTTGGATGTAGCAGATTGTGAATAACTTTCGATAATAACCAGATTGGTATAGGTAGCCAGACAAAACCGATCGCCAATTGTCACGATCCTTACATACCTCTTTCGCTTCTTTTAGAGTAATATTATTTTCATATTTCATCCATTCATCATCTCTTCCTTCTATGTGTTTTTACCTTGGCCGACCGAAAGCGAAACGAAGAGATTCTCAATATCCACACACTTCTACATAAAGGAATAGTCAGAGATTTAAACAATTAAGTCATATCAACTTAGATTGTGTGATTGTGTCCCCAACGAAGTGGGGTCTCTGATTCGAATTCCGATTACCAAACCACTCACTTGTGTGGCCTAATTATAATATACTGTGTAACAACATTACAATTAGGCCACAAAATATATATAATTTACTGGGGCGTAGTTCAGGTCGTTACTCCATCGTGTAGGAGGTTATTTCCAATACATTAGCTTAAATTTCTTTAGTTTGAATTGTTACAACGTGACTGATTTATCCTTCTCCAATCTACATCCCTTTGTTATAGGCGCATTAGCATATTCATTAGGCCGGCAATTTTCGCAGCTCCTCCAATTTGCTTAGCGTCAATTACAATCAATTTCTCACGGAATATCGGAGCCGATTGAAATCCTTCGCTCTAATTGAGCGCTAAACGGAAACTTTTTAAGTCACTTGTCAGTTCGGAGACGTCCCTACAGTTCCAATAAACTAGAAGATTTTAGTTTAAAACTCCCAGTATTGTTTCCGATTTCGACGGAAAGGAGGAATTCTGTTATGAATTCATTATCGAAATTGAATAATGATTTCTTTGTTCGACGTCAATCGAGGTCGTGATCGTAACTTCATGCTTTTGGAGTTTCGAATATTTATTTCTTCTCCAATTTTCTGTTTCCTTTTCTTTATTTTTTAACAATGCATACATATCGGCCGCAAGTCTACTGAATTTTAGTCTGGTATTTTCGAAATGGTTATCCCACCATCTGTCGACTTATAAAACATACAAGTTATATCGACATTTAAAAAACATTGATGATATCCGCTTCTTATGACACTAATGGGAAAAAATTGAGTGGTTAACTTCTGAAATTATGTTTTTAATTTATAAAATATATTCTGTTGATGGTCAAAATTTTAAAATTGGTTGTTACACAGGTTTGACAGAAGGCCCGGACCACCTTTAGTAAAATACGATTTTGGGAAAGACTAATGAAAAAATTTTAAAAGTAATTATTACAATTAATTTCATCAAGTATTAATGAATCATGTAAACCATGCAATAGGAATATTTATTGATAAAAGTCATGTAAGAGAAATAGACAATAGTAAAAAACAGACTATGATTTTTTTTGCTTTATGTATAAGATATTATTATTATAATTTCGTAAACACTCATAAATAACTGATCAAAATAACAACTTTTATTTACTCGCACCCATTGTTGAATTTAGAGTAGTTCGATACTAAATATAACAATTCTCAATGACCTTCAGCAGCTTTGTTTATATCATGTTCGTACTAAGTAATATTAGACGCGTCGTTTATCAATCTTCGTGAATGAACTAAATACTTTCGTATGAATAAAATAGATAATGTAATATCGACCGAAAACTTACTACTTCATGGTGTGTCATGGACCTGTGTCCATTTTTTTAATATATCCTCAGAAGTGTCTATTTGGTTTGTATGTGCAAGTATCAGACGGTACTGCGTTCGCCAAAATAACACAGGTAATTGTTGTTTAATACCCTAAAAACATATATACGTATAAATAGTACAAACAACGTATATATAATATATATGTACATATATACGTATACATAATACAAATACGTATATATAACATTAACAGGTTCTAGTCTCTGTTCGTAAAATAGTTTTTTTGAAAATATCATGGATTTAACGACAGTTTAATACAAAGGAATAAGCTTAGAAGCCTTTGAAATGCGAAAAATTGTTTCACAATCCGAAAACACTTTTACAAATGTCTCCCGGCTTACATAATGCTTGAAAACATCAGAACGTCTAGACTGCGGAAATGCAGACATATTTTCAGCTGGGTTCTTTTTTTTATCAATTAACTTTTGGGAATGTACACTACAAGCATACACATATTTATTTGAACGCATCACTGTATTGAATAACAGAATTCTGTATTAACAATTTAAGTTAATGTAAGTAGAGATTATCTAACTCACAAAAACGGTGGATATCCTGTTGGTTCAGAATGTGCAGAAATGCTTACTGAACAATTTTCACTGTGACAGAGACCGCGCCCGCTTTCTAGGTGTTTCGACAAAGGAATCAAGTTACTGGCTACATGCTTTACCATCAAGTAACCTTGGTACTCTTATCTAGATAACGAAAGTTTACGTATAGCTGTAGGAATACAATTGGGAGCATCGATTTGTCAACCACATCGATGTCCTTGTGGCAGCGACGTCGACGAGTTAGGCCTCCACGGACTTTCATGCCAAAAAGTGCCGGCAGACTGTCTCGTCACGGTTCCTTGAATGAGGTCATCCGAAGGGTTTGTTTCCATAAATATTCCATCGGTTTTAGAGCCTTGTGGAATATTTAGGAGGATGGTAAGAGACCCGACGGCTTGACTCTAGTCCCTTGGGAGAGAGGCAAAGCTCTTGTGTGGGACGCAACTTGCGTCGATACATTAGCGGCCTGTCATATCAAGGGTACTTCGATAAGGGCCGGGGCAGCATCAGAGGCAGCTGAATCGGGTAAATGGCGGAAATATGAGTCTTGGAAAGGAGATTACATATTTGTTCCATTTGCCGTAGAGACAATCGGTCCGTGGGTTCCCGCGCGATGCAGTTTCTAAAGGAACTGTATCCGCGACTTATCGTTGCCGCTGGTGACAAGAGGGCTGGTTCTTTTCTCGCTCAACGGTTAAGTTTATTCAACGTGGAAATGCAGCCAGCGTTCTTGGTACCATGGCACGAGGAGTAGGGCTCTACGATTATAATAGTTTTTAATTAATAAGTATTGTAATTATTAACATCTGTAAATAAATATTTATGTATATAAAGTAGAGAATAGAGCACTCTTAAAGTACAGACCTTAAAATATAAAAAATAACACTATCTTCACGTAATTCCCAATACAGGTCTAGTCTAGACAATAAAGTCCCTTTGACCCACGTTCCACCGAAGATATTTTCGGGACAACGTGTCAGGTGGTGAGCCCGTCGCCGTTTTTATGTCCAAGTCAACGATGTAATTTGTACATAAGTTTATGAAAAACCCATTGGTACGAGCCTACCACCTGGGGATCGAACTCGGGTCTCTTGACTCAAAAATCCGACCACCCAACTACTCAACTATACCACCTGTAACGTTGTTCCAAAATAAGCTCCGGTGAAATGTGGGTCCAAAGTACTAAATTGTCTAGACTCCTGACCACTCCTGTATTGGAAAGAGTATAGAACTAAATTAAACAATTCTTTTTTGAAATATTTTTGAAGATAAACCCTTTAGTCATGACAGAAAATTGACGAACCGAAAGCTGAGTTGGTTGTGACTTCAAAGCTGAAATCACGCTGTGGGCAACCATTTGTGTTAAAAAACCATTTGTGTGGTGGTGTCCCAAAAATCAACATTTTGCTTGTCGACAAAGGCTGTCTCTGTTACGCATTGCAGGGCTGGTGAATATTGGTTTGGTATTTTTGGTGATTCCGCTACATATCAGTAGCCAATCAGTAGTTAAAAAGTTACTTTAGTCCCCTCGTACAATATGGGCCTGTAAAGCAAATTTTGTAACTGCCCACAGGGATAAAAAAACGAATATGGAAGTTTTTTCTTTTAAATTGGTTTCCAGGTGTCACAGTCTGCAGTAGTCACTTGCCATCAGTTAGACTGTAATCTTGTTTATCGTCCAAATCTCAAAAAATTTAAAAAGTATTTTGTCATAATAAACCAGTGCTTGGGTGATCGGAATTCCAGTCAAGAGACCCGAGTTCGATCCCCAGAAGGTAGGCTCGGATTATTATCTTTGGCATAATTATGGTGACAGGCTCAATACCTGTCGCGTTTGTCAAAATAAGCTCCGGTGAAATGTCGACCTAAAATGAAATCTAAAATAAAATCTAAAATGCGTCAAGACAAAATAAAATAAATGTATTTTTCAACTCCTATTTGTGCAATGATTGATGTTAACTTCACAATTTTATTAAGCGCAAACCGTTCAAATTTATTCAATTCCTTAACAAGATAAAAATGTTTTAAAGGCGACAGTGATCCTTAAGGAACTATCTAGAGCGATCAACTTCCCCACAAAATAGTTGAAAAGCTAGCTCTGTATCTAAGCGAAATAGTACTTTTAGCTCGTTCGAGTTCGACTATTCACAAAAAACACCACTAACGAGGTACTTCAAGCACTTGGCTTTCTGCGAAGTAAGAAACAGGAGAGACGCGAGACAAAACAAAATGAGTTTCAGATCTCTTATTCAGCATTGTGTTGATTATAACAGGGCTGCAGGCAGCCAGAGTAGTTTAATAGCCTTTTTTTTCATCTTCACGCATTTGCGTAATCAGCGGCCCAGATAATTTTATATTTTCTACCGACATTACGCGGGAGCTCATTTGGAAAAAAACTTTTCAAGAAGTATAAATATATTAAATATTTTCATGCAATTCCCAATACAGGGGTAAACAGACGTCTAGTCTAGACAATTAAGTCCCTTTCACCCACCTACCACCGAAGATATTTTCGGGGCAACGTGACAGGTAGTGAGCCCGTCGCCGTCTTTATGTCCATGCCAACGATGTAATTCGTACATAAGTTTTTTGAAAAACCCATTGGAACGAATCGCCACCTGGGGATCGAACTCGGGTCTCTTGACTCGAAATTCCAATCGCCCACCACCTACTCACCGACCGGAACCACTCGGCTATCATGACTTTTTTATTTTTACAATAAGTTTTATGTTAACAAGAAGGTATTATGTATAGAATACGTAGGTAGGTATATAGGTAGATATTATATATAGAATATATAATATTATATAAGGAATAATAAATAGCAGTATTTGACTTTACTCTTTATTCTCTAATATTATTATACTATTATTTTCTACTTCTTAGTGTCCAAGTTATCGACACAATACACTAACTTAGACATCATAGAAAAAATTATATATGTATATATATATATATATATATATATATATATATATGTATATATATATATATATATATATATATATATATATATATATATATATATATATATATATATATATATATATATATATATATATATATATATATATATATATATATATATATATATATATATATATATATATATATATATACATATATATATATATAAACGTCCACGAGAAGTACAAACAACCCGTAACACTTAATTGCGTAGGCAAGATCACCACCAAGAAGGCCAACGGTTGTAACTTTTTAAGAAAATAAGAATAAGAGAACAGTTTTTTATTTTGGAATTCCAATAAATTTATGATATTAATTTGTCTATTTGTTACAACATCCTAAGAGCATCTGAATTGGTATATTTAATTAAAGATAAATAAAAGCGTCTCTCCCGGCTGTGTAAGTTTATTTTAAATTTCTATTTTTCTTGGCTATCTTCTTCTTTTTTATTTTATTGGCTTAGACATAATGAAAGCATTGCATTGCAACGCATTAGTACGAGCCTGCCTCCTTGGGACCGAAGTCGGATATCTTGACTCGAATTTCGATCACCTAAACACTCGGATGACGTGACTATCAACAAAATTCTAAATGAACAACAGTTTAAAGTACAGTGTACAGTGTATTAGTACAGTCAATTCCAAAATACAACGACTTTCAGATTTTATCGGGTTTTTTATTTGTTTTTGTTTTTTTTTACTATTTTTACTCCCCTCCGTTTTGAACGTCCCAACTTGAACATGCTAACATAAAAGTATGTTTTATGTCCTCGTCTTTATAGCAGTTTAAGTAACAATCAATAATATTTTTTTAAACCTTCATGGCGTTTAAACCTCAATAAACAATGAACATGAATACTCAATAGTGTCTGTAATTGTTTCCCCTTATGTTGAACAAGAATCCTGAGAATTAATAAATATTGTATGTTCATTAATATTGTATGTTTTAAACATCTGCAAACTTTATGATTCAAGGAAAATTGTATACGCTATCGACAGCCATAAACGACGAAGATTAAAATAATACATATTGATGAGTACCTTAATAAAATACCATACTTAACAGATATTATGGTTTCGTTCCTTAAGAGTTCAAGCAAATTCTCATTTACCCTCCCCTTTTTGGCATCTCGCCAGCAGACGCTTTACCAGCGTTGAACCCTCAATTCCCATAATGTTGTCGTCCCATCTGGCGTGTATAGAGTCTATTAGCTCTTATACCTTTTCATATTTTTATATATTTTTCTCCTATAACACTAAAACTGTTGAGCTATAATACCGAACATGGTTTCAAAGGGAAATTTACTTCGTATAAATTTACTTCGTACTTTGTCGGCCTTAGAATATCTGGCAACATATCGAAACACGCGTATTACTTTCGGGAGTCCTATATACATAATGTGATCTTAACAAAATTAAGTTTGATAATATTGGTGTATAGGCCTTATCATAAATTGATTTATTGGTAACTGTGCTTTGGGTAATGCTTAAGATGTATAATTTCATCCGTGAATATGGGGAATAATGTCACACGGATTATCTTTGAATTTTATTTTATTTTATTAAAAACTGATTTTATTATTTACTGAATCATAATGAATGACATCAGAATGAAATACATTGAAAAGCATTACATTGATAAGGTTTTATGTAACTTCGATGATGCGAAAACAATGTTGCATACATTTGAAAATAGCGGAATTTACCATGTTATTCCATTCTCCCAAAATGTTCAACTTTATCTAAATAAAATCATAGCAATATCTGCCAGTTATTTTAGCTTGCTTCGATAGGTTTGCGTGAATTCAGAGCCGAAAATATCCAAACGCGTACCGAACAAACAAGAAGTCTATGTTGGTAAAGACAATATTACAGATTTAGTTGATGTATGACGTAACGAAGTTCCTCGCGGCCGTTCTTTGGAGCGTGTATATTTAAATTAATTTTCGAGCATCTTATATCGATAATACAATGATGCAAACTAATAATGCTAATGTGGATGAGAGTATATGTGAGCAGAGCCGCAGTGACTCTGTACAAATTGGTTAAGACTTATTTGCTTTATTTAAGGAACTTAAATAGGTTGCTGCTCCCAGCAGCAACCTATTTAAGTTCCATTCACAGAAAACACTAGGTTAAATAAATAGGGACATATTCATTGCTCTGATCCCAAATTAAGTAGCTGAAACTCTTGTTTTAGTTAAGTCACAATAGCCAAGTGGTTGGATAATCAGCAATCTTTTGAAAAAACTTATGAATGATTTATATCGTCAGCTCAGAAATAAAGGCAGAGACAGGCTCACATAAATATTTTCGGTGGTAAAAATTTATTTTTTATTAACTTATCAAAACTGCATAAAACAAAATGTTTTCACTGGAATATTAAAAATCCGTTAACTATATAGAATAGACCATTAGGTAATTGAAGAATTAGAATGCATTCCAAGAAGAAAAAATGAAGAATTAGAATGCATTCAAAGAAGAAAAAATGCATTATAAGAATTGAAGCATAGCCAAGAAGAGTGAAGTTTTTTAACTGACGTAATTGCGATTGCGATTGTCGTTCCCCATTTTAACAAACTTAACAAATCTGTAGATACAGAGTTTAAAAATAGGGTTGTAAAGTTTATTAATGTAACTTGGTGAGACAGATAAAAATAAAATTATGTAATTTTTTTAAAGAGGATTAATCTTACGAGACAAATAACCCACCATAAATGTAAGGATCGCGATAGATATTTCTTTGTTTTAAAGATATAGTAGCGAAATTTATTTAAAAAAGAAACCCAATATTATACCATTTCAAAAAAAAATTCTGTTCCTCTTAAAGTAATTTCTTCAATCAACAAAAGCTTACTGAATATACCTTCCAGAATATAAACGTCGAAAAATTTAACTAGTGGAAGTATTTTACTTCCACTAATTCAATTGTTCGACTATTATATTTTGATTTCTAATTAATATTCGTTAAATTTTTATAAACAAAATCATATACTCAATTTATCTTGACATTTAACAATACTTTGAACACGTTGTTAACTTTAGATTGAATATATTCTTAATTACTATAAATAACATTCTAAAATAACAATACATAGTCACTATAGCCGAATATTTAGGTAATCGGAAATCGAGTCAAGAGTCCCAATGGGTTTTTCAAAACAAACTTATGTACGATTCATAGCGTTGGCTTGGACAAAAAGACCGCGACATGCTTACCACCTGTCACGTTGTCAAAAAAAATATCTTCGGTGGAAGGTGAGTCGAAAGAACTTAATTGTCGAGACATCTGTCGATGCCACTATTGGAAATGGCTTGAAGATGTTATTTATTTCTATAATATATACGAGAGACTTCTTAGTGGTGATCGTACGGGAGCATCCCTAAATGAAACTGAAACGGGTCACACCACGTCGCCGTCCACGCCACTTATTTCGTATGTATGAGACGGCAAGCTTTGCGGAAGGCGTATTTAAAAGCGGCAGACATTTGACTGACCGTACCGTTTCAGAATACTAAACTTTAACCTCACAATTTTCCCCATGTTGGAACGATTTGTTTAAAAAAAGTGCATTTAATTGGATTTAAAAAAAAAAAACAAGATTAAAATCATCAATTCATGATAGACTAGTGGTTGGGTGATCGGAATTCGAGTTAAGAGATCCCAAGTTCGATCCCACGGCGGTAGATAGGCTTATGCTTGTGTTTTCTCAATAACTTAAGTACGATTTAATCGTTGGCTTAGACTAAGGACTTGGAAAATACACATCGGTCACTTTGTCCCAAAAGCTGTCTTCGATGTAAGCTAGGTCGAAAGGACTTAATTGTCTAGATCTCTATCTACTCCAGCATTGGGAATAGCGTGAAGACATTTCTTTAAAATTAAGACCATGCTCCGACATATTAAATAAATATTATCTATGTGTCAGATTATCCAGTGCTGAAATAATTGAATAGGCAGATGTTTTTCTATTTTATGGGCTATTTATTTTATAATGATATTGAGATCCCTAAAAGGTATCCATAAATAAAATAATTAAATAAATCCCTAGCTTATCAATACGTTTTATAAAATCGTGACATTATAACTGTAATGTATGACAGCGCTTTAGAGCTCTAAAATATATAAGAAAAATACACAAAACAAATAGCACTATACAAAGCCCACACTAAATAAAGCACTGACTTACAAATACGTTAACAAAAATCGTAACAAAAACGAGATAAGAAAGGCTTTCTCAACAATATCATATCGGTATTCAACTTGAACCAACATTTTAATTACGAATTTTTCGCTCCGAGATTTCCCCGGGGCAATATGCAAAATTAGCTCAACAAACAGACCAAATTTAATGCGCCGCCGGTATGACTCAAAGGACAGTCCTCAAAATTATTTACATTCCTCCAGAGGGAGCATCTTGCGACACTCTAACCGCTGCTTTTGTGAGAACCATTGTCGGATTTCGCCTTTTTAAATAAGTAGGGTATTACTTCCGAGAAAATGAAAAAAAAAACAAAACAACTAAACACCAAAGCTTCAATCGTCATCATGGATAAAGCAACGTTTACTTAAGAATGCCACTTTTGACTTTCATCTTAAATTTCACACGCGCTATTAATTTATCATTAATTTATTTATTATGACAACTTTTTTGAAAGAAAATTTAAATATCTACGCTCCAAAGAACGGCCTCGTGTAACTTCGTTACGTACATATACATCAACTACAAATTAAAATAAAAAAATATCTTCACGCTATTCGCAATACAGGGGTCTGTCTACCCCTAGTCTAGTCTATACAATTAAATCTCTTTGACTCACTTTCCACCGAAGTAATTTTCGGGATAACGTAACTGGTGGTGAGCCCGTCGCCATCTTTTATGTCCAAGTCAACGATATAATTCGTACATAAAGTTTTGAAAAACCCATTGCGAGCCTGCCACCTGGGGATCAAACTCGGGTCTCTCGACTTGAAATTCCGGCTACCCAACAACTCGGCTATCGTGACTTTTTAATACATCAAGTAATTCTTTAATATTGTCTTGTCTTATGTAATATTGAAAGAGTAAATTTTTGTAACAGCTAACTGGAACAAAAGATTTTTTTTATATACGTATTTTTATAGCCGCCCGGAATAACCATACTATTACAAACAAAGATGGATTATGGCTGGTTTTTCTTCTCGAGCGATTAGAAAAAACTGCACTACAACCCTACTACAACCCGTAGGAGCAATGTGCAACTTCTTTTTTTGTTTTATAGAAAAGGGAGGCAAACGAGCAGGTGGCTCACGTGATGGTAAATGATTACCGCCACCCATGAACACCTGCAATACCAGAGGCATAGCAGATGAGTTGCCGGCCATAGAGGTGCGAGGCTTCCCCCCCCCGAGTTGATGGGGGGGGGGGCTCCGGTCATGATACTTCCCCGATCGAGCCGGCCCATTCATGCAACAACAAAAGCTGATGCGTAACTCTACCACTGTTAACTTAAAAACCAAACAGCGAGGTACATCAAATAACCACACCCGAAAAAAAGTAGAAAGTGTTTTCTATATTTATACAACCGAGAATCGAACCCGGGACCTGAGAGCTGACGACACAATGAAAACCGGTAAGTTCGCCACTCTTCCTTGGAGATCGTTGGTAGATTCGTTCATTGATTCCAAATCGACTGAGTTAGGACCTCAACCTCGGCTAATCTAATGTCAAACTTAGTGAAGTAATAGTCACGTTCGAGTTTAAATGATATATACAGCCAGGTAAGTTACGATCTGCAATGTTTTTATCTTTATCCACAGGAATAAAAAAGTATCTGTAATAAAAAAAAAGTAAACGTCAGTTCAGGTTTGCAAGTGCATATTTAAGTGGCCATGGTGTGCAGGATTTACCATCAGATAAACTGTTAACTCTTTAATGCGGGAATCCATTAAGAGTGTGTGTGTGTTCGTCGATGTTCATCGTTCGATCGTTATAAAGACATATTTTTTCAAGCTATAGATGATTGTAACTATTTCACGTCATTGTATTTTAGGATTCAAAATACAAACAAAAAATCTTATATGAGCTTTAAAACCGTAAAAAACATACTTCTAATATAACAATTGTGGCAAAGATTTACACATATAAAGATGGAGTTACACGAATAAAGAAGCTACTAGGACTAAGTAGATACTAGTAGAAATACTGTAGTTTGCGTTTTATGTTAGCAAGTTATCCAGAAGTCCTGAGTATTTTATTTCCCTAATTACATTTTGTCTTGACTTTCCAAAAGAAATTAATTACTACAGAGATAATTTTATTTATTTAGAATCAAATTATATTTGAAATATATCATAAATATATCAAAAAACGTTGTAATACCAACAGCAATATAGCAAAACAACAGTAATGCACCATAAATATTTGTGTTATACTTCACGCCATTCCCAATACTGGGATAGACAGAGGTCTAGATAATGAAGTCCTTTCGAACCTCTTCCCATCTTCCACCGAAAATATTTTTGGGGCACCGTGACAGGTGGTGAGCCAGTTGCCGTCTTTATGTTCAGACCAATGATATAAATGTACGATTAATAAGTTTTTAAAAAAATCCGTTACGAACCTTGAGGATCAAACTCAGGTTTCTATACTCGATTCTCCTTCTTTTTACTTCTTCTTTCTTCTTCCTTCTTCTAACCCAACCACTTGGCTATTGTGACGTCCTATTTATAATAAAATTTTAATGCTCTTTTTATGTGAAAGCTTCCTACAAAATCTGAAGCAGAGAAGGTACATAAAATCACAAATTTGAATAAAAACGTACAGCCAGTGTAAATCGTGTCGTATCCGTGTCGCTGCGGGTCGCGTGGCTGCCCCGCCAGCGGCCCAGCGAGGCGGCTAAGAATCCGGCATTCAGACGAGGGCTCTCTACGTCTCTCCATTCATTGTGATGATTGCTTCGCTCTCGTTATACCTATACCGAGGACCTTTAGTTTCAACAACAGCGGAACAAAAGGGGGTTCTGTTTAGGACCAAAGAAAACCCCGCCGACTTTCATTCGTTTTTTTTTTCTGTTACCTAATGGCGTTTCAAAAACGATAGTTTGAATATGAAAAGTAGTTTTGTTATTTACATTTTTTATAATGCGAGAAATAGTCACGATAGCGGAGTGGTAGGGTGTTTTGACTCAGGGAGAGTTCGATTTCCAGGAGGTCGGGTTAGTTTCTGTATTAGGGTCAACGTGACAGGTCCTATCAACGTCTTAGTTTTCAAGCTAATAATACTTATCTACGATTTTATATACAAATACTCACATAAACCTTCATTACTCGAGTACAAACCTTTAACCCTTAGCTATGAAGGCAGGGTCACTGCCAACACGGATAAAGCGCATTCGTGACACAAACATGATGATTCATCGAACTATTGATGCAAAGCGGATCCCCAAACAACTATTGTTAAAATTTAAGAGACCCCGCTCACATTAAAATTGAAGCCACTCCGTGGAATTGCAACTTACACTTGCCTCTGGCGTTTCATGCAACAGATTCTGAGTTTAAAACATTCGAATGAATGGAAGAAAAAAGAGTCCGTTTCGTACTTTCGCCCCCGCACCGGCTAGACTCTGATTAATGACGTGTTTGTTCAGTTCGATTTCAATTGGCGTTTTCTCGTTTGTTTTCATTTCACAGATTTAATTCGTCTATTTATCGTGCTTCTTGAGTTTTCCTGTGGCCTAAACTAAAAATCATTCTACATTATTATTTATAGGCATTGTAGTTTTAGTTAATAATAATCAAAATTAATAATTATATTAATTTGGATTTGTAAAATATTTTTAATTAATATAAATAGATTTTTTATTTTTATTAAATGGCTGCGTAAAAAAATGTATCGTCTGATTCATCCTGCAGATGATATAAGAGTTAGGTTGAAATATTTAATATTAAGAAATATTTATTATATGATATAATATTTTATGCCAGAAAGGAAGAAAACGATTGCCGAGTAAAAATTAGTAAAAATTTCAAGTGAAGAGACCTGAGTTCGATCACCCGGTGGCAGGCTCATACCAATGGGCTTTACAAAGACTTGTGTACGAATTACATCGTTGGCATGAACATAAAGAGGGCAACGGGCTCAGCACCTGTCACGGTGCCCCAAAAATATTTTCGGTGGATGATGGGAAGAGGTTCGAAAGGACTTCATTATCTAGACCTCTGTCTATCCCAGTATTGGGAATTGGTCAAAGAGACTTAATTGTCTAGACTAAACCTCTGTCTCTCCTCTGTACTCTATATTACGATAATAGTTTTCTACTAATTAATTGTAGTTACTTAATTTACTTCTAAAGGAATATGGGAACATCGAAGTTGTATCTTGTTAGTTTTACAAAATTAGCTCTGACAAATAAAATGTCGATGAAATTCAATTTGAGTATTAACTGAGCACATATTTTCGTGCACAATGGATCAGTTGCGAGTTCTGCAGTGAAGCAGGTAATACTAGTTTGCAAATTTGATTCAGCTTCGAATTAAGAAACTATTTAAAAGTTACATTTACCTATAGATGTTTTCTAAAGATCTATAAGATAAACTTTCTTTTAACATATGTTATACTTGTAATGTTGCATGCAAATTTGCTAGTTTTCCTAAAATTAAGATTAAAGGAAAATAATTAAATAACAAAAATTTTGGAATGTAAGAAATTATATTTGAAATATATCATAAATATATCAAACAAACGCTGCAATACCAACAGCAATATAGCAAAACAACAGTAATGCACCATAAATATTTGTGTTATACTTCACGCCATTCCCAATACTGGGATAGACAGAGGTCTAGATAATGAAGTCCTTTCGAACCTCTTCCCATCTTCCACCGAAAATATTTTTGGGGCACTGTGACAGGTGGTGAGCCAGTTGCCGTCTTTATGTTCAGACCAATGATATAAATGTACGATTAATAAGTTTTTAAAAAAATCCGTTACGAACCTTGAGGATCAAACTCAGGTTTCTATACTCGATTCTCCTTCTTTTTACTTCTTCTTACTTCTTCCTTCTTCTAACCCAACCACTTGGCTATTGTGACGTCGTATTTATAATAAAATTTTAATGCTCTTTTTATGTGAAAGCTTCCTACAAAATCTGAAGCAGAGAAGGTACATAAAATCACAAATTTGAATAAAAACGTACAGCCAGTGTAAATCGTGTCGTATCCGTGTCGCTGCGGGTCGCGTGGCTGCCCCGCCAGCGGCCCAGCGAGGCGGCTAAGAATCCGGCATTCAGACGAGGGCTCTCTACGTCTCTCCATTCATTGTGATGATTGCTTCGCTCTCGTTATACCTATACCGAGGACCTTTCGTTTTAACAACAGCGGAACAAAAGGGGGTTCTGTTTAGGACCAAAGAAAACCCCGCCGACTTTCATTCGTTTTTTTTTTCTGTTACCTAATGGCGTTTCAAAAACGATAGTTTGAATATGAAAAGTAGTTTTGTTATTTACATTTTTTATAATGCGAGAAATAGTCACGATAGCGGAGTGGTAGGGTGTTTTGACTCAGGGAGAGTTCGATTTCCAGGAGGTCGGGTTAGCTTCTGTATTAGGGTCAACGTGACAGGTCCTATCAACGTCTTAGTTTTCAAGCTAATAATACTTATCTACGATTTTATATACAAATACTCACATAAACCTTCATTACTCGAGTACAAACCTTTAACCCTTAGCTATGAAGGCAGGGTCACTGCCAACACGGATAAAGCGCATTCGTGACACAAACATGATGATTCATCGAACTATTGATGCAAAGCGGATCCCCAAACAACTATTGTTAAAATTTACGAGACTCCCGCTCACATTAAAAATTCGAAGCCACTCCGTGGAATTGCAACTTACACTTGCCTCTGGCGTTTCATGCAACAGATTCTGAGTTTAAAACATTCGAATGAATGGAAGAAAAAAGAGTCCGTTTCGTACTTTCGCCCCCGCACCGGCTAGACTCTGATTAATGACGTGTTTGTTCAGTTCGATTTCAATTGGCGTTTTCTCGTTTGTTTTCATTTCACAGATTTAATTCGTCTATTTATCGTGCTTCTTGAGTTTTCCTGTGGCCTAAACTAAAAATCATTCTACATTATTATTTATAGGCATTGTAGTTGTAGTTAATAATAATCAAAATTAATAATTATATTAATTTGGATTTGTAAAATATTTTTAATTAATATAAATAGATTTTTTATTTTTATTAAATGGCTGCGTAAAAAAAAATTATCGCTCCGATTCATCCTGCAGATGATATAAGAGTTAGGTTGAAATATTTAATATTAAGAAATATTTATTATATGATATAATATTTTATGCCAGAAAGGAAGAAAACGATTGCCGAGTGGTTGGGTAGTAAAAATATCAAGTGAAGAGACCCGAGTTCGATCCCCCGGTGGCAGGCTCATACCAATGGGCTTTACAAAGACTTGTGTACGAATTACATCGTTGGCTTGAACATAAAGAGGGCAACGGGCTCAGCACCTGTCACGGTGCCCCAAAAATATTTTCGGTGGATGATGGGAAGAGGTTCGAAAGGACTTCATTATCTAGACCTCTGTCTATCCCAGTATTGGGAATTGGTCAAAGAGACTTAATTGTCTAGACTAAACCTCTGTCTCTCCTCTGTACTCTATATTACGATAATAGTTTTCTACTAATTAATTGTAGTTACTTAATTTACTTCTAAAGGAATATGGGAACATCGAAGTTGTATCTTGTTAGTTTTACAAAATTAGCTCTGACAAATAAAATGTCGATGAAATTCAATTTGAGTATTAACTGAGCACATATTTTCGTGCACAATGGATCAGTTGCGAGTTCTGCAGTGAAGCAGGTAATACTAGTTTGCAAATTTGATTCAGCTTCGGAATTCAAGAAACTATTTAAAAGTTACATTTACCTATAGATGTTTTCTAAAGATCTATAAGATAAACTTTCTTATAACATATGTCATACTTGTAATGTTGCATGCAAATTTGCTAGTTTTCCTAAAATTAAGATTAAAGGAGAATAATCAAATAACAAAGATTTTGGAATGTAAGAAATTATATTTTAGATGGAAATAATTTATGATAACGTGTATGAAATAAGCTCACCTTAGCCCAATGGTCTGGTGATCGGAATTTAAGTCTATGGACCCGAGTTATATCCTCACGAGGTAGTCACGTAAAAATAAGTTTTATCAAAACTTATGAATAATCTATATCATTGACTTAGGCATAAAAACGGCGACACGCTGAACAACTGTCACATTACCCCAAAATTAACTGGGGTGAAACTTGAGAAGAAGACTAAATTGCGTTTACAATTAGGGGCAGCCAAAGCTGCCTCTGTATGACAGTTAAATAGCTGTAAACATTATTCATGGTATAAGTACGACAATATGCCGCGTAATTATAAAAATAAATAATGCTCTACTAATAATTTCTTTAGAAATACTTAAATAGAAATTTCTAACGAACTATTTTAATGAAGAAAAGGATACGATAACAAGAAATAAATCAGCACAACCTTACTAGTTGAAAGCTGCATGGGCGCTTTTTGTTTGTGTCCAACGTAACTTCCGAGAAACGTGAAAGGGATAAAGAAAACTCACGTCGTTACCAGCGATGGATGGCCGGAACGTGTATACTTCGCAAACTGTTGCATTTATAGTATTTTAAAACGAAAAAATTTTTTTACTGTTAATGATTTCTCTTTTTGCAGCGCACTGGTTGGTTATACAATAAAATCTTTTTTCTTCTTATACAGACGATAAACAATGTTATTTTAAAAAGCAAAATATATACATATATACGTAGCGGTCTGTTAAAGTCCACTGTTTGATAGGCTTTTCCAAGCGGATCGGCGTTAATATTACCAGACATCTTGCACTTTGGGTACTGTTACCCGGCAACGGTCTGCTGAATTTTGGTCTAGTATTTTGGAGACGACTATCCTGCCATATGTTGGTAGCCACTGGTTTCTTAATAAAATATAGTCATCTCTTGTCATACCCACGGGAAGTAAGATTAATTTTTACGCTGTAACCATACGGTAAGCAAGTAAAACATCATAAATTATTAGCGTTGAAAGTAGTCATAGTGTGTATTATGATCAAAAATGCCGGAGTTGGGAAATATTGTAATCTATTTATATGAAATAACAAACATAAATCAATAACATGTTTCTCACTGACTCAGCATAATATGGAACACCTATTTATTTCAAATTACTCCCGCCAATTTTTGCTGTGCCTTTGCCCGTGACACAACGACGAGCTGTTCCGTTTCGCGGGAGATCAAAGGACGAACTCCGTGGAGGGTACTTTTTAAAACGAGTGAAACGCGAAGAACTCTACGCAAATAACATACAAGCATCAAAAGCAGACGCTCGCTGAAGTTTCTCGAATCACTAAAGTCCTCTTCCATAGAATCGTGCGTCTTTTGTTACTGCTCGGATGTAGACGGTGAAGTAATGCGTTTGAGAGTCAAGATACGGAAATGTTATTTTTATATTGATGTATTTCGTTTTTGGACATTTGTTACTATTACATATATACATATGTACACATACTTGTATATGTATATGTTTACAGACAACGAATGGATATTTCATATATTTATTATAATTATTTATATGGATATATATGTATGTATATGTATATGTTGTATGCATGTATGTGAGTATTCATAGTTGTAATATTATTTATGTATTTGGTTATTATACTACAAATTTCTTTATACTAAGTTAAGCACCTAAAACATTTTTTCCAACGCCTCGAGTTGACCGGTAGAGAATGTCGAATTGACGTACATGTATGAAGAATATGATGAATTTGCAAGGAGGTATGTAAGGATCGTTAAACTGTTTTATCTGGGTATCCCGTCCGGCACTGAGTGAAGAGAAAAAAAACAACTTGTAAAAGTTCACTACAGTATCTAGGCCTTTCCCGTAAGGGAGAGTGTGGCGTAATTGCCACTCTCGGTAAGCGGATTGGGGATTGTAGTAAACACAACTCTCATCGTCACCGGTCTGCTAAATTTGGGTACAATATGTTTCGAGATCGTTATCCTGCCATCTGTCGGTAGCCATTGATATTTTCATGGCTTATACTTAGTCGTTCCTTACAACACCCATGGGAAGAGACATATTCTTGCGCCGTAATCACACGGCATACCGTAAGCATGCATACACACCTATATATGAAACGAGTAGTGACTGTTGACATACTACGGATTTCTGATCAAGCACTGTATAACACGCGCATAAGGTCCATAAGGAACGTTTAAGAAAGTGCACATTAGTTTATTTTTAAAAACAATGATTTTTATATACCAATCATGGTGGATAAGTATATATGAGATGGTATATCATTACGCCAATACCGCAAATATCATCATCATCTTCTTCTTCTTTACATCCTATCAAGAGTCCACTGCTGAACATAGGCCTCCCCTAAACCTTTCAATAGTGTAAGGTCCCCAGCCATACTTCTCGCAACATTTGGAAGTCGTCGCTCCATCTCGTGGGAGGTCGTCTAACCCTGCGTTTGCCTGTACAAGGGTTGCCACTAGTGAACCTTTCTTCCCTAACGGTTGTCAGTTCTACGAGCTATGTGGCCAGCACATTGCCACTTCAACGTGCTGATCCTTACGGCCATGTCGGTAACTCTGGTTCTGCTGCGGATGTCTTCATTACATATCATCATATATACATGTAATTTTTATAGTTAAAAGTTTTTAAGCACTGTTTTGAATAGGTAAACGGAAAATTATCCTTAAAAAAGATATAAAATTTAAAGGGACAAAACAAACGTTTCCAGTGCTAACTTTGCCCAAGTTTCACAGTTTTTAACAAATAGTTAACAGTTGTTTTTTAATCTTTAGCATAATTAAAAACATCATTATATTGAAAAGGTCATATATGGCACTGTCTTCTTCGTGCAGGGATCAATTATTAAAAAAAATAATAACAACTTTAAAGTATTTTGAATCATATACTTCGAAAATATAAACAGCGTCGGGTTAAATGTGTCATTTCGCTAATTGAACTACGGAATATTATGTTACTGAAAAACTACAGACATTATGTTAATAATCTCCCAGTTACATCTAACTATACGTCATTCCTGACGTCCCCCGGGACAGTCCCCAGTTCTCCCAACTTACAAACCAGGCCCGGACAAAGCCGCAGGTCCATTCATTTGTTGCTCGTTACAACCGCGACCACTAAATATTATGAATAATTAATGCGTAGCCGAAACGGCCGAGATAATTATCTCATTGGGTCGTTTTTACGGTCCCTCAGAGTGTTTGTGTTGTTTTATTCATGGACTCGTGTTAGATGATAATGATTAGTTAAGTAATCAAACTATATGTATATTTTCACGAAATTTTGGAACAAGGGAAGACAGGCGTCTAGTCAATTGAGTCCTTTTAACCCACTTTTTATTGCTTATTTGGGACGACCTGACAGGTGGTGAGCATATCGCCGTATTAGTATCTCAATCAAGTCTGTATTATACATGCCGTCTGCCACTCGAACACTTTTCTTCCGCGAGCGTTGTCAATTCTACGGGCTCTGTGGTAGGCCTTTTCCTACTTCAGAGGGGCAATGCGGCTGCCATATAGCTCGTAGGTATCCTTCCTATATAGCCGTAAGGATCATTACGGCTACGTCAGTTACTGTGGATCTGCTACGTATGCTACGGTTTCTTCTATCACGCAGAGAAACTTCGAGCATGGCCCTTTCCATAGCTCACTAAGTAATTTAATGTTACTTATTTATAACAGTTTTAGTACTTATGTATGTGTAACAAATAAAACTTTTCTCTATTTCCTTCTTTCTCATTCAGCCTGCAATGATGGACCACATCTCAAATCCGAAAGTCGACAATAGATATTACTTCTGACAGTTATTGGTTATTGTGGATTATCTCATAGATTTTAATAATAGTTATAATAAAAACGATTCAGTCTGGTTGGGGTTTAATATTTATTTATTGTATTTATTTTACGATATTTATACCGTATATCTATAACAAAATTATATGATAATAATAATAAAACAATAGCATCACATCATATTAGTACTAAATTAATATTATGTAAAATTACATCGCAAGGCCGAACTACAACATTGATAACTATTTTCCCAGCGAAGCTGTTAACGAATTTCCTGTTCACAAAGCGCGTCAAAACTAGAAACCGGTACGTGTCGATTCGCAACGAAAACAATTACGGAACAAACGGGGTCCCGTAATTTACATAGAGGGCGAAGCAGCGCCCCGGGGCGAAGCGCGATTAAAATCCCTAAAATACGCGTCAACGTGTTGACGTTTTGATGAGGCGAAATAAATTGTGTTGGGGCGAAAAGATGCCCTCGGGTCTGTACGTGCCTCCAAGAAATGAAGCTAATCATCGAACACTCTTCTCTACAGCTTAAACTCAACATACTTACTTAGATTACAGCCACATCCTTAAATTTTTGCTCGTCCCTCTCTTATAGTCATTTTAAGATGGATAAAATAATTTGCGGTCGGTAAAATTATGTGCTTTTTATATTTTTGTTGTCGTATTAAGTGATAACGTTAAGTGTGTATATTAACTTTTACCTTTTATTGCGCTACCTCGACTATGACGACTAAACGGACAACTATTTGGATATATGTCTGATTCAAATTCAAGTCAAAAACTTAGACCGTTACGGAGAAAAACAGGCATAATATCTTAACGCCATTAACATAGTCTAGACAATGACCCACCTTCCACCGAACACATTTTTCGGAACAACGCGGTGAGCCCGTCGCGTCTTTATGTCCAAGCCAACGATTTAATCTCATCGGTGTGTTTAAATGTGTATATTTTCAGTTTTTTAGCGATGAATGAGATACGGAGTTTTGTTAGATATCCATTGAAATGAGAAATATTTGTGCAGTAATATATTGTAATATATGTTGTTGAAATTTAAATTATTAAAAAAAACCTCGCCACAAATAATAACAAACGATTTTCTAAAAGTTATCTATACATATAAATAAAATTGGAGTGTCTGTATGTAATATTTTGTGGGGGTTCGAGGATCGTGTTAATAATCTATTAGGTTATGTTTTGCGAGCAATTAACTAATGAGTTGGGTGGGTTTATAATGACATAAATGTATAATGAGTATACAATGTATATAAATTTATTATGAGTAAACTGTGGCTATAGGCTGATGGATAGTTTTGTTACACCTTCTAAAGTTATCTATACATATAAATAAAATTGGAGTGTCTGTATGTAATATTGAAATAACCGTTTTTTACTACATGTATATGAATTTATACGGTAAATACACCAAAAAAGTTTTTGACTGTCTGTCTGTCTGCCTCACTGTCTGTTTGTTCCAGTTTATCTCTGAAACGGCTGGACCAATTTTAACAGGACTTTTACTGACAGATGGCCAATGTAATAAGAAGTGACATAGGTTACTTTTGTCTTATAAGCATAATTAGGGTCCGCGTTAAATGTTAACCTGCAGGCAAAGCAGCGGGCGGCAGCTAGTTAAAAATTACATCGCAAGGCCGAACTACAACATTGATAACTATTTTCCCAGCGAAGCTGTTAACGAATTTCCTGTTCACAAAGCGCGTCAAAACTAGAAACCGGTACGTGTCGATTCGCAACGAAAACAATTACGGAACAAACGGGGTCCCGTAATTTACATAGAGGGCGAAGCAGCGCCCCGGGGCGAAGCGCGATTAAAATCCCTAAAATACGCGTCAACGTGTTGACGTTTTGATGAGGCGAAATAAATTGTGTTGGGGCGAAAAGATGCCCTCGGGTCTGTACGTGCCTCCAAGAAATGAAGCTAATCATCGAACACTCTTCTCTACAGCTAAAACTCAACATACTTACTTAAATTACAGCCACATCCTTAAATTTTTGCTCGTCCATCTCTTATAGTCATTTTAAGATTGATAAAATAATTTGCGGTCGGTAAAATTATGTGCTTTTTATATTTTTGTTGTCGTATTAAGTGATAACGTTAAGTGTGTATATTAACTTTTACCTTTTATTGCGCTACCTCGACTATGACGACTAAACGGACAACTATTTGGATATATGTCTGATTCAAATTCAAGTCAAAAACTTAGACCGTTACGGAGAAAAACAGGCATAATATCTTAACGCCATTAACATAGTCTAGACAATGACCCACCTTCCACCGAACACATTTTTCGGAACAACGCGGTGAGCCCGTCGCGTCTTTATGTCCAAGCCAACGATTTAATCTCATCGGTGTGTTTAAATGTGTATATTTTCAGTTTTTAGCGATGAATGAGATACGGAGTTTTGTTAGATATCCATTGAAATGAGAAATATTTGTGCAGTAATATATTGTAATATATGTTGTTGAAATTTAAATTATTAAAAAAAACCTCGCCACAAATAATAACAAACGATTTTCTAAAAATAATACAGTGTTAGTAAAGTTTTAACTGATACCTTTTATTTTGTAATCAAAATTTTACGCTGAAATATTTAAGCAATTAAACATTACGATTTGTCAATAAAAGTATAGAGTTACTAGGAGATTAGACACAGACTGGGCACTTCGCGGTTACTACTGACTGATCAGTTCTAACAGATTTAAAAAAAGGTGGAAGTTCTATGTTCGTTTGTATGTGAATATAATTTATTTTCAATTAGATAATCAAGTTTTTAATAAAGATTTTTAATAGACGTAAGACTAAGTTATGATAGCCGAGTGTTTAGGTGATCGGAACTACGAGTCAAGAGACCCGAGTTCGATCCTCAGGTGGCAGTTTCGTACTAATGTGTTTTTCAAAAAACTTGTGTAAGAATTATAATTCGTCGCCAACGATATATCGTTGGCTTGGACATAAAGATGGCGACGGGCTCACCACGTACTCCCGTAATATCTTCGGTGGAAGGTGGGACGAAAAACTTGATTGCATATGTATTGTCTGTCTATCCCTGTTTTGGAAATGGCGTGAAGATATTTTTTTAATAAACGAAAAACAATTACGGAACAAACGGGGTCCCGTAATTTACATAGAGGGCGAAGCAGCGCCCCGGGGCGAAGCGCGATTAAAATCCCTAAAATACGCGTCAACGTGTTGACGTTTTGATGAGGCGAAATAAATTGTGTTGGGGCGAAAAGATGCCCTCGGGTCTGTACGTGCCTCCAAGAAATGAAGCTAATCATCGAACACTCTTCTCTACAGCTTAAACTCAACATACTTACTTAGATTACAGCCACATCCTTAAATTTTTGCTCGTCCCTCTCTTATAGTCATTTTAAGATGGATAAAATAATTTGCGGTCGGTAAAATTATGTGCTTTTTATATTTTTGTTGTCGTATTAAGTGATAACGTTAAGTGTGTATATTAACTTTTACCTTTTATTGCGCTACCTCGACTATGACGACTAAACGGACAACTATTTGGATATATGTCTGATTCAAATTCAAGTCAAAAACTTAGACCGTTACGGAGAAAAACAGGCATAATATCTTAACGCCATTAACATAGTCTAGACAATGACCCACCTTCCACCGAACACATTTTTCGGAACAACGCGGTGAGCCCGTCGCGTCTTTATGTCCAAGCCAACGATTTAATCTCATCGGTGTGTTTAAATGTGTATATTTTCAGTTTTTAGCGATGAATGAGATACGGAGTTTTGTTAGATATCCATTGAAATGAGAAATATTTGTGCAGTAATATATTGTAATATATGTTGTTGAAATTTAAATTATTAAAAAAAACCTCGCCACAAATAATAACAAACGATTTTCTAAAAATAATACAGTGTTAGTAAAGTTTTAACTGATACCTTTTATTTTGTAATCAAAATTTTACGCTGAAATATTTAAGCAATTAAACATTACGATTTGTCAATAAAAGTATAGAGTTACTAGGAGATTAGACACAGACTGGGCACTTCGCGGTTACTACTGACTGATCAGTTCTAACAGATTTAAAAAAAGGTGGAAGTTCTATGTTCGTTTGTATGTGAATATAATTTATTTTCAATTAGATAATCAAGTTTTTAATAAAGATTTTTAATAGACGTAAGACTAAGTTATGATAGCCGAGTGGATGGGTGATCGAAATTTGAATCGAGAGAACCGAGTTCGATTCTCAGGTGGTGGTAGACTCGAACTAATGGGTTGTTTTCAAAACTTATGTACGATTTGCATCGTAGACTTGGACGTAAAGAAGGCGACAGGCTCACACTTGTCAAGTTGTCCCAAGAAATGTTTTTGGTGGAATGTGGGTCGTAAGGATTCAATTGTCGAGACCTCTATATATCCAGCATTGGGAATGGCGTGAAGACATGTAGTATTTATATGTATCAAGCACCTACTATAAGTCAATGAAAACATATGTATATATGACTAGCATATCATATATTATATGATATGCAAGTAAGTCATTATAAAAAAATTTAATTGAAAATAAAATTCACCATTACAAGCAAAATTTTATGCTGGCAAGAATCGCGATGCAAAGGAGAGGAATTTATTCAAACTCTATAAAAGTGGTTGGTCTTTTTTGAAAAAACAAATGGTAAATTAGTATTGTTTTATTTTCAATTAGGTTAGGTATAAATTTTTGGCCAGTGTCAAAGTTAATATTATCTGCATGATTATATTCTACATGTCAAAATAAATGAAAAGCTTCACGTTAAAACGTAGTGAAATAACACCCGTTTCACACAACTATTAATCAAAAATAAATACATTTACTTTCTTTTTAATTTTCAAAATATTAATGTCTTTAAAGATTAAATAAAAAAAATTGTTGCTAATTTGATATCGAAGTATGACCGATACTGCACCTCCAGCAACCTGTACCAAATCTCCCAACTCCATTTACCAGGAACGGACCGTGACGGCGAGCGCTCAAGATGCGAAAGCAATTTAAGTTTAAACAATGGCTGCGGTGTGGCTCGTTATAGCAATTGTCAAAATGGTTCATGCGAATGTGGCACTTCCGTCTCGGTAATTCAGCTTAGTACCGCTGGCTGGCAATTTTGACATGTACAAATGGAACTGTCACACGAATGCGCTACAAATTCGCTCAGTGTCAACGTAAACTGCTACGGATATTTTTATTTACTTTACGTATCATTATGTGGATGTTATTATAATAACGTTCCAATGAAATATTTTCAGTTATATTTCTCAAAATATTTCATAATATGTAATGTCATAATATCTATTATTTATAATATGTTTTCAAGGTCACGATAGCCAAGTGGTTGGGTGATCGGAATTCCAGTCAAGAGATCAGAGTTCGATCTCTAACGCACGTGCCAATAGGTTTTTTTTTTTAAAACTTAAGAACGATTTATGAACGATTGGACATAAAGACGGCGATGCGTTCTCTACCTGTCACGATATCCCAAAAAATGTATTCGGTAGGAGGAGGGTAGAAGGGACCTAATTGTCTAGACCTCTGCCTACAGATGTATCGGGAATCTAAAATCTGAATTTATGTGGTAAATAACGCCACAATTCAAGCATATTTTAAGTGATTTATTCTCGAATTATTATAGAATATTCTAAATAAAGCGACTATTAAAATTTAACTCCACCCAACGAGAATCACCAACACAGAAAATACTAAGGTGACACAAATGGCGGTCTTATCGCTAAAAGTGATTTCTTCCTGACAATTATAATAACTAAATATGTAAAAGATCATGATAAAAAAACCGTAAATAGTATAATATTTCATAAAAATTACTTTAAAAGCTTCAAATTAATAAGGAAAATAATTAAAGCAAATTTGATAAAATTAAAAATGTATTTGAATGTATAATTAACAGCAAAAAAAATAACAATCTTGGAATAACAAACAGACATTCCAATTTTGAATCTAATTAAAGCCTCTGTTTGCCTCATAAAGCGATATTTTCCTCGTATTAATGTCAACAATATACGCAATGTGAACAAAATTAAATTCGAAACCAAGCTTATATTTCGCTGGTTCGGCGTAGTTCTTTGCAATAAATGTATTTTTTATCAATGTTTAATGAATATTTTTGTTGCATTATACTCGTAGAGAGCAGGCAGCTGTCAGTGATCATGTAGAATTTTTTCTTGAATTTCGAAACCATGATATCATAGAGCGGTAAAGGTTCAACGTAATGTTGTCCAAGGTTCAGACTCCTTCACTTTTTTACGCATTTCCCAAAACTGTAGTCAGTGGTCTATAAGTAGATCTATAAGGTGGACATATAAGTAGGAGAGACGTGACAGATGTTGAAACTACCGCCTCTTAGTATTAAAGAGCCTATTTATAATGAATTTAAATTTATAATCACGATATAAGTCACGATTGCCGAGTAGTTGGGTGGTTGGAATATCGAGTCAAGAGACCCAAGTTCGATCCCCAAGTGGCAGGCTCGTACCATTGGGTTTTTCAAAAACTTACGTACTAATTATATCGTTGGCTTGCACATAAAGACGGCGACGGGCTCACCACCTGTCTTGTTGTCCCGAAAATATCTTCGGGGAGAGGTGGGTCAAAGGGACTTAATTGTCTAGACTAGACCTCTGTCTTTTTGGTACGGCCACTTGAGGATCGAACTCGGGTCTCTCTGACTCGAAATTTCGACCACCCAACTCGGCTATCATGACTTTAATATATTTATTTAAAAAAAAATATGTTTCATTAAAATTAAACAATATAGAGAAAATGTCATAAACATCGAATTCCATAAAACTTTCTCCCACAAGGCACAGACCAGTAAAGTACGCAGATTTTATCTACACATCAGTACATTTCAACGGAAACGGACTCCTACCTACACCAGTTACGTCGGAAGCAATTATTTTCACTCGGCACTTTTAGAAGAGGGTAGAAATACGTTGTGTTTCTCGGGCAAAGTTAAGGTCTTTATTTATCATATTTATGAAGATGTCGTTAGATGTAGCTGTAGGGGATTTTTTATGGTACTGTTGGAGTATGAGACATAGTATATAATAGATGGCATCATGGCTTTAAATCTGGACAATATTTATATAGGAAGTGTGATGCGTTAATTTACATACCGTACACCTACGTTAGAAATAAAATAATGGAAGAAATAGAGTATTATTTTAACTTAAAACTTCAACTCTTGTAAATAAATAAATAATAAACATCTTCACGCAATTCCCAATACAGAGGTTTAGTCTAGACAATTACCTTTGACCTACCTTCCATCGAAGATATTTTCAGGACAACGTGACAGGTGGTGAGCCCGTCGCCGTCTTTATGTCTTAGCCAACGATAAAATTCGTACATAAGTTTTTTTTTAAACCCATCGGTACGAGCCAGCCCCCTGGGGAACGAACTCGGGTCTCCTGACTCAAAATTCCGACCACCCAACCACACCGCTATCGTGACTTATATGTATTACATGTGTACGTATATACAAGCAATGTGTTTTTCAAAAAACTTATATTATATTACTTTCATATTACCCGAGTTGAAATTTTAAGTTCAATGAATTTTATATTTCTGCAAAACTAAATAACGTGGACCCCAGGATGACAGTACAGCGAGGCAGAAACTCCACCGACGCACGGGCGGTACCTAAATCCGAAAATCATGAGTGTATGTGTCTCAATCTCCATATAATGCGACATTATTTAAACAAATAAATAAAGTTCCAACCGTTTCTGTTTGTGTCGCTGCGTTTCGCAGGTGTGAAAAGTAACTAAGATCAAGTGATTCCCCCTCCTTACTTCTTACTTCCTTCTCTTTCCCTCACTAAACCTTTTGCCTCCTCGATGTTACAGCTCTGTTAATCACTTACTATCACGCTTACATATTTATGAATAATTATTCTAGATATCAACGACAGACTCAGTACTTACCACGTTATCCCAAATAAACTAGTGAAAAGTGAATCGATAAAGTCTTAGTTTTCTAGACCTCTACGTACCCTATTATGGTAAATATCGTGAAGATATAAAAATAATGTTATTATGTTAGAGAGGGACGTCTAAAACGAACGCTCGATGGTCATATTCAGGATGTGCGAAAAGGCTGAGTTAAGAGCACCCTTGCCGACGTAGCTTAACCAACATAGAACGTGAAAAGTACGGCAGAATCGTATCAAGTGGAGTCTACCTTATCAGGTCTATCAGATAGTCATATGAGGAACAGACCATATATTGAAATAATAAATAAATAAATGACTAATAAATATCTTCACACAATTCCCAATACAGGGGTAGACAGAAATCTTGTCGTTGATATAATTCGTACATAAGTTTTCGTAAAGAACCCATTGGTTCTAGACTGCCACCTATGGATCGAACTCAAGTCTCTTGGCTCGAAATTCCGACCACCCAACCACACCGCTATCGTGACTTATATGTATTACATGTGTACGTATATACAAGCAATGTGTTTTTCAAAAAACTTATATTATATTACTTTCATATTACCCGAGTTGAAATTTTAAGTTCAATTAATTTTATATTTCTGCAAAACTAAATAACGTGGACCCCAGGATGACAGTACAGCGAGGCAGAAACTCCACCGACGCACGGGCGGTACCTAAATCCGGGAAAATCATGAGTGTATGTGTCTCAATCTCCATATAATGCGACATTATTTAAACAAATAAATAAAGTTCCAACCGTTTCTGTTTGTGTCGCTGCGTTTCGCAGGTGTGAAAAGTAACTAAGATCAAGTGATTCCCCCTCCTTACTTCTTACTTCCTTCTCTTTCCCTCACTAAACCTTTTGCCTCCTCGATGTTACAGCTCTGTTAATCACTTACTATCACGCTTACATATTTATGAATAATTATTCTAGATATCAACGACAGACTCAGTACTTACCACGTTATCCCAAATAAACTAGTGAAAAGTGAATCGATAAAGTCTTAGTTTTCTAGACCTCTACGTACCCTATTATGGGAAATATCGTGAAGATATAAAAATAATGTTATTATGTTAGAGAGGGACGTCTAAAACGAACGCTCGATGGTCATATTCAGGATGTGCGAAAAGGCTGAGTTAAGAGCACCCTTGCCGACGTAGCTTAACCAACATAGAACGTGAAAAGTACGGCAGAATCGTATCAAGTGGAGTCTACCTTATCAGGTCTATCAGATAGTCATATGAGAAACAGACCATATATTGAAATAATAAATAAATAAATGACTAATAAATATCTTCACACAATTCCCAATACAGGGGTAGACAGAAGTCTTGTCGTTGATATAATTCGTACATAAGTTTTCGTAAAGAACCCATTGGTTCTAGACTGCCACCTATGGATCGAACTCAAGTCTCTTGGCTCGAAATTCCGACCACCTAACCACTCTGCTATCGTGATATTACTTAAGTACATAATGATTTTTTGTATTTACGCGAATGCTTTACGAATTTTATTGCGCAAAATCCTGTTTTTATCGCGTAAACCTTGAACGCGATAATATCTGTACATCGTTTTATTTAAGATTTACTTAAGTATATACGAATATCTATATGTCGTATGTTGCCGTGTGATTATGGCGTAAGAATATACCACCCTCATCTTCTATAGGTGTCGTTATAGGCGATTAAGGGAAGAGCCTTGAAATGCAACATGCTATTCAGCAGAACCGTGATAGGCAGCAAAGTCTAATATGTGATATGTGCGGTACTGCGATCGCCAAACCGCTTGCTAAGCGTAGGGATCATGATAAATCCCTCTTTGTGAGAGGCTGTGTGGTAACGGTATAAAAACATTGCCACTCCCTTTCTTCCCGTGGGTGTCGTAAGAGGCCTTGACGGGGAAATCAGCCTTGAACATCGTTGTGGTGACCGATAGATGGCGTGACAACCATCTCTAAAAATATCAGTCAAAAATAATCAAACCGACGATGGGCAGCAGCGTCTAAGGTGTGAGGTGTCTTATACTGCGATCGACAATTCGCTTACCAAGCGTGGCGATTATGGAAAATCCTCCCTATAGGAGAGGCCTATGTCCTGCAGTGGACTGTAATAGATTGTGATGATAATGATGATAAATACACATTAAGACAAAACAAGAACTGTTTATTCTAAATATTAAAACAGTGTTTATACAACAAAATAGATAAAAATAGAGTGCAAACAAAATTAATGTACAAAACAAAGAAACAGTAAACAATGTTTGTGACTCTTGCTAGAGTACATATTCACTTTCCCCACCCTAATGTATTTACACCATTAATAGGTACAGAGACGCTTTAAAACCAAAACACCAAGACCCGTCTCGATGCTTGTTGCGCCAAACACAACAAGACGAAATGAAGTGGGACTCTATAAACTGCACGGGCCTACAACGCTGGTCGCATAGTATTTCCGCAGCGAAGATTTCGACAAACATCGCCAAAGCCGTAGTCGACGCGTTTGCATTAAGTTTTATTACTTCCTCCCTCTTGTAAATTATAGGTATAATATATAAGAGAGAACGAGTGTAACTGAGATATTTCTCTGAGGTTACGATAAAAATGTCGGATCGTTACCGAAAGAGGTTAACTAGTTATGCAACATTCTTAAATTGTTTTCATCTTGGTTTATGTGCCAGATATATTTTATTATGAGGTGAGTAATGCGAATCTGGAAAATCTTAACATTTTTATAGACGCGTTTTAAAAAAATGATATCGATGTAACAAGGATTTGATCGCCATAAGAGAGATTACATACACCATAAGAGAAAACAAAGGAGAAAAAATAGTTTGCCATGTGGTATTACCGTATCAATATTCCGTCCCTGTTCTCCCGGTGGTTGTGCTAAGAGACGACTCAGAAAAGGAAAAGCTTATAAAATTTTATTGGCTTCGCTTAGATGGCGGGGAATATCCTCTGAAAAATACCATACAAAATTTCACCACAACGGTGACAGATAAAAGCATCTAAGGGTGTGTCCAAATCTGGCGCATATCTGTACGCGCGAAGATCGCGAGCAAGTCGAGAAAGTTGATGACGCCGATACGGAAAACATGGATAAATATAGAAAGAGAATAAAATCAAAATAAAAAGAGATAAGAAAGAGAATGGAGCTATAAAATTTCTATTGATGCGTTTGAGACACTGTAGTAAGGTCAGAGGTAAAAGGTCGCGGATACAAATCCTGTCCGTGTCAATTGAAATTTTAGAAACATTTTTTCTCTTTAATTTAATAACAAAAAGTTCAGCGTAACTTACATGCTTTAAAATAAAAAAAAAATTGCGTAACTTATAAATAATTTAAATCTCTCGTAATACATACATACTCGTACACATACATACATGTATAACGGCCTGTTAAAGTTCACAGCAGGAAAGCCTAGCAATTTCTCCCCTAGGGAGAAATTGCCAATCCGGACGGAATCACCACGCTTGGCAAGCGGATAGGCGATCGCAGTACTAAAACACTCCTACCTCAAACCTGCTGCACATCTTAGGTCTGATATTTGAAGCCCGCCATATATCGATTGCCATAACGATGATCAAGTCTGGTTACCTTTGTTAAAATAATATAAAAGTTTATTAATACTTACTACTAATACTACTTATTCTTGTCGTTTTAGCCCGAAAGCTTCGATTTTGCATAAACCCTATAGTACTTAGCAATGTTGTTCTCGAAATAATTTTATTTATTCGAAATACGATTTGCGTAATCCCTCTTTTGCTTGCTTGATTTTACTACCTTTGCGTGGGTACTAAAAAGAAATAAAAACAGTAATACATTTAATGGCTCATAAAGATGTAGCTAATCTGGTCTCACGCGGGATCTTCATCGAAATTATTCATGAGAGGTGAACAGAATTAGATTGAAGATTTTACAGATCGATATGAATTAGATGCAATCTGTTACCTATGTAATTATGTATTGATAATAAGTAACTCGAAATGAATATCTTCGATGCATGGTGGATCGAAAGGACTTAATTTTCTGGACCTATGTCTGCCCCTGTTTTGGGAATGACGTGAAGTTGTTTTTTCACTTTTTAATATAAATCACGTCATTCTATTTATTAAATTTCGCGACTTCGTTTCCATTATCTACAGAGTAGAACAGATTTCAGAAAACATAAAAAAATGTTTTAGGAACGTGTGAAGAACTATCAACTAGCAATGGAGATGCGTGGCTGATGTTATCCTGCTCTAATATCATTCAAACGATTAAGAGAAGGATATAATTTAGCTGTGAACATTTACTTGTTGGTACTTTTTATATACATTGTCGATATACATATACATCGATAGCCGAGAGGTTGGGTGATCTGAATTCGAGTAAAGAGACCCGAGTTTGATCCGCAGGATGTGACTCGTACCAAGAAGTTTATTTCAAAAATTACGGACGATTTATATCGTTATATCCTTTATATCCAGAAAAGACGGCGATTGTCTGGACCTCTGTCTATTCCAATATAGCGAATTACGTGAAGATATTATTTTTTACTTTTAATAAAATTTTGATTAAGGCAGTGTTACAGTTCTAAAAGGAGTAGAAACCTACGTTTCATTTTGAACAAGAATGATTTGGGTTTAATCCCGAGCCGGATCAATATTACGATGTCAATTGTTCCCCTTACCTTTCAGAACGACCTATCAGTGCCCTCATAATCGGACTCGCTCCTTTTGATAGTTACTTTCGTAGCTTAGCAATATTGAAGCGACATAGCAGACAGTTCTCCATGATGAATAGCATCCTTTCAAATGTACCCTTAGAAATTGGTTTAAATTTTCTTAGAATTGGTTTAATAGATAAACACTTAGTGCGTTTGAATTAATGGAAAATAGAATTTTAAAATTTGGTTATGATTTAGTAGACTTTCTCCACGAAATCAAGCGTAAAAAAATGTATTTACTATGTATAAATATGTATGTTGATCTCCATCGCCAAAGTTTCTAATTCCTCTTGGAGAAAGAACTATGCTATTTTGATTTTTTTATTGGAATTCCGACCATCAAGCCATTCAGCTAACGCAATACTGTACATACGTACGTATTTTTGAACAATAATAATATAACGTCGATCCGTAAAATAATGTTTTAATTAATAACGAGAAGTGAAACAAAAACCGAATGAAGCATCATTTCTATAGAAAATGTATACCGCAAATTTTGCAGATTGTTTTTTCATTAAGCATTATCAATGTTCCCTTTCAAGTATCCGAGTTTCAATACCAATACGCATACTTTAGGTCCAATCTCGAGCGCGATCAATGTTACGATTCTCATTGTTCGCCCACCTTTATTTCCTACTATCGATGTTCCAATAATCGGACTCGGTTCTATTGAATGGTATATTTTGAAGCGCTGCAGTTTTGAAGGAGCTGAAGCATCGCCCCAATGAGTAATGATAGACAGCGCTTAATAGAAAACCGGATATAAAGATGTAAGTACATATTAATACAGGATTATGGTCTGAAATAGATTTCAATAGGCTTTCGATCATGAAGAGGAATTGTTGTTGAAATGGATCGAGATTCTAACAAAATGCTAGTGTTATTGGTATCACTGGATTGCGCCTATGTTTTTTCTTTCGAATAAACAGTTAATCGTCTTTCATATTTTTAATTCAATTTAAATTTTGTATTCATATTTTTAAAATGAGCCAATCTTCTTATCGATATTTATGTATCGTTATTTCTACCTAGTCAGGTCATAAATTCTTAAAAAAAATAATTGAAACAAGTTTATTCATTATGTCACAATTTATATACCAAAATGAATTTAACAAACCATAGATTCTTATGACACTAAAGTTTATTCGCAATGACCTCCGTGATTTTGAATACAGGCCTTCAATCTGCGCAGCCAGTCGTCTATCGCAGCACGAACGAGTTCCATGTCAATATCGGCGGCTGCCTTAATCAAGTATGTCTTGAGAGACTCCAAATTGGGATGAGGCTTTGAGCACGCCTTTTCCTTCAAATGTTGCCATATCTTGTAATCTAATGGATTCAAATCTTGACTGGAGGAGGGCCAGTCTTCGTGCCGGATGAAGTCGATTTCACGCGCCGTTAGCCAGTCTTGTATGCTCTTCGCTTTATGAACTGGCGCCAAATCTTGTTGGAATACCCAGTGCCTGTTATTGAACATGGTATGAGAAACAGGTTCCACAAGGTTCGTCAGGACTGTATTACATAATACACATCTGCATTCGTTTTACACCTTTCTCACAAAAATGTACCTCTGTTAAGCCCAAATAAGAAACTCCCAACCATACCATGAGCGAGGATGGAAAATGACCTCGTTGGACACGCGAAATACGGTTGGTTACAGCTTCTTCACTACTGTGTGCGTATACCTTATCATTTCGTTTGTTGTAGCTCTCTTCTACGGTAAAAAATTTTTCATCCGAAAAAAGAATTTCCATATATTTTTTTCGCGCGTACAAAGCGAGGGATCTCTTCAGTCTCAGGTCCATTAGACGAGCATTCAAACGATGTCTTGTTTTTCTTCGATATGCCCGAAGCCCTATGTCTTCATTTAACACCCTTTTCACCGAGGTTCTGCTTAACCCCATCTGAAGGGCCAACAGTTTCTGCTTACGTTTGTGATTTCTTTGAATTCGCGCCTTCACAGCTTTTATCACTGCTGGAGTCCTAACAGACCGAGGGTGACCACTTCTTGACCTGTCATCTACACTAGAGTCTTCATTGTATCGTTTGATGGTACGATAAACGACTCTTTTGGTTATATTCAAATTTTTCAGTATGTCAAAAATTTGAACTGGAGTGTAACCGCAACGATGCTACGCAATAACTGCAACACGGTCTTATTTAAGCATCCACTCCATATTTAAAAATGATTAAAATTCTAAAAAATACACAGTTTTATTTTCAAGAACAATTTGAAATTCGAATTCAATAAAATTTTTGTGGCTAGCATTCTAAAAGAAAAGTTTTTACTGAGTGACAGTACTTTTGACCTGACTGTGTATAACTAAATTAAAGATTTTTTATAACAGTATGTATGTATTAAAAAACCTTATAAGTTAAAAAGTATATAATTACGCCATCTATTGACAACATTGGTCACTGAGATTTAAGTGATTTCTATCTCCCCTTTTGGTTTTTACATAACCGAAAGAATAGCAGATTATTCATATACTTTGAATTAAAACAATCTTCTTCTTTTAAAGTATCGACAGCTCGACGAAACTTGAACCACATGTTCAAGTTTCGTCGAGAGGATGGGTTATTGTCGAAATACTCTTTCTCTATGTTGTCTCAGCTTTGGGTGATTTTGACTACTCAACACGAGTGATTTACTATGCTGATTGGGATCAGTGTATGTGATGATGTCCCTTTCGACGAGTATATTTATTATTATTCTTTGCAATAACAAACATTTTATAAAAATTATTGCCATTTCTAATGGTGTCACTTATTATGTTATTACTAAAAAAATATATCTTCACGTAATTCCCCATACAGGTGTAGACAGAGGTCTAGTCTAGACAATTAAGTCCCTTCGACATACCTTTCCCCGAAGTATGAAGACTGCGTAATTCCATTATGTGCTAGTGTCAAGGACTTGGGTTTAATAATTGACCAATCTTTTACCTGGACTCCGCATGTAACAGATATATGTCGCAGGGTGACAGGCATACTTCGTTCCATCTATCGTCTTAAAGCCTTTCTGCCTTCTTCCACTAAACTCCTTCTTGTTCGGTCTCTTATTTTTCCATTATTTGATTATGCTGATGTCTGTCTTACTAATATCTCCCAGGAGGTACTGAACAAGTTAGAGAGATTACTTAATAACTGTATACGATTTGTCTTTAGTCTGCGCAAATATGACCACGTATCAAACTTCCGACTTCAATTAAAGTGGTTGACGATACGTCAGCGTAGAGATTTTCGCGTTCTGTCTACTCTATTTTCAATACTATATGACTCTTCCTCACCTCTCTATCTAAAACAAAAATTTCAGTTCCTCGGTGACTCGCACTCTCTTAATCTACGTTCTTCACATAATTCACTGTTGTCTGTACCCTCACACCACTCTAGTTTTATGTCTAATTCGTTTACTGTCACTTCTGTCGCTCTCTGGAACAGGTTACCTCTTGACCTGCGTCAGTCGCCTTCGAAAAATTTGTTTAAAAGAAAACTGTATGAATATATCTTAGCTAATTAAGTTTCGGTCTCATCTATAACATATTGATTAATTTATGTAAATATTAGTTTATGTATATATATGTATATGTATGTGTATGTGTGTATGTATATGTATATATATGTGTATGTATGTGTATGTGTGTATGTATATGTATATGTATGTGTATGTGTGTATGTATATGTATATATATGTGTATGTATTGTATGCTGAGCTATGTATTATGTAAGTATCTAGGTATATATGTTGTGTATTAATATATAATTATTGATATGTGTATATTAATATATGTATACGTATATATGCATCGCACACTCGCTGTTAACTACCTTTACTGCCCTTACCATATTTTCTGTTCTACCTAGGGTTAGCTGGTAGAGAATGCAGTATAGCATTAAGCTCGCCTTTTGTACTTTTTTTAATTTGGTGCAATAAATATTAAATAAATAAATAAATAAATAAATAAATAAAGATATTTTCGGGACAACGTGACAGGTGGTGATCCCGTCGCCGTCTTTATGTCCAAGCCAACGATGAAATTCGTACATAAGTTTTTTGAAAAACCCATTGGTACGAGTCGACCACCTGGGGATCGAACTCGGATCTCTTGACTCGAAATTCCGACCACCCAACCACTCGGCTATAGTGACTTTTTATATATTATATATTATTACTAAAGAGCTTAAAATCGTAAAAGATAACTCAATCAATATACGAAACAACACGAACGTGAGATAATTTAGATAAAATGACTAATATGTGGGCGGGTACCAGACGAGGTCTCTTCAGACGAGTTTCAGGCGTAGTTTCAAATTCCGTTCATCAGCAGTATTGAAGCTAGGTGCTACGTGTACTGCATAATAATCTTTAGAGCATTTTACGAGCGGTCATTTTGATGTTTTTCATTTATTCGTTTGAATTAATTTGTTTTATAAATAAATAATAAATAAATATTTTCACGCAATTCCCAATATAGAGGTAGACAGAGGTCAAGTCTAGACAATTAAGTCTCTTTGACCCATCTTCCACCGAAGATATTTTCGGGACAACGTGACAGGTGGTGAGCCCGTCGCCGTCTTTATGCCCAAGCCAACGATGAAATTCGTACATAAGGTTTTGAAAAACTCATTGGTACTGCCATCTGGGGATCGAACTCGGGTCTCTCGACTCGTAATTCCGACCACCCAACAACTCGGCTATCGTGACTTATTATGTTTTATAGATATGTTTTATAGATTTTTTATTTTTCCGTAGCTTTCCGTCTGGCCAGTAGTAAGGTAAATTTTCTTGCGGAATGTTTTTTTTTTTTTTTTAACGGGAATACCAGCCACGTTCTTTTAAAAACATCCATCCAACATAGTTAAGGCTTACAATGCAATTGTACTGTGGACTCTTAAATCTTGGAAGGTTCCTCAAGTTCCATTTCACCGACTTCTTACATTAAATGACAAATCTAAATTCACGGAGCCGCCAACTTGGGCAACCCTTCCTGCTTAAAAGTTAAATAAAAAAAAATCAGTTTTTACAAATCCCATACATGTAATGTAGGTCTGCTAAGATATGAAATTCTTTTCTGATTAATATCCATCATGCGCGAACCCTTAGAAACTTTAAGAATTTAGTGAATAAACTTTTCTTCAATGTTGCTGTAGACCTTGGGAAATGTATCACTATTATAATTTATTGTATTTGACTTTTTCATCTTGTTTTTGAGGCAATTATAATTTATTTACGGTTATGATTCGATCTCTCAATTTTATCAAATATTCTAATAGTATTTGAAATGCACACAGAGATGGGAACAATATCACATACATTACTCTGATCCCAAAGTTTGCATGTTAAGCAAGGTTAGGTTATGGAAATAACTACGGTACCACAAACACCCAGACATGAGACAATGTAGAAAAAGTAGTGTTCTACATAGAGCCATCCGGGAATCGAGCCTGAAATCTCAAAGCTTGTGACACCATGACAACCCGTCTGCATGTTACACAATGAGATCCTTCTCATAGGTTATTTCCAGAGGATTATGATCTATTACGTAACATTAATACATAGCGGCCTATGTTACGTAATAAAGCCAAAATACTAATCCGCGAACGCACGCTACACCGTGGAAAGCACGTCCCGTAACGAATTGAATGGGACGGGTTACCAGAACGGAGAGGCGAAACACGTCAAAAATAAAATAGAAATTGTAGAAATTCGAAATTTCGTGGTGAAACAATGATTTGGTGTATATGATATTATTATTGTATCATTAACGTGGAGTAAGAAAGTTCTGGAAATTTTGACACTGAATAAATAGTTTTTCTTTTTAATTAAAAATTTCAAAAAAGAAGACAAACATTAACTAACACAATTTATTTAAGCAGAAAACTATTCTCCTATGCTGAAGAGTTTGAGTTTGAGTTTCTGAGAGTTCGATCCATAACAGATCGCCTAATCACTCTGCTATCGTGCCACTATTATTTTGACATAAATGAAAAAAAAAATATTGCTAAATGAGGCAAAACGAAACATTCCCTAATTTAAGTTTCTATCAATTATAGAGATTAGATGTCCCTTAAACCTGATAATCGGTGTCATTTACATGCACCCGAATCGGTGGAGGGTAATATTGGTAGACCATTGATAGTTCATTCTTGCGCATACCGCTGGCACAAAGCGGCATAACGAGGCCGCACCGGAAACGGACGTTAGCGCTAGTGCGGTGCCCGTCCGCACCTCACGCCACTCACGATATTTCCGCTTCAGGTAGCGAATGTTGTGACAAGCAATGATGTCACAGGCATGGAACATGTTGCAATAAAAAAGGTAGCGAAAGTAATATTACGACGAATAGTGAATTTTGTAGTAAAGAAATCAACATAACCGAGAGGTTGGGTGATCGGAAATCGAGTCAAGAGACCCGAGTTCGATCCCCAGGTAACAGGCTACTGTCAATGGGTTCTTTTCAAAAACTTCAGTAGGAATTATGTCGTTGTCTTGGACATAAAGGCGGTGACGGGCTCACCACCTGTCACGTTGGCCCAATAATGTCGTCGGCGGAAGGTGGGTCGAAAGTTCTTAATTGTCTGGATTTATATCTATCACTGTATTGGGAATAGCGTGAAGATATATATGTATATATGAATATGTATATGAGCGTTAGATTAATATTACCCTCTTTCTTACGGTGTGTATCGTAACATGCGACTAAGGGACCTAATCTAAAAATCGCAATAATCTTGAATAACGCAATGGCTTACAACAAATGAGTAACTATCTTGACTTGCCGTAATAGTGGGAAAACTAACCAACGAAAAATGTACCATATCGGTAGTAAGCAGACCGTGTTGGACTGGTATTGCGATTGCGAAACCATTTACCGAGAATCGAGATTATAGCCTATATTTATCATATATGATATATATATTTACAATATTTAAATAACTTAAAATATTCTGTTTGCACGTAAAAGTTCGAGATAACGCAACAGAAAAGTTCGTCAAAACTAGTTTAATATTACAAAATTTGATATCAAATGGGCTTATAATTAACTCTGCTTGTAATTTTCGCACTGAAATTGGTGTCAAATAGATTAACGCTTGACTTAAATAGATTCACATTTTGAATGTAATATGAAGTTACGAAATTATGAATGAGACTAAAATAGATAATAAGAATTTGAAAACAATCTATAATAGTATGTAAAATGGCAATATGAGAGAATTATGATAGAATCCTTTTTTGACTTATGTTCTGGCTTAACTTACAAAATGGCCTATAGAATAATAAAGCATAAAAAATGTCCCATAAGCAGGATTTGCTGAAATCACCACTCTTAACAACCGCGATGGTCAGTCATATTGCATCATAGACCCCGCTGCAACACCTGACCATTAAAGGTCCAGTAAAATCGCACCTTAGACAATGCTGTTCATCAAAGGTCAGCTAGGTGTAGCCTGGCATTTCTCAAAATGGTTATTAAGCCACCCATCTGTGGGCAAATATATTTGGCCTGGCATTCCTCAAAATGGACATCCAGCCACCTATCTGTGATCAGATATATTTGGCCTGGCATTGTTCCTCAAAATAGTTATCCATTCACCTATCTGTGATGTGATAGGTTTGGCCTGGGATTCCTCAAAATATTTATCCATTCACCTATCTGTGATCAGATATATTTGGCCTGGCATTTCTCAAAATGGTTATTAAGCCACCTATCTGTGATCAGATATATTTGGCCTGGCATTGTTCCTCAAAATAGTTATCCATTCACCTATCTGTGATGTGATAGGTTTGGCCTGGGATTCCTCAAAATATTTATCCAGCCGCCTATTTGAAGCTATTGTAATTTTTCATTCTTACGCCAAAAGGATATAATTATCATTCTTTCGCACTTTATAATTCTAGGTCCGTAGCTTACTTTTGGTATTTTTTAGACAAAACAACAATAAAAGTAAAAGCAGGTTTTTCAAAAACTTACGTACGATTTATATTTTGGGCTTGGACATAAAGATGGCGACGGGCTCGCCACCTATTACATTGTCTTAGAAATGTCTTTGGTAGAATCTTCAGTGGTGTATACCCCTTTATTGGGAATGGCGTTAAGATACATTAATATATTTTTAAAGGTATCAATCAAAGTCAGATTAAAATCAAAAAAATTAACGAGCATATGGTATTCCATCTTGTTCCATCCGGATTGCCAAAACTAACAGTCCAGTTTGGGAGATTATTATATCTAGCACGGTTCTGATTAGCTCAGAGTTACTTTAGGACAATTACTTTAATAAATGAAACAGGTGTTTTTATCGTCAAATCTTAAAGATAAAAATGGGTGAGTCCCGAAAACATACATATTAAATTGTTTCTAAGAACGCATTTATACATTTTTATGAAAGATAAGGTCAAAATAAAAAGACATAGCTAATGGATACGCAGCGTTGATAAACATTTACGATATTAGTTACATTGTCTGTAGAATTGTGAAAGTGAAATGCAAAAAGGGAAAGGAAAAGAGAGGATAAACCTTTGATTACGTACCCTTCTCTTATCTCCTACAAAATATTTGAGAGATGGTCATTGCGTAATAAATACTTAAATTAAAATTGACCTTAGTTACTGGAAGAAAAAAACACTGAAACACAATTCTTCTTCATTTATAGGAAACTTATTACGAAAAGATATGGATAAAAATGTAATAGTGTATAAAAGATGAATATAAAGTAAGAAAGTTTCAGTTCTTCACAAAAATATTCTTCTCAGTAAAGTGAATGTCACGATAGCCGAGTTCGATCCCCAAGTGGCTGGCTCGTACCAATGGGTTTTTCAAAAACTTATGTACGAATATCGTTGGCTTGGACATAAAGGCGGCGACGGGCTCACCACCTGTCACGTTGTCCCGAAAATATCTTCGGTGGTAGGTGGGTCGAAGGGACATAATTGTCTAAACTAGACCTTTGTCTACCCCTGTATTGGGAATTGCGTGAAGATATTTTATTTATTTATAAAGTGAATGTAATTTGTGTAATTTTCGAAAGTTCTAGAAAGCAAGCATTGCAGTTCCTATGACTGGACGCTATTACTTGTTATTTTTTGCATAACACCTATTTCCACTCGGTCGCTTCGTTCTATTTCCGACGGCAGACATTGACATGAATTCATTTTCATATCTCACGTCGCATCTGCATTTCCATCCTAATGAATTCATGTCTGAATGTAATGGTCGCTTTCGTGCTAAAATGACCAACTGTAGGTTAATTTATTTAAAATTATTTAATTTTTCATTACCTTATCGTGGATGTTTTAAAAATTACGAGACCTTATCTTCATATTGAATCAATATTGTTTACTGTTTAGGGTTGTTGTTGAAATTGGTAGGTCATTTTGAATGCATAAATTAATCTCATACAGTTTTATTCGTTCCTTCGTATTTTAGACTAATTTCAAACTAAGTAAAATTTATTTATTTAAACTTTGTTGCACAACAAAAAAATAAACAAAGTGGCGTACTTAATACCTAAAGGCATTCTCTTCAAGTCTACCCCTGCTTTTAGAAAAGAATTAAGTGATATCAAGAGAGATATTTCTAGCGTTATCAAAATTATACTGGAAGTAGGGTGAAAAAAACTCGGCTATAACTTACAAGTCACGATAGTCGAGTGGTTGGCTGATGGGATTTCAAGTCGAGAGACCAGAGTTCGATCTCTAGGTGATAGGCTCGTACTAATGGGTTTTTTCATAACCTATATTATATGTTTAATATGTTATAGAATTCTACTTTAATGTTATACTAGTGCTTTACACACAAAACCTTGATGTCCTTACTTTTATTCCCAAGCTTGGGAGATCCGTAGCTACTATGTAGGCAAGAATTTGATAATTCCTTGCCACCTGTGTCGAGTACTAAAGGAACGATAATGATATATTTAAGCGGAATCTACAAGCACCAAAATTATCTTAAAGTATATATGTTGTAACGTTTTAAAAGCATCTGCACAAATATGTTCATTAAAATGTTGTCAAAAATATGTTTCTTTGTAATTAAGCGTTTCTCTATAAAACAAGCATTTTTTGGTTTATGAGTTGATAGACGAGTATGCATTACATGTAACATATACATAGTAAAATATAATGTCAACAGAAGTATATTTCATTTAGATCTAGGACAACCTCATTTTTTAACCTAATATGTTAATTAGATAATAATATGCATAAGAGTAAAAAGAAATAAAGATATACTTATTTATGCAAATTTTAAGCCCATCCCTTATTTCAAATTCGCTTAGGTAATTAATTATGTTTGTACTCCTTTGTGGCGCAGAAGAAGACTTACCTGAAACAAAAGAGGTAAGTAATTAGTTCGTTGTTAGGACGAGAGAAAATTTAATTAATTTTGTAATTTAGACTTTGGACGGGTACATACGATGACATTTAGCAGCCTCACATATGACCCTTTTTTGTTTTAGAAAATAAAGATAGTATGGATGATACCGTCGGTTTCATTTTATCTACCTCCCTCCGTGGACGAGTAGCGCACGAACTAGTTTTTATTGAGTCGCCAGCTCTGTCTCCCGGGTTCGATTTCCGGTCGGATTAATAAACAAAACACTTCTCATCAAATCTGGGTGTTTATGGTACCATCGTTGTTTCTGATTCGATAACACTAGTGCTCATTTTGGGATGAGAGCAATGTATGTGTTGTTCTCCCTATCTATGTATCTATGTATGTATTAATCTATTTAATTTTTAGTTATGTATTTCTATGATATGGGAATCGATAATTTTAAAAAAGGAGGTCTTCCACTTTTAATAATTTTATATATTTTCCATTAATATTAATATATATATAGTCTTATGCGCAATTTCCTCGGTAGGGAACAGGTTTTTTATGCAAAAAGTGAAAAGTTGACCAATGACGGTTAACGGAGTTTACTGTTACTTGAAAAAAAATTTTTTTTCATTTCTTTTAGATCGCACATCGATAATTAATTTAATGGATAAAAAATTTACTTGTTTAAGTGCATATAAAACTTGAGGACAATTATTTTCCATAAATAACAAGTTACCCTTCGGCTTTTAAGACGAGTAAAAAATTTATACAAAATTTTAAGTTATAATTCAGAGGGAAGATCTGCGATGTGCGATGCGCGTGAGCATGTTTATATAAATAAAATTCTTATTCCTCGTCCATAATATTTCGCTTTCATCAATTTAAATTGATGTGTCTAAGGGAAAATATTCACCAAAAAGCTCCATTTCACACATGATAAACTTCCCCCAAATACTAACAAAAAAAATGGAGGTATTTCGCGGTCGTAGAGCCGAGCCAATGTTCTATTTATTTCATTTCCGAGCGGATTAGGCTTTCCCGCAACGAAACTCGAGGCAACAGGTGCCTCCTCCGCCCTCAACTTCGTACTAAGGCTACTAAACAAACAAAACAACACAGAATACACCCCCGCCTCAAGGACACTGTTTACATACTCAAAGATACAGGGAAGTGTACATAACATTACAAAAAATAATATGAGAATACTATCTATGCAAGTGCACATATAAATACAATTGTAGTGTTTGTTATAAAATTAACAGCTTTTCTAAATTAACAACTCTCCTCGAAATGCATACCAAAGTATATTCATATTTATTTTGCTATGTCATATATATCAGTGTATATAAAATAAATTTTCTCTATCGGTCTGCCTGTTTTGTTTCGGCTAATCTCTGAAACGTCTGAAGCGAATTTAACGGTACTTTCGCTAATATATAGCTAAGGATATGTAAAGAGTAACACAATAAAGAGTTCCAATCAAGAGTTAAACGGCGGGCAAGGCCGCGGGGGGCAGTTAGTTATTAAATAAAATTCGCTTCGATACAAATTGAAGTAAATCAACAAAACAATTGCCTGTGTTCGTTCTCCACTCTCATAAAATGCGCGGAAGAAATCGCAGGAGTTGGTTAGTTAACAATTTAGTATCATTTATACATACTTTTTTTACCATTTTTCCAGAACAGAGGCAGACCGAGGTCCAGACAATAAAGTCCTTCCGAACTACTTTACACCGAAGTCTGTTTGGGATAATGCGACAGGTGGTGAGCCCATCGCTATCGTAATGTCTAAGCTAACGGTACAATATATTTATCTATGTATAGATATATGTATGTTTACATAGATACAAAAATTCACAAACATTAATGCATCAGTATTTGCCCCTAGCGAGATTCGTTATCACATCCTTAGCTTCGAAGGAAGGGTCACTTCCAACTAGGCTATTGGGTCTAGGTTATATTATAATCATTCATTCATCCTTCAATCAATTACAGCCATAAATAAATTCAAAATATAAATTACATTTAAAAAATTTAATAACTCTATAAAATTATCTTCTCTTGACTTTCAACTGCTTCGAAGCTCCTTACTTAATAGTAGGTACCAGTCAAGTGTTCCAGTAACTGCTCCTTGAAAATGTTGAAGCGTGAGCATTTTTGAACACTGGTTATATCTGACTTAAAATATAAGAGGGTTCTTATTTATATGCTCAACTTAATTATTAAAAGAAAAAATTACAAGAAAGAAAATTTGAAGATATAATATTATTTTACGTTTTTTTTTCCATTACTTTGAATAAATTTTCATTTTCATGAGGGTTTGTGTAATTTGTAATTGTAAAAAGGCCAGTACAATTATGGGCTACGTGATATTTTATCATGGTTCTCTTATGTGAATACACATTTTCCAGCATTACTTTAAATTTCAATAAAATTTGCATCATACATTTTATTTTATTACATTTTACAAGTAAATATATTAAACAAAACTTCAAACTTCAAAAAGTATATTTTCATTATTGAAATTTGAAGGTAAAAAATATCTTCACGCAATTCCCAATACAGGGGTAGATAGAGGTCAAGTCTAGACACTTAAGTCCCTTTGACCAACCTTCCACCGAAGATATTTTCGGGACAACGTGACAGGTGGTGAGCCCGTCGCCGTCTTTATGTCCAAGCCAACGATGAAATTCGTACATAAGTTTTTGAAAAACTCGTTGGTACTGCCACCTGGGGATCGAACTCGGGGCTCAATATTTTTAATGATAATTAAATGGTAGATTCTATTTTAAAATGAAGCAATATTATAATGTTACAAATACTCAATTGACGTCCTAATTGTCAATATTTTATCTTGACGGTCTTCAAAATCTAAATAATACTAAGAAGAATTAATGATGAAAACATCCTCATTCCAAAACTTCTTGCTCTGTTCTAGAAATCGCCAGGTTGTTATTCTTGGACCTACCGAACTAATTCTATTTTGGAACTTTCCATATAACATGACAATCGAGGTTTAGCTCAATACAGTAAGCTTTAGTGCTTGGCTTGTTTAAATTTGTGGAGTTTAAGGTGATATGAAGAATTAAAAAGTGAAAACTAAAAATGAAGAAAGAATTTAAAGTATTAACTTATAACGATGGCCGAGTTGTTGGGTGGTCGGAATTTCGAGTCAAGAGAACCGAGTTCGATCCCCAGGTGGCAGGCTCGTACCAAAGGGTTTTACAAAACTTATGTTCGAATTATATCGTTGGCTTGGATATAAAGACGGCGACGGGCTCACAATCTATCACGTTGTCCCGAAAATATTTTCGGTGGAAGGTGAGTCGAACGGACTTAATTGTCTAGACTAGACCTCTGTCTACCCCTGTATTGGGAATTACGTGAAGATGTGTATTTATTATTATTATTTATAACTTAAAGAAGTAGAGAGAGAAAGGAAGCTTGAAGGGATCCAATAGAGAATGTTGAAATATCGGACTTTACTTCAATCCCGCAATTCATAACAATAGAATAACTTATATATTACTTATTATATTTGATATTTTCTTAGCTATCAAAATCAAAATAGAGCATGTACCTGAAAATACTTCAATAAATCAAATAACACACAATATTCCTCTATCGAATTACTTGTTTTACTAATTAGGCTACGATTTGAAAAGGGCCGAGGCAACATATTGTGTTCTTTGTGAGGGTCTTTTACCGTTCGTCCATTTTACATAGACCCCTGTAGCATCCAGGGTGCATCCTGCTATTTTTGTTATTTAGTGTGTATGCGAGTGATGTGAGGGTTTATCAAATACTGGCCATTTCTCGGTGCGGGCTTACCGTTTCGGTATAATTGATTTCCCTTTTTTACGGTTCGGCGAGTGCGTCACGTCACGCATGCTCTGCTAGTAATATAAAATAGAGGGAAGAATTTGAGGGCGTATATATTGTGGTCGAATATTGATTTCTCTCGTTTAAAAGCAGATTTAACGTTAAAAGTACATACGTAACGGCCTGTTATAATGTACTGATGGACATAGCCCTCTCCTGTGGGAGACATTTCCTTAATCTTCATGCTCGGGGAACGATCGCAGTACTAGTCTCGTATTTATTCGTGAATGTCATACCGCCTTTTATCGGTAGTAGAAGTAGTGATATTGTCAAAACAAGGACTTTAAAGTTGTTTAAAGGACTTTATTTTTGTCTGGTATTTCTGGAGATGTTTTCTGTTCATCTCCAGAAATACCAGACAAAAATAAACCAATAACCAAAACCAATTTGAAGCGTTAATAGCCTAATGGTTTATGGCGTGGACTGCGAAACGACGTCACAGGTTCGGGCCCGCCATGAAACTATTGTCATAAACCACTCCACACAAAAATTGAAGCTTTGTTGTATTGGAAGCAATAGAAATATATTCTTATCATTGAAATATAATGCATTATACGTAGTTCCAATTAGCAATAACAAGCGGTTTTAATCCTTAACGCCTTTGAATAATCAACCGGTTGTGTGCAATCAGAGGCAACAGGATTATAACAGCTGAAGCGTTTAAGTTCGATTATGATAAATCATAGCGCAAATTAGTTATAGTAATCTAGTTCATCACTTCACGCATCAAACACTAATATCAATAGTTGCGAAGACATGGATATATTGATCCGTAACTATAGTTGATTGATGTTGAATTGGAGTAATGGTTGTTGAAGCTTAGAAATGATTCTGCTTTGTAGCTAATAACGGTGAAGGTCTATTTAGGAAGCAGTATTTAATTTAAATATTTTTATATCTTCACGCCATTCCCAATATGGGGGTAGACAGAATTCTATACAATTAAGTTGTTTCGACCCACCTTCTTCCGAAGATATTTTTTGGGTAACGTGACAGATGGTGAGACCGCCACCGTCTTAATATCTAAGCCAACGATATCATTCGTACATTAGTTATAAAAAAACTCATTGGTACAAGCCTGCCACCTGGGGATCGAACTCGGGTCTCATGTCACGAATTTGGGACCCTAGTAGTTTCTTTAAATTTACGGTCTTGGAGAAATTGCATGATATTTAAATTAATTATTGCAGACGTATACATTGACTTCATAATATGTTACCTGAAGTTACCGTAAAAAGAAACCAAACAGTTAAAGTAAATATATAAATTAAAGAATCGATTTTGTAAGTAAGTAAGTAAGTAAGTGTGTGACGTGTGTGTGTGACGATGAATTTAAATTTAAATTTACAGTTTCACATTCTATAGTGAAGTAGCAATGGGCCGGCTATTCTTAGATGTAATAATCGTCGTGCAAGAATTGGTTAAAAATTGTTGTAGGGCGACCTCCCGTAGGAGGAATAATGAAATATGCACCTGAACAATATTGTGGGGAGTCGGTTTAATGCAGGTGCCTAACGACCGTGTATAAGAAAAGTGAACTTTACAAAGAACAGAACTTTAAAAAATATATCCTCACACTGTTCACAATACAGGGGTGGACAGAGGACTAGACAATAGAGTCCTTTCGACCCACATTTCAAAAAATCGTTTTTGGGACAACGTGACAGGTGGTGAGTCTGACGTCACGGCTAAGAGTAGGCTTGGTAGGGGAATTGGCGATGGTAGTACCAGTTATTTCGCACGCTACTCGTTATATCTACTTTATGTTAGTTGATCTGATATTTTTGAACATTAAGACGACAACCGGCTCACCACCTACCAAAAATATATTCGGTAAAAGGTAGGTCTAAAGGACTTTTAAAGGATTGTCTAGACCTCAATCTATCCCTGTTTTTGGATATGCGTGATAACATTTTTTTTTTTTTTTGGCAATAGGTTGCCCTGCCACCTGTTGATAGCTAATGTATTTACAAAGGTCTTTCCCTTAAATTCCCTACATTTCCACTTAATTTTTTTAAGACAACCCCGGGAAGATATATAGTGAACCATAACCATGACCACTACGGTGAAATAGAGAAATATTTGTGAAATAGAAAAACACATCTATTACTCTCCTCTTTGTACATATGACATACATGTTCGTTTAAATTGTATTCATTAAAATACGGCAGAGACAGGCCAATTCAACGAGCGGTTGAGATTAAAAATCGCCATTTTATTTATAATTTATAATCTGCAATAGACGAGGCAATCGCGCGTGTTGGGTGCGTTTTATAGCCACCAGAGGGCGCTAATGACATCAAATAATTGGTGCTTTAAATGTAAATGATGACACACGCCGACCCCCCAGCTTTATTAAATTTGGGCGCAGCGCCGTGGGCGACCGCGACAAGAGTCGCGAACAAGGTACGTATCGACGTACTTTTTTGATAAAGGTTTAGTTATATTGATGCCGTGGTTTAACAGTGTAAGAATATTGCCACCCTCTTTCTTCCCGTGGGTGTCGTGAGAGGTCACTAAGTGAAACAGTCTTGAATATCGTTTTGGAAACCGATAGATGGCGGGATAACCATCTCTAAAAATATCAAACCAAAGTAATTGGCATTAATAGGCAGGAGCGTTTGACGTGCGGGTGGTCGGGTACTGCGATCGCCAACCCACTTATCAAGCGTGGCGATTATGGAAAATCCTCCCTATGGAAGAGGCCTATGTTCTGGAGTACACTTTAATATGCCATTATGCTATGAACAGACCGTTATGTGTCTATGTATGATGCTATATACATAAATATATAACGACATGATCATTTCCCACAAGGTAGGATTAACCATAAATTGACAAACCTTAAAAAATAATCAATTAATTTCGGAAAGGACAGCTGAAAACATAGAGATCAAAACAATGTTCTTTCGATCTACCGTTCACAGAAAACATTTTTTGGGGCAACGTGACAAGTGATAAGCCAGTCGTCGTTATTATATCCAAGCCAACGAAATGAATCGCAAATAAGTTTTGAAAAAGAAAAAAAAAATCAGTGCATGGCTAACACTTGAGGATCGAACTTGGGTCTCGTGACTCACATTCCGATCACCCAACCACTCGGCTATCGTCACAGTAATTAATTTATTTATGGTACTTTTTATTTCAGCAGCTATATACTGACAAAGCTTTTTGTAACTGAGAAATGTGCTTTAAAAATAAATTCCTAATTTCCACTAGTGATCCGACGATATTACTATTCCATGCAACTTGTTGTAGCAAAATAATATTAATATGTCAGATCGAAACCTAATTGTGACTGCTTTACAAAAGTGTATGTCTCCTTACTTGTAATTATTTGCAAGTGAGTACTTGCAAATATTTTAGTTCTTTTTTTTTTTCAACTTTTATACTTAATTTTAAGTGCCAAATAAAAGTTGCTTTCTTTCAATTAAAAATAAAGCCTATATTATCATCAACTAAAAATTATAAGCTATTTCAACTCTATAACATTCTGCAACACACACGCTTATGATAAGTTTCCAAGAAAATTATATTTTCAAAGTTTCGAAAGTACTAACTACTTTGCTAAATTAATAACGTTCTACTTCATGGCCCCTTTTCGACGACTTCTTCGGCGGGAAATCAAGGTTCATTTGTTCATAAGAGTATGTCATATTGTCAGCACTATTTGGTGTTGCTTTAAGTTGTATGTTCGTTTTTTTGTCGGTTTTGAAAATTCACATTGCAATTTGTGGGAACTACTTAGACAAAAAAGCCGTAACGGAAATATCATTATCAGGAAATAATATAGTATAATTATTTAGAATAGCTCCCTGATATAAGCTTCGTGATAAGAAGTATCGGGAGATTGACCATAAACGGCACTCGCATCTTTCTACTTATTATAGCTCAAGCTTCAGACGCACCTTTTATATACGTGTAGGATTTTCGAAATTCGTATCAGAAGAATTGCTCTACGTACCCAGGATAGAAGCGCGTATCACAGTGTCTTTTTTTAATTTGTACATAAGTAAACATATAATATAATTGTATCGTTAATTTGGACAAGGCGACAAGGTCACGACCTGTCAAGATACACCAACTTACCACGTGATGATATAAAGAAAATGTTTTTTTTGTAAAAACAAAACAATAGTGCTTACCCAAGTGAAATAGGTCTTAAAATTAATATTTATCAAGTTTTTAAAACGGTCGAGTGTTATTCCACGGCGCCGGGAGAAACTCTCAGCTCAGACTTCACATTTAAATTTATTAAACTCAAACCGGTACCTTTAAATAAACACTTAGGAATGAAAGCTAAACAGAGGCATGCGTTCACTTTTAACAAGTAATTAAGTCACTGACGCCAAATGAATTATTACAACTAACTTCTAAGATTTGAGCGCAGTTCAGATTAAATGCAAATTTCTTGTGGCACTTGCGCAGGTTAGCACAGCCATTCCCTCCCATTAAAACAATACGAATTTAAATCGCATTCAAATTTTGGATTTCGATTAAAAGCTTTAAGTGCGACGCGTGCTTAAGTGTAAAGCAAACAGCGCTACTAGCTAACTTAAATCTATACTACTACGACCAGTTCAAATTGACCCCAGGTATGCTCAATCAAACGCCCGCGCACATACTTTGTTCTAACTACGAAAAAGGGGAGCCGCATTCCAAAGCAAATTGGCCACGTTCATGTGATCCCAATTACTATATGTAGAGTCAAGCCGCTTATGCAAATGACGATTTCCCGCGGACGCATCTAATGGGCTGTAAGGGACGGGCGGGGCGGGCCCGATGCACTTTTAGTACCCTCGTTCCCCACTCACTATTTACAGCGTGCTAAATAAGAATAGTGCAAAGCGACCGCGTTTGACGAACTGTTTTAGAACGCGATGTCTATTCTCGATCATATTTACATAAGTAAATTTTAATACAAATTTACACATACACATACAAATTTTCGTATAAATGTACAAATAAATATCAATGAGTCGAGTTTTATTACACCATTTTATTACGCCCTTGTTTTGCTCCAAATGTTTGCGTAATAAAAATAATAATAATGATTTCCGTGCTCGAAAATGACCACTCTTTTTGGACCGGATATCATGTCAAGTCAGTCTTTTTCAGTCAAGTCAAGGATATTTTTGGTGGACATTACCATCCCATATGACGAGAATCTCGTAAACGCCTAAACAGACAAAATTACGTCGGCCGGTTTCTTTCCCTGTCACCCTAACCCTCGGCCGTCTGGTCTCCCCTGTCGAGGGCTTCCGTCTGGTTAGACTTAATATTTATTTATTATATTTATGTATTAGGACATTTTATAATACTGCATTTATTTTATTTTATTATTTTTAATATATATAAAAACCCAAGCAGATGAGAAAATACAGCAAATACAAAAATAATAAAAATAAACCTTAGTTTAGAACGCATTGTCACTACGAACTAGGCTATCGGGTCGTTTCTTTTACATTTTTTTATTTTTTTCATTATCTTTTTAAAATAGATATAAATATTATACTCGATATCAATGTCACTATAAATAAAAACTTAATGATAATAATAGTCAAGATAGCCGATTGGTTGGGTGGTTGGAATTTCGAGTCAAGAGATCCTATTTCGATCCCCAGGTGGCAGGCTCGTACTAAAGGGTTTTTCAAAAACTTATGTACGAATATCCAGGAGCATTACTTTGGTTTTCTTTACTCTGACTTTTGCTAAATCTTCAACACGACTCATCGAGAGCTGACATAAGTCTTTAAAGGATACATATAGGCTTACATCAATATTTAATCAAATTGTCTTTCTCATGATTAACACAAATTGAAATATTTTATTTATTTTATAAAACACAATGGAATTTGTTTTCTATTTAAGGGTACACATCAATAACTGCCTTAAATTTGGCATTAATTAGAAAAATCAAATGATAATTTTCAATACTATATAACTACTAAAACTACTGCAATGAAAAAAAATGTCAAAGCTTTATTAAATTGCCACCGCTTCTGGAACAGGTAAGTGTATATTCAAGCAAATAATTTGATCGGCCGCCCTCTCCCGCGTGGACGCCAGGTACATTGGCTCGGCTTCCACAAATTGATCAATTTATAACTCTAGTCCAGACTTTTATCGGTGCTTATCGCGTTTAATTGCTCTGGAACAAATTAAATCGGAAGAGCGGTGTCTATTACACTTAATAATGTACTTTCTAGTGTTTGCAACAAACAGCAGCATCATCAATTTAATTCCAGTGCTTTATTCACGATTCAATAATCGAGGCTCTTCAACTATGTTATCACAAGCAAAGCGGAAATATCAATTGCAGTAGACTAATTAAATTAAATTATTTTAAGCAGTTTGGGTACATTAAATAGTTTATGTTTGCTCAATTCTATTTTACCGGTCATCAGCAGAAATAACATTTAATTTTATCAGGAATTAAGTCCGTTCATTGTTAAATAAATGACGTTTTTGAATGATTATTGGCTAAGTCATTTGCTAACTCCTTACAAGAATAAGTTAATAAAAATTAAACGTAATATTAAATGAAAGTAATTCACAATAAAAACACCAAAATGCATGAAAATAAAGGTGTTGAGTTCAATGTATCATCCGTGTATAACTAATTTGCATAAGATTAATTACATGTTATACATGTTGTTCAAGTTACGTCATACGACTATACTATTTCATTAACAAATTCATACTTTTTTCGCCACTTGCACTGCTATAACTTTTTTAATTTAGCTTCCTCATTCGCCTTGCATGACAACACTCGGCAACGGCATGTGAAATGAACCGTAACAAACAAAACTCAATTCACATTTTTAGAATCATTCTTATATAATTCATATCCTGATTTTGATCATGATATTGTTAATTTAAATGGGATAATTTTCAAACTTAAAACAAAAGTAGATAATCTTTATCAACAAATAGTAAGTAATAAATACTTCAACATTGTGTCTAAGATAAATTTATTTTCGTATGATCTAATTAACTTCCTTTAATAATGTATACATTTCTTTTTAATGTAAAATACCTTGAAATTATTGAAAATGAAAACAATCAATTCGTACTGCTTTTTTGAAAGTAAAAACAAGTAAAATGGTAAAACACAGAAAATGTATCTGCTCAAATTCAAAGCCAAGCAAAGGGGTGTTTATTACATTGGGAGGGGTTCTAGACAGCGTTAAATTTAAATTATCATTTAACACAGAATATCAATGATCGAATCGGTAGAGGTTGTGGTGGTGTTGCCATCTACCTTCGCACCGATATTCGGTACAAAATCGTCAGTGCGTCTCCGTCTGCGTATTCTGGTTCTGCCGAATACTTATTCCTTGAAATATCTTTAAATAATTCAAAAATTCTGCTTTCTGTATTTTACAGTCCCAATTTATCCATTGACTACTTTGACGATCTAGATAAAGTTTTCGCTGATCTCTGTCCTATATATGACCATGTAATATTAATGGGCGATTTAATACTTGTCTGTTAAAAATGATTCTCGTGCTTCTCGATTAACAACTCTCTTAAATTCTTTCAGCCTACAGCTCTTACCCCTTTCTGCCACCCATCATTTTCCTAATTGCATTCCTCTCTTCTTGATCTGATGATCGTTTCATCGCCCAGTAATGTAATCTCTCATGGCCAAATAACTACTTTTTCTTACCATGATCTAGTCTATCTTTCTTACCGCATTCGAACACCAAAACTCAAACCGCAATATCTTTTTCTTCGTAGTTATAAGGGCATAGACGTGGAGGCATTGCAGCGTGATGCTGTCGCCATAGACTGGACTTCAATAGTAAATAGTAATAATGTTGATGAAAAGGTTAGTGGTTTCACGAAGATTGTATTAACTCTGTTTAACAAGCATGCACTGATTCGAAGTGTTAGAGTTAAGCGAAATCCTGCGCCGTGGCTCACTAGTGATATAAAGGAGCGTATGGCTCTTCGTGATAAAGCTAAAAAGTATAAACGTTTTCCTTCTGATAGAAATTTAAATTATTTTAAAGTATTACGAAATCGCTGCAATCGTATGTGTAGAGATGCAAAGAGACGCTATTTCCATGATTCTCTCATTAATCGTAGCCCATCTGATGTGTGGAGATTTTAAAGTCTAATGGTATCGGAAGGCCTCCTACAATTATATGTAGGGATATCGACATAAGCGATCTTAACAAGCATTTTTCCCAATCTTCCTCAGTCTTAGATCCTTATGTCAAGTCCCTAACGTTGCGTGCACTTTCCGACCTTCCGAAGCCATCTTCCACCTATTTCAATTTCACCTCTGTTTCAGAGGAATGTGTGAAGAAGTCTATTCTGTCGATTTCTTCAACATCAGCTGGCAGCGACAATATGTGCTCTAGAATGATAGTTTTAATTATGTCATCAGTACTTCCTGTTCTTACCCATATATTCAACTACTCTTTATCCACTTGTACCTTTCCTTTGACTGAAACAGGCACTTATCATACCTCTTCCTAAAGTTTCCTCTCCTACTGTGATGTCCCATTTTAGGCCGATTTCTATTTTACCTTTTCTTTCTAAAGTTCTAGAGCACATTGTTTATACTCAACTATCCGACTTTCTATTTTCTAATTCACTTTTATGTCCTTTTCCAATCTGGTTTCCGGCCCAGCCACAGTACTGTTACTGCCCTTCTTAAAGTAACTGATGATATTCACAATATGGAAACAAATAAACTAACTATACTAGTGTTGCTAGATTTCAGCAACGCTTTTTCTTCTGTCGATTTTGATATCTTACTTGGAATACTTCAAACAATAAATATTTCTTCTACCTCTATAAAATGGTTTGATTCATATCTTCGGGGTCGCTCGCAGTGTGTTCGCATTGAGAATTCTTTTCTGACTCTTGCGAACTTAACACCGGCGTGCCTCAGGGTGGCGTTCTCTCTCCATTACTTTTTCCGTTTTTATTAACTCAATCACTTCAGTTATTACTGCTAATTTCCATCTCTATGCAGACGATTTGCAGCTTTATCGCCATTTTTCTCCGGCAGAAGCAGATCTAGCCATTGCTTCTGTTAATGAAGATTTAAATCGGATCAATTCCTGGTCCAAATCTTTGGGTTGAAGCTTAATGCTTGTAAATCACAAGCCATAATAATTGGTAGTAGATACGCGCGAAATCTCGTAAATTTCTACCATATGCTCAGTAAAGAAGGATATGCAAATACCTTATACTGACACTGTAAAGGATCTTGGGATAACAATATCATCTAATTTATCCTGGCGTGCTCATGTTAGTGAAGTCAGTCGCAAGGTTAATTATTCGTTCCATTCTTTAAAATGCCTTCAAGGTATATTGCCCTTAAAAACGAAAATCTCTGGCTCAAACGCTCATTCAACCCATCATAGACTACGCTGACGCCTGTTACTTGATGCTACGGAGGAGCTTCTAAATAAGCTTGAGCGCTTGCAAAACTTGTGTATACGTTTTATCTTTGGTCTTCGAAAGTATGAACATGTCTCTAAATTTCGCAACGATCTCAAGTGGCTCCTATACGCTTTCGAAGGAACACTAGGATTTTATGTCTGCTATTTAATATTCTACATTGTCCAACAGCACCATCTTACCTCCGCGAGCGATTCAGCTTTGCTCGTCCACCTTCAGCGCCCTGTCGTTCCCACCTAAAAACTCTTCTAAAATTCCCTACCCACAAAAGTGCCTCCTATTCCGACTCTGTCACTGTTCATGCAGTAAGACTATGTAACTCGCTTCCACCGAATATTCGCGATGCTAAAACTATTTCTGCTTTAAGAAAAGAGTTAAGGATCATTATCTCTCCTTGGCAGTATGAATATATATATATTTCTCATTGTACTTAGTTTTGATATTTATGTACGTATATATATGTATGTATTTATGTGTGTATGTATATATATATGTATATATTTTAATGTATTTAAGTATGTAATATGTATACATATGTGTGTATATCTGTTTATATATGTATATTGTATTTTGATTATTGAATATGCATTTTTTTGTACACCATTGTTCACTATTTTGTAACCAATTTTCAGTCACAGGTCTGCTGGAAGAAATTTCTATAGAAATAAGCAGGTCCTTTGTACAAATTCACCTCATAATTATATATCCACTGTTTTGTGTCTTCTGTGTACATAAATTATTAAATAAAATAAATAAATAAATCAACTATATTCTTTTTTTATTTTTAAGGTCTAGACAACGAAGTCCGTTCGGCCTTTATTTGGGACTACGTGATAGGTGATAAGCCTACCGCCGTCTCAATGTTTAAGCTAACAGTTCACTCTACTCATATAAATATATTCGTTACACAAATGTTTGCCTCTAGAGGAAGTCAAATCCGCAACCCTTAGCTTCGGAGGTAGGGTTACCACCAACTATGCTATTGGGCCCTTACACAATACTACGCGAAATCTCCTCCATAGATGGTGTAAGCAAACCGTTGTAGCTTGTAACTGAAGGCGTTAATGGAATTGGACAAATAAGGTGAGCCGAAAGGACTTAATTGTCTAGACGTCTCTACTCCAGCATTGGGAAAATGCGTGAAGACAAAAATAAAAAAATAATGCTAGAGCGAGGATTAAGTTCATTTATCCTGCAAATGAGTATAAAGAATAATACAAAGAAGACACGAATCCTACTATCTCGCACTGTATAATACAGGCGCTTTCAAAGTAGTATAGCGAACTATTCTGCGCTCCATCTTCTAAAATATTTACAGGAACCCTGTCACTAACAACGAACTAGACTTAACTTCTAAAAGATAGTTTCTTTAGAAGTTAACTGATGGTCGTTGGGATTTATTAATCATTTGAATTATCTGACTTATTGAAAGAAACGATATGATTATTAATATGATACTTTGCCGAATGAGATAATTATTTAAAATGTTAGAATTTTCCATAATTTTATTTATTAGCAATAAGCTCAAATTGAATTACATGATACAGATACTAGGCTCCACGAATATATTCACACTAATTAACACACACGCACGCACGCACGCACGAACGCACTCACTCACCACTCACTCACTCACTGACGCACGCACGCACTTACGCACGCACCCACTCACGCACGCACGCACGCACTCACGCACTAACGCACGCACGCACGCACTCGTGCACACACACACACACACACACAAACAGAGAGAGAGAGACACACAGACACACACATACATACATATCAACACACGCGCGCAACACGCGTGCGGGCGCGCGCACATGCAGAACGTATTTATAATCAAATGCGTATTTTTATATTGATTACTACAAGAATACTGCCGTGGTAGGTGAGGTGGGCCAAAGGCGAACACCATGTACAAGTGGTGTAGACATCAGTTTACAACAAAACTACATTCTTGAGGATCAGAGAGTTGGTGGTACCTCCATTGTTTCCAATTCCATAACACATATGGTTCAAAATAGTCTTCGGTGGTAGGTGGGTCGTCTACCCCTGTGAAGTAATGGCGTGAAGATATTTTATTGAACTGTGTAAAAATTTGCATTCACTTGTTCTAATCTGACGGAGTTATTTTATTAAAGATATATAAAATAAATTGTATAAAAGGAAACCGATTTTTTTTATTTATGATCTACATTTTACTCTTTTTTAACTGTGATATTGACTATAATATTTTCAAATATTATTATTTCCACAACGGCACTAACTAAATAAGGCCTAATTACGCTAGACGACTTTACCCCTCGTTATTTGAGGGTACGGTTGATACAACAAAGTGTAATTTCAATACTCATTACTATTGATCACCGTTCGAATCACAGACGGGAGGAGAGAGCAGGGGGCAGTGCCGATCACGTATATGTCCGCATGCATAATTTACTAGAATCAAATACGTTACTGTTGAATACGATTGCCGGCTAATAGCTGGTATTTAATGGCCCGCAAAAACTGTTAATCTATACCTCAAACATAAAGAACCGTCACCCCTTTTCTTCCCAAAGTAGTCGTCAGAGGCGACAACAAGGAAATCTTCAAAAATGGCAGTGGCCACTGATTGAGGAAATCTCGAAAGATACTAAATTTAATTATACCTATGACGGGGACCAGCTTCGAAGAAGCTGTGGGGTTTGATGCTCCGATTCCAAGCTTGGCGATTATAGGTGTGGCATACGTCCTGCAGTGGTCATTTAGTTAAGTAACAATAAACTGACCGCTAAACAGAACTTGACGGTGAGGGAGCCTTGCAAGGACACCTGGCTGTTTGAGTAATAATAAAATAATAATTATTATCGGTGTGTGTGAAGTCCACGAAATCTAACTGTTTTCTTCAAGCATTTTCTACACACCGACTACCACAGAGATGCAGACAAATCCATTCGACATCCCTTTTACCGCAAAATTTTTTGCTACAATGTGATGTGTCCTGCCTAACGATATAGATCGTACACAAGTTTTAAAAATATTCATTGTCACGAGCCTACTACTTAGAGATTGAACTTGTGCCTCTTGACTCGAATTCCGATTACCTAGCCGCTTTGACTTTTCTATACTGTTTTCTATTCTAATAGGTGATATCACTTCGCATTCTGTTTAAAAGCTACCTCCACTGTCTGTTCCAAACGAAATAACAAAATAACGTTCTACTAAAGCCATGTAGTCAATTTAAAGCTACAAGTATTTCATTGCCCGGCGCATTGAAACAAAGCGTAAAGAAGTTTATTGATGTTAGATTTCCCAAGCGTGGTCCGGATTGAATTTATTTATTATGGTATGAATTGTTTGCGCGTGTAATCATTTATTTATTGATCGTGGTGGTATTGCTTTAATAATAAGCCAACCCATTCTTCTCGTGGGTGTCGTATGAGGCGATTAAGAGAAAGGCTTTGATAACATCACTTGAAGCAGATAGAAGGTTGGGATCTTGAAAACTACCAAACAAAATAAGAAAACCGATGACGGGGAACAGAGTCTAAGGTGCAAGATGCCTGGTATTGCAATCACCATTACGCTAGTCGAGAGAGGCAATTACGTCAAACACGGGATAGACCTATGTGCAGCAGTGGACTATTAGGCTGTTATGAATGAACATTTACAATGACAAAAATGGAACATCCGCCATGATTCTTCCGTGTAGGTTGTGACCAGGAGTTAAAAACATACAATTGCGGTTAATGAATAAGTGAATTATTGATTTTTGAATGTACAAGGAATGACTTCAGTTTAATAAATTCAACGGCGTCTCAGCTGTATTGTCAATGTCGAAATAAAAATGAGTAAATAAGTGTAAATCAGTAAAGAAGTATTTTTTTTATTTATTTATTATCATAGAACTAACAGCATATTAGGAGAAATAACAAAAAATTTAAAAAATATGCTTAATGCAAATAACAGGTTCATGCTTTACAAATAAATAAGTTATCACTTTTATGTCTTCTATATTTCTACTTTTCGTGGAAACTTCGAGCATATGAATCTGAGCCAGTAAGAGTTGTTTTGTGTTGTGTAATCTATATTATGACATAAAAATCCTAATAAAAACAAGTTGATTGCAGTGGACATGCGATCTACTCAGGAAATATGCGGCGTCACCGTGGCTAATCACGTAAGAAACGAAGAAATTCGCAATATGGCAGTTTTGAAAGATGACCGGATCACTAAAAGTGATAAGGACGTGCTTCGGTGGTTTGGGCACGTTGAGCGAATGAGTGAAGACCGAATGGTGAAGAAAATATATAGCGCGAAAGTTAATATTAAAAGGTGTCGATAGACCGAGACTAACTTTCGAAGACCACGTGAGCAAACTGCTCGAAGAGGGGCAGGTCAAGAGTACTCGGATACCGAGACGTGCATGTATGAAGAAAATTATGAATCTGAAAGAAGCGAAAGAGGTATGTAAGGATCGTGACACTGTGCGATCTGTTCTCTCTGGCTACCCCGTCAGGGATTGTGCATGAAGATAAGTAAAAACCTTTCTAGTTTCCTTGTTTTTTTTTTTGTTTCATAGGTTATATATATTTTTATAGATTTGATGACCTCCATGGACCCATTGGTCCATGGAGGTCATCAAAGAGAAGAGAGTCCTCAAGACAGAAAAGAGTGTCCTCAAGAAGAGAGAGTAGTCTTCGATTATCGTTAGAAACCGGTGTTCACGTCATTACGTGAACACCGGTTTCTAACGTGTCTCGAGGTCCCAGGTTCGATTCCCGGCGTGTCAATGTAGAAACCACTTTTTATACATTTTCTTGGCTCTGGAAGTTTGTGTTGCCTTCGTTATTCCCGATCGAAGCAATCTATGTGATGTGGTCTCTATTTGTGTAAGTATATATATATATATATATATATATATATATATATATATATATATATATATATATATATATATATATATATATATATATATATATATATATATATATATATATATATATATATATATATATATATATATATATATATATATATATATATATATATATATATATATATATATATATATATATATATATATATATATATATATATATATATATATATATATATATATATATATATATATATATATATATATATATATATATATGTATATATATATATATATATATATATATATCACATCGTCATCATATCAGCCGCAAGAAGTCCACTGCTGGATGTAGGCCTCCCTTAAAGATTTCCAATACGACCGGTTGTTTGCGGCCTGCATCCAGCGTCTTCCCGCGACCTTGGTCAAGTCGTCCGACCATCTAGTCAGTGGATGTCCGACGCTGCGCTTGCCGGTACGTGGCCGCCATTTCAGAACCTTTCTGCCCCATCGGCCATCGGTTCTACGCGCTATGTGCCCTGCCCACTGCCACTTCAAGAAGCTAATCCGCTGGGCTATGTCGGTGACTTTAGTTCTTCTACGGATCTCATCATTCCTAATGTGATCTAGTAGAGAAACTCCGAGCATAGCTCTCTCCATAGCTCTTTGAGCGACCTTGAGCCTTCTTATGAGGCCCATAGTAAGGGACCACGTTTCGGACCCGTAAGTCATCACTGGTAACACACATTGGTCGAAGACTTTCAACTTCAGGCACTGAGGTATTTTGGACGAGAAGACACTCCAGAGCTTCCTGAACGCTGCCCAGCCGAGTCCGATTCGTCGAAAGACCTCATCCTTGAAGCTGGAACTGTCTGCCTTGATCAACTGACCCAAGTAGACATACTGGTCAACAACTTCAAGAACTGAGCTCCCAACACATACAGGTGACAGTGCAATATGGAGATTCGACATAATCTTCGTCTTGTCCATATTCATTCTAAGACCCACCTGTTGGGAAACTTCATTTAGGTCATTGAGCATGATGTTCAAATCCTCCAGCGACTCCGCCATGAGCACAATATCGTCGGCAAATCGAAGGTGAGTGATATACTCGCCATTTATATTGATGCCAAGTCTTTTCCATTCCAGGAGCTTGAAGGCATCTTCCAAAGCAGCGGTGAACAGTTTCGGAGAAATAACGTCTCCCTGTCTAACACCTCTCTGCAGTGGAATAGTTTCTGTACAAGCTCTTCAACACCTCGATATACCGATAGTCAATATGGCATCGCTGGAGAGATTGGAACACCGCCCACGTTTCGATCGAATCAAAGGCTTTTTCATAGTCTACAAACGCTAAGCATAGTGGTCGGTTATACTCTCTGGTCTTCTGTATAACCTGCCGCAGCGTATGGATGTGGTCTATGGTACTGTAGCCTTTTCGGAAACCGGCTTGTTCGGGAGGCTGGAAGGCATCGAGCCTGTTAGTGAGACGGTTCATGATCACCCTTGAAAACAGCTTATAGACGTGGCTTAGGAGTGTGATCGGTCTGTAGTTCTTCAAAAGGGTATTGTCGCCTTTCTTGAAGAAAAGTACCATAACACCCCTATTCCACGCCTCTGGCGTCACGCCCTCGAGCGGGACGGAATTGAAGAGCTTCTGAAGGACTTTGAGTACTGGCGTTCCGCCCGCTTTCAGAAGCTCTGCTGTGATTCCATCCTCGCCCGACGCCTTGTTAATTTTGAGCTGTTTAAGCGCAATCCTAATCTCGTGGAGGCTGATGTCCGGGATATCTTTGGTATGATATCGAGTTAACTTGGCTCTTGGATCTTTGGCCAAGTTAACAATGGGTTTGGCTACTGAGGTATATAACTGTCCATAAAACCTCTCGATCTCTTCCAGAACCTCAGCCTTTGTCGAAGCTACGCCACCGTCCTCTCCTTCTTAACCCTGGTCAATCGGCTCTGCCCAATAGACTCCATTCTTGCAAACACTTTGGAGCCTTTGTTCAGCTCTATCGTCTCCTTTATACGTTCGGTATTATAGGAGCGAATGTCATGTCGCAAGGACTTCTGGAGTTGCCTATTGAGCTGCCGATGAACGTTTGCATCCTCGGAGGTCTGCAGCGGCATGGCTCGTCGCGGGCCATCAAGTCTAAGGTCTGAGAAGAGATTTTTGAGGTTTTTGTTTGGGGCGAGACCTAAAGTACTTCGATCCCACCGCTTGACCGTGTCAACGAACCCATTGTTTAACTCGTCCACTGTGACGCAATCGTTCAGACAATCGAAGCGATTTGAGAGTTCCAGCCGGAAACTTTCGACATTTTGGATATGGGCGGGAGATGGTCGAAGTGTAGACTTCACCAAGCGAGTTCTCTCTCGCCTGAGATCGATATTCAAGATGCCTCTCACGATTCGGTGATCACTTCCCGTTTTGATCTTGTTGATCGCAGAGACATCATTGAATATCTCTTCCTCGTCGACAAGATGAAGTCTATCTCATTTTGACAGGTGGTTTGCCCTCTTTGGCGGGGCCCAACCAAGTCCATTTTCTATGAAGCGGCTTCCTGAAGAAAGAGTTCATCGTGTAGAGTCCCTCTTCCTCCAGGAATTCGGCCAGCCTATGACCCCTGTCATTCCGTTCCCCAAATCCAAATTGCCCCACTCTGAACTCTCCATCGCTCCGCCTGCCAAGTATTGAGTTGAAGTCCCCCACAACAACCGTAAAGTAGGTTTTGGAAGCGTGTATGGCCCTACGTATGTCCCCATACACTTCTTCCACCTCTTCATCTGGGCGTTTCTTGTGAGGCATATATACCTGGATCACCTTCAACGAATATCTTCTGGATACTCTGAGTATCAGGTATATAACCCTGCTAGAAACGCTTTCGATGGTTGTTACGTTGTTAATGAGGGACTTGTGGACGAGAAACCCGACACCATGCTGTGACTTTTAACGTCACCCTCCCGGTGGTAGAGTAGGTTACCTGACTTAAGGGTTTTCGTACCCTCCTCTCTTCGGACTTCAGACAACCCTACAATGTCCCATTGTAACCTACTCATTTCCTCTTCCACTTCCTCGATCCTCTCGTCAAGCCTCTAAGTGCGGATGTTGTGTGCCACCAGGGCCAGTTTCCGTTGTGAGTGGTAGCCGGATCTCTTCCGGAGATTCTTCGCACCCCCTGCTCCGCCGTTACCTTGACCGCTACCGGAGCCAGGAATAGCGGAGCTGCCGGAGTAGTAGCTCGGGAGGCCGGGCGCGCATACCCGATACCATACCTTAAATCGCCGGACTGGCAAATAAGGATGGCACCCTGTGACGTAATTCACACATCTTTATATATATATATATATATATATATATATATATATATATATATATATATATATATATATATATATATATACATATATATATATATACATATATATATATATATATATATATATATATATATATATATATATATATATATATATATATATACATATATATATATATATATATATATATATATATATATATATATATATATATATATATATATATATATATATATATGTTATCAATAAAATATCTTCACGCAATTCCCAATACAGGGTAGACAGAGGTCTAGTCTAGACATTTAAGTACCTTCGACCCACCTTTCACCGAAGATATTTTCGGACAACGTGACAGGTGGTGAGCCCGTCGCCGTCTTTATGTCCAAGCCAACGATATTCGTACATAAGTTTTGAAAAACCTATTGGTACGAGCCTACCAACTGGGGATCGAACTCGGGTCTATTGACTCGAAATTCCGACCACCCAACCACTCGGCTATCGTGACATTATATATATTTATATATATATATATATATATATATATATATATATATACATATACATATATATATATATATATATATATATATATATATATATATATATATATATATATATATATATATATATATATATATATATACATATATATATATATATATATATATATATATATATATATATATATATATATATATATATATATATATATATATATATATAATAAATATATAGCGCGAAAGTTAATATTAAAAAGGTGTCTATAGACCGAGACTAACTTTGAAGACCACGTGAGCAAACTGCTCGAAGAGGGGCAGGTCAAGAGTACTCGGATACCGAGACGTGCATGTATGAAGAAAATTATGAATCTGAAAGAAGGAAAGAGGTATGTAAGGATCGTGACACTGTGCGATCTGTTCTTCTGGCTACCCTGTCAGGGATTGTGCATGAAGATAAGTAAAACCTTTCTAGTTTCCTTGTTTTTTTTTTGTTTCATAGGTTATATATATTTTTATAGATTTGATGACCTGGAGGTCATCAAAGAGAAGAGAGTCCTCGAGACAGAAAAGAGAGTCCTCGGAAAAGAAGAGAGTTTCGAGACATAAAGAAACCGGTGTTCACGTAATGACGTGAATGGTTTCTAACGTGTCTCGAGGTCCCAGGTTCGATTCCCGGGCGTGTCAATGTAGAAAACCACTTTTTATACAATTTCTTGGCTCTGGAAGTTTGTGTTGCCTTCGTTATTCCCGATCGAAGCAATCTATGTGATGTGGTCTCTATTTGTGTAAGTATATATATATATATATATATATATATATATATATATATATATATATATATATATATATATATATATATATATATATATATATATATATATATATATATATATATATATATATATATATATATATATATATATATATATATATATATTTAATATTGATTTCTACAATAGTTTAACGCCATGTGTACTTTCTCAGGTAGATTTAATATTTAATTCAATAAACTAGCCCGGAAATACTTCGTGAGAACGTAAAAGCTGGGTCATTAAAGTGGGTTGGAAAAACGTTAATTACAACTATATTTTCAATACCGACTACTACAAACTATAATCATAGAGGCGCATGGACTATTAATAATTTTATATATTTTTATTATATCGTCCCTGACGGGGTAGCCAGACACATAGCAGATCGCGAAGTAGCATGATACTAGCATTCCCCTTTCAACACTATCGACAGGGCTCAACTCTGCATCGTTTCATGTGTCTTTTCACGACATCCTTGTAACGCAGATATTGGCCACCACATTTGCGTTTTCCGTAGTAGAGTTCCGAGAAGAGGATGCGCTTTGCTACTCTTCTCTCAGGCATTCGAAACATTTGCCCACACCAGCGCAGTTGTCGTCTTATCAGATACGCCTCAATGCCTTCAATATTTGCGCGCCTCAGGACATTTGAATTTCTGATGTGATCATTCCATCGGAGGTTCATTATGACTCCGAGAGATTTCAGGTGAAATTGTCGAGTGTTCGGATATGTTTACGGTTCTATTCCCATATCTACGAGGAATACAGCAGGTTTGATAGTAAAATCGGCCCATACACGTTGACTTTTGTGGATAGTTTCATATCAGGTGAACGAAATACTTTAGTTTAAAATTTTCCATAAGCAGCGGCGGCAGTTCCAGTTCTGCAATTCATTTCGGCATCAAGGTCATAATTGGATTTTATCGTGCTTTCGAGGTATTTAAACCTATATAAATGTTTCATGACATTGCCATCGACGCATACACTAGGCTATTGATTATCAAAGGCATTTACGGCCATTTTTTTTAAAAGGGAGGCAAACGGGCAATTGGCACACGTGATGGTAAGTGTTTACCGCCGCCCATGAACATCTGCAATACCGGAGCAAGTATTGCAGAATAGCAGATGCGTTGCCGGCCTTTGAGAAAGGTATAGGCTCTTTTCTTTTTTATGATTTCTGATGAAAAAAATAAAATAAAATATCTTCACGCAATTCCCAATACAGGAGTAGACAGAGGTCTAGTCTAGAAAATTAAGTCCCTTTGACCCACCTTCCACCGAAGATATTTTTGGGACAACGTGTCAGATGGAGAGCCCGTCGCCGCCTTTATGTCCAAGCCAACGATATAGTTCGTACATAAGCTTTTGAAAAACCCATTGGAACGAGCCTGCCACTTGAGGATCGAATTCGGGTCTCTTGACTCCTTGAAATTCCTACTACCCAACTACTCGGCTATCATGACATGCATCATGAAGCCTCTTCATAAGGTTTTGCAATGCCACTTACGAGTCAGCCCCAAATCACAAATCATCAACGTACATGACCTGAACTATTGTGGCTAAGGAGACTCTATTTTATATAGGGATGTAAGTCTATCTATACATATATCAAGTTTGAGAAAATTCGTTTACATAAACAATATTAAAACATCAGTAATAAAATTGTATTAAACGCCGACAGCTTAAAGTTTGGCTTTATAATTATAATTCTAAAACAATAAATAAAACATTTACCGACATGCAGTGGTACCCTTATTCCTATTATTTATAAGTAAATAACTTACTTAATGTAATTGAAATATTAAATTCTACTCCTGTTGACGTCTTTGGAGTTCTTTTAACATGCATTTAATTATGATACCCGTAACAATATTATGTTTTGCAAGTTTTAAGATATTTATTTTATATTACGATGAGACTGCATCTCCACTGCATTAAACTTGCTTTAATGCGTCTTCTGGCCTACCCAGGTTTCGCAGAGTACCAACAGGTTTATTAAAATCTAAGATTTAAAATAAAACGATTTTCGAATTTTATCGCATTTTTAATTAGTAAAAACGCGATAAAATCTGAAAATCCGTTCCCCAATCCAAATTGCCTCTGAACTCTCCGTAACTCCGCCTGCCAAGTATTGAGTTGAAGTCCCCCACAATAACCGTAAAGTGGGTTTTGGAAGCGTGTATGGCCCTACGTTTGTCCCCATACCTTCGCCACCTCGCCATCTGGGCGTTTCTTGTGCGGCATATATACCTGGATCACCTTCAACGAATATCTTCTGGATACTCTGGTATCAGGTATATAACCCTGCTAGAAACGCTTTCGATGGTTGTTACGTTGTTAATATTAGCAAAGGACTTGTGGGCTGAAACCCGACACCATGCTGTGACTTTTTAACGTCACCCTCCCGGTGGTAAGTGAGTTACCTGACCCAGGGTTTCGTGCCTCCTCTCTTCGGACTTCAGACAACCCTACAATGTCCCATTGTAACCTACTCATTCCTTTTCCACTTTCATTCCTCTCGTCAAGCCTCTAAGTGCGGATGTTTGTGTGTGCCACCAGGGCCAGTTTCCGTTGTGAAGGTGGTAGCCGGATCTCTTCCGAAGATTCTTCGCAACCCAGTTAGCTGTAAAGTACACGCTACGAGTGCTCTATCGCCTCAAAAAATCTTCTTCCATGGGAATTAAGCTTATGCTTGTCCAGACGCTCATTTTACCAATCATTGATTATGCAGATGTGTGCTACTGTGATTTGAACAAAGATCTTCTAAACAAGCTAGAGCGCCTTGTTAATAATTGTATAAGATATATTTTCAACCTTCGTAAGTATGACCATATTTCACAATACCGTTCTCGTCTTAAATGGCTTACTATACAACAAAGGCGAAACTCTAGAATTTGCTTGTTCTTTTCTCAATCATAAATGATACTACTTTACCCTTCGTATCTTAAGGATAAATTTCAGTTTCAATGCTCAATTCATGATCGGTGCCTGCGGTCTTCATCTAATTACAAGATGAGTATCCCGCAACACTTTACCAATTTTGTTGGTCACTCCTTTACCATTCAGGCTACACTGCTCTGGAACTCTTTGCCCGAAGACATCAGAAAAGTTACCAATAAGTCGATATTTAAAAGACTTGTACGTGAACACCTTTAACTGTCAGTTAGAATTAGTGATTGGTCATTACAGTCATAATAATGTTTTTTTTTTTTAAGTTTTATATATGTATGTATGTATATGTATATATATATATATGTGTGTATGTATGTATATGTATATATATATATATAGATATATATATATATATATGTGTGTATGTATGTATATGTATATGTATATGTATATGTATATGTATATGTATATGTATATGTATATGTATATGTATATGTATATGTATATGTATATGTATATGTATATGTATATGTATATGTATATATATATATATATATATATATATATATATATATATATATATATATATATATATATATATATATGTGTGTATGTATGTATATGTATATATATTATATTTATTATTTGTATTACTATTTTATATTGCATCTTTATTTTCGTTAGGTCCTATATTGATTTTCTTTTTCTGTAACCCAGTTTAAAGCACCTTAACAATATTTCTCCACGCCTCGGGTTGACTGGCAGAGAATGCCTAATGGCATTAAGTCCGCCCTTTGTATAACTTTCTTTGTGAGGTTTGCAATAAAGTGTAAATAAATAAATAAATAAATAAATAAATATATATATATAGATATATATATATATGTGTGTATGTATGTATATGTATATGTATATGTATATGTATATGTATATGTATATGTATATGTATATGTATATGTATATGTATATGTATATGTATATGTATATATATATATATATACATAGCAAAACTCGGTTCATGCTTCGAACAGCCTATGGACTACTGCTTATCTTACACAGATAGAGACCACATCACATAGATTGCTTCGATCGGGAATAACGAAGGCAACACAAACTTCCAGAGCCAAGAAATTGTATAAAAAGTGGTTTTCTACATTGACACGCCCGAATCGGGCCTGATTTCGAGACACGTTAGAAACCATTCACGTCATTACGTGAACACCGGTTTCTAACGTGTCTCGAGGACTCTCTTTTCTTTTATTGAGGACTCTCTTTCTGTCTCGAGGACTCTCTTCTCTTTGATGACCTCCAGGTCATATATATATATATATATATATATATATATATATATATATATATATATATATATATATATATATATATATATATATATATATATATATATATATATATATATATATATATATATATACATATATATATATATATAGATATATATATATATATATATATATATATATATATATATATATCACCGTCATCATATCAGCCGCAAGAAGTCCACTGCTGGATGTAGGCCTCCCCTAAAGATTTCCAATACGACCGGTTGTTTGCGGCCTGCATCCAGCGTCTTCCCGCGACCTTGGTCAAGTCGTCCGACCATCTAGTCGGTGGATGTCCGACGCTGTGCTTGCCGGTACGTGGCCGCCATTCCAAAACCTTTCTGCCCCATCGGCCATCGGTTCTACGCGCTATGTGCCCTGCCCACTGCCACTTCAAGGAGCTAATCCGCTATGCTATGTCGGTGACTTTACTTCTTCTACGGATCTCATCATTCCTAATGTGATCTCGTAGAGAAACTCCGAGCATAGCCCTCTCCATAGCTCTTTTGAGCGACCTTGAGCCTTCTTATGAGGCCCATAGTAAGGGACCACGTTTCGGACCCGTAAGTCATCACTGGTAACACACATTGGTCGAAGACTTTCGACTTCAGGCACTGAGGTATTTTGGACGAGAAGACACTCCAGAGCTTCCCGAACGCTGCCCAGCCGAGTCGGATTCATCGAAAGACCTCGTCCTTGAAGCTGGAACTGTCTGCCTTGATCAACTGACCCAAGTAGACATACTGGTCAACAACTTCAAGAACTGAGCTCCCAACACATACAGGTGAAAGTGCAATATAGACATTCGACATAATCTTCGTCTTGTCCATATTCATTCTAAGACCATCATGCTCAATGACCTAAATGAAGTTTCCCAACAGGTGTTGGGAAACTTCATTTAGGTCATTGAGCATGATGTTCAAATCCTCCAGCGACTCCGCCATGACCACAATATCGTCGGCAAATCGAAGGTGAGTGATATACTCGCCATTTATATTGATGCCAAGTCTTTTCCATTCCAGGAGCTTGAAGGCATCTTCCAAAGCAGCGGTGAACAGTTTCTGAGAAATAACGTCTCCCTGTCTAACACCTCTCTGCAGTGGAATAGTTTCTGTACAAGCACTTCAACACCTCGATATACCGATAGTCAATATGGCATCGCTGGAGAGATTGGAACACCGCCCACGTTTCGATCGAATCAAAGCCTTTTTCATAGTCTACAAACGCTAAGCATAGTGGTCGGTTATACTCTCTGGTCTTCTGTATAACCTGCCGCAGCGTATGGATGTGGTCTATGGTACTGTAGCCTTTTCGGAAACCGGCTTGTTCGGGAGGCTGGAAGGCATCGAGCCTGTTAGTGAGACGGTTCATGATCACCCTCGAAAACAGCTTATAGACGTGGCTTAGGAGTGTGATCGGTCTGTAGTTCTTCAAAAGGGTATTGTCGCCTTTCTTGAAGAACAGTACCACAACACCCCTATTCCACGCCTCTGGCGTCACGCTCTCGAGCGGGACGGAATTGAAGAGCTTCTGAAGAACTTTGAGTACTGGCGTTCCGCCCGCTTTCAGAAGCTCTGCTGTGATTCCATCCTCGCCCGACGCCTTGTTAATTTTAAGCTGTTTAAGGGCAATCCTAATCTCGTGGAGGCTGATGTCCGGGATATCTTCGGTATGATGCCGAGTTAACTTGGCTCTTGGATCTTTGGCCAAGTTAACAAAAAAAAAAAGTTAACAAAAGGTTTGGCTACTGAGGTATATAACTGTCCATAAAACAGCGTTGAAGTCCCCCACAACAACCGTAAAGTAGGTTTTGGAAGCGTGTATGGCCCTACGTATGTCCCCATACACTTCTTACACCTCTTCATCTGGGCGTTTCTTGTGCGGCATATATACCTGGATCACCTTCAACGAATATCTTCTGGATACTCTGAGTATCAGGTATATAACCCTGCTAGAAACGCTTTCGATGGTTGTTACGTTGTTAATGAGGGACTTGTGGACGAGAAACCCGACACCATGCTGTTACTTTTTAACGTCACCCTCCCGGTGGTAGAGTAAGTTACCTGACTTAAGGGTTGTCGTGCCCTCTCCCTCTCTTCGGACTTTAGACAACCCTACAATATCCCATTGTAACCTACTCATTTCCTCTTCCACTTCCTCGATCCTCTCGTCAAGCCTCTAAGTGCGGATGTTGTGTGCCACCAGGGCCAGTTTCCGTTGTGAGTGGTAGCCGGATCTCTTCCGGAGATTCTTCGCACCCCCTGCTCCGCCGTTACCTTGACCGCTACCGGAGCCAGGAATAGCGGAGCTGCCGGAGACTGGGGGCCTTGGTGTATTTATTACATTCATTTAGGGGGGCTTTGCCATACTCACCACGCTGGGCAGACGGGTTGGTGAGCGCAGTTTAATCGGTTTATCACATTTTCGATGCTGCTGCCCATCGAAAAAGGGTTTTAAGCTTGGGATGGGTAGGATTTTCGGGGGATGTGGGAACGGAAGGAAGGTATTGGGATACTACTCACTTGGATGAACAGGGAATAAGCAAGTAGTAGCTCGGGAGGCCGGGCGCGCATACCCGATACCATACCTTTAATCGCCGGACTGGCAAATAAGGATGGCACCCCTGTGACGTAACTAACAACTATATATATATATATATATATATATATATATATATATATATATATATATATATATATATATATATATATATATATATATATATATATATATATATATATATATATATATATATATATATATATATATATATATATATATATATATATATATATATATATATATATATATATATATATATATATATATATATATATATATATATATATATATATATATATATATATATATATATATATATATATATATATATATATATATATATATATATATATATATATATATATATATATATATACTAATACACGTAGTGTATTACTTTCATAGTTATAGTGATATTTTTAATATTCAATAAACTAAGTAAAAGCTGGGTCATTAAAGTGGGTTGGAAAAACGTAACTTACAACTATATTTTCAATACCGACTACTACACGCTATAATCATAGAGGCGCATGGACTATTAATAATTTTATATATTTTTATTATATCTTCACTCATAGTCCCTGACGGGGTAGCCAGACATAGCAGATCGCGAATTAGCATAATACTAGCATTCCCCTTTCAACACTATTTCATGTGTCTTTTCACGACATCCTTGTAACGCAGATATTGGCCACCACATTTGCGTTTTCCGTAGTGGAGTTCCGAGAAGAGGATGCGCTTTGCTACTCTTTTCTCAGGCATTCGAAACATTTGCCCACACCAGCGCAGTTGTCGTCTTATCAGATACGCCTCAATGCCTTCAATATTTGCGCGCCTCAGGACATTTGAATTTCTGATGTGATCATTCCATCGGATGTTCATTATGACTCCGAGAGATTTCAGGTGAAATTGTCGAGTGTTCGGATATGTTTACGGTTCCATTCCCATATCTACGAGGAATACAGCAGGTTTGATAGTAAAATCGGCACATACACGTTGACTTTTGTGGATAGTTTCATATCAGGTGAACGAAATACTTTAGTTTACAATTTGCCATAAGCAGCGGCGGCAGTTCCAGTTCTGCAATTCATTTCGGCATCAAGGTCATAATTGGATTTAATCGTGCTTTCGAGGTATTTAAACCTATATACATGTTTCAAGACATTGCCATCGACGCATACACTAGGCTATTGATTATCAAAGGCATTTACGGCCATTTTTTTTAAAAGGGAGGCAAACGGGCAAGTGGCACACGTGATGCCCATGAACATCTGCAATACCGGAGCAAGTATTGCAGAATAGCAGATGCGTTGCCGGCCTTTGATAAAGGTACAGGCTCTTTTCTTTTTTATGATTTCTGATGAAAAAAATAAAATAAAATATCTTCACGCAATTCCCAATACAGGAGTAGACAGAGGTCTAGTCTAGAAAATTAAGTCCCTTTGACCCACCTTCCACCGAAGATATTTTCGGGACAACGTGTCAGATGGAGAGCCCGTCGCCGCCTTTATGTCCAAGCCAACGATATAGTTCGTACATAAGCTTTTGAAAAACCCATTGGTACGAGCCTGCCACTTGAGGATCGAATTCGGGTCTCTTGACTCCTTGAAATTCCTACTACCCAACTACTCGGCTATCATGACATGCATCATGAAGCCTCTTCATAAGGTTTTGCAATGCCACTTACGAGTCAGCCCCAAATCACAAATCATCAACGTACATGACCTGTACTATTGTGGCTAAGGAGACTCTATTTTTATATAGGGATGTAAGTCTATCTATACATATATCAAGTTTGAGAAAATTCGTTTACATAAAACAATATTAAAACATCAGTAATAAAAATTGTATTAAACGCCGACAGCTTAAAGTTTGGCTTTATAATTATAATTCTAAAACAATAAATAAAACATTTACCGACATGCAGTGGTACCCTTATTCCTATTATTTATAAGTAAATAACTTACTTAATGTAATTGAAATATTAAATTCTACTCCTGTTGACATCTTTGGAGTTCTTTTAAAATGCATTTAATTATGATACCCGTAACAATATTATGTTTTTGCAAGTTTTAAGATATTTATTTTATATTACGATGAGACCGCATCTCCACTGCATTAAACTTGCTTTAATGCGTCTTCTGGCCTACCCAGGTTACGCAGAGTACCAACAGGTTTATTAAAAAAATATAAGATTTAAAATAAAACGATTTTCGAATTTTATCGCATTTTTAATTAGTAAAAACGCGATAAAATCTGAAAATCGTTTTATTTTAAATGTGTAGTATTCGCGTAAATACAAGAAATCATTAACTAATCTACGATTTATATTGTTGGCTTGGACATAAAGATGGCGACTATCAAACAGCCTACTAATCCATCCCAACAAATGTCTTTGGTGAAAATAAAGTCGAAAAGACATAATTCTTAATTCTTGAGTCTACAACATTATTCCGAATGGCGCGAACATATTTTTGAATCCTACATATATCTTTGGGTTACCTAGTAATAATCTAAAACTAAAATTAGTTATAATACATAACACAACATTCAAAGTAAACAGCTGGCTGTTACGAAAAAAAAAAACACCTAAAATATTTTCGCAGCAAAATATGAAAATAATTTAAAGAATAAGTAAAATTAAGCACGATTTCAATATACACGGACGAGGTATAAAAAGAGGTCAATGGCCTGTGTATTAAATACCAGATTATATTAAAAATCCGGGTTATCTACCTCCTTGCCGCTTAACGGCAGGTGTAATGTAGGTCAAGCTCCGACCTGTTTAGAATGAATTATATAAAAATACACAATTCCTTTTTTATTTGATAAATACTTGCCAAAAGGTTAAAATTACCACTAATTTGAGTTTTGCTTATTAAATTTGTGTTAAGCGGAAAACAGAATTAATTTTTAAACGAGGAAAGCGTGGGTGTTAAGAAGGAAAAAGAAAAAATAATTTATTATCTACACAAAGTTTTTGTATAAATTTACCGGGCGATTTACTGAATCTCTGTAGGGGTTGAATATAGATATGATTTTGGTTATGGATACTATAATGGCTGCAAAAGTACTAAAAAATTCTTCAATACTGGGTAAAAAATTCTTCAATACTGGCTGGCTGGTACTAATAAATTCCAAATACTGGGGTGAACAGAAATCCTGCCAATTAAATCCTTTCAACCCACCTTTCACCGAAGACTTTTTCGTATAATTGTACATAAGTTTTGAAAAAACTCATACGTGTGTACCGCGTGGAGATCAAACTCGTGTCTCTTGACTCGAATTCCAATCACCTAGCCACTCGCCTATCGTGAATATTTCTCTTATTATTAATAAATTATAAATAACAAGACTTCTTTTTACATTCAAATTATCATTTTTGAAACGCCAGCAGTTTTCTTACAATCCTAAACAGATAGCCTTGGCTTTCGCTTTTCTTAAATCGATAGGTATAGACATACCGAGAGCAAAGCAATCATAAGTCGAACTCTGATCACCTGGGTAGGTAAAGAGAACATATCGCCAAATGTCACGATGCTTACATAACTCTTATTTTCTTAATCAGAATGTACATTATCCCCGAATGAAAACTCTATTAGGAACCAAATTATATTTTTTACGGCTACGTTAGCCAACTAGTTGGATGGTCAGAATTCGAATCAGGAGACGTATGTTCGGTTGTGTGAGAAAGGCTCGTGCTCAATGAGTATTATTGAAATCATTGTAAGATTTCTATCGTTGGTTTGGATACTAAACTGGCTAACCACCTGTGGTACTGTGTCTTAAAAATAAGCTCCAGTAAGAGTTGAAAGAACAAATATTCCTAGAAAGGTCTTGATTTAATTTTTCATGCATTTTCAATACAGAGGCAATAAAAGGTCATCAATATTTAAATCATCAATGAAACGGTCAAACCTAAATATTTATACTATCAATGTAAAAAAACGAAACAGCTCCTAAAAAAGCGAAAAAGCTTTTTTGGACTTTTATTATATAAATATCCTAGTAAATTGTAACCTTCAAAGATACGCCTTGCCATCGTATAACTATCAACACGACAATTAAACTAATAAAAAAAGAAATCATTCTAACCCATCAAAACTTCAAAAAGTAAAAAAGGCTAATAAATCATACATTTTAGTGATGAAAGCAATTTTTATGAGTTCTTGCAAACAACTTGTGTTATTGCTCACCAATTAAGCTTTGAAGAGTATAAAAATAATTCAAATTATATTTTACGTCACCACTGAATTCATTAAACTGAAAATTTTGAAAGCATTATTTACGAGTAAAGATTACGAGTGAAGATTTATCTGTTTCACAGAAGTTCAAGGATTGAAACAATGTATATCTTCATGCCACTCCCAGTACTGGTGTACACAGAAGTCTAGAATATTTTCACGCAATTCCCATAACAGGGGTAGACAGAGGTCTAGTCTAGACGATTAAGTCTCTTCGACTCTAAATTAATAAATAATTTAATTACAGAATACCGTTATATCGTTATACAAAGTCACGATAGCCAAGTTGTTGGTGGTCGGAATTTCGAGTCGAGAGATCCGAGTTCGATCCCCAGGTGGTAGTACCAATGAGTTTTACAAAAAAACTTATGTACGAATTACATCGTTGGCTTAGACATAAAGGCGGCGACGGGCTCACCACCTGTCACGTTGTCCCGAAAATATCTTCGGTGGAAGGTGGGTCTAAGGGACTTAATTGTCTAGACTAAGACCTCTGTCTACCCCTGTATTGGGAATTGAGTGAAGATATTTATTTATTTTACAGGATACCGTTAAAGATAAGATAATTATTTTTTTAGATTAAGTACACATTTCTTTGTGTTTAGTTCTGTGACAGCACATGTCCTCAGCTTTTCCCTTAGTCTATTTTTACGTGACCCAGCTAAAAAGAGAGTGAATTTACCAAATGTAACATCGCATTCTCTTGAAGTAATAATAAGAAAATAAAAATATATAAAACATCTTCACGCCATTTCCAATACTGGAGTAGACAGAGGTCTACTCCATATTGTATAATATACTATTCGCATATTATATATAATATATATTAGATCGTTGGTTAAATAAAACTGTAAATAAAGTTATTATTGACTTCCCCATAGCCGAGTTGGTAGTGATCCTACCTTCGAAGCTATGGGTTGCGGGTTCGATTTCCGCTGGGGGACGCAAACATTTGTGTGATGAATGATGTTTTTACGTAAATACGATTATCTATCTATTTAAAATACATATCTGTGTAAGCATATTGAAACTTTAGCTTGGACATTAAGACGGTGATAGGTGTAAAACTTGTCACGTTGTCCCAAATAAGCTTCGATGAAAAGTGGGTCGAAACGACTTCATTGTCCTCTGCCTAATCCAATACGATGCGTGAAGATAAGAAACTTGCAACATATTAAATATGAAAATAATTTTCAAGATACAGGCACACTGAGTGTTGCTGCAATAAACGAAATTGATAACACGTTTATGAATAAACGCAACGTCATTATGATATCAGAAGAGTTATTTCAGACTTGAGAACAGTTGCATGTGGCCAGATATAATGGAATAGAAACAATAATCCAGAAGTGTGTAGATGTTCAGCTCGTATTATTAAAGACTGGCATTTTCATGCATGATATGTACGTGATGCAATGTCAGTGAAACTAAAAAATGAAAAAAATTATGTAGAACGTTACTGATGGATTTAAATCTGTTTTAACTAAAGTTTAAGAATGCATCTTAGGTGCCTTTGTTTCGATGTTTGTAGATGAATTTTTTTATTTCAAGTTGACATTGTGACGACATACGACGAGGTCCGCGGACGAGTGGCGTACACACTGGTTTGTTCACTCTAGGTCCCGGGTTCGACATCCGGACAGTTCCATATAGGGAACCACATTTTTGCATTTTCTTGGATCTGAGTCTTCGTGGTTTCTTCTTTTTCGGATCTCATAACACAAGTACAAGTTGAAATTGTCCATGCTATGTGAATATTTTACGTAATCTTTAAAAATTCTAGAAATACAAAACTGCTCACATGTAATGCACCCATCTGACAGATGAAACTGTAGGGACGGTCTGACATGGAAAATTTCATATTACTATTCTGAATACCAATCCGGCATACTTGCGGGGAACCATGTTATCTTGTACGTATCTTGCACAAATAGAGCACTACGCTTTTGAACACCAATAAAATAATAAATAGCTCTATCACGCAAATCCCAACACAGGGGTAGACAGAGGTCTAGTCTAGACAACTAAGGGCCTTTGACCCACCTTCCACCGAAGATATTTTCGGGACAATGTGACAGGTGGTAAGCCCATTGCCGTCCTTATATCCAAGCCAACGATGTAATTCGTACATAAGTTTTTTAAATACTCATTGGTACTGCAACCTGGGGATCGAACTCGGGTCTCTTGACTAGAAATTCCGACCATCCAACCACTCGGCTATCGTGACTTATTTTGAACACCATTTTTTATTTATTTTTTTTTATAGAAGAGGGAGGCAAACGAGCAGTGGCACACGTGATGTTAAGTGATTACCGCCGCCCATGAACATCTGCAATACCGGAGAAATAGCGGATGCGTTGCCGGCCTTTGAGAAAGGTATAGGCTCTTTTCTTGAAGGTCCCTAAGCTGCTGATGGCAGCTCATTCCACAAAGTGCAAGTGCGTGGCAGAAAATTCCACGAAAAACGCACTTTGGTGGAATGCCAAGCATCAAGGTGGTGTTGATGGAATTTTTGACTATAACGTAAGATTCGATGGTGAAATTCAGCGGCTGGGATTAATCTGAACAATTCCTCAGAGCACTCCCCGTAGTAAATCTTGTAAAAAATGCAAAGAGATGCAACATCTCTTCGCAATGCCAGGGGATCTAGTCTATTAGATAGAACATGGTCGTCGACGATTCGAGCCGCTCTTCGTTGGATGCGGTCAAATGGAAGGAGGTGCCCCCGCCCAGAGATGCGAACAGTACTCCATGTGCGGCCGAACCTACGCGTTATAAAGTTGCAGGCGGTGGGCCGGCATGAAGTATTGTCGTGCCCTACTGAGCACGCCAAGCTTCTTAGAGGCCAATTTGGCCTTCTCTTCCAACTGACCGCGAAACTGAACGTCGCTCGATATGTCGACGCCAAGGATTCCGATACTGGCTGAGGCAACTTGATTTATATCGCTGATTTCGATGTAGACATAAGCGTGGACAATTGGCTCAACACATATCACGTTGTTCCAGAAATGTGGACAGTAGCTCATAAGAACTTACTTGTATAGACCTCTGTCTACCCCTGTGTTGAGAATGGCGTAAATATACCATTTTTAAACATTGCCATATAACATAACATACACAAGCAATACAGATAACTCTTCCAGGCTTTGCATGAGGAGTAGAACATACACGCCGACATTTTTTTTCTAACGTTGTATAGTATCAACCTGTTGCGTTTATCCAAGCCACACTGTAGGCCACACTATTTAAATGTACCTAATGTTTATTCTGCTTGGTGTACTATCATCGTTTCATTACAGCAAATTTATACAAAACTTTAACATTCAATCCTACCTCCGTGAACATTCCGTTTATCAATAGAAACCATAAGTAAATCCACTCCGTTGTTTTTCAGTTTAACCTTTATGGATAAACAGAATAAATAATGAAGACGAATTCAACACACAAATGCCCAAAACTACTCATAATTTTTTATACGTAATAGTTACATATTTCGGCCAGCCAGCCTTCCAGAATACTTTGTGACGTGAAAGAAGTACAAGATGCGTCATTACTCATTTCTAAAATGCCCAAAACTACTCATAATTTTTTATACGTAATAGATACATATTACGGCCAGCCGGCCTACCAGAATACTTTGTGACGTGAAAGAAGTACAAGATGCGTCATTACTCATTTCTACCGATGAGCGACGTGATCGAAGGCCTGTAGCCTTATAGCTCTCTTTGTCTAATTTCCCCCCTCTCGCAATTCTATTTACGGTAGGCAACGCAGTCACAGATTATGAGGCGTTTCGAGTGCAAACAGTCGTTAATGATTTCTGGTAGATCACCATCCATCCTTCTTGAAAAATACCAGATTAAAACCGATGACGGGTACCGCCGTCTAAGTTACAAGGTGTGTGGTGCTGCGATTGTGGCCAACCCTCGCCGTCCAACAGACATTTATTTGCCTTAGTAAACTTTTTCAGGCTTTATGATTATGATGATTAAACATATACATTAAATTGTAGAACAGACAATTTTTACTTACAGTCACATTTCATCTGGTAGTAAGTATAGCGATAAATAAGAACATTTCCGAGATAAACGAGTAGGAAGTGAAGCGATCTCACTCCCATCTGTCATTTTCCCACAGTGCTTTGTCAGGAACTTTTTAAGAAATAAGATGAGTTTTAAGGCTATCTGCTAACAAAAGTTTTAACTTACACATGTCTCGTAGAAGCCATTTTAATATGACCCTGCGCCAAGTCCATTTTGTAGACTTTTTTTGAACTTTTACAAAACGTATGCTACAACTTGACAAATAAACGTAATAATTTTTCTTCACGCATTTTACAATTCTGGGATCTAACTACCACGACTACTACTTGATCTAGACAATATACTTCTTTCCGTCCACATTTCTGTGAAACTTATTTGTGACCACATAGTAGATGGTACCTAAAACTCATTGGTACAAGCCTTCCTTCAGCGGATCTTCTAATTAGAATTCTTGTCACTTGCTATTGTGCTGACAACAAATAAATATCTTTCCCAACCAAATAATGTTTGGTTTTTCCAGTCAAAAGTGTAGTAAATTAAAAGGCCATCGGCCTCTTAATTTACTACACAGACATGACTCCCATGATATACAAACGATTCGTGAGCTTGCCAAGACTATGTTCTATAAGAATCGATATATTTAAAAAAGTTAAAAACTTAGTTAGGAGTCCATGCGGCCAATATATTCAACAGATTCGGTAATATTTTTTTTAAATGATAGGCACAGATTTGATCAAGCATTGAAAATCACTTAACTATCTTTTCAAATAATTATGCCTTATTCTTTTCAATTTTAATCAAATAAATATTTTTAGGTACTCGGTTTAGGAATCGTAGCAATATAAAAAAAGAGAAAAAATGTTTAAAAGTTAATCTATTTAATTTTTTAAGTATAATCTATTTGTTTTATTTATCAAATAAGTCCCCGAAATTTTAAAGCAAGTGTTTACATATTTAACGAGGGTTGTAATATTATTCTATTGGCATTTTATTATAATAAGCGAAGAGCTTTCTCCGCTATCGTACAAAGCATTCGGCCAATCTGTCCCTAGGCTCCATTACAGATAAATTATATCACAGCGCGATATAACAAAGTGCGCTCCGACCACTGTACCCATCGGGACGCGGTCTCTCATTAAAGAACAATTAATGAGGGCCTGAACAAAAAACCGCACGAGCCACGCCACCCGCGCGGTCATAATGAATGTAGTCATGCGTTCAATTAAAAGGACCACGTGGACTACGGCTATGGTCATTGAAACAATATTGCTGACACTTAGGTAATAGGGACTATAATTGAAGGTGTAAGTATAGAAGCGATTTATAATTCTCTTAAAGATAAAAATATCTTCACGCCATCCCCAATACAGGGATTAAGAGGTCCAGACAATTAAGTGCTTTCCACCGAAGATTTTTTTTATATTAAGAAGACACGATATAAATCATACTTAAGTTTTTGAAAAAAAAAAAACCACTGGAACGAGTCCACCACCTGGAGATCGTACTCGGGTCTCACGACTTGAATTGCGATCACTCTACCACTCGGCTATCGTGACTTTTACTTCTTTAAAGATATATGTGAAAAAAATTACCGCGAGGTTACGGCGAGAGAATATAACACCACCTTTCTTCCCGAGGCGAGGCTTGTTATAAGAGGCGACTAAGGGAAAAAGGATATACCAGACCAATATCAGCTGACCGGGGACGGGCAGTAGAGTTGGATAGTGCGAGGTATCGCAAATCTGCTTGCCTGATGAAATGAAATGAAATCTGATTTTTGAAAACACGCCCGTGTGGGGGAGGCCTATGTCCTCCCTGTACTTTTACAGGCTGTTATGATTATGATGCTGTGAGAAAATTATTTTTTTCAGTCGTCATAAAACCGTATAACTAAGTAGTGTAGTAAACTAGTGTAAGACTAAGAACTTTTAAGAATACTAGAAATGCATGGAGGTATCGCTGAGCTCGAACCTACTCATGATTTGCAGGACGCACCGTAAGCATAGATTATTGACGCTTCAGGAATTTGGGAATGCGGTGAAGATACGTGTATATTTACGTAAGAACATTATATCATTTTCTTGGGCACTACGACGGGGACAGGCTCATCTCCCGTCACGTTCTTCCAATCTCTTCAATAAATATAATCTCCGACGAAATGTGGGTCGAAATGACTAAATGGTTTAAAGTTCTTATTAGCTCAGGATTGAAAATTGCGTGAAAAATGGATATATTCAAATGAAATTCATTATTCTTATTCTCTACAGCCTATCAAGAGGTGAATGTTGAACAAAGGCTTCTTGGTACAAAAATTCTTAATGGTAAAAAAATAATATATAAAAGAAATCGTTCATTATTTTGAAATAATTAACGATTTTTTTAAATTTAAATTTTTATATTTGAACCTAAGTCACGATAGCCGAGTTGTTGGGTGGTCGGAATTTCGAGTCGAGAGACCCGAGTTCGATCCCCAGGTGGCAGTATATGTTTTTCAAAAAACTTATGTACGAATTTCATTTTCAATTATGTACGTTGGCTTGGACATAAAGACGGCGGCGGGCTCACCACCTGTCACGTTGTCCCGAAAATATCTTCGGTGGAAGGTGGGTCAAAGGGACTTAATTGTCTAGACTTGACCTCTGTCTACCCCTGTATTGGGAATTGCGTGAAGATTTTATTTATATTTGAACCTAAATTGATATTTGAAAGAAAGAAAATACAAAAATAATAAGAGAAAAAAATCAAAAATAGTAAATAAATATTACAAAGATTTTGAATCGAAAGAGAACACAACACGTTCAAAAATGAATATTCAATCCAATTAATAATTTTATCATGTTTTAAATAAATTAAATAATGTAAATTTTGATTATAAAGATGTTTACATAAATATAGCTTTGTACTCTTCTTACTTTAGTGCCGTCGTAGTATTTGCTTCTTTTGTTATCATACATAAACAAAAACAAACAAGCTAAAGACCGTAAACTCATTATGAGTATGTTCAAATCTCTACATTATTTAAGGATACATACATGCTTTTTCAGCATAATCTAAACAGTAGTAAATATTCTTAGTGCTAAATCAGTGATATACCTTTTTTATTGCATAAGTAAATAATAAAGTTTAAATCATAAATTACGGGAAATTAAAACTTTTTCTCGTAGCTTAGATAGTGAAAATAATGTCCAAAACTTATATATCTACATATTCTATAGAATTCCTCAAAAGACTTTTAATTTTTTTTATCTTTGTAAATAATTCATGCATTGTATTTAAATATGGTTAATTTGATTTTTTTGTAAGTTGAATTTTAGATAACATTCTACGAAGGTGTACTAAAAAAGTATACACTAGAACACATTATTTAAGTAAACAAACTCTTGTGCTGTTGAACAAAATAATTGGTGTGACAGTTCTCCGAGTAATCCATTATTTCCCTTTGCCTGGGTTCTGTAAATTACAAATTTCGTCGATCCGATGTGCAATAGCCCGGAGGACTTACCATTGGAAATCTGCGTACAATCAGCCATGATCGAATTAGAACGCGTTACATCGCAAACATTGACGCACCTAATAGTGAAATATCGCAACGTATCGCCACCGAACAACAGTACTCTACTTACAATATCAATTGAAAACACACAACACTAAACCGATACGAGAACACGCGGAAAGATTTCCGTAGACACTTTACGCTACGTCCTTCCGAGCCGAATGCTACGGCGTTACTGCCGCCCGCCTAACGCGTGCCCCCGCCCGCCTTTACAGGGCCTTTCTTTGTTTCGCATCCCCTCCGCGTGGTACATATTTTAATCTCGTTCGCCGCGATCGCGCGTTTGTCAATTGACTTGATTCTGAGACGCGAAGGCGATAATTGGTAGTCGGTTTGATTGGTTCTCGTTTTAGTAGAGTGTATTAAGCAGGGGTGGTGTAGCGTTAATTGATTTAAATGAACAGCTTTTACTTTAATTAAATCGATACCGATTCGAAAAATGTAATATTATATACTATGAATGTAATATAATAATTATATTTTTATGGTGAACATTCTCTGTATAAATAAAATTGATAGCAATCACATAATCTTTACTGGGATAGACTATATAGGATAGATAACAATTCTTAACTGGGATAGAGAACAGATCTCCAAGTGTCGCGATCCTTACATGTCTCTTTTCCTTCTTTCAAATTCATAAATTTCTTCATACATCCGAGTACTCTTGACCCTTCCCTCTTCGAGAAATTTACTCAAATGATTTTCGTAAGGCAGTCTCGATCTCCTACCTCCTACCCCTTCACATTTGACTACTGAATCCTTACTCTTACTCCATTATAATAGGAGAGTAACTTGGATTCTATATTTATTTCAAGCATTAGTTAATGTTATGTTAATTATTTGATTCATTGAATAACACCAAATTATTCAAAACAGGAAGGATTAGAATGCTTTTTTTAAAACAGATTTTCCCGGACGAAAAACATTGATTAACAACGCAGAAAGCTGATTTTCCAATTTTACTTCAAACGATATCACCTTAGTGTCGACGAAAAAATTTAAGATGTACTTATCTTCTCACTTCATCCATGAAGGGGCAGCTAAAGAGAAAATACCGTCAAATGTCACGATCCTTACATACCTCTTTCGCTTTAACTAGATTCATCACTTTCTTGATACTTGCGCCATTTCTAATTTAAAATTGATTTTAAAATACTAATCTTTAAATTTATCATAATCTACGAAGGTAATCTGAAAGAGATAGCTCTTTAACTACGAGTTATTTCGATTGTTCTCCTGATGTACTCGTTGTCCTCGAGAAAATGTAGAAACAGTTGTTTGTGTATCAAACCAGAGAGCTGTTAAAAACCGGTGTGTACTTCCACCAAAATCATAACATTTTTAATAGATTCTATATGCATATGGTCTACGTTTAAAGCACCTGAATTCCCATTCACACAACCAACAAATTGATAATCATGTGCGATGATAATTGCCTAATTTCATTATAGTTACGTGAAGCGGACGAGCTCAATGTTTTATTAGGGCTGTCACATAATTGATTAATGATGCGACCGCAGTGTTTTGGCCGTACGGTATCCATTGTTCGACGTTAACATTGCCACGGAAAACACCGACACCCCGATCCGTAATTTATAGCCCGATCGCGCTTATGCTATATACATAAATAAAGCGAAGGTTATTTTTTTATAACTAAATTGGCAATTTAAATTATATTTCTAACTTTCGTAAGAGGTTATTAACTACTAACTTACTTAAAGGTCAAGAGTACTTGGATACCTAGACTTGCTTGTATGAAGAACAAGATGAATTCGAAAGAAGCGACAGAGGTATGATAGGCTCGTGACACTTGGGGATCTGTTTTCTCTGGCTTCCCCGTCAGGGACAGTGCTTTATTATTTTTAGTTAAATTACACAATTAAAAGTATTTTAATTCAAAACGGTTACCGACTAGAAGTTAGTAACATAAACTTGTTTCAGACCTGTCGGTGGTCCTTCATCAGGGTGAGTGGAATGAGTTACCGGTCGCGCCATGTCGCGTACTTGCCGAGTAGAGCGGTATCTGCAGCGAATGGTCGTGACTTTAGATGTTTTTAATTATTTAAATTGATAATAAGAAGTCACGATAGCCGAGTGGTTGTGTGGTCGGAATTTCAAGTCGAGTGACCAGAGTTCAATCCCCAGGCGGCAAGCTCGTACCAATGGATATTTCAAAAACTTGCACGAATTACATAGTTGGTTTGGACATAAAGACGGCGACGGGCTCACCACCTGTCACATTGTCCCGAAAATATCTTCGGTGGAAGGTGGGTCAAAAAGACTTAATTTTCTAGACTAGACCTCTGTCTACCACTGGATTGGGAATTGCTCGAAGATATTTATTTATTTATAAATTGATAATTTGTACATAAATAGCAAAAACGATAACTTGTAAACTTCTACGACGTAGCCATCTCTCGTGAGGAGGATTTGCCATAATCGCCACCACACACTCCGCACTGATAGTGTTATATATTTGTCGCAGAATCAAGATAAGGCAACAATTTTAGTTACAACGCCATCTATTAAAAGTCTTCGGAAACGTCAAGTAGTGCGCTTGAGTAGGGTCGATACAGGATTTAACTACTATATGTTGTCAATGTCATTTGACTTCTGATATATAGTGTCTTCAGAATATTCTCGAGACTTCACTTACGAAACGGACGGCAGTGTGAACGGTCTTCCTGTATCGAACTTACTGCGTTTTCACCCATTTAGATCAGTTTTCTGATATGGCTCAAGACGGATCTAACAACGAGTTGCCACACGTGGACGACACGTGCCTTACGCCGACATATTGTTCCTTTTGAATCGATATTAAAGGTCTACCTTGATTTTAACAACTCTAGAGTGTTGATTGAGATAAACGTACGGTGGGTCGTCGTTTCGACCCACCTTCCACCGAAGATATTCTTGGGACACCGTGACAGGTGGTGAACCCGTCGCTGTCATAATGTCCAAAGTAACGATATAATTCGTACATAAGTTTTTTTTTTTGGATAAACTTTTTTGTACGAGCCTTCCTTCTGGGGATATAACTCGGGTTTCTAGACTCAAATTCCTACCACCCAACAACTCCCCTACTGTGAAATAAATAAAATAAATAAATATCTTCACGCAATTCCCGATACTGGGGTAGACAGAGGTCTAGTCTAGACAATTAAGTCCCTTTCACTGAAGATATTTTCGGGACAACGTGACAGGCGGAGAGCCCGTCGACGTCTTTATGTCCAAGCCAACGATATAATTAGTACGTAAGTTTTAAAGTGAAAAACCCGTCGGTACGAGCCTGCCACCTGGGTATCGTACTCTAGTCTTTTGACTCGAAATTCCGACCACCAAACCACTCAGCGTTCGTGACTTTTATTTAATTAAATGTATTATACTAAGGAAAGTGGGAGTTGTTCACAGGACAAAAGGAAGTAGTAATTTCTTACGTTAACGTCATTTTCTAGCTCTGAAACAAGTAGTCACGAGAGCCGAGTGGTTGGGTGATCGCAATCCGATTCAAGAGACCTAAGTTTTTCTCCGTAGGTGGTAAGCACGTACATAAAGACATACATAAGACGGCGATAGGTTCACCACCTGCCACGTTATCCCAACAAGTGTCTTTAGTGAAAGGTAGTTCGAGAAGACTTATTTGTGTAGACCACTGTTTACCCCAGGGTTAGGAATGTCGTTAAGATATGTTTTCTAAAATATTTATTATTATTTATTTATCTTCACGCACAATCCCTGACGGGGTAGCCAGAGAAAACAGATCGCCAAGTGTCACGATCTCTACATACTTCTTTCGCTTCTTTCAGATTCATCATCTTCTTCATACATGCACGTCTAGGTATCCGAGTACTCTTGACCCTCCTCTCTTCGAGCAATTTGCTCACATGGTCTCCGAACGTTAGTCTCGGTCTACCTCGACACCTTTTAATATTAACTTTCGCGCTATATATTTTCTTCACCATTCGGTCTTCACTCATTCGCTCAACGTGCCCAAACAATCGAAGCACGCCCTTATCCATTTTTGAGACAAGGTCATCTTTCAAACCTGCCATATTGCGAATCTCTTCGTTTCGCTTTCGGTCGGCCATGGTAAGGCCGCACATTTTACGAAGAGATCGCATCTCCACTGCATTCAACCTGCTTTTTTGCTTCTTCTGGCATACCCAGGTTTCGCTGCCATATAACAAATTCGGTACCAACACTGCGTTATGTATTGCAAGGCGTGCACGTTTCACAACACCTTGCCTTTTAATTAACACAGTCAGGGCACCATTGACTTTGTTCCCGGCAGCGACACGCCTGTCCACATCTAAATCACATCTTCCATCCCAGCTAAACGCACTCCCCAAGTATACAATTTCATTCACCTATTCTAGACATTCCTGATTTACCCAAATTTCGCACTTCGTTCTTTCTTCGTCCCTTTCAAATACCAGAACCTTAGTTTTATTAGCATTCAAACGGAGACCATTAATTTCACATTCTTCTTTCATACACGTGACTAATGCCTGCAGTTCTGCCTCTGATGGTGCTATAAGCACTGCATCATCAGCATAAAGCAGACAATTTACTTTTATGTCACCCAATTTCACACCCAAACAGCTATCTTTCAGCTTCTGTAAACAGCTGTCGAGATACAGTATGAATAGCCAGGAAGACATGAAACAACCCTGTTTTACGCCCGTTTGGACGCTAAACATAGGTGACAGGTCATGCCCTACCCGCACACAGGCTTTACAGTCACAGTAAAGTGACTGCACAGCCCTTAGCAATCGACCATCCACACCATACCCCGGCAACAGTTCCCACATTTTCTTCCTTACAACCTTATCAAATGCTTGATACCATACTTGACCATTTCAGCAGTAACTCTGTCTAGTCCCGCAGCCTTACCACATTTCAAACTTCTAATCGCACATTCAATCTCTTTCATACTTATGACCTCAGTGTCATCGAGGTCCGAGTCTGGCGTACCAATCACAGCGTCACCCCCGGATCCCTCACTGAGATCATCACACGCATACATCTCTCTATTAAATTCGCTCCATCGCTGCATGATGTCCGATTTTTCCTAGAGGACGTCATTGGTTCCCGAAAGCACTTTATTCATTCTTAAGGCTGTCGCACCACTCCGGGTCCTTCCAACCTCTTTCCAGAAGAGTTTGGAGTTCTCCTTGAAGTTGTGCGACAACCTTTCGTCCGCTTCCATTCTACTCCTTTCACGCACTTCCTCAATCAATGCTTTCCTGTGAACTTTCTGGAGCTTATATCTTTCTTTCCTCTTCTCTCTCATATCCTTATCATTACTAGAGGCCAAGTAGTCTAACCATGCTTTCTTCTTCTTATTTACAGCTTCTTTCACTTCGTCATTCCACCATGCATCACCCTTTTTACTACTACCTATTTTCACAGTTCCACACACGTCTTCCGCTGCACTAACCATTCCATCTATAAGGCTCTGCCATATTTCTTCCACACATTCTTTCCTAACACCAATGCTGTCCAGCTTTTCGGCTACCCTTGCTTGATATTTATTCCTAGTGTCCGCTTCCTGAAGCTTCCAGCTTCGGATGCTACCGACCGACTGTGGTTCTGGTATCGTCGTCCGGTGGCGCCAACCCGCGAACAGACCCCTAAATTTAGTAATCACTAGATAGTGATCCGTTCCCAGGTCAGCACTTCGGAACACTCGCATATCCATCACCTGTTTTCGCAGTCGGTCATCCACCAGGAATAAATCGATCATACTTCTCTCATTCTCTCTTGTTCTAGTATACATATGGATTTTCTTGTGACTAAACATAGTGTTTGTCACAAGAAGACCCTTTTCCTTGCATACAGCCAGTATAAGCTTGCCAGCATCGTTAACCCTTTTATCGCCAAACATTCCAAGCATCGACTCGTACCCTGGCCGAGCGGTACCAACCCATCCATTCAAATCACCACATACAACAATTCTTTCGTTTCCTCTAACCAAGTCTAGAACTTCTCTTACATTCTCCCAAAACTTCTCCAGCTCAGCTCTGGACGACGAAGCCACCGGCGCATAAACAGCCAAAAGGAATAACTTCGTCAGTCCCAATTTAAAGCGAACCCAGAGAAGTCTCGAGTTCACAACCTTATATTCAGTCATAACATCGACCAACCGAGATGACAGCAACACCCCACTCCCTGGCAGGCGCTCTCGCTCTCTGGGACTCCGGGCCATAGAACTAACGCCCCGCCAGGGAGCTCTTCAGTACCGCTGCCCTTCCGCTTGGTCTCCGACAAACACACGACATCTAATTCTCTTTCTTTCATTATTTCAATCAACTCATTCGTCTTATCTCTCATGCCTCCTCTAACATTCCACGTGCCAACTCTGCACTCCGTCCTCCACCATCCGCCGTGTCGGGCTGTGCGTGACGGGTGGCGGTCCTCATCGCCGCTTTGCGCGCTGCATTTCACACCAACGGGGACGAACTGGTGTGCGTCGCCTTGGGGGGACGCCCTAACCCTCGTTGGCATGGGTGCGCAGCTGTGTAGAATTGCAGCCCTGAAAAGGGCTGGCAGGGGTCGCGATGAGCACGCTTCTACAATGACGAGCACGCTTCTACATGATAATCATATTTTTAAAATAAACACTAATAAAAAGTGTGCTATTGTTAAAATACATCTGCGTACAACGCATATATGATGATTGGTGTGCTCTTGGGAACGGAGGGGAATATGAAAAATAAACATTAGCTTGGCTTTCCTATTTTATTGCAAAACCAATAGGGATTGTTCCGACTGTATACGAAATACATATTTTTTAGCATTTTTTTTTGCTAAGTCCACCTTAATTTACCTTAATAGCCATGATAATCGAGTGGTGAGCGGAACTCGCCTCTGAAGACCCGAGTTTGGTCCTTTGGAAGAAGGTTAGTATCAATGTGTTTTTTCGTATTATGTACGATTTTTATAGTTAGCTTGTAAACTTTATGACGACAAGTTTACTACTAGACAAGTGGTCCCAAAATAAGGTTGTGTGAAATAAAATGAAAATAAATAATAATATCTTCACGCAATTCACAATACATAGGAAAGAATGCATACATAAGTTTTTGAAAAACCCATTGGTACGAGCCTGCCACCTGGGGATCGAACTCGGGTCTCTTGACTTGAAATTCCGACCACCCAACCACTCGGCTATTGTGACTTCTAACACTTAAAACTGTGAAAAAACTTAATTGTTTAGATTGTTGGGGAATGAGAAAAATTTGATTTAATAATATATAACTTTTAAAATGATTTTTTTACTAAGAGTTTATGCTTTATTCCCGTGGATGTCATAAGAGGCGACTATGAAAAATTAAATAACATTAAATCAAATCGTGCAAACCGATGGTGGGTAACAATGATCTAACATTTTGATAAAAACGAATATCCGCAAAGTAACGCCTGATAGATTCAGGAACTTATAGCTTTAGCTTATAGTTCTTATATTAATAATATAAGAACTATAAGCTAAGGCAAAGCAAGGCAATAATGCAAACCTGGATTATGTTCTTAATTGGACTAATCATAGACCCGTCCTATTGCAACCCTATATCATTTATTTTAAAGATCAAAGAAGTCGATGCGCTGTAGCTGTATGACATATCTATAGAATTCCCTGTCATATAATCCAAGTGAACAACCTAAACGTTAGAATACATTGCTTGTTTAGCGGGCAGATGCTATAAATATTCCATACATTGCTCGCCCATACAGAGGCAGATACTACAAATCTCAGCTGTCGCGAACGAACATCGGTAGCGACGCGTCAATGAATAATGCATAAACTTCGCAATCGCCTTGCAGTGTTAGTTACGCGTTTGGCGAACGACGATTAGACGTAAACATGCTTCCTTTGAATATGCTCGAATTAATTTGAATATTATTATTGAATATTAATACTTAATTCATACGACAAATCCACTTTTGACCGAGGTCAATGTCATATAGTGGGCGTTTAAAAGCTGTTATTTACATACTCTTGTATAGTAACATTGCCAATGTTTTCAATACTATAAATATGGTCGAAAATATTGTATTTTACTTTAAAAAACTTCAGAGTTATTAAAATAGTAAAATTACACTTAACGCTTCTTTAATTTGCTAAAAGACTATTTATTTGAAGAAGCTTCAGAAAGGAAAAGGAAACCTGGTCACGAGCAATTAAAACTAAATCCTAGACGGAACTATGTAACCCCATAAACTTTAATAAAATGTTACGGTGTTATAATTAAACGAGAATTTACTGCTAATGATGCTATTATTTTATATAAGTGTTTCAAACGTGTGCTGTATTATGCGTACATGTCTGTCTCTTGGACTAATGTTTAGATTTGTTATAAAAACCATGAAAATCGATTAGGAAGACATACATTTAAATATTTTTTTACCTAAAAGTCACGATAGCCGAGTGGTTGGGTGGTCGGAATTTCGAGTCAAGAGACTCGAGTACGATACCCAGGTGGCAGGCTCGTACCAATGGATTTTTCAAAAACTTATGTATGAATTATATCGTTGGCTTGTATATACAGACGGCGACGGGCTCACCACCTGTCACGTTGCATGAAGATATTTTTTTTGTTTTTCCGAGAGGGAGTCATGATGAATAATTGGGTGCATTAAAAATCGTATGCAAGTGACTTAGTAGAGTTTTTTTTTTAAATACAACTACGTCCCTCACGCTCTGCATTCTCACGAATGCAGAGCGCGGACTCAAATCAAATCCTGTCCTTGTTATAATTATTCTTCTTAAACTCAACTCAAAAACAGTCGCAATAACCAAGTGGTTGGATGTTCGAAATTCACATCAAAAGAGCCGAGTTTTATATTGTTACACACACACATATTGTTCAAATATGTTTGTGTGTACACATTACAAAGGCATCGGTCTGTACTCTAAATCTAATCATCGTTCGGAAGTCCCACTCGTACACTTTACGCCCCGCACTGCGCTTCAGTCTTCCTGTTAGTTTGTAGGCGTTAACCATACAGGTTTAATTAAACCGGTCGTGTTACAGTTACGCGGAACGGTAGCGCAAAAGCTCATCCTCAGTACTGAGCTTCGGGTAAAGGCGGGTTGCACGTGAAAGATAAAATTGTTTTTTTTTTATTATTTTTACATGCTTACGTAACGGCCAGTATCAAACGACTGCAGAATACATGCCACCGCGGTTAAGACTATTATGGCGAATTAAGGTCTAGCTTGTTGCCAAGTGGCAATGGCAGTAGTCAATCAATTGGCAATCGTGTTTTTTTTGTTTTAAAAGGTTTAGACCTTCTGTCGGTAGTTATAACGATATTTAAGGTTGTATCTCTAATTCCTCCTAACCCCTCTTATGACACCCACGAAAGGATTGGGCATTTACTAACGTTACTACACTGTCAAATTATTATTAATTCTAATTGTTATTATTTATAGCATATAGCATAATGGGAATTAGATTTTCAAAAGGACCTTCCTTTTGAAGCTAAAGGGTAAGGTTGGAACCCCGCTTTTTTAACATTAGTGTTTGTCACTGGTGATACTTAAGTCATGGACGTTTGTATGTAACTATTTATCATTGTAGACATATCTATTTTTGCTTATCTGTATATATTTTGTCCATATAAGTTCAAGAATACACTCTCATAACTTAAAATTATTAATAATCTTAACAATCTAGTCTTATGGAGTCAAAACTTATGACCTATTTATAATACTTTTCCTTACTAACATTTGGGTATGTCTTTACTGTATTTTTATTTTTTATACTTTCCATGTATTTGTAGCATTCTTTGAATATAAGTATAATATAAGTACCAGTTCTTTTCCAATAATTTATTTAATTTATATTTATATAAACTGTAACAATATTTTTATTACGAACTTAAATACGTGTATTGATTAATATGCAGACGGAACTACTCATTGATTGAATTAATGTTAGTACACGATTTTCTTGTTTACTATTAAACAGAGTTCACGATCCGCGCACCGGTTGTATGTACGCGCACTCGGCGTTGCCTAGTAACCAGACGCTTTGAAGTACACCCTGCCCCAATAGAACTCGATATCGCACACCGGCAAAGTGAGAATCGGTGAATTTATAAAAAATAGTCCCCTAACTCGTTACGTGCGCCAAAGCAGTACGGATCAAAGTAACAGCCAAATATTTGTTTCGTGAACATAACATATCGAATAAAATACGCTATTTGTAAATAATTCACTTAATTATGTCTCGGGCTTGTGGAGAATGTAAATATTTATTCGAGTCAAACACGACAGCGTAAATAGTCACGGAGTTGTTTCACTCGATCTAGACTGTTTTCACGTGACTTTTATAGAAACACGAAGCACTTTTAATGAATTTTTATGTGTAATTCTATTTTCATCATTATCATAATCATAACCATTCAAAGCCTGTCTAAATCCTACTGCTGAACATAGGACTTCCTGAAGATGTTCACATAGAACGGCCCTGTGGTGTCTACGTCCACCGACTCCGTGCAATATTGTGCCGGCCGTCGCTTCATCTTGTAGGGGGGCGCTCCAAAATGCAGTTACCTGTACGAGGCCGCTACTCGGTAACTACATTGTTTTGTGTAACGATGGCCGAGAGAGTAAGAGTAACGATAGCCGAGTGGATGGGTAATCGGAATTCGAGTCAATAGACCCGAGTTCGATCCCCAAGGCTCGTAGTAATGAGTTTTTAAAAAAACTTACGTCCGAGTTACATCGAGTGCTTGGACAAAAAGATGGCGACCGGCTCACCATCTGTCACGTTGTCCCAAAAAATGTCTTCGGTGGAAGGTGGGTCGCAAGAACTGAATTATCTAGACATCTGTCTAAGACATGGGTAGACAGAGGATTATACAATTAAGTCGTTTCGACCCAACTTCCACCGAAGATATTTTTGGAACAACGTGATAGGAGGTGAGCCCGTCTACCACTATATTGGAAATGGTGTGTATCAAAAATTTTAATGTGTAATATAAACTGAGTTTATCGCAAATTTTCTTTTTCTTGATATTATCAATCCCATCCACTTGCCATATAACTCGCCATTACTTTATTTTTACTTATTTTTTTAACTTATACAACCAAACTTGTCCTTAGGCGTTTTTACAACGTATGACTGACAATAAAATGCACAAAAATAACGCAAGCAGCATCAGGAGGCGTTGACGAGAGTGATTAATGATTGAGACCTTCAGACAATACAAAAGTAATGAGTGTTAAAACGTTAAAAAACTCCCTAATAAACTTACGTTTTACGAAGTTTTAAGAAGCAAAGGATTTTTACCTGTTAATATCTAATTACTTCAAACGAGCTAATATTGACATCAATTGTCAACTTTGTACCTTCGCGCATTTCCCCAATACTGGGGCAGACTGAGCTCTAGACAATGAAACCTTGTCGACCAACAAAGCCTATTAGAGTCAACGTGAGAATCGGATACAACATCGAACGTCGTATTTGGCCCAACATTATTTTAACATTACTTGAATACTTGTAATTGATTATTAAACTGTCATGATATCCGCTGTTATGTCTGAAAATGTATACATAATTTTACTAATCAGTAATAATTTGTGCCACGGCTAAGTGTGGACGAGTTAAACTGTTATATAATAAATATATAATTAGCTACAATGGTATATATCAACTATTTATTATATGTAATACAATATATCAACAATTTATTATATACCATTAAAAGTCACGATAGCCGAGTGGTTGGGTGGTCGGAGAAGGTTACGAATTACATCGTTGGCTTGGACATAAAGACGGCGACGGGCTCTACACCTGTCACGTTGTCCCGAAAATATCTTCGGTGGAAGGTAGGTCGAAGGGACTTAATTGTCTAGACTAGACCTCTGTCTACCCTGTATTGGAAATTGCGTGAAGATATTTATTATTATTATTTGTTTTATTATATACCATTAAAAGTCACGATAGCCGAGTGGTTGGGTGGTCGGAGAAGGTTACGAATTACATCGTTGGCTTGGACATAAAGACGGCGACGGGCTCAACACCTGTCACGTTGTCCCGAAAATATCTTCGGTGGAAGGTGGGTCGCAAGAACTGAATTATCTAGACATCTGTCTAAGACATGGGTAGACAGAGGATTATACAATTAAGTCGTTTCGACCCAACTTCCACCGAAGATATTTTTGAACAACGTGATAGGAGGTGAGCCCGTCTACCACTATATTGGAAATGGTGTGTATCAAAAATTTTAATGTAATATAAACTGAGTTTATCGCAAATTTTCTTTTTCTTGATATTATCAATCCCATCCACTTGCCATATAACTCGGCATTTCTTTATTTTTACTTATTTTTTTAAACTTATACAACCAAACTTGTCCTTAGGCGTTTTTACAACGTATGACTGACAATAAAATGCACAAAAATAACGCAAGCAGCATCAGGAGGCGTTGACGAGAGTGATTAATGATTGAGACTTTCAGACAATACAAAAGTAATGAGTGTTAAAACGTTAAAAAACTCCCTAATAAACTTACGTTTTACGAAGTTTTAAGAAGCAAAGGATTTTTACCTGTTAATATCTAATTACTTCAAACGAGCTAATATTGACATCAATTGTCAACTTTGTACCTTCGCGCATTTCCCCAATACTGGGGCAGACTGAGCTCTAGACAATGAAACCTTGTCGACCAACAAAGCCTATTAGAGTCAACGTGAGAATCGGATACAACATCGAACGTCGTATTTGGCCCAACATTATTTTAACATTACTTGAATACTTGTAATTGATTATTAAACTGTCATGATATCCGCTGTTATGTCTGAAAAATGTATACATAATTTTACTAATCAGTAATAGTTTGTGCCACGGCTAAGTGTGGACGAGTTAAACTGTTATATAATAAATATATAATTAGCTACAATGGTATATATCAACTATTTATTATATGTAATACAATATATCAACAATTTATTATATACCATTAAAAGTCACGATAGCCGAGTGGTTGGGTGGTCGGAGAAGGTTACGAATTACATCGTTGGCTTGGACATAAAGACGGCGACGGGCTCTACACCTGTCACGTTGTCCCGAAAATATCTTCGGTGGAAGGTAGGTCGAAGGGACTTAATTGTCTAGACTAGACCTCTGTCTACCCTGTATTGGAAATTGCGTGAAGATATTTATTTATTATTATTTGTTTTATTATATACCAATGTACTGGTATATAATAAATAACTTACATATTGATGATTTTATAGCCTAGTTGGTAGTGACCCTGCCTTTGCAAATAGTCGCGGGTTCGTGTATCGCTAGGGGCAATCTTTTGTGTGACGAAGATGAATGTCAGTACTCGTGACACGGTTGTTTACATGGATATATTTCGCGACCTCCATGGACGAATGACGTACACATCGGTTTTCATGGTGTTGTCAAGTCTCCTAGGGGTCTCTGAGGTCTAAGGTTCTCGGTAGGGTAAATGTAGAAAAACACTTTTTCTCGGTTCTGGGTATTTGTGGTTTCATGTAGTGCGTCGTTGATTCTGATTCCATATTACAAGTGCTGCTTACTAGGATCAGAGCAATGTATGTGATATTGTCCCTATATTCATGTATTTATTAAAAATATGTATGAATATTTATCTACGCAAAATAGATAGAGAATATACATAGATACATGGCGATCCGCTCACCACCTGTCACTTTATATAAAGTATGTAAGCTTCGGTAAAAGTTGGATTGAATGGGCTTTTTAGACTTCTGTCTACCCTAATCTGTCTAGGAAAATAAAAAATAATAAGGAGTTCATGTCAAAGGTCATAAGAATTCAAGCCAGGTGACCCGATTTCGATCCCAAGGAGTATGTATTATATTCCAAAATCACACACGATTTCTCATAAAGGTTTGAACACATAATGTACAGGCATAGTCTTATCAACTGTCACTTTATCCCAAAATGGTTCCAATGAAATATAGGTCGTAATTGTCTAAACGTCTGATTGCCCCAGTATCGGGATATCTTTAACAATATACTCACTATATCTACATATATAAATACATATATAGATAGGGATACCATCACATACATTGCTCCAATCCTAATGTAAGATGCTAAAGCACTTGTGGTGTGGGAATCGGAAACAACGAAGGCACCACAAACACCGAGACCCGAGAAAATGTAGAAAAAAGTGGTTTTTCTACATTGACCCGACCGGGAATCGAACGTGAGACCTCGAGATGGCGACACCTTGGAAACCGGTATTAACGCTACTCGTCCACGGATGTTGTCAAAGTTAACAACAACAACAAGAACACATTAGGAAACAACAGTAAATTAAAACAAATACTATCGATAAGTTAATGTACATTCTTATTTCTAAGAATACAATATTTGATTTGATTTAAATAAATAAAATAAAGATCTCATAATGTACCTTATTTATTTTAGACAAACGTAGAGAGATCGTTTTTTTTCGCATGCAAAAAAAACAGCCATTCTCGTTTATTAAAAGTTATATTTTCTCTTAAAGGCCTTCATAATAAATGCGTACAAAACCGCGCATTACAACAGCGACCGTGAGGCTCGCGTGTTTTCGACGCCGTTTTTAATTGAAACAGATTTTGCGGTCGGCTAAGGAAAATTATTTTAAGATCAAATTTATTAAAGTTAACCGAAGGATGTTTAGACGAGAATAATAATTAAGATTTTATTTACGTTTAGGTTTTATATAAAAAATATCTTAACGCCGTTCCCAATAATACAGAGGTAGACAGAAATCTAGACAATTAAGTCTTTACGAACCAACTTCCACGGAAGACATTTTTTGAGATAACGTGACAGGCGGTGAGCTCGTCGTCGTTTAAATATCAAGAAACAGCATACGAGTGATCAACGCGTTTTGAGATTTTATTAATTTTTATTGTATTTACTGAGGTGTCGTTGTAGTATCGTCTACAGTCTACACCAACCCATATAACCTTTATATTTTATTTGTATGTATATAATAATTTTTAACAATTATTCCCTTTCCTTGTTTCCTATGTCTTATCAATTGGTTTGTGATAAGAAATACATATATCTACGGAGATAAATATACATATATAGATATAAATATCCTCGAATCGAGAAAATTCATATTTGTAACTCACATTGCCGCTAGCGGGAATCTAATGCAATTTTTTTTAGTAACGCTGCCTTCCAATCTGAGAAAGATTAGAAGGCAGTGTTATTAAAAACTATGCTAGTGGGTTGTCTTACGTCGCTATGCAATATGGGTATGAATTTTCACAGATATTACTTATTTATTAATGATAAAGTTATTTCCAATTTCGAATCTTTTTTCTTTGAACCTTAAGAGATTTCTATCAGGTTCAACAATATATACATACATACACACATATCGGATATATATGTTAAAGTTTATTGCAGGACATAGGAGTCTCACATTTGCCATAATAGCCACGTTTGGTAAGGGGATTGACGATTGCAGTACCAGATCAGTCACACCTCAGACGACATCCACGGAAAGTAAGTGGCAATATTCTTATGCCGTTAACACAAGGAACAGGTTCAACAATGTAACCGTGAAAAATAAGAAATATCCAAATTTTGAGTCACAAACTTTCCAATTTATAATATATGCGATTGTTTCCTGATACTTAAACTGTAGAATATAATTTTATGCCACATTATAATCCTTCTTATGTATATAAGACTCTTGCTCAAATAAAATAGAACCGCCTCCTTAGTGGCGCAGTAAAGACTGCCCCGATTAATTACATCTCTATGCCACAAACATATGTATCATTTAGGCCCTTATCAAATGTACACTAAAGTCTGTTGCCAAATAGCAGTGTAACAACTATCGTGTTCCACTATGAAAGACAGAGAGCCAAGTAATATAGAGCCAAGTAATAATAATTTATGACGCATTTCATCTAGTCCTCGGGATTGACTACGTATTTGTTACGTTACGTTTCCTATTTTGAAATGATTTGAACTTATCATCATTATGGTCTTGCGGCTAGTTTTACACGCGACACATAATAAGATTTCTTTGTTTGTAGCTTGTTCACGGAATATGAGATTTTCAAAGGTTTTCATGTAATCGCCTCTATGCACATATTTCTATTGTGTGGCAATAGTCCTCTCTCAATAGTCCTGTCAAATAATAGACTAGAGTTATTCTACGTAGGTTAAGTTATTAATATACTTACTGGTAAATACAAAATTTGATTTAATTTAATATATACTCGTCTTTTTCCTTTCTTCCTGTGGGTGTCGTAACTAAGGCAAAAAGGAAATGGGGCCTTGAAAATGGCAGGTGGCGGTAAAGCATCTCGAGTAATACTGAACCAAAACTAAAAATAATAATTTCTTATGAAAAAATATCCAAAGTACGTTCATAAAATGTTTTCGTATCACATAATTAATTTAAACAGAACTCCCTCCCTCCCCGAGACCATTTTCACCACAAAAATCGAGAGTTTAATTACGCAAAACAAACGTTCACTAAACTCGCTTAAAAGAAACCGAGGAGGGTCGGTGATTGAAGGCGTACCATGTTGGGGTCTAATTTTTCGGCCGCTCGAGGTCCGAACTGGCGTAATTTCCCTTCGCACCCGTTATAATTTGTTCAAATTACGACCCGGCTGACGACCGTAAATTATTCCGACGGACAGACGCGCTGATAAAGAGTGACCGCTGATAGGGCGCCAAACGTTTCGGTTTGTGATGCTAGAGCGTAATTATTTTTGATCACTTAATTTCTTATTTTTTTTTTTTTTGGTGAAGAATTCAATAAATAATAGAATTCATTTAGTCACGATAGCCGAGTGGATGGGTGGTCGGAATTTCGAGTCGAGGGACCCGAGTTCGATCCCCAAGTGGCAGGCTCTTACCAATGGGTTTTTTCAAAGCCTATGTACGATTCCTATCGTTGGCTTGCAAATAAAGATGAAGACGGTCTCACCACCTGTAACGTTGTCCCGAAAATATCTTCAGTGGAAGGTGGGTCAAAGGGACTTAATTGTCTAGACTAGACCTCTGTCTACCCTTGTATTGGGAATTGCGTGAAGATATTTATTTATGATTTATATAATTCATATACACAAAATAAAAACACACTAACGGAACCTCTGAGCTGGTGATATCTTGTAAACCGGTGTGCACATCACACGCCCACGGAGGTCGTCGGTCAGCAAAGTATGGTCAAGCAAAGGTCCTCGGGATTACAAATGATTAATAGTAACTTCACACCGTTCCGAATACAAAGGTAGACAGAGGTCTAGACAATTCAGTACTTTCGACTCAACTTCCACCGAAGAAATTTTTTTGGGACAACGTGAGAGGTGGTAAGCCCGTCGCCATTTTTACATACAAGCCAACGATATCAATCGTGCATAATTTTTTTAAAAACCAATTGGTACGAACCTTGAGGATCGAACTCGGATCTCTCGACTCAATTTCCGATAGTTCAATCACTCGGCTATCATGTATATAAATAAAAACATATCAACTGAACCGAGGTTAGAATAGCCATTCACAAGTGAGTCCATAATGCGGCAGCATGGCGACAAGAGGCCGTTCCGGATGTATTCGTGACGTTGTTAGTTATTTATGAAGTGTCCGGCATAGTCTGCACGACACAGCATTCCCTTTGTCGACGCTGTTCGACCTCATTGATGTCTATGACAAAATGTACGGATATTGTACACAATAAAATCGATTATTATCTCCATGTGTAATTACTTCTCCTAGCACTGTATGAGCTGAGAAAATTAACGCAACTCAATTCATACATGAAAGCCTGTAACTTCTACGTTCACACCTTATTCGCCACGCTCGAAAAGTGGATTGGCTATTACTATATCAGAAATCTGTTGATACCCGTCACGGTCCAGCTTATTTTGGCCTGGTTTTTAGGTGGCTATCCTGTTAGCTGTAGCCATCGATTATTTCAAGTCTTTTATCTTAGTCGCCTTACTTTACTCACTTATACTCACGAGAACAAAGAAGGTGACATATTCTTAAGCCGGTACCACCATGACAATGAGATTATTCAAAAATAACAGTATTAACAATTATTAGTCAATGAAGTCACGATAGGCGAGTCGTTGGGTGATTAGAAATCGAGCCAAGAGACCCGAGATCGACCCCACGGCTGGTACCAATGGGATTATCAATAAACTTTTTTTCGATTCATATTGTTGTCAAAGACGAAAAGATGGTGACATGCTCATCACCTGTCAATTATCCCAAAAATGTCTTTGGTGGAAGGTGGGTCCAAAAGACTTAATTATCTAGACCACTGTTTGTCCCTGTATTGGGAATGGCTCGAAGATAACAATTGTTAGTCCAGTAACAGTAAACATAATAGTGTCAATAAAACTAAATTATTCTGTCAGTTTACTCGGCAACTGATTGATAATAGAGATCCCGATTGAATCTACAGAGCGGACTAATGCAAATATTGTACGAAGGGTGGAGGAGCTCTGAAAAAGATTTTCTAGCAATGATTGATTAGGCAAGCAACAGGTACTAAAAAAAATCATTCCGCCCTGGTCTATAGACGGAGACTAAAATCGTACATGTTCAGCTATAAACGATTATTTTTTTTATTTTAGTCGATATAGAATTGGAAATTAGGCTGAAATGTGTTTTACTAATTATTGAGGGGATAAAGTTGAAAACAGTCCATGTCATACTATCCCCAGCACATGGACATCTGCTTTTCTCTGAGATACTTTTAGATGCGTCGTTAACTCTGAGGACTAGTTAATGCATTTCAATCCGTAACAGTATATCTATAATATTTCTATAGACGTGTGGCGAATACACTGGTTTTCATGGTATCGCCATCTTCGAGGTTCCCAGTTCGATACCCAGGCGGGCCAATGTAGAAAAAAGAGCTTTTTCCTCCTTTTTGGTCTGAATGTGTTTTGTGCCTTCATTGTTTCAGATTCCATAACACAAGTGCTTTAGCTGCTTATTTTGAGATCAAATGTTATTTCCCCCAGCACGATTTGAATCTGCAACCCGAAGCATCAAAGGCAGGTTCATTACCCACTCGGCTATCGTGGCGTCAAATTAAATTCCTTAAGTTCATCGACGAATTAAATTATATTGACTTATTTCTCTACTCTCTCTCTTTAATTTGAGTTTGTATTATTAATATGATAGTTTAGATGTCCGTCGACCTGCATTAAAACCTTATGGCTGATCTTCCACTACTTCTAAATCCAAAGACCAGGCGGCTGGCAGCAACAGGTATGAATAATTAACATTATTTATTTGTAGAGTAGCAGGGATATACTGCAGGAAAAGGGTAGCTCGCTGTCTGGTCGCGAGATCGATGGATATCTCCTCGATCAGTGTGCTATTGGTAATCGTATATATGTTTGAACCGGAACTTCAACAGCGCGATGTAGAAAGTCGATGTTTATACTGAATTATCCGTCACAGCGAGCTTCAAATAGAGTGACTAAAAAATATCGTAAGGGTATTTCCTTTGCATCTTTTACAGAAGGCAACGGGCTCACCACGTGTCATGTTGTCCCAAAAATGTGAAAGGTGGGTTGAAAGGACTTGATAATCTCTGTCTACCCCAGTATTGGGAGTTCTAAAGTTCATGCCAAATATCAAACAGCATCGCCCTCATTCACTATATGCTCAAGAAACTCCCATCAATAAAAACTGCCTGTGTTTATATGTTAACAAACCAACAACTCTCTTCTATCTTGACAATGCATGTGCTCTGAAAGTTCCAAACTTATCGTAAGAAGATCAAAGTGAGCTTACAAAATTTCTTTGTGCATTGTGAATAAACTACAAAGTTAAGTTTTATAAGTAAATGTGAAAGTTTTTCGTCATAAGTAAAGTCCGTGAAAAGAATTTAGTTGTATGTTGTTTATTTTGTGAAAAGCCGCTTTGTGGCGCTTTGTCTTTCTTCCTGTTGGTGTCATAAATCGCAACTAAGGGAAAAGCCTTGTAAATGCAATAGGCAACCGAGGGGGGTGGACGGGCAGCAGCATCTATACTGCAAGATGTCTGATACTGCAATAGCCAACCTGCTTAACCAGCGTGGCGATTATGACAAACCCTACCTTTCCTGGAGAGGCCTATGTCCTGTAGTGACTTTTACAGGCCGTAATTAATGTATAGGTAAAGTATCATTATTAATCAAGAAATTTGTTAGTTTATACCAGGTAAATAGCTAGACGGTTAAAAAAATATCTTCACGTAATTCCCAGTACAGGGGTAGACAGAAGTCTAGTTTGGACTAGACCCATCTCCCACCGAAGACAGTTTTGGGACAACTTGACAGGTGGTGAGCCTGTCGTCCTCTTTATGTCCAAGCCTACGATATAATTCGAACATAAGTTTTTGAAAACCCATTAGTACGAGACTGCCATCTGGGCATCGAACTCGGGTCCAGTACTGAAAATATGCGAAAGATATAAAAAAATTAAAATTAAAGAAACATATGAAATCGGTTTATCTACATAATGCACTCAAATCCACGCTATTCTTCCTTTTTTTAATCATGCCTATCTTACCATATTATTTTCTAAAACCATTTACATGCGCAAAAAACTGATGCATGTTAGTCTTCACATATAAAATGATATCAGTGCAGTAGCACAAAACACAGTTACGAGTACGTAATAATAAAAAGCTTGTGAAGCCGCCGCGAATGGCGCCCAAACTAATTATTGGTCCTCTGGGAAAATATGTGAAAAACTAAGATTGTATAAAACAGGTACAATACTGTTTCATGCATTTTCTGTAAATATTTGAAGTGTAAAAAGTAAAATTATTAAAATTCATTGTTGAATACTTGTACACAATTCACAATAAAGTTGAAATTATGGCAATAATATATTTTAAAATCATTAATTTATTTTTATTACACTACTGGCTTGATTTCGAGAGAAATAAGTAGAACTTATGTTCAAGAAAATTAAATTAAAATAACAAAATTACGCCTCCTTTGGAATAGAAAAAACGTCTCGGTCCCGCTTTATATACAACCATATACAATCAGTCTTTGATGGAAGTAAAACCGTTTAATACAGCAGCAAAGTCATTATTAGACTCCGTTGACTTTATTAAAAATAAAGTTTCACAAAAATTAAGAACAAACTCTCGTATTCCTGTGTCAAATAATCCCGAATTTAAAGATCAATAATGGTTTGTCGTTTTACCAAAGATTTTTTTATTAGGACAACGTGACAGTAATTAGCCTATCGTCGTCTACGTGGTCGTCAAATATTAAATATCTATATGCAATTCCCAATACAGGGGTAGACAGAGGTCTAGTCTAGACAATTAAGTCCCTTCCACCCACCTTCCATCGAAAATATTTTCGGGACAAGCCAAATAACACAAATCGTACGTAAATTAAAAAAAAAGCATTGATCGAAACTTCTTTCGTTCAAACACTCCTTTATCGAAAATGATAACTGAAACAATATCTTGTCGAATTTGTCAGGCAAATATACACCTTAATTATAACATATTTTTGATAAAACAAAAATAAGAGGGACAAATATTTCTAACTGCGTCACTTATAGTTTTCATAATCCCAATAACACACTTTTCTGAAAAAATAATGACAACTGTGATGCAGAAATAATGATTTGTTAATAAAAAAATTGTTGAACCTACACTTAAAAATTTGGAATTGCTTCTAATACTTTGCACCGCCAAATTAATAATACTACTCCTATAGATGTTTCATATACCATTACGCTATATTGAAACGCGAGAAAAGTTTAAAGTGTTCATGAATTACGAAAACTCATTATTTTACGGACCATAAACCGGAGCAAAACAGTCAAATCTTTCAGAATCCAACCGCAGGGTCTGACCGCGTTACCTGTAAATATTTATGGCGGTTGCGGTGTAAGGTCGGGGGCACATAGGGCGGATCAGCATACGCTCACGATCCGCGCCGATCCTCTCACAGCTTGGCGTAAGAGATTTAGAATTTACGCGTGTGTATGTAAAACGCACTGAAAACCATCACTTTTGGAACAAGGCCTTGGATATGTACAGTCGTGTCCAGAAATACTTGTTAGGTCAGTAACCGTTGTAAATTAGAATCTCAGTTAATATTTAAATTTTAATTTAAAAAAAAAGAAAATATCTATACGCAATTCCCGATATAGGGGTAGACAGAGGTCTAGTCAAGACAATTAAGTCCCGGTGACCCATCTTTCACCGAAGATATTTTCGGGACAACGTGACAGGTGAGCCCGTCGCCGTCTTTATGTTCAAGCCAAAAGTATTTAGACATAAGCATATAATATAGTGTGTAGTGTTCTACATTACACTACTCTCTTCTCGCTGTTCTCTCTCTCTCTCTCTCCCTCTCTCTTACACATTTCTACGCTCGCCAACAGGCCTTCTGTTATCACAAGACTATCTCAAAACCCGAATCTAAGTCTATAAATCCGTTTCACTACATGCACATTGTGACTAAAATAAATATAATAAATAAAATGCAGGTTAAGTGATAGCAAGTGATTACCGATGCCTATTTCTATCCGTAACACCAGAGGACTGACACACAGACAGGAGTAGTAACATCAGCATATAATTTATATACTGATGTTCAGCGTATAAAACGCCAGCTTTAAAGGAAGTAATAAGAAAGAATAGTGTTTGAAGGGAAGAACGTAGAATAAAAATGAAACACCATTCAGCAACCATACCGAACGAAACACAGAAGCACAAATTACTACCACTTCAGGCTGTTATTTTTCAGGTGCGTGTGAGCCCGATCGACCTTGCAAATTCGTGAAGAAACCGCCATTTTACTGAACTGCATTTCCTAATAATAAACTAATACATCACAAAAATATGACTATAACCGTGTAAAGAAGCGAGCAACACATGCCAACTGGCGTTCGCTTCAAGTAGTTTCTAACTAACTTTTGTAGACCGCAAACGGAGTTCACTAAGAGATGTTTGTAATGAAATTGATTTATGGAAATTTCTCCGAGAAAACGCGTCGTCTACCAAGAGTTGACGTTAGGGGTAGTCAAAACGAGTGTATTAAGTTTTTACGATTCAAATATGATGGCAAAGGAACTTTCCGACAAGTTATGATGGGAAAGATAAAAGTAAATCAAAGTAAACACACGGAGCTGTGGAAATTCGTAGCGTACCGACTTTTGTTCGACTCAAACGTACTCATTTTACTTTAGATTTTGTAATTTGTGGATATAATTTTGAGGATGAATTAAATAGGGCCTGACCCAAAACTCATTAATTGAAATATGAAATAAATTATTACGTTTCAGCTAAAGTAATACTATAACTATTAATTGATAAAATGATTATTAAAATTAATCTCTTTGCTGATTAACATAAATCAAATTAATATTTCTTTCTTGAAAATTAAACACAACTTTTCAATTTTTCGCCAGCTCAGAGGTCCCGGGTTAGATTACCGGACGAGTCAAAGTATAAAAACACGTTCTAAACTTTTATCGGGTCTGGTTACTTTTGTTCGTGGTACCTTCATTGTTTCGGATTCCATAATACAAGTGCTTTAGCTACTTAATTTGAGATCAGAGCAATTTATGTAATATTATCTCTGTCTATGTTTATGTGTATTTATTATGTCTAAGAAGTAAAATATACTTTAATGATATTAATTATCGAACTTTATAAACAAAATTAGATATAAAAAAATTACTGCTTCTGTATAATTAACAAAACTTTAGATTTTTCGTTTTGATTTCTGAAGAAATAAATATTTTTTGAAAATCAGTGAACGACAGAATGGCTTATCTTCAGCAGTATGATTAAACTTTAAGTGTCAATAGCTTAATGGGTTTGGGTGCAGGCTGCGAAACATCGTCACGGGTTCGGGCCCGCCAAATGACTATTGTCGTAAATCACTCCAGACACATTGCAGCTTAGTTAAAGTGGTTAACACGAATACTAGTAACGTAATTTAGCACTAATAGTATTTATAACATAAATAAAATGTTCTTCTTTTGTTGAAGTTGTATACCATACCGAACATTTCACTTTCTGTGATCTAAGTTAAACGTGCACTTCACATTTATAAACATTTTCTCCTTGCAAAAATAATAATACAGACAGGTTAAATACATGCATTTTTAATATGAATATATTATAGAGGTTTATAAAATTTAGTTCTTTAAATGTACATTATCGGAGCTTATTTGTATCGTGACTGGAAGTGGTTACGAACTTTAAACTTTTAACTTTTTATCTCTTTATTTATCTGTGTCTTAGTGTCCCAGCCAAGGACACAATAAAGTAACATATAGAAATATTCGAATGTAAATAAATTTCCTCAGAGTTTATACCCACCGATATGAATTTGGAAGGTTAGAAAAAACAAATAATATCTTCGAGTCATTCCCAATACTGGAGTAGACAGAGGTCTAGTTAATTAAGTCCTTTCGACTCACATTTCACCGAAGAAATTTTTTTGGACAGAGTGACAGGTGACAATTTTTTTGGACAGAGGGCCTGTCGCCGTCTTATGTCAAAGCCAACGATATTTATCATATGTAAGTTTTAAAAAGAAACCATTGGTGCTAGCCTATCACCCAGGGAACAAACTACTCGGCTATCGTGACTTTTAACTTTAAAAACGTTACAAACGTTAATAGAAATCAGCCAATTCACTAGTCATTTCCGATATAGAAATGTTAGTATTAAACCAGTACAAATTTATCTAGTCGCATCATTATGGTATTCCTATCAAGATTTTTTTCTAAATAAGTTCGACCCCTGGCAGGATCCCATTATGGAAAAAGTTATTCACAATTTTGCAATAAGTCTCTCATCAGACAACCGCCGTTGGTCGATTAAACATCGGAATTAGCATGGGGGTTCCACATCTGAGGCCCTATAATACTTCAATATAAACAGGGAGTAAGGTTGGGAGAGGCTATTTGATTATGTGTATACCTTTTATGTATTCTTGTTTTGTATTCTATATGTTTAAGAAGTGGTTGGGTAATCGGAAATCGAATCAAACCTTTTTTCAAAAACTTATGTACTATTTAAATCGTAGGATATAAAGACAGCGACAGTATCACCACCTATCACGTTAAAATGTCATCAGTGGAAGGTGGGTCGAAAGGACTTAATTGTCTAGACCTCTGTCTACCCCTGGATTGGGAATGGCGTGAAGATATATTTTTCATACTATGAATTGCGATATTAAAACTTTATCAACTAAATTGTTTGTACCAGTCTTAATTTGCTGAGAACGTTATAAGTAACAACGTAATTATTATTTTAATATACTTAAAGTAATTTTCGAGCTTTATTCCAGTCAACGTTACAGGTTTAAGGAAATAATAAGTTTTGCTGAAACATACTTTTACGCATGAAATAACAATTCCTTGGCTTCCCTGGTAAGTTTTCTATCATGTGCAAAAATTGCTTGTCAACATTTACAGAGTAACTTGTACATTAAGTTATATTTTGTCACATATTCTTGAGCTGCCGAGGCGCATCATTAGCGCGAGCATAAATATATTTCCAAGGCCACACATCTCTAAGCAACACTTTTATTTACAAAGTATTTACAAAGCTTACGACCGTACGTAATACGAAGTTGATCAGAGGTCTGGAGATTTTTGTACTTTCGACACACATTTTAGAGGAACCTATTGAAACTAGTTAAAAGTCACGATAGCCGAGTAGTTGGGTGGTCGGAATTTCGAGTCAAGAGACCCGAGTTCGATCCCCAGGTGGCAGTACCAATGAGTTTTTCAAAAAGTTATGTACGAATTATATCGTTGGCTGGGACATAAAGACCTGTCACGTTGTTCCGAAAATATCTTCGGTGGAAGGTGGGTCAAAGGGACTTAATTGTCTAGACTAGACCTCTGTCTACCCCTGTATTCGGAATTGCGCGAAGATATTTATTTATTTATTTCTATTGAAACTACTTGACTGGAGGTGAGACTACCGCCGTTTTGGTATCTATTATTGGTGGGAACCTTCATATTAGAGACGGAACTCGAGTCTTCTTATTCTTATTCAGTAGTGTTTCACCATCTATGTTTAAACGTAGGTTTATGTTTATTTTTTATAACGTATTAGGGCAAAAACTATTGATGTCAGGCTCGCACCCCCTACAACCCTACGGTGATCCGCCATTGCCACATGATGGCAGGGCCACTGGAACTCTTTTGCACATATCTCTGGCCCTACGTGCGAAAACCACCCTTGGCAGCCCCTCTTCGGGCTCAGGAAGGCGGATACTTGACCCTCGCAGTACTAAATGAAACAGGTATGAAAATTTGGCTATGGTGGTGTCCGTATAAGAATATGCCACACCCTTTTCGTCTCGTGAGTGTCGTAAGAGGCGAATACAAGAAAAGCCTGGACAATATTATTGGCTATCGATAGATGGCGGGATAACCATCTCCAAAAAATACCAGAGCGGTGATGGGCAGGGCCTAAGGCGCAGGATGTCTGCTACTTCGATTACCAATCCGCTTGACGAGCGAGGCAGTTATGAAAACTATTGCATGGGAGAGGTCTATGTCTTATAGACACGCAATATCCAATTAAAAAAATATATATCGTAATTTGAGTAAAGAAATTAGAGTTCGATCGCCTGCAGGTAGACTCTAAAGATACGTATATAAAAAAAAACATAAATTATTACTAATATTGAAAAAACGTCGTCGCAGATGTTTTGTCTCGAAACAATACCTTATTATACTTGCGAAATTTTACTTATTAGACGTTGTGCAAAGTTGGAAACTGCGGTAAATTGTTACTTTATTTATTAATAAATAACGAAACACTTATGATATTGTCTCATGAACTTTAATTAAATTTAAGTCTCAAAATATTCGTCGATTCCGCGTGTTTGACTTAAGTGTATAAGACCTTGTTTTTCTTATAGCGAGCTTACTATCCTAGGTGACTTCCACAAATGGAAAAGCTTTAAAAATTACAATTATAACTCTGATTGGCTTGTAGAATAAAATAATAGCTGCAATAGCTATTAGAAAAAAAATATCTTCACGCACTTCCAAATACAGGGGTAGACAGAGGTCGAGTCTAGACAATTAAGTCCCTCCGACCCATCTTCCACCGAAGATATTTTCGGGACAACGTGACAGGTGGTGAGCCCGTCGCCGTCGTTATGTACAAGCCAACGATATTCGTACATAAGTTTTTGAAAAACTCATTGGTACGAGCCTACCTACTGGGGATCGAACTCGGGTCTATTAACTCGAAATTCCGACCACCCAACCACTCGGCTATCGTGACTTATAATAGTTATAAAATAATAGCTATTCTTGTTACCAATCCACGTTACTTCGATCTTCGATCTTCGTAACAATGGCAGAATTCAAAATAAATTACAATAACAATTCCAGAACAAAATAACTAAAAAACAAAAAAAAAATACAAAGTTTTAAAATGTTATAAAAAACTTTGGAGAATAAGCAGAAATTGACATAATTACGAGTACAATTTAACGCGACATATATTATTGACTTTTTTTTTAAGCTCGATATGTTTTTCATAGAGGTTCTGACTCTGTGAATGAAAAATTAAAAAGAAAACTAAGGAAATAGTTTTGCATTTTGACAGCGTCCGGCGGAATACGTGAGTTCTGATTAAAAATCTTACTGCATGCCAATGTCTCGCAACTGGACAGATTCCAAAGTCTGCTGATTAAAAACCAACCAGCCGAATGAAAAAACTTTTTTTATAACAACCGGGGCTTCACTTCCCGATTTCTCGTTAATGGAGACGAGGGTGGTGAACATTCGCAGACAGCTTTCGATATAAACGTGAGAGTTAATAAAAGATTTTCGTTGATTTTTTTTCGGACCGATGAGCGACTGGATAGATAACTTTCTTTTTTGATTTTCGTTGATTTTTTTAATATCAGTCGGACCGATGAGCGACTGGTTAGATAACTATCTTTTTTTATCCCTTAATTTTTTTTTATTTTTAGGGTAGAGAGGTCTAGACAATTAAGTCTTTTCAAATCCGCCTTTCACCGAAGCCTCTTTAGTATGATGAGCCTTTCACCACACAAATATTACACTTGCGGGACTTGAACCCGCAACGCTTGTCATAAAAGGAAGAGTAGCAACTAGCGTTTAAGCCTATATGACATTAAATATACATGATGTAACAAAATAAACTAAAGCGAAGCTCAACGAGGTCAGGATAGGACTTCAAATTTACTATTTACTTTTAGACCTCCGAAAACATTATTTTAAACCCAACTCATTTCAAAAGCTAGTAAACTAAAACCTAACTTAAACCCTTAGTTACCAAGTGGTCCCCAGAGTCCACGGAATACTCAACGTTGGCGTGACAAAAGGAATGAGGTTTCACTATTTACAATGAGTTAATACAACACAAAAGAGTATAGTATTTTTCTTATTATTTTTACCACTCCGAATGGGAAGTTTTCAAGTAAGAATTGATTAGTTACTAGTGCTATCACAAAACAATATACAGTATCCCGACCGATTTCGGCCACAGCCACTTGGACTATTGCGCGAAAAGTTGCATGCATTACTTTCTTGATTGGCTGACTTTACTTTTTTAACATCCTCTCACAATTAATTAATTTACGAACTTATCCTTACTATTTCTTCGAAAACATTAATTCATGTTTAGAACTCCAGCACAACTGTCGAGTTTTGGGAATATGGTAGAAATATAGCTGCAGGGGGTCCACCAACAAAATTTTGAATGCAGTCTATCAGTGGTCTGCAGGCGGTATAAGGAATCTCAATTTGCTTAGCGTGCTAGGGAAAGGGCTGCCTTGGAAAGCTCTGTGTTACACTGCGTGATAGAATCCGTAACAAAGTAAACGACATACCCGTAAGGATAAGCACGTTAAAGTATTAATGGGCCGTCCACATACCTCGTAGAACTAACAACCGTTAGGAAAGAAAACCTTTCAAGTGGCCACCTCGTACAGGCAAACGTAGTGTAGGAAGACTCCCTACGAAATGGAGAGACGATTTACAAAATGTGTTGGGAATTGTACGAATATAGGAGACAGAGGACTGTTCTTTGTATAAAATTTTAGAGGAGGCCTAAGTTGGCTTGCAGCAACTAAAATAGAAGAAAATACAAATTTATACAATCGACTATTTTATAAATGCTCTTATGACTTCTGTGAGGAGAAAGCTGAATAAATCAAAGAACACAAGAAAGTGGACTAAATCTCTTTGATCAGTTTTATCTCTTTATACATAAAGTACAGCAATAAGAAAAACATTATTCGCAAAGTGAGCTTTTATTTTCAGGCACTTAACATACAGTGCTTACAGAAAAAACACTCTTGAGCGAAACAAGTAACCACGAGTAGGTGAAAGGCATGGTAGTAAGTTACCTTAAAGACGAGCAACGGAGGCGTAAAGCGCGACGAGCGCTCGAGGCCCCGACTTAATGGAATAAAAACATAAAAAAACATTAAAGGGACCTTTTGTATAAGACCCGTTGGATAACACAACACTCTATCGATGTCACTGCGGCAAATTTGGACTCAAGTGACGTTTGATCGAGGCAAAAGTTCTCAAGCGGTCATATTGGAAACTTTTTAAATGTAACATGTTACGGTTCGTGATAGTACTATGTAGTTTATGTAAGCCTAACATTATTAATCTACTTTTTTATAAGATAAACTCACAAATTTTCTTGTCGCCGCATTTCATTGGGTAATCTAAGATTTTAAGACTATCAAGGAAATGAGATGAGAGAATATAAAGGTTCTTAAAAGATTTTATACTTTACACAAAATGACCGATAATTTATATGATAATTATATCAAATAAATGATAAAATCAATAATGATAAACAACATCATGAGATGATTACTTGAGCTGGAGTACTAGAATTACTCTTAAATTTCTTGCCAAAAAATAGCTGGTTTTAATTGTTTTTCTTAGACCAAGCTTTAATTGGAGGTATTAAATAACAATAGAATTGTGGTATCGGGATAAGATTATACCACTCCCTATATTCCGGCCTGTGTCATAAGAGGTGACTAGGACAAAAAAAGTCATGAATATATTGTAATATATACTTATGTATAATATATATTCGAATGTACATAATGGGAACCACTCGATGGTAGAGTAACCATCTTCAAAATTCTACAATAAAAATAAGCAGACGGCCATTAGCATCTAAGATACGAGGTGTATGGTATAGGGATCGCCAATTTGCTCACCAAGCGGGGCAAATCCTCTTTACTCCAACTTAGAATAGAACTTAATTATTGCAAAGCAACTGTATAATGCGGATGCAGTTTGATGGTGTCAATAAATACATGTAAAAATCGCACCAATGAAATGAAGGCCACAGATACCAATACTAAATACTGGAACTAAACTTACATTAAATAATTACAATGTAGAAAATAAAAAAAATAATAAAAATGTTGCTACAAATTTTAACCACACCACATACCGGTTTTTATGGTGTCACCTTCTCTGAGGTCCCACGTTCAATTCCCGGACGGATTAATGTAGAAAACCACTACTTTTGTACATTGTCTCAGGTTTCTGTCATTGTGGCACCTTCGGTGTGTCAGATTCCGTAACACAAGTGCTTTATCTACTTATTTTGGGATTCGAACAATGCATGAGATGTTGTCACTATCTATGTATGTATATATTTGTATAAAAGTGATCAATCAACGAGAGTAACGACATGGCGTTGCAGAATACCTGCGTAAAGAGATTCTAAAGTAGAGCTTATATTATTTTGATTAGTAGAGTATGTTGTGCTTCCGGGTTTAATAAAATATAAAACGAAATATATCTTCACGCCATTCTCAATACAGGGCTAGACAGAGCTCTTCGAACCACCTTCCACCGAAGGCATTTTTGGGACAATGTGACAGGTGGTGAGCCCGTCGCACAAAACAAACATACATAGGATTGAAAAAACCCATTGTTGCGATCCTGCCACCTGGGGATCAATCTCGGGTCTCTCGACTTTAATTTCGATCACCCAACCACTCGGCTATCGTAAACGATAGATATCGTTGACATAAATAAGTACGACAAGCTCTTACCTATACGTAATACGTATACGTACGTATACGTAAGAGCTCGTCACCTGTCACGTTTTCCATTTCATTAGTGAAAGGTGGATCGAAAGAATTTAATTGTTTAGATCTCTGTATACTCCGGTATTAGGAATAGCGTGAAGATATTTTTTTAAATATTTAAAATATTTTTCAAATTAAATAAAATTTAAAATTACTTTAATATTTTCCATCTAATTTCTTCTGTCTTTCATTGATTTCTTGTCCTTATAAGTGTTATCTGCGTAGTGAGTTTTTAATATCTGTAATGAAAGCTGCAAATATGATGCTGGAGTTTGCTTACACTGAGCTGGCGCGAATATGTTCGCATGTGGACATAGTGTTGAAAAAATATATTTATGTAATCCTAATAAATAATTTTGAATCTTACGAAAATTTATTTCCATAAAACATTATTATAAAATGTATAATTTATCAACATGTAAATATCACATTAGAAAATGTGACTGCATTTATATTTTTTTAATAAAGTAAAATTCAAATAGTGACACATTTATTTTTCTAAAAATGTAGTAGAATAAGAAATCGAACTCAAACAGTTCAAACCTGGCTCTGTTTATTTACTATTAATTTTCTTGGAGTCTTATGTTGTAGTGTTAAATTTGGTAGATACATAATGTACCAAATTTTAATACAAACAAAATTTTAGTATCAAATCCTTTAGCTATTTGTTTAAAGTTTAAAAGTGGAAAGAGCGGTATAGAATGTCACTCGGCACTCTTCCTTTTTATGGAATTTCTTAATTTGTGCCACATGCTGTCTCGTAGTCCCAAAAAATGTTTTTGGTGAAAGGTGGGTCGAAAGGACTTAATTGTCTAGACCTCTGTCTACCACTCTATTGAGAATGGCGGGAAGATCAATCTTAAAATTATTACGATCTGAGTTTACGCCCTCTCTTTCCGTGGTGAGGTGCGATGGAACTAAGGAATATATAAAAAAAAGACATTGGATACTACCAGATGACAAGACAACCATCTCAAAAATAATACCAGATAAACATTTTTTTGCCTTTTTTTTTATTTTTCCGCTCCGCTTGCCTCCCTGTGACCGCTTACGAGGGTTTCATTTTCCGCTGCAAAACGAACGGGGGACTATGGTGCATTAGTAAATTACTCACGTACACGCCGCCTGTACTCTTAAAACTTGGTATTTGTCGCGGGGTTTTACACCGAACTCCAAACTAATTTGTTTAATTAACATTGGCCGCTCAATGACAAGATAAGTTTGTGTTACTTCCAGTGAACAGTTTAAAGTAGCATTATAATCATTGAGGTTATTATTCAAAACTTAATATTCGATCTTTCCTGTATTTTCTCCAACAAATATTCCTCCCACTGCATGCTCTACAGCAAGTTGTCATATGGACTTTCGGTGATTTTTCTACACTTCACCTTATTCTTCTTCTTTACAGCCTATCAAAAGTTCACTGCCAACATAGGCCTCCCCCAAAGTATTTGCACAAAGAACGATCCCGTGTCACCCGCCACCTGCCATCTTGTGGGTGGCCGTCCTACATAACCACCTAAAAAAAGATTAAAAACAATCACCTACTGGCAACAAGTTGTAAGATTTTTTAACCCAAAACTTATGTTCCAGAAATCATTTAATAACAAATTCTCAAAAGCAGTTACTAAATTTTAATATATGCAATATTTATTCCGATTTTAAAGTCTAAAGTTGTCGTCAACATATTCATTTCAGAATACATTTTATACTTAGTTACAGTAAAATCTTCTCTATATTTCAGTTTTAGCATTTTATGCAGTTTACACATTTTTATGTATTTATTTAAATCATTTTACAATATAAAATTTTATTTGAATATTGAATCTTAAAAGAAACAACAAATACTAATAAACGAAACTATAACAACCATAATAGCCTAATACGTAATATGATACTGTAGGGTACAGAATGAAATAGATATACGTCGCCATAAAAATATTGTTTTGACCACTTATTTAAATATATGGATTTAGAAATTAAATTGTCAATGCTTAGAAATGTATTATAACAAAAAAAATATCTTCACGCAATTCCCAATACAGGGGTAGACAGAGGTCAAGTCTAGACAATTAAGTCCCTTTGACCCACCTTCCACCGAAGATATTTTCGGGACAACGTGACAGGTGGTGAGCCCGTCGCCGCCTTTATGTCGAAGCCATTGATGAAATTCGTACATAAGTTTTTGAAAAACTCATTGGTACTGCCACCTGGGGATGGAACTCGGCTCTCTCGACTCGAAATTCCGACCACCCAACAACTCGGCTACCGTGACTTATTTAACAAAGACTTTTGAAACTACGCTTAGATAACATAGTTGTAAACTTTGTTGACAATTAACATAAAATATTTGATAATACGAAATTTGATTTAAGAGATAAAGTTTTCTTTAAAAAAAAGGATACTGGAAATGCCAAACAACATTATTAGTACTCCGGTTAACCACTCTAACAAAGCTGCAATGCTTGTGCCTAGGACTGTTGAACTATGACGAATAGCGAGTTCGAGTCTGCGAAGTTATGTTTCTTAGTCCCCGTTTTTGGGCGGTAGGTGTAAAAAGTTAACATCTTTTGATAACAGCTCTGTAATTTTTAAATTTAAAATTAAAAACAGAAGTATTTTTACATTTTTTTTGGAATATAATATATGTGACTAAGAGCACCCACCGTACAGTATTTTCCTATCAAAAACTTCAAATTTGACATCACTTCATAAACAGTTTTGTTTGTTTTGCACTGTCACTACACAACAAGTATGGATTCAGTTAAAGAATCACTTAACGCCTTGGCAGATATGTTCCAACAGAAAATGAGTGAATTTCAGCACGGCCTCGACAGTACACCGACAACTAATACCATGTTGGGCTCAGAATTTCACAGTTTCCGGACCTTTGTGCTCTCTGCCATGAACACCTTACAGAGGCAGGTTGAATTTCTCAGCACAGAACTTGATCGACAGGAGATGCGTAGACGCCGTAAAATGATACTTTTTCATGGAGTTAGCGAGGAAAAGTCAGAAGATATAACCACCCAGGTGTGTAACATTGTACATGAACATCTCGGTGTGACTGGCTTCTCTGCTGCCTGCATCAAGTCATCTCATCGAATGGGACGTACCACCGGTAAGAAACCCAGGCCAATAGTAGTGAAGTTTTCAGATGTTGCAATCCGAGACAAGATTTGGTTCTCGAAGACTGCTCTCAAAGGTAGTGGTATAACTCAGTCAGAGTTTCTAACAAAGAGTCGTCATAGCGTGTTCATGGATGCAAGGCAGCGATTCGGTATCAGTAAGTGTTGGACAAGAGACGGCTATATTTATATTATTGCCCCAGACGGTTCACGTCACAGAGCTGAGTGCCGGGCTGACTTGGACTGCATACCTCAATCTACTGCTAAGCCTTTGTCGATAGGCACTACCAGCGTTGCCTCCAGATCCAAAAGAAACATCAAGAATAAGTAACTGATGCATTTATTTCTCATACAAAATTGTAAAGTATTCTAACCCAATCAACAACATTTAATAATAAAACATTTACTTTTAATTTTTTCTCAATGTATTGAAATAATTTTACTTATACTTTGCTCTTTGTTTTAGGATTGCATGTTAAAATTGTTTTCCACTTTCATATTTTATAACTCAACCTATTTACAATTTTTCGTCTTTCAATATATTGACAGTTTGTTAATTGCAAAGAGTATATAATCACATTACTTGTTATATTTATTTACCATTGTTTATCTGACTTAAAATATTAGATTTCATGACAATAGTGACATTTGACACTTAGCCACAGAGAAATATTTGCTGTGGATACAAAGATATAGATTAGGTAACCATAATACTACACAGATAACCATATTTATTCTTGTATGACTGTACAGAAGAAACTACTATGAAGTACTTTTTACTTTTCTGTGTCTTCCTATTATTGTTAACACTACTGTTTTTGTTGTTTTAATAATACTCTTTTTTTCTCTTTTGTTAATTTTGATTAGATAAATGTGTACTTATTGTTTAAGATTTAAGGATTTTTTTGTTTTTATTATTTTTTGGTAATTTTTGTTATTTAGGTTTTATGAAGTGAGATTTTTCCTTGCAACTGGCGGGTGGGTTCTTCAGTTCTTAAATTTTTATTTTTATATATATATATTTATTTTTGTCTATTTTGTCCATAACTCATATACTATTCACCTTTCAATGATTACTGGTAATGATATATTAGACGACAGTTTTTTTTCCTTCTGTGATTCAGACGGATTGAGCAGTAATGATAGTTTTCATAGCATCCCTTCTCTAAGCGAGACTCTAAATTCTCTCTTCTCGGGTACACTGAAAAATTTTAATGCAATTCATATAAATGCCCAGAGTATTCCTGCACATTACCCTGAAATGTTGTCCTCATTCGATAACAAAAATATACACGCAATTTTAGTATCTGAATCTTGGTTAAAACCTTGTTTAGCTTCTTCAGCTTACTCTCTTCCAGGTTATAATTTGATCCGCAACGATCGTGTTGGGCGCGCTGGTGGTGGCGTAGCGATTTATTTAAAATCACACATTCCTTTCACTGTTTTAAATTCCTCTCAAACATTGTCTCGTGCCGGCCCTGAACATCTTTTTATAGAAATTATATTTGGTCATATGAAGCTCCTTCTTGGCGTCTATTACAGTCCAAATCTAACTATTGACTATTTTTCGTCATTTGAAATTTTACTTGAACAGTACTCCTCACTGTATAGTCACACTATTATCATGGGAGATTTCAATACATGTCTTCTTAAAACGACTGTAGGTCATCTCATCTGAAATCTCTCATAAATAGCACCAACTTACACATTCTTCCACTTTCAGCGACTCACGCTTTTCCCAACTGCACCCCTTCTCTTCTTGATCTAATTCTTGTTTCTTCCATTGACCATGTTTCAATGCATGGACAATGTAATGCTTCTGCTTTTTCCTACCACGACTTGCTTTATCTATCCTATAAAATTAAGCCTCCGAAGGGTAAGCGAAGGATCCTTCTTCAGCGCAATTTTAGTAGAATGGACATTGATCGGTTAAGAGAGGATACTGCTAAAATCGACTGGTCAGTTGTTTCGAGTGCAGATACCGTTGATGAGCAGATATCAATTTTAACTCCTTAATCGAACAACTGTACAATGTACATGCTCCAATTCGTCTGGTTCGAATAAAGCATCTTCCTGCACCCTGGCTCACTCCGGATATCAAAAACTATTAGAGAAAAGAATTTGGCAAAAACTTAATACCGTATGAACCCTAATGATTCCAATCGCGAAAAATATCATAAAGTACGAAATCGCTGCAACATGGTGTGTAGAGATAGTCAACGACGCCATATCTATAAATCTGTTGTTGAGCAAATTGACTCGACTAAAGTTTGGAATTTCCTCAAATCTTTAGGAGTTGGAAAGGCAAAGCAAAATGTAGATTCTCTTAATATGGACTTAAATATGCTCAATACGCATTTCCTCACTTCCTCTATTGTAAATAATACAACGAAGCAAAACACTCTTAATCAACTTTCTGCTACATCAACTCCTGACTTTCCATCTTTTCTTTTAGCCAAGTTACTGTCAGTGATGTTAAGAAGAATATATTAGCCATTACATCTGATGCAGTTGGTTCTGACTGCATTAGTCGTAAAATGATCATCCCTATACTCGACGTCATTGCTCCTATTATCACACAAATTTTTAATCATTCCCTTGATTCCAGTCTTTTCCTACAGTTTGGAAAGACGCCTTAGTAACTCCACTTCCTAAAAATCCCATCCTCTTTAGCGGACTACCGTCCCATATCCATTCTTTCCTTTCTGTCTAAAGCACTTGAGCGCCTTATACACCAACAGCTGAGTAAATTTCTTTCTTATAATAACCTTCTGAACTCTTTCCAGTCTGGTTTCCGTCCTGGTCATAGTACGACAACTGCTCTGGTCAGAATCACTGACGACATCCGGCTGGGTATGGATAATCAACAAGTTACAGTCCTGACATTGCTTGATTTTAGTAATCCTTTCAATACTGTAGACTTTGATATTCTACTTGCTGTTTTAAGTTCTCTTAACATATCTCCTGGGGTAATTGGTTGGTTTTATAGTTACTTGCATGGACGCCGGCAGCGTATACGAATACATGACACGTTTTTTGACTGGTCTGCTGTCATTACTGGTGTTCCGCAAGGTGGCGTGTTGTCTCCTCTATTATTCTCTATTTTCATCAATTCGATTTGTTCACGTATTAATTCTTTCTACCACCTATATGCAGATGATTTACAAATTTGTTTGCAATGTAAGATAGAGGATTTACCTAACACGATTAATTTAGTTAATACAGACCTAATCAGCATCTCTAATTGGTGTAATTCGTTTGGGCTCAAAGTAAACCCTTTGAAGACCCAAGTCACTATCATTGGAGGCACTAAACTAATGTCGCGTGTAACTTTATCACAGCTTCCGCCGGTACTTTTCGAAGGGATCGTTATACCATATAGTGACAAGGTCAAAAATTTAGGCATTACTTTTGATAAAACATTATCTTGGGTACCACAAATGAGTGAGCTAAGCAGAAAGATGTTTGTCGCAATAGGTTCTCTCCGAAGATTGCGCAACATACTCCCCTTTCCTACTAAGATTGTGCTGGCTCAGTCTCTCCTCCTACCGATCCTTGATTACGCGGACACTTGTTATCTTGATCTAACCGAAGAGCAACTTAACAAACTTGAGCGGCTTCAGAATTATTGCATAAGGTTTATATTTGGGTTGCGAAAATATGACCACATCTCCGAATTTCGCCTTAAGCTCAAGTGGCTTCCAATTCGCCTTCGCAGGAATACTCATATTCTTCATCTACTTTACTGCATTCTGTTCAATCCCAATGCTCCACATTACTTGAAGGATAGATTTGAATATCTAAGTAGTTTACATTCTTTTCCACTCCGATCACAAAATAATTTTCTGCTAAGTACTCCAAAACACTCTTCTTCCTTCTATGCTAACTCTTTCACTGTAACTGCTATACGACTTTGGAATTCTCTTCCCTTTATATTAGACAATCTCAATCTCTTTCTATCTTTAGAACTAAATTAAAACTTCATTACCTATCCTTTTAATAATCTGTCGTCTATTGCTTATAGAAAATTTGTTTTCCATATAACTTCTAATCCTTTATATATAATTTCTTTGGTTTTATATCGTATATATATATGTAGTATACGTATTATTTTGTACACCCTTTCCGCTTTCTTTAGAAGAATCCTTTTCCCTAAGGTTGCCTGGAAGAGATCGCTGTTTAAGCGATAAGGCCGCCTTTTGTACTAATGTCCATTATAATTGTAATTTCTATGTCAGTCTTGGTGTACAATAAAGAATATTTTACTTTTACTTTAAACCATTAGGGTATTGCCGCTCAGGGTAAGAATTCTTAGGCCGTCATTGCTTAGACCTAAGTAATGGTGTCTTTTCGAAACGAAGATTATTTGAAACAACGTGCCTCGTGGTCAGCATATCAACGTCTTAATGTCCAAGTTGACGATACAACATACTTACATACATATATATTTACATTGATAAATACTCCTCTAGCGGGATTAGAACCCCCAATCTATTAGCTTAGAAGGCAGGGTCACTACGAAATAGGCCCTCGAGACATCAAAAAAACAAAATAATTCACTAATCTAAATTTGATTCGACACATAAAACTAAGAATTATTTATTTATATCAACTCAAAATCGCCTACTCAGCGAAAATACCTCTCCCGTAATTTATCACGAATACTTCGTTTAGCGAATTGAAGTTGAGCGACGAAATAAAATTTTAAGTTGCAGACCCGGCCGATAGTTGGAAAATTATAAAATTGGCGATAATTACAAACCGCCTTTGCCACTGACGTTTGTAGTGACATCAGCCGTCAAAGGGCGCAAGTTATTAACAGCTGACGTAATTGAAAATTGATTCACGGCGGGTTCATGTCGGGAAACTAGATTTAATAAGAGATAACAGAAAATAAGCAATATTGAGCGCCAAACGTTGAGGTTAGATTCTGGCCCTAGATAGGAGTAGCGCCTTTGTGTATACGCTTCAACTTACGATGTATTGTTATAGTAATTTAAGATCAAATAAATTTAGTTTAAAAACACAATTATGTATATTTGTTATTACTTATTTCAAAATAATTTATTTAAAAAACACATTTTGATGATATATATGAAATAATAATAATAATATTTTTTGTTATGCAATTTTATTGACTTTTAAAGCTTATTTATGCTGAACTTTTATGTGATTAAATTAATTTTTTTTCTTTAATTTTATCAAATATTTTTTGTCTTTAAGCATATTCCCATACTGGGATAGACAGAGTACAGAGGTTTAAACAATGTTCTTCTTTCGAGCCACTTTTTACCAAAGCGTATTAGGGACAATGTGACAGGCGGTGAGCCTATCGCCGTCTTATTGTTCAAACGGTTGGTACATTATAATTACATATATATTTACTTAGAAATATCTTCATATATACACAGTCAGGTCATAAGTATTGTCACACAGTAAAAACTTTTCTTTTAGAATGCTGGCCACAAAAAAGTTTATTGAATGCGAATTTCGAATTGTTCATGAAAATAAAACTACATACTTTTTAGAATTTTACTCATTTTTAAATATGGAGGGGACGCTTAAAGAAGACCGTGTTACATTTATTGCGGTTACGCGCCAATTCAAGATTTTGACATACTGAAAAATTTTATTATAACCAAAAGATTCGTTTATCGTACCATCAAACGATACAATGAAGACTCTAGTGTAGATGACAGGTCAAGAAGTGGTCGCCCTCGGTCTGTTAGGACTCCAGCAGTGATAAAAGCTGTGAAGGTTCGAATTCAAAGAAATCCCAAACGTAAGCAGAAACTGTTGGCCCTTCAGATGGGGTTAAGCAGAACCACGATGATAAGGGTGTTAAATGAAGACTTTGGGCTTCAGGCATATCGAAGAAAAACAGGACATTGTTTGAATGCTCGTCTAATGCACCTGAGACTGAAGAGATGCCGCGCTTTGTTTAAGCGGTACGCGGGAAAAAATATCGGGATATTTTTTTTTTCGGATAAAAAATTTTTTACCGTAGAAGAGAGCTACAACAAACAAACTGATAAGGTGTACGCACACAGTAGTGAAGAAGCGAGCAACCGTATTCCGCGTGTCCAACGAGGTCATTTTCCATCCTCCCTCATGGTATGGTTGGGAGTTTTTTATTGGGGCTTAACAGAGGTACATTTTTGCGAGAAAGGTGTAAACGAAAGCAGTTCTGTATCAAAATACAGTCCAGACGAACCTTGTGGAACCTGTTTCTCATACCATGTTCAATAACAGGCACTGGGTATTCCAACAAGATTCGGCGCCAGCTCATAGAGCGAAGAGCGCACAAGACTGGCAGGCCGCGCGTGATATCGACTTCATCGGGCACGAACACTGGCCCTCCTCCATCCAGATTTGAATCCGTTAGATTACAAGATATGGCAACAATTGGAGGAAAAGGCGTGCTCAAAGCCTCATCCCAACTTGGAGTCACTCGAGACATCCTTGATTAAGGCAGCCGCCGATATTGACATGGACCTCGTTCGTGCTGCGATAGACGACTGGCCGCACAGATTGAAGGCCTGTATTCAAAATCACGGAGGTCATTTTGAATAAACTTTAGTGTCATAAGAATCTATGTGTTGTTAAGTTCATTTTGGTGTATAAATAGTTACATAATGAATAAACGTGTTTTAATTATTTTAGGTTAAACATGTGACAGAATTTATGACCTGACTAGGAACATGTAACATACATGACTTGTGTAAAAAAATTCATATTCGTCACTCAAAAGTTTTCTCCCTGGGGAGATTCGAACCCGCAACACTTAGCTGCGAAGACAAAGTCACTACCATGTCAAGTTGTAATAATATGTGTCAAATAAAACAAAATATCTGGGCCTGACCTCACGAGGTGACCGCCACGTGGTTTGTTATACCGAACGAAATTATCCCCATTAGTCATTTCTGCTAATGGTAATATCCTCGTCGGGAGGTCACTGGAACTGGGACGAGACTGGCCGCTCTGAGCTCAAATGCAGAAGGCGGTCTCGGTCAATACCACCCGCATCCTCCGTCGGTTTGTCTTTCTGTTACCCTAACTCACGGCCGTCTCGTCTCTTGTGTGGAATCAATTAGATATTTATTTTATAGATTTACCATATTGCATTTTATTAATCTATAACTAAAAGTTTTATTATAACCCAAACCAAATGTAAACACAAACAAATACGTGTCAAAAGCTTTACGGTTGAGGTTGCGAATTACGAACAGGTTTCGACGGCTTTTCGACTGGTGTCGTAAATCACTCCAAATATCTTCACGCAATTCTCAATACAGGGGTAGACAGTGGTCTAGTCTAGACAATAAAGTCCTGTCGAACGACCTTCCACTGAAGATATTTTCGGGATGACGTGGCAAGTGCTGAGCCCATCGCCGTCTTTATGTCCAAGCCAACGATTTTTTGAAAAACCCATTGGTACGAGCCAGCTACCTGGGGATTGAACTCGGGTCTCTAGACTCGAAATTCCGACAACTCAACTACTCGGCTAACGAGTAAATCACTCCAGTATTGCAGCAATATGTTGTAATATATATTTTCTTTTCATTAATATTCACAATGAAACTGTATCCTGTTAAATTATAACCAATTGATATTACACTATCATAAGTAATTATTTAAAGTTTTAATATATACACACATTGCGTCCTGTAAAAGTCCACTGCTTTACCATACCTCAAGTTCTCTTTTTTAATTTCTCAATATTTTGTTAACTTTTCTACCTTTTGATCTGTTTACATTTCCTTTTGAAATTATTTGTTCTATTTATTACTATTGCAGGTATAGGTATCTGTCAATGTGTAAAAAGTTGCCTCTTTGAATTAACAGAACATTTTATATTAATCAGGTGTCTGCTCGTAATATTATCATTATAATTATGTCCATAACAGGACGTAGGTCTTGCGTACAAGAGGATTTGCCGTAATCGCAACGCTTGAAAAGCATATATAGACATCTTGTACTTAGACCATGCTGCCCGTCACTGCTCTGCCAAATTTATGTTCCGTTATTTTTTGAGATGGATATCTCGCCATCTATCAGAAGCTTATTGTTTTATTAAAGCTTTACCCTTAATCGGCTCATACGACACATGTAAAAAAGGGCGTGATAAATTTTTGCATCGCTACCAAACGACAGGACTGCAACATATTACGTATTATTATACGGAAGTAACGAAAATTATACCAAAAAATTTGTTCGACTGAGTTAGTTCCTTCTAAAACTTTTGAAGTTCTAAGTTTATATATTTGGTAGCCTTATACAATCTGGAAAGTACTTTGAAATATAATAAACTCTACGAGAATTTTCCTCTTATGATTTTCAGGGGTTCAGCTGCCCAGACCAGTCGACAAGTTCTCTCATAAATAAAGTTGTCGAGTGCCCTCATCTATACTGGGATACGACAAGACGCCCGTTTGAGCTATTATGAAAACCGAAAAGGCAAACAGATACACGAATACAAGATTGAACATCACGTACATTGCTTGCAAACATCAAAAGTTTGGAAACGCTGATCCACTTGTCGGGCAATGTACACGCAATAAGAAAGGCGACGTTTGTAAAACCTTTTCCAAAACGGGCAGTGGCAACTTTGACAAGTACAGTGTACAAACGAGACGTTCACTAGCGATTTATTTCGCCGTTGCTTTGTCATAAACTTATACGCGTCGCTTTACATACTTATGTACTATTTCGTATATGGTCTGAGTTTATTCTTCCAGAAAACTTCTGATAAATAATAGATGAGATAAAAGTCACGATAGCCGAGTGGTTGGGTGGTCGGAATTTCGAGTCAAGGGACCCGAGTACGATCCCAAGGTAACAGACCAATGAGTTTTTCACAAACTTTTGTACGAATTATTTCGTTGGCGTGGACATAAAGACGGTGACGGGCTCACCACCTGTCACGATGTCCCGAAAATATCTTCGGTGGAAGGTGGCTCAAAGGGACTTAACTGTCTAGACTAAACCTCTGTCTACCCCTGTATTGAGAATTGTGTGAAAATATTTATTTATTTTTTTATATTTCTTTGCCAGATATATTACCCGAAACATATTTTCGGGTAATATATCTGGCAAAGAAATATAAAAAAATAAATAAATATTTTCACACAATTTCTTCTGTGTATTGCGAGGGTGGTTCATTACTTTAGCATTTATATGTTATAAATGATAACACAATTGATATATAAACATCCATGATGCAAAACATATGTTAAAGGGAGACTGCTTCTGTGACTAATAGTTATCTTATTCCATACTACACTCTCATCTATTTAACGACTCGTATATCAGCATTTATGGTTAAACAAAACTATAGTTATGCGAAATTGGAGTAACGTTTGTCACCTCTTCATTTATCTACACTTGATGACTAATTTAGGTTATAAAAATTCTAGCCGATTTTTATCTAATTGCCTAAGAATTACGTACATTTAATTCTATATGTCCATTACTTCATTATATTTTTATTAACTAGTTTACTACAATACTGCATATACATATTTAAAATACTTCGCTAAAATATAACTCACTTCACTCCTATAAGAACCTATGTGGTGTGCCCATTTCTAAATTTCTAGTTTTGTCCTGGCTAAGCTAAAATTTGTCAAAATATGCCAAACTCTTGTTCAAAATATGCAATACAACAATACCCGTTAATTTATCAATATGAAGTAATTTTTTGTCCTTAATTAGAATAGTCAAATCTTTATTTATAAACAATGATATAATAAAAAGGAAAGATTTAATTTAAGTAACGGATGATCTAAAATTACTAATAAGATGTGGCAACTAAAATGTAAAAAAAATTGTCCTTAAGGAAATTGCAATCCTTTAAAAGTTTAGGGTGCATTAGTTTAATAACACACAGTTTTATTCCATTCGTGATTTTCGTGATTCTTGATTCCCATCTTAAGTTTTTTTTTATATAAAACTACACGACTATCCCTTGATTTGGTAATGCAAGAAAACCAGCAAAGGATAGAAAGTAAGCATCTGGGTTCCACTCATAATGGAGTGGTATGACATGAACACTCATTTTTATTTTAATAAGTCACGATAGCTGAGTTGTTGGGTGGTCGGAATTTCGAGTCGAGAGACCCGAGTTCGATCCCCAGGTGGCAGTACCAATGAGTTTTTCAAAACTTATCTACGAATTTCATCGTTGGCTTGGACATAAAGGCGGCGACGGGCTCACCACCTGTCACGTTGTCCCGAAAATATCTTCGGTGGAAGGTGGGTCAAAGGGACTTAATTGTCTAGACTTGACATCTGTCTACCCCTGTATTGAATGAATGAAATGAAATAATTTATTTCCAACATGACATTTTTTTTTTCCCATGACATAAATTTTGGAGTCTCCTTTTAAGCTTGACGCCTGTACCAGGAAACTCCGCCCTTCCATAACTACATAATATGACAAAACCCTTTTAGAAAATAGTACTCGTAGTTACAATTTTATTAGAAATATATATTAACAAAAGCATGCATCTGCGTGCGTGCGTGCGTGCGTGCGTGCGTGCGTGCGTGTGTGCGTGCGTGCGTGCGTGCGTGCGTGCGCGTGCGTGCGTGCGTGCGTGCGTGCGTGCGTGCGTGCGTGTGTGTGTGTGTGTGTGTGTGTGTGTGTGTGTGTGTGTGTGTGTGTGTGAAGAATATATAATTTTCTGATTGATAATAATTGACATGTTTTATAGAGACTATCAGTACAGCACCTTTGTGTCTTGACATACATAACTTTTAGTAATGCCCTTTGACCCATTTCTACTACAAGGAATCGTGTTTTGAGTGCTCCTCCCCAAATAGGAATGCAGTATGTAATTACCGATTGTACAAGGGCGACATATATTTTATTTAAAAGATTTGTTTTACAAATTGTAACTGACATATTATTTGGAACTACCTGTCTCAGATTTTTAAACATCCAAATAAATTTTCTAACTCTTACGGCCATATTTTCAACTTGAGGATACCATGACAAATTTTGATCAATGATTATACCAAGATGTTTTGTTTGGGCGACTTTGCTTATAGTAGCGCAACTACAATGGGCATTGTTTATTAAATTACATGTGTGTATTCTTATATAAAAATCTTTATCTGGTTGTGAATTATTTTGTATACTGTAACAAATGTATTTAGTTTTAGATGTGTTTAATGTTAAAAGATTATTCTCTAGCCATTTAGCAATATCTGTCATACCTTCTTCAACATTTCGCTTTAATATTTCCCAAGTTGGTGCAGAGAAGACCAGAGCGGTATCATCAGCGTAGGACAGAATCTGAGCATTGTTGATGTTCATGTTGCAGAGGTCATTTATATATATTAAAAATAATGTAGGTCCTAGGACACTGCCTTGGGGAATGCCGCACGTTACGCTAACCTCCTCACTGATATCTTTTTCTAATTTAGTTTTTTGGGTTCTGTTGGTAAGATAGTCTTTGAAAATTGAAAGCTGATTATCTTGTATTCCGATATTTTCTAATTTACGTATCAGTATAGGTAGCGAGACGGTATCGAATGCTTTTTTTAAATCTAGGAAGACAGACAAACATTTTTTTTTATTATCTAGATTATTTATAATTAAAGAGCTCAAGGATTGTATAGCATCTTCTGTTGAAATTCCTTGTCTGAAGCCAAATTGAGACGAGGATATTATTTTAAAAGTGTTAAGGTATTTTATCAATCTGACCTTAAGTAACTTTTCTAATATTTTCGATAAAACTGGTAAAATTGATATAGGCCTGTAATTGGTTATATCGTTCTTGTTCCCGCCCTTGTACACCGGTGTAATTATGGACTTTTTTAATAAGTTTGGAAATATGCCTGTTTTGAAGCAAAGATTAGCTAAATGCGTAATAATAGGTGTAACTTCTTGTATAGCAAATTTAAGGTATCTCGTGTATTGGGAATTGCGTGAAGATATAACAATATGTTGTTGTCATTCTACAAAACATTATTATAGTTTTTTGTTTAGTGGACACTTATTTTTAATTTTGAATATACGTATAATGATTAAATTAAAGAGAAAAACGTATACGTATAATACTTGGTACTCAAAGGGTTTATTTGAGACAATAAATAAATTAATAAATATCTTCACGCAATTCACAATACAGAGGTAGACAGAGGTCTAGTCTAGACAATTAAGTCCCTTGTACCCACCTTTCATCGAAGTTATTTTGAGACTATATCTTCAAATATTTCAGCCAAAAATATTTTTGTAAATTAAATGGGAGGATGATTTATTTTGTGTAAAGCTTTCAGTTTCTATTTATTTTCTATTAAAGGATTTTGTAAGAAAATTATAAATCCTTAACTGTTGATGAGGTTACAAAAATAAATATAAATAAATAAATATCTTGACGCCATTCCCGATACAGAGGTAGACAGAGGTGTTGACAATTAAGTCCTTTCGACCCACCGAAGATATTTTTAGGACAACGTGACAAGTGGTGAGCCCTTCCGTAATAGAGCCGGTTAGGCGTAATAAAGTTACCAAAACCAAAAGTAGAAGCTCGTATATCTCCTTATATGTGTTTGGCTGATTATCGAAAAATTTTTAAGTGAAGCCATATACCTTTATATATACTTTATGTATAGTAAAATAAACAGATGAAGCTTTTGCTCTAAATACTTTTAGATAATAGCTAAAAGTTGCTTCACTGGTAAAGAGAGAGAGAGAGTGAGAGAGAGAGAGAGAGAGAGAGAGAGAAGTCTGCTCAATGTAGCCCTTAGTTTAAGTTGTACACAATAATAAATAAATAAAATAAAATGAAATATCTTTCACGCAATTTCTAACAGGGGTAGACAGAGGTCTAAGTAGTTAACTAGACAGAAGTTAAGTCCCTTTGACCCACCCAAGATATTTTCGGGACAACGTGACTGGTGGTGAGCCCGCCGCCGTTTATTTTATAAATGTATAATGAATGAATAAATAAAAAAATAGCTAGACAACAATTAAATTTTGTTTGCTATTTGCGATGACTTCTCTTACTGCGTAGAGATTATAGGTAACGAAAAATATAGAGAGCCGATAGCTCAGCTTATTAGCAGCCTCCCACCTTCAGTAACTGTACTTAGACGTCGACTAATCAGGACCCCCAGGTAATTCCACCGCCAGCCTTGCACCCGCTCTGATTGGATATCGATCTCGGCTCGTACCTTGAAGACCGCTCTAATTATAGTTATTGATGGACGACTTAGAAAATGTCGCTCTCTATAAAATTCAAATACCCAAATAAATAAAAACAACATCATGTACATTGCTCTGATCCCAAAGTGATTAGCTGAAGAACTCATGTTATGGAATACGAAACATCAAAGGTACTACAAAGAAACAGAGCTGAGAGAATACAGAAAAAAATATTTCTACATTGACCCGATCGGGATTCGAAGCCGGTTCGTCAGTGCTGGTGTTTCCATGAAAACCGGTGTATACGACACTAGTCCTCGGATGTCGTCAAATAGATCATTTCGATGTTTCTTACGGAGTTTCTTTCGCCGATTTCTTCTCCATCAAAGTGACCTCTTTATGAATTTGATGTATTAGTTTTATAATTCAAGGTTTTAATATATTTTTCTTTCTTAATATGTTGATTTGTTATTTTTTAAGTTTATAATAACTTTACTTTTGGCTCACAATATTTGCATGTAGTCTTTAGACCCAACCACTTGTCTATCGTGACTGTAAAGTAATAAAATTTTAAATTCTAGTAAAATTCTAAAAAACCCTACAATTTTAACCGTCACCATTTGCTCCAGGCGGTTGTTATTTAACTCTTAGTTAAAAGTAAGCAAACAATCTGGCAGTTATCCGATTAGAGAACGAAAGCATGTATAAATAGCAGGGGAGCACTTAGCTTCTCCTTGCATAAGTTACGCGTTGATCGTTGTTTGTTGTGAAAACTTGTTATACATTTATTAGGGTGTTATTATAACTATAAAAGTTTATGTTATTTATTTTTGTGAATAAAAAAATCGTGTGTAACACACAACTTCAAGGCCATTTTAATGTTAATAATAAGCTATAAATACCAAGTCCGGCCAAATGTTGTGTTACAACTGAAAATGCATTTTTAATGAAGTAATGCAATATTTTTAAAATGTATCTCTACATATTTTTCAGTCTCAGCAAAATATAAAAAAGTATTATATTCAAAATGCCTCCTTTGGCTTATATACAGGACTTTAATCTGTTTGGCCACGAATCTATGGATTTGCAGCCTGTTTCCATGGAAAATTTCGCCACTGCTTGCTCCAAAGATTTTTTCAGAGACTCAATGTCACCGTGTCGTTTAGTGCAGGCCATGTCTGCTAAAACTTACCATAATTTTAAGTCTAAATGGTTGAAGTCTGGGCTAGGTAAGGGTTATTGTTCAGCTCTCATAAAGTCCGGAACGTTTGTTTCAATACAGGCTTCGTTAGTTCGTGTCTTGTGATCAGGTGCAGAATCTTGCAAGAAGATCCACAGTATATTTTTAAAAAGTGTATTGCTGAGAGGTTTCACAACATGATCCAATACTATGTCTAGATACACTTTGGCTAAGGTTTTCACTCCTTTTTCACGAAAATTTAGTTTTGTGACTACTTGATAAAACACTCCCTAACAAACCATCACTGACGTAGGTTGATGACCACGTTGTGCCTTTCCGACCACTTGAGCAGCTTCTTTAGAACTATAACACTTAACCATTATTTTTATTGTAGTGTTCGTATCGCAACAAAAGGCGTTGTGATCGATCGAATTGTAAACATCGATTTAGGGCATGTCCTGTATATAGACAATAAGCATCGAGCTGCATGTCTTGTTTTATAATACGCGACACGACACTGCGACTATAAATATCAAATAATATTCGACACAACACGACGCGCGAATCCCAGCGGGGTCTTTATTACACGGGTTAAGATTTTTTGTTTTACGAAGCACCACGAGGTTTAGACGAATTCTGGCTTTAACAGTATTTTAGTTCTAACAGTATGCAGCCTTCCACCTTCAGTAACTGTACTTAGACGTCGACTAATCAGGACCCCAGGTAATTCCACCGCCAGCCTTGCACCCGCTCTGATTGGATATCGATCTCGGCTCGTACCTTGAAGACCGTTCTAATTATAGTTATTGATGGACGACTTAGAAAATGTCGCTCTCTGTAAATTCAAATACCCAAATAAATAAAACAACATCATGTACATTGCTCTGATCCCAAAGTGATTAGCTGAAGAACTCATGTTATGGAATACGAAACATCAAAGGTACTACAAAGAAACAGAGCTGAGAGAATACAGAAAAAAATATTTCTACATTGACCCAATCGGGATTCGAAGCCGGTTCGTCAGTGCTGGTGTTTCCATGAAAACCGGTGTATACGACACTAGTCCTCGGATGTCGTCAAATAGATCATTTCGATGTTTCTTACGGAGTTCCTTTCGCCGATTTCTTCTCCATCAAAGTGACCTCTTTATGGAGTTGATGTATTAGTTTTATAATTCAAGGTTTTAATATATTGTTCTTTCTTAATATGTTGATTTGTTATTTTTTAAGTTTATAATAACTTTACTTTTGGCTCACAATATTTGCATGTAGTCTTTAGACCCAACCACTTGTCTATCGTGAGTGTAAAGTAATAAAATTTTAAATTCTAGTAAAATTCTAAAAAACCCTACAATTTTAACCGTCACCATTTGCTCCAGGCGGTTGTTATTTAACTCTTAGTTAAAAGTAAGCAAACAATCTGGCAGTTATCCGATTAGAGAACTAAAGCATGTATAAATAGACACACATTCACATTATTAATTTCTATGTTGTCAGGGTATTTCCTTCTTCGTGGCGTAAAGCATTTGTTATCCTCTCCTAAAGTTGTAAACCCTCTCAACTCAACAATTATAGACCTATTTCTATTCTACCATTTCTATCTAAACTTTGAATCTATCGTGCACAAGCAAGTGTCTACTTTTATTTTATAAAAATAATATTCTCAGTGAATTTCAATCGGGTTTTCGCCCTGGTCACAGTACAACCACTGCACTTCTCAAAGTTACAGAGGACATTCGAGAGGCTATGGAGAATAGAAAGGTCACTGTGCTTGTCCTTATTGACTTCTCTAATGCGTTCAACATGGTTGACCACGGCATTCTCCTTGCCATGCTCCATAAGCTCAATTTCTCCTTGGTTCGTGAATGGTTTTCTTCCTACCTCTGTGACCGTCAACAGGCTGTTAAACTAGGGAAATGATGTATCTGACTGGCATCTGCTCCTGTCTGGCGTACCCCAGGGTGGAATCTTGTCACCATTACTATTCTCCATCTTTATTAATTTCTCTTCTCACCTTAGTTGCTCTTACCATTTATATGCTGATGATCTGCAAATCTACACTCACGCAGACGCCCATAATATAAACGAAGCAGTTGAGAAAATCAATACAGATTTATTAAATTTATGTAGGTGGTCTGGTAGGTTTGGCATACAAGTCAATCCTAATAAATGTCAAGCAATAATATTGGGGAGTATTCGACAACTTTCAAAGATCAATAGTACTTGTATCTCACCTGTCACGATTGATGGGTCTACTATACCATACACACCACACGTAAAAAACCTAGGTATTTACTTTGACTCAAACTTAAATTGGTCTACCCATATACAAAAATAAGCGGTTCAATCATCTCAAAACTGAGTGTTTTGAATCGACTCAGAAACTTTCTCCCGGTCAAGGTAAAGGTAACTCTGGTGCAATCTCTTATTCTGCCCATTATAGATTATGCTGATGTGTGTTATACTGATCTTAACGAGAATCAATTAGATAAGCTGGACCGCCTAGTTAACAACTGTATCCGTTTTATCTTTTGTCTTCGTAAATTTGATCATGTTTCTTCATTCCGTTGTCAGCTTAAATGGCTTCCTATTCGAGAACGAAGACATACAAGGATACTACTAACAGTTTTCTCAATTTTATTCGATAATCTTTATCCAGATTATCTGAAACATAAGTTACAATTCCTGAGTGATATGCATAACTGACACCTTCGTTCTTCACAGAATTTGACTCTCTATTCCCTTCACCGTTCCGGTTTCATTTCTTCGTCGTTTGCTATACAAGCTGCGCGTCTATGGAATGCCCTGCCAGAAAAGTTAAGACAGCTCCTGTAATAAAACCACATTTAAAAAGAACATTAAGGCTCATTTTCTGCAAAATTTTAAAATGTGATTTGTCGTCATCATTAACATCTTAATTATAATCTTTTGTTTTGTAGTTATATGTTTTTATTTTGTATATTTGTATTTGTTTGTGTATGTATATGTTGTATATATACATGTCTGTGTGTATGTACGTATAAATATTTTTGGATGTTTGTGTATGTATATATGTATTTATGTGAATGTAGGTATTGCGCTTTTATATATAGATATTAACATAGCGTTATATTTTTACACAATATATTTTTTTATTGTACGTAACCGCCTTTATCGTTTTCTCACTCCCTAAGGTTGACAGGTAGAGAATGCTCTTAGCATTATGTCCGCCTTTGATCTTACATTATGGTAATGTTCAATAAAGAATAAATAAATAAATAAATAAATAAATAGCAGGGGAGCACTTAGCTTCTCCTTGCATAAGTTACGCGTTTATCGTTGTTTGTTGTGAAAACTTGTTATACATTTATTAGGGTGTTATTATAACTCACAAGGAGTCACGATAGCCGAGTTGTTGGGTGGTCGGAATTTCGAGTCGAGAGACCCGAGTTCGATCCCCAGGTGGCAGTACCAATGAGTTTTTCAAAAACTTATGTACTAATTTCATCGTTGGCTTGGACATAAAGGCGGCGACGGGCTCACCACCTGTGTCACGTTGTCCCGAAAATATCTTCGGTGGAAGGTGGGTCAAAGGGACTTAATTGTCTAGACTTGACCTCTGTCTACCCCTGTATTGGGAATTGCGTGAAGATATTTTTTTTTTTGTTATTATAACTATAAAAGTTTATGTTATTTATTTTTGTGAATAAAAAAATCGTGTGTAACACACAACTTCAAGGCCATTTTAATGTTAATAATAAGCTATAAATACCAAGTCCGGCCAAATGTTGTGTTACAACTGAAAATGCATTTTTAATGAAGTAATGCAATATTTTTAAAATGTATCCCTACATATTTTTCAGTCTCAGAAAAATATAAAAAAAGTATTATATTCAAAATGCCTCCTTTGGCTTATATACAGGACTTTAATCTGTTTGGCCACGAATCTATGGATTTGCAGCCTGTTTCCATGGAAAATTTCGCCACTGCTTGCTCCAAAGATTTTTTCAGAGACTCAATGTCACCGTGTCGTTTAGTGCAGGCCATGTCTGCTAAAACTTACCATAATTTTAAGTCTAAATGGTTGAAGTCTGGGCTAGGTAAGGGTTATTGTTCAGCTCTCATAAAGTCCGGAACGTTTGTTTCAATACAGGCTTCGTTAGTTCGTGTCTTGTGATCAGGTGCAGAATCTTGCAAGAAGGTCCACAGTATATTTTTAAAAAGTGTATTGCTGAGAGGTTTCACAACATGATCCAATACTATGTCTAGATACACTTTGGCTAAGGTTTTCACTCCTTTTTCACGAAAATTTAGTTTTGTGACTACTTGATAAAACACTCCCTAACAAACCATCACTGACGTAGGTTGATGACCACGTTGTGCCTTTCCGACCACTTGAGCAGCTTCTTTAGAACTATAACACTTAACCATTATTTTTATTGTAGTGTTCGTATCGCAACAAAAGGCGTTGTGATCGATCGAATTGTAAACATCGATTTAGGGCATGTCCTGTATATAGACAATAAGCATCGAGCTGCATGTCTTGTTTTATAATACACGACACTGTGACTATAAATATCAAATAATATTCGACACGACACGACGCACGAATCCCAGCGGGGTCTTTATTACACGGGTTAAGATTTTTTGTTTTACGAAGCACCACGAGGTTTAGACGAATTCTGGCTTTAACAGTATTTTAGTTCTAACAGCATGCAGCCCGCCCGATCTTTTCTGATCTTCGACAGAGGAAGTGTTTTTGTATCTGGTGCTAGTACGAAATACGAACATACGGCTGATAGCAAGCTTTTGAAGTGCCCGTGACCAACGGCTGGCTACATACCTATTTTGTGCAATGCTATCACTGCAATTCTATTTTCTTTAACACCCTATTCCATATTGTAATTTGATGAACAACACGAAAAAGTATGTGAAATGGCGCAAAATATAAAAAAGTTTTTAAAACAATGTGCGTGTTCCAAATTCAAAATAATTAAAAAGTTTTTATGTAAAATTATTTATGGCCAGACGAGTTAGATAGGTCGGTGGGTCTAAATATCTTGGTGACCAAGCTTCTATTTCTGAAACTAGCCTTGTGATAAAATACGAATAATAATATTATTTAATTAAAATTAAAATTTAAGAGTCACGAGAGCCGTATGTTTGGGTGATCAGAATTCGAGTCAAGAAACCCGAGTTCGATGCCCTGGTGGTAGTGGTGTACTAACAGGGGTTTTTTTTAAAGAAACTTATGTACGATTTATACCGTTGGCTTGGCCATAAAGACGGCTACGGGCTCACCACCTGTCACGTTGTCCTGAAAATATCTTCTGTGGAAGGTGGGTCGAAGGACTTAATTGTCTAGACTAGACCTCTGTCTACCCCTGCATTGGGAGTTGCGTGAAGCTATTATTATTACTTATAATTAAAATTTAAGAGTTGCTAGAGCCGTGTGGTTAGGTAATCAGAATTCGAGTCAAGAAACCCAAGCTGATCCCCAGGTGGTAGGGTCGTGGCACCAATGTTTTTTCTAAACCTTTGAAGGGTTTATATCGTTGGCCTGGAAATAAATACTGCAACAGGCCCACCACCTGTTTCGTTGTCCCAAAAATGTTTTCAGTGGAAGGTGGGTTGAAAGGCATTAATTGTCTAAACCTCTTTTTGCCCCAGTATTGGGAATGACGTGAAGATACCTTTTTTATTTCTTACGTGTGATACCTAGATAAACTTGAAAGGACAAACACTACTTAAATACAAAAATCGGGTACCAGATACCAATGTATCTTATATACATACATGTACATCTCGGCCTGTTAAGGTCCACTGCAGGTCATAAGCCTCTCCTATAGGGAGGATTTGCTGTAATCGCCACGCTTGGCAAGCAAATTGGCGATCGCATTACCAGACCACTCGCACCTCAGAGGCTGCTACCCATCTTCAGTCTAATAATTTTGGTCTGATATTTTCCGAGATGGTTATCCCGCCATCTATCAGTTACCATAACGATATTCAAGGCTGTTTCCCTTAGTCTCCTCTTACGACATCCTTGGGAAGAAGGGAAGTGGTTATATTCTTACGCCGTTACCATACGGTATCTTATAGACAACATAATCTTATATGAACATAAGATCTGAAAAAAATATTAGAATATCTCGAACGTCTATTATGTTATGATAAATATCAGCTGCTCCGAACAATCGTGACAATAAAAGTTAAAGGCATGTGATACGACGACGTAAAAAATCATAATTGAGGACTGGAAGTGAGTAGGGTTCGCCGAGCATTTTTATTTCTTATGAATCACAGGAAAACTTTTGCTACCTACCATCAGGAATGATGGTTGAAAATGTAAAACAAAGATAAGAAAGATAAGACTAAACAAATGATTCAAAATAAAAGTCAAGTCACGATGGCTGAGTACGATCCTCAGGTGATAGGTTTTTACCAATGGTTTTTTAATGAACTTATTTACCATTTATATAGCTTTGACAGAAAGATGGCGTCAGATTCACCACCACGTTGTCTCAAAAATGTCTTCGGTGAAAGGTGGGTCGAAAGCACTTGCCAAGCGTGGCGATTATGGAAAATTCTGTTATAGTTAGAACTCTGGTGTATAAAGTAAAACATAAAGTACAAATAAAGTATAAAAAAGTTCCAAACAAAACGTAATAAAGTTCCTAACGTACAAGATAAAAGACTATAAAAGTTTTTATCTGCAGTCAGAAATATATTACAATATGACTACTACTAAGACAAAATTACAAAAGTACAAAAGACTTATCTGGATTATGTCAAACCATAAAACATAACGTAAAGTCGGTAGACAATCACTTTTATATGCATGCAGTAACATTAACTGCGATCAAGATAGTTCAATCTTTCTGTAAATAATACAGTGGTAATCTTTTAAAGTGAAGAAGAATAATACGATTGCTTGTAGAGTTATCTTTATGCATTCACATTTTTAAGCGAACCATAACCAATACCTCAGTATCGCAAATATTATACGGTACTAATTAATACAAGGGAAAGATCAGGTTGTGTAAGGAATAAGACATTAGTTCTCTTTATGAGTCAGTTTGCAATTGAGTTTTTTTCGAACTCCTGTTGACTTGTACAACTTATTAACTCTCACTGCGTCCCAGGTAAGGAAGAGAATATTGGGAATATTTAGAGTGAAAGAGCAGCATGTGAATTCTCTCTCTCAAATACTTTTAAGATGTTTTAGTAAGTAAATCAAGAAAACTCCATGTGAGTTGGCAGCCTTATCACGTCTTTTACATTTTAACATAGATTATTTTAAAAGTGCTTAATTACGAATGAATAAAACACAAATGAGGTGAAACAAGTCTTAAGATTCATGGTTTCTGTAATTTCGTTAACTTCTGTAATTTGGGAGGTATATATCAATGTAGACTCTAATAATGACATTAAAATAAAAAGAAGTAATAATATTTGTAATAATCTTCAAATAATCGAGTCAAACTTACCTTAATATTAATATGTAAGGAGTTGGCTGAGCCGTTATCATATTGAGAGTCCTTAATTGTAATTATACATTTTATACATAAAATTTAGGAGTTAAATTAGGAGAAGTGGAAGCGTAGTAGTCAGGGCGTTAGATTCAGTTGCGATCCAGGTTCAATCATCGGGGGTCGGCGCTACAAATATTGTTCAAATCAATTTTAAGTGTTTTACTACAAAAAATCATCGTGAACCCTACCCGAGAAATAGGAATAGATATCTTCTTATTTTTGCTTCTATCAAAATTTACTCACTAATGAAAACACGTGTCTTAAAGCGATTCCATCTCCACACTGTTTGCATAAGCTACGCGCTCTGCGATGTTTAATGTAAAACCTTGTTTTCTATTTACTTACTCGCAGATTTGATTAAAACTAAGACTGTCTAAAGCTAACTTTGGATTGTCGCTTAATGTTTTTTTTTATACAAAAGGGAGGCAAATGGAATGTGTTGGAAGAGTTTAAAATAATATTTTACATGATATTTCTACTTTTTCCACATGAAAACGGCTCACTGGTGCCGGTAATTTTTTACCTATTATGTGATAAATGATATTTATTAATTAATAGTTTATTGAAAATACACATACATAGGATGTGACCTTTGGTCCCTATTGTTTAGTGGTTTAAAGGTTTTCTTCAGCCATAAAATGCGGCAATGCTGACATCACTAAAGACGCTGCAGAGTGTACTATTAGCATACTTGCTATGTGTTTTTGTAATAAAATTGAAATACAAAATAAAAAATATGAAATAAAACCTTATCAGATCCCATTTTGCAGAATAAATGAGATATTAAACTTACTATCGCATATGTAACTGTCTCCTACATTCAGGCAACCGAGACGATGTGAACGTCTTATTATAATAGCTTTCAGCAGAAAATTGAAAGCCAAATGAAAACATTTTTAAAAACATCTTACAAATAGGTACACGAATGGTTGAGTGATCGAAATTAGTTAATTAAAAGTTAAAAAACCCGAGTTCGATCCTCAGGTGGTAGGTTTTTACCAATGGGGTTTTTCAAAAATTATGTACGTTTTATGTTATTGGCTTAGACATAAAGGCAGCGACAGAATCACCACCTGCCCATTTGTCCTTCGGTGAAAGGTGGGTGGAAAGGATTTTATTTTCTACCTCAGTAATGGGAACAGGGTGAAGATATATTTATTATATTATTTTAGAAAAATACTTTACCTTGTTTCAAAACGTTAACAAGGGCCTTATAAAATCAATATTCGTCATTAATTTTCAAGGTACCCAAATAAATACAATTTATATCTTTTTACTATTATGTATTACTATAACTCACAAGATGGTTATGTATCGTGTATGCATTGACAAACTTTATTCACTTCATATAGAAATCATTCATGGACGTTTGACGACATTAATAATACATTAAAAGTGTAGTAATAAATAAAATTGAAGTGTCAGTTAGAATTCGAAGAATTGGAAAGCACAATATAAATAATTATATTAGACCCTTACTTATATAATATTCTATTACCATAAGTAAGGGAATAATTTATTTTTCACAACTAAGAATACGAGTTACATATACTTACGAGCCCTACAATTCTATTTAAGATACAAAATGAAGTAAAGATAGTTTATACCCGTAATGTCTTCTTCGCATTTCTCCTGGCAATAATAAAAATCATATCGAATGAGCATAATAATGCTTCCGGTTCAAAAAGTTTTTATGTTCAGGTATAAATAAATATCTTCACGCAATTGCCAATACAGGGGTAGGCAGAGGTCTAGTCTAGACAATTAAGTCCCATCGACCCACCTTCCACCGAAGACATTTACGGGACAACGTGACAGGTGGTGAGCCCGTCGCCGTCTTTATGTCCAAGCCAACGATATAATCTGTACATAAGTTTTTTTTAAAAACTTATACGTACGAGACCGACACCTGGGCATCAAACTCGGAGTCAAGAGAGACTCGAAATTCCGACCACCAACCACTCGGCTATCGTGACTTGTTCAAGTAGAATATAATTTATATATATTAATCTTAGTTATAAAAAGTTTATGTAACAAATTTAAGTGACAAACATCTAAACATTTTATCACCCTAATATAGAAATTATCACATTTATAATATCAGTTAGATCGGCTACTTCACAAGATGAGGAGTAATGTGGAAAAAATTCAATATTTTAGTAATATGGTCATAATATTTTGTCAGGTTACAGATACATATATAGTTTTATTTATTAAAATATTGAGCATTATTTATGTAGGTCCCATAATTTACTTATCAATTTAAACAAATTTTTAAGAATATATCAAACAAAATCTAGGTTCAATTTTAAGGACGTGTTTTGATGGTTTGGCCACGTTGAGCGAACGAATGACGACCGTATGGTCAATAATATATATAGTGCAAAAGTAAATATTAAAAGGTTTTGAGGTATGTGAGAAAATTGCTCAAAGAGGGGAGGGTCAAGAGTACTCAGATATCTAGACTTGCATACATGCACGAACAACAAAAAAAATTTGAATCTGAAAGAAGCAAAACATTGTTAGGATCTTGATACTTGGCAATCTATTATCTCTCGCTACCCCATCAGGGACCAGACGGCGTGAAGATAAATATAAAATGTAAACAACTGCGCTCGATGTAAACACATTTAACCCATAAATATAAACAAAAATCTCGCTTCGATTAAAAATATGGCCATACGATATAGAAATAGTCGCCTCTACAGGCTGTTCAGGTACCTGAATAGGACACCGCTGGGGCGTGAAGTGCACCGGCTCGTGTGCGGCCCCCTGGCCACATGGTTAGCTACAACGTGACCGCGTGCGCGTGAAAATCTGCTTGAAAGACTTGGGAATGCATCGAGTCGATTAATCACATGAGTGAAAGACTGACCTCTTTTAACTGCCTATTAAAAGAGTTTATGGTGTAAACTTTCAACTGATTGGATGGTTGATTATACTCAACAGTGTTAGCTAGCTAGTGCAAAAGACTTTTTTAAACTTGTGATCGTTTCTATTTGTACGATTGTGACACTTAATGTAGACAGTTAAATTGCATAATTGATCATTTCCGTGAACGAGTGGCATGCACGCCGGTTTACAAGGTGTCGCCCGCTTTGACATGCCGGATTGATTCTAGATTGATTCTAGGACGCGCAATTGATGTAGAAATATCACCTTTTCTGAATTGTATCAGGGCTGGGAATTTTTGGTAACTTTATCGTTTCCTAACTAATTTCTTAACAAAAGCAACTTACTTTGCCATTTTTTCGATGTATATATTTATTTATTATCATGCAGAAGGGTAACATAAAAGAGGTAAATTTATTTTCTGCCTAGGAGTTATCTGAGTCAGTGCCTATTTCTGCCGCGAAATGGCAGCGTAACGACTGTTGTGTTCCAGCTTGGAGAGTAATGAGAGCCAAAGGCACTGGCAATGAGGCATTCCAGCTTAGTTCGAGGGTGACAATACATCTATAACCTCTTGTTGAATTTGTTCGCTGGGTTCATGGCAAGGGACTTATACGATCCGCAATAAATGGACTGATAGCTAATAACATTAAAAGGAATAAAAATATATTATTACGAACTTTCTTAGTATTTCTGTATTCCCAATCATAAAAATTATTATTTAAAGTTTTTAACATAAAACATTAATAAAGCAATTACAACAAATTAATAAACATTAATTCCATAAAACAATAATTTTCAAAACAATTATTATAGCAATTATTGTGTTATCAATTATTTGATAACACAATAATTGCTATAGTACCTTCTTGTACAATCATGTAAAGGGTAGTAAAGAAAATAAATTTTATATTATCTTATTACTTTATCTTTTATATAATCTTACTTAACAGCCTGTAAAAGTCCAATGCAGACCACATACTCGTACCTCAGCCATAAGGAGGAATTGAATTTGGGGAAGAAGGGTTCTCGAGTGGCAACCTCTTACAAGCAAACACAGTGTAGGACGACGTCCTCATGGAGGGCCCAAGATGGAGTAACGATCTGCATAATGTTATAATGAATACATGTATGCAAGTGGCATAGAACCTCTTTTATGAAAATCTGTGGGAGAGACCTATGTTCAGCCTGCTTATATATAGTTTGGTATTTTTCAAGATAGTATTCCATGGACATATAGATCTATTTATTGTTTACGATTACAGTATTAAATGTTTCTTATGATACTTTGGGGAAGAAATGAAGTTTCTAAATATTGTCGAAACAAGAAAATACAGAAAATATGGTATCGCAATATATTTTTCAAAGCGATTGCGCGACAATAAAATTTTCCAATAATAAAATCTATAACGGCGCGAGATCAATAGGGGATCAAACACATGCTCCTTCCAACGGAGACTGCAGTACATAATAGATTTGTTACTCTCTCAAATCATATTTCCGACAATATCATTTCGTGAGTCGACGTACCATGAAATACGTCTTGAGTGACTCGGCACAAGATGCCGCTACTAAAACCGTAAGGAATGTTCCACAGCATGAGCTATAAAATAAAGACTATGAGTAGCTTTATGTTGAACATAATTCGTTCTTTGGGGCTTGTAATGAATACTGTAATATTTTAGTGTTACCAATTTTGCCTCAAATACCATTTATATATGCATTTTTTGTGTTTTGGCTAAATACATTATTATATTATTTATTTTACATATTAACTTACTTATATTAATAGAAAACTAAGGTATCAGATTTTGACCGCAGTTATACGAAAAGATGAAATTAAACGGTTAACAATAAATACTGAGTATATTTAATTGCAATAAGGAATTTCAATATATTTATTTATAGATAATTTATGTCTTTTTCACGTAAAACGTATCTTGTTAAGTGAAAAAAGCAGTTTTTCGAAATTTATGCGAGATTAATACTTGGACACTAAGAGGGGACAGACTCGCCACCAGACACGTTGCCTACTATTGCTAACTTTTAATTTTAATTATCACTAATACTAGTATTAATTAAACATTATTTAAATTAATACTAGTATTCTATAAATAAATATCTTCACAACATTCACAATACAATGGTAGACAGAGGTCTAGACAATTGTGTCGTTTCGGCCAACCTTCCTCCGAAGTCATTTTTGGGACAACGTGACAGGTTGTAAGCCCCTTAATAACTCTTTATACTGACTTTATAAAAGACTCAAAGAAATACTACACGATTGGTTCACTACTGCCTGGCCGTCGGAAAAAAATAAGATTAATTTATATTGATGGAATACTAATACTACTACTACTTATAGAATACTAATTAAGATGTCATAGTAGGCGAGTAGTTGTGTAATCGGATTTCGAGTCAATAGAACCGAGTTCGATCCTCAGGTGGCAGGGTTGTACCAATAGGTTTTTCAAAAACTTTTGTACGATTTACATCATTGGCTTGGACATAAAGAAGGCGACGGGCTCACCACCTGTCACTTTGTCCCGAATATACCATCCAGCGAAGGTGGCTCGAAGGGACTTAATTGTCTAGACTAGACCTCTTTGTACCCCTGTATTGGGAATTGCGTGAAGATATTTATTTTTATTAATCTATAGTACAAAAATCAAATCTCAATTTGGTGCACAATCCGAAACGTACTCGCCCTTTCAAAAGCGAACTTTGCGTTGTAATATTTCACCCCCTCTTCCCTCCGCTCGAATCATGGAACTTCTTTTACAGTGATTTGATGATATTGCACTTTGACGAATAGTGGAATTTCGGATGAGCCGAGTGGAAAAAAGAACGAAAACAAGATGGATGATGTCGTGCGGACGAATGGCAGAATCCGCTCTAAGCTACGAAGGGCTCTTCAGTCGTATCCGTTATCAAAAGGATAAGTGTGTATGTTGCTCGAACCCAAGGACTTGACTGCTTTGATATGATATGGAGCTTTCAGGTTGATTAAAGCGTGTTGTTATTGCTGTGTTATATTTTTTATGATTGCTGCTTTTCTAAGGCTTTTGTTTTGTAAATAAATGTGAATTTATTTTATTGGTGAACATTTTACTTATCAAAATATATTTTTCAGCTTCATGAAGATAGTATAGATAATAAAAAGTATAGATAATAATGCATATATACATAAATATACATGTATGGATATGGACAACATCACAAACATTGCTGTGATCCCAATAAAAAAAATTTTTTTCTACGTTGATCCGACCGGGAATCGAAACCGGGACCAAGAGATGGCGATACTTTGGAAAAATTGAGTCCTCTCGATCCACCTTACATTGAAGAATATCTGGGGCAACTATAACAATGCTACGCCAAATTTCATAGTGTCCAAGCAAACAATAAATAAACTTGCGTTGAAAAATATTTATATAAACATATGTATATAGAAGTCAGAGAAGAGACAGAAGAATACGATAGCCGAGTGGTTGGATGATCAGAATTCGAGTAAAATGGTCCGACTTGGATCCTCGAGGCTCGTACCAACGGTTTTTTTAACTTATGTACGATATTGGTCGTTGATTGTCGTTGGCTTGGACATAAAGATGGCGACGGGCTAACCACATATCACGTTGTCCCAAAAATGTCTTCGGTGGAAGGAGGGTCACAAGATCTTAATTGTCTAACCTCTGGCTACCCCAGTATTGGGTAAGGCGTGAAGATAATTATTTATTTTATTTAAAACCCTAGCGGAAGTCGAACACACAACCATTGGTTTTGAAGGGAGGATCACTACCAACTAGGCTATCAGTTTTTACTTTTCGGTCTTACTGTATATTGACCAATAGTATAATACCTGTTTTTGATGACTCTACTATACTGAAAACTTCTTTCAGCTAATAACACAAAGTGTATCTTCTTACAAGATGAAAAATAAAAAATATTTATAGATATATATACAACCAGTGCGTGTAGTCATTGAAGATTTTAGGAACTGAGACGTAGTACTGCACTAAGGCCGAATAAGGAAGCTCAAATTAGCTCCAGCGGCCTACGGAAAGGTCTATGCTTGGTGGCTCTCTACGTGACAGAATTCGCAACTATATACCTATCCAAATAGACTAGATAGACCTTATCCAGCGTACAAACCTAGGATAAACATAACCGACGTAGCCATATGAATATGCATGCTAAAGTAGCAATGGGGAGACCACATACCTCGCAGGGCTGACAATTATTGGGGAAGAAAGGTTCCCAAGTCAAAAAGCCATGGGCAAGCGCGGGCAAGGGCGACGACCCTGCAAGATAGAGTGACGACCTTGCGGGAGTAGATGAATGCCGGTGTCTCGGTAGCGTTTTTTGTGGAAATCTTTTGATGGAGGCCAATGTTCAACAGAGTACTTTTGATAGGCTGTAAATAACTAGTCCAGTATCCTAACTTACTTACCTGTCAGTCCCTCCGGATAGTATTTTGAAATCTTGAACCTCCATATCCCCCATGTAGTGTGAAAAATCTGAAACAATATATAAAATAAAATTACATAGTTAAGTTTTATATTTTCACTACGGAACGGTTTAAAATAAATTCGTTATTAACTATCAAAATAAAGACTACAATGTTATCTGCGTGGTTTTAATATTGTGTAATGAAGAGAGTATTATTACGTACTATGGCTCCAATTTTAAAATATGTATAAAAAGTTAATTATTCTTCTTTGTAATTAAGAAGAATTCAGGTACTAATTGTAAGCATAAACAAGGAAAATAGTTCCTCTATTTCTCAGCGCTATGACTATTAATATTATACTACAATAATACGCATTATTCATTCATTTTTAAAGCATGTAAGACATGATAGATTTTTTTTTACGTTAATGAAAATATTAAAAAAGTCACCTCACACATTACGGCATAGGTCACGGGTTCGTATCTCATTAAGTTAATATTGTAACCATCTTGTTATTCACAGGAGACTGGTGCCTATCAAAGTACAAACCAGCAATACGGGTCGTATTGCTGGTCACCAGACCGCCTCATCAACTATACAAACTATCTAAATACAAGATTGTTCGATGGATTACTAATTGATTTTTCTTTCGATAGCCTTGTAGTATTAAGTATCTTTGATGTATGAAGTAACGAAGGTAAAAGTCTTAAAAACACGATTGGCTACCGATAGGTGGCTGCATAAGTATCTATAAAATCTGGTGTCTAAAGTGCGCTGTGCCTTGAACTGCATTCTCCAATCCGCTAGAGAAGACAGAGCGACTTATTTCTTGCAGTGAACTTTTACAGGCCGTAATGATGAATGTTATTATGTCGGGATACATATTAGCTACCCAATGTATCATTATCTCAAGATCAATGGGCCTTCAGTTGGAACAAGAGCCGCCTAAATCATCGCCAAAGTAGAATCCCATCGTCAGTACGTGACAATGACAGGTAAATCACAAAACGGACATGCTAAATCTTCTTATTAAATATCGAAACGATTTTCAAGCGCTGCATGCGCTTCGCGACGAGATCTGACGCGATTTACTATGCGGATCACGACACCTCCCTTCAGCGATGGGGCGCCGGCGAGCGACAAATCACGCTTGCCACCGTGGCCGCGCGCTAAATGAATATTGACATCCAACTAGCGGTGAACGGGTTGAATTGATAATCGACTCGGCGCAGTCATCAATTCGAGTAGACAATTTTCTCAGTTGGCCCTCGCCAGATTCGGGTTGAATGAATTATCGGGCGTCGGGTCGCCTAGTGCAATGTTAATAAAATAAATAACTTCAAGCCATGTCCAACTGGGGTAGACAGAAGTGTGGAAAGTTAAGCCCTATCGATACACCTCTCACCGAAGATTTTGGGACAACGTGACAGGAGGTGAGTCTGTCGCCTTCTGTATGTCTAAACCAACAATATAAGCTTGATAAAATGGTCATGTACAAAAGTTATTCATGCATAAAAATTAATTATTAAGTTCAATGTTAATAAAATGAAATAAAATAAATATCTTTAAGCTATTCCCAACTGTTAGTCCTTTTGATCCACCTTTTACCCAGGACTTTTTTTTTAATGAAAAGGGAGGCAAACGAGCAGGTGGCTCACGTGAAAGTAACTGATTACCGCCGTCCATGAACACCCGCAATACCAGAGGCATAACAGATGCGTTGCCTCCCTTAGAGCGACCCACGTAACCGGTGGCCCACCCCCCCCATGCCACTGGTTACCTGCACTCACCAGACGAAACGCAGAAGTTTGTTAGACTTCTACTTCACGCCGATATTCTGTGAGGCCGTGGTACTTCCCCGGTCGAGCCAGCCCATTCATGCAACAACAAAAGCTGATGCGTGGCTCTACCACTGTTAACAACAGTACAGATACAAGGGTACAACGTAGTAGATGTTTTTGGGACACCGTGATCAGCCATCTTTCTTTATGCACCTTCTATTACAACGTTTGATTTTAAATATTTAACTTCTCGTGAACAAACTATAATTTATTTTATGTAGAAAATGCAAAAAGAAATCGGATAATATTTACAATCTTAACGCCGGTGTTTTGCCAACCTTGGATATAAATTTGGAAAAGGGGTTGTTGAAGAGGAAAATTAGGTAGACAGAAGTGTGAAAAGTTAAGCCCTATCGATACACCTCTCACCGAAGATTTTGGGACAACGTGACAGGAGGTGAGTCTGTCGCCTTCTGTATGTCTAAACCAACAATATAAGCTTGATAAAATGGTCATGTACAAAAGTTATTCATGCATAAAAATTAATTATTAAGTTCAATGTTAATAAAATGAAATAAAATAAATAACTTCAAGCCATGTCCAACTGGGGTAGACAGAAGTGTGAAAAGTTAAGCCCTATCGATACACCTCTCACCGAAGATTTTGGGACAACGTGACAGGAGGTGAGTCTGTCGCCTTCTGTATGTCTAAACCAACAATATAAGCTTGATAAAATGGTCATGTACAAAAGTTATTCATGCATAAAAATTAATTATTAAGTTCAATGTTAATAAAATGAAATAAAATAAATAACTTCAAGCCATGTCCAACTGGGGTAGACAGAAGTGTGAAAAGTTAAGCCCTATCGATACACCTCTCACCGAAGATTTTGGGACAACGTGACAGGAGGTGAGTCTGTCGCCTTCTGTATGTCTAAACCAACAATATAAGCTTGATAAAATGGTCATGTACAAAAGTTATTCATGCATAAAAATTAATTATTAAGTTCAATGTTAATAAAATGAAATAAAATAAATAACTTCAAGCCATGTCCAACTGGGGTAGACAGAAGTGTGAAAAGTTAAGCCCTATCGATACACCTCTCACCGAAGATTTTGGGACAACGTGACAGGAGGTGAGTCTGTCGCCTTCTGTATGTCTAAACCAACAATATAAGCTTGATAAAATGGTCATGTACAAAAGTTATTCATGCATAAAAATTAATTATTAAGTTCAATGTTAATAAAATGAAATAAAATAAATAACTTCAAGCCATGTCCAACTGGGGTAGACAGAAGTGTGAAAAGTTAAGCCCTATCGATACACCTCTCACCGAAGATTTTGGGACAACGTGACAGGAGGTGAGTCTGTCGCCTTCTGTATGTCTAAACCAACAATATAAGCTTGATAAATGGTCATGTACAAAAGTTATTCATGCATAAAAATTAATTATTAAGTTCAATGTTAATAAAATGAAATAAAATAAATAACTTCAAGCCATGTCCAACTGGGGTAGACAGAAGTGTGAAAAGTTAAGCCCTATCGATACACCTCTCACCGAAGATTTTGGGACAACGTGACAGGAGGTGAGTCTGTCGCCTTCTGTATGTCTAAACCAACAATATAAGCTTGATAAATGGTCATGTACAAAAGTTATTCATGCATAAAAATTAATTATTAAGTTCAATGTTAATAAAATGAAATAAAATAAATAACTTCAAGCCATGTCCAACTGGGGTAGACAGAAGTGTGAAAAGTTAAGCCCTATCGATACACCTCTCACCGAAGATTTTGGGACAACGTGACAGGAGGTGAGTCTGTCGCCTTCTGTATGTCTAAACCAACAATATAAGCTTGATAAATGGTCATGTACAAAAGTTATTCATGCATAAAAATTAATTATTAAGTTCAATGTTAATAAAATAAATAACTTCAAGCCATGTCCAACTGGGGTAGACAGAAGTGTGAAAAGTTAAGCCCTATCGATACACCTCTCACCGAAGATTTTGGGACAACGTGACAGGAGGTGAGTCTGTCGCCTTCTGTATGTCTAAACCAACAATATAAGCTTGATAAATGGTCATGTACAAAAGTTATTCATGCATAAAAATTAATTATTAAGTTCAATGTTAATAAAATGAAATAAAATAAATATCTTTAAGCTATTCCCAACTGTTAGTCCTTTGATCCACCTTTACCCAGGACTTTTTAATGAAAAGGGAGGCAAACGAGCAGGTGGCTCACGTGAAAGTAACTGATTACCGCCGTCCATGAACACCCGCAATACCAGAGGCATAACAGATGCGTTGCCTCCCTTAGAGCGACCCACGTAACCGGTGGCCCACACCCCCCATGCCACTGGTTACCTGCACTCACCAGACGAAACGCAGAAGTTTGTTAGACTTCTACTTCACGCCGATATTCTGTGAGGCCGTGGTACTTCCCCGGTCGAGCCAGCCCATTCATGCAACAACAAAAGCTGATGCGTGGCTCTACCACTGTTAACAACAGTACAGATACAAGGGTACAACGTAGTAGATGTTTTTGGGACACCGTGATCAGCCATCTTTCTTTATGCACCTTCTATTACAACGTTTGATTTTAAATATTTAACTTCTCGTGAACAAACTATCATTTATTTTATGTAGAAAATGCAAAAAAGAAATCGGATAATATTTACAATCTTAACGCCGGTGTTTTGCCAACCTTGGATATAAATTTGGAAAAGGGGTTGTTGAAGAGGAAAATTAGGTAGATAGAAGTGTGTCCAGTTAGTGAGGTAGACTCCGCCTACCTCACTAACTGGATACACACACACACACTTTACGGCGGTATTTTACTAAGCCGTGTTCCAGCACTGGTCTGCCGTCCCATTCTTGCAGCATCAGAAGCAGCTGCCACTTGTCTCAACTACGTAGGAATTAAATTTTAATTAAAGGCACGTAAAAAATATTCGGACAAAATTGGACCAGTAACATTAATAAAAATGCTTAAAAATAACAAAATTACGTAAAAAACATATTTGTTTCTGTCCGATACACATATTTCAGAGACAAAGCGAAAGCCTCAACATCGCTTCCACGAAATTGAAATAGATAAGAGTCATCTATCAGGCACATTTCATAATTTTGAAGTAAATAATCGTGCCTATTCAGCTAAAATGGTAGGGAGTACAGCAAGGTGGAGGGATGGGGAGGGGGAGTTAATGAACAGATTTTGTATAACTAAAAAGGGGGCTTCTAATGATATCTTATTTCGATGACTAATGGCCGTGTCAACAGACCACCTTAAGTTCCTGCCGTTTTATTTGTTTTAATTTCAAAAGATTGCGATCTTGCCGCAAATAATACTCAAAAGAAATACCGGTGTAAAATTAAAAAGGAAATTTGGATGTATAAAAAAAAGGTTCGAAAATTAAAAGAAAAATAAAATATGTATTTTATTTTATTTTATTTGAGTAGATAAAATGTTTATTTTATAAACATTTTATCTACTCAAATAAAAGTGTAATATAAAATTTTTGCTTGTTTGTTTTCTTTATGGATTTTTTTATTTTTATGTAAACACTACAAACGTCCGGTCTGAGCCTGGAATCACAGACAAGTTAATTGTGGCTGTAGATTTCAGTTTTAAGCCCTTACTTGTTTCTTCTGATTATGGATGCTCTGACATCCAACATACAGGAGGAAGCACCATGGTGTATGCTGTTTGCTGATGACATTGTGCTAGTCGGAGGAAATGCACTTAAGATCCAGAGCCAGATAATAAAAACGCACGAAAAACTTGAAAGTGTGGGATTGAAAATAAGCAGAAACAAAACCGTGACTCACATGTTCTGACAATCTTCTGTGCTTCTGTTGTGTGACTTCAGTGGTACATCCAGTTTTTCTCATATTGCTTTGGATGGTGTTTTCCTACCAGTCTCCTCCGAATACCGTTACCTTGGGTCATTGGTGCAAAGTGACGGCAATGCCGACCGGGACGTAAAGAATAGAATAAATGCGGGATGGATGAAATGGCGGCAGGTTTCGGGAATAACTTGCGATCCACGCATTCCTCTTAAACTTAAGGGCAAAGTTTACAAAACGATCATGAGACCTGTCGTATTGTACGGATCAGAGTGCTGGGCAACAAAAGTGACGGATGAAAGAAGAGTGCATGCTACAGAGGTGAGAATGTTGAGATGGATGTTTAGGGTGACTAGAAAAGATCGGATAAAGAATAAGTATATAAGGGGAAGCTTGAAAGTAGCGGCAGTGACAGAGAAAGTGAAGAGTGGTAGGTTCGCATGGTTCGGGCAAAAGAATGTAATAAATGAATGTGGATGGACGAAGAGCTATGGGGAGACAATAAAAACGATGGATGGACTGTGTGAAAGAAGAAATGAGAAAGAAAGGAGTGAGTACTGAGATTACGGGAAATAGAGAATAATGGAGGAAGAAAACATGTTGTGCCGACCCCACATAGCATGAGATAAGGGCAGGAAGAACAAGACCTCTGTCTACTCCTGTACTAGGAATGGCGTGAAGATATATAAGTAATTCACGATCGCAGCACCTAACAAATTGCACCTCAGACGCAGCTGCCCATCACAGGTCTGTCCAAGTGGTCAGTGACAAATTACATTTTAAACGGTTTTTTCGTAGTAGCTTCTTCTTTTTTCATCATTAGATACCCAAAGAAGAATGAGGACGATACATTCGTACGCCGATACTATTCAAGGTAAACTTATCAAATTATTATCAAGACTACTTTACTTTAGGTTATTACTTATAGATAGTATATTGCGTTGAATTGTTGCTGTTGTTGGTCTGAAGAAGTCTTTATCATCCACACAACGAGTCACGTTGTGCTAAAATTTACTAAGTCATTCTGAAAGTGGATTGAAAATAAGCAGAAACAAAACCGTGACTCACATGTTCTGACAATCTTCTGTGCTTCTGTTGTGTGACTTCAGTGGTACATCCAGTTTTTCTCATATTGTTTTGATGGTGTTTTCCTACCAGTCTCCTCCGAATACCGTTACCTTGGGTCATTGGTGCAAAGTGACGGCAATGCCGACCGGGACGTAAAGAATAGAATAAATGCGGGATGGATGAAATGGCGGCAGGTTTCGGGAATAACTTGCGATCCACGCATTCCTCTTAAACTTAAGGGCAAAGTTTACAAAACGATCATGAGACCTGTCGTATTGTACGGATCAGAGTGCTGGGCAACAAAAGTGACGGATGAAAGAAGAGTGCATGCTACAGAGGTGAGAATGTTGAGATGGATGTTTAGGGTGACTAGAAAAGATCGGATAAAGAATAAGTATATAAGGGGAAGCTTGAAAGTAGCGGCAGTGACAGAGAAAGTGAAGAGTGGTAGGTTCGCATGGTTCGGGCAAAAGAATGTAATAAATGAATGTGGATGGACGAAGAGCTATGGGGAGACAATAAAAACGATGGATGGACTGTGTGAAAGAAGAAATGAGAAAGAAAGGAGTGAGTACTGAGATTACGGGAAATAGAGAATAATGGAGGAAGAAAACATGTTGTGCCGACCCCACATAGCATGAGATAAGGGCAGGAAGAACAAGACCTCTGTCTACTCCTGTACTAGGAATGGCGTGAAGATATATAAGTAATTCACGATCGCAGTACCTAACAAATTGCACCTCAGACGCAGCTGCCCATCACAGGTCTGTCCAAGTGGTCAGTGACAAATTACATTTTAAACGGTTTTTTCGTAGTAGCTTCTTCTTTTTTCATCATTAGATACCCAAAGAAGAATGAGGACGATACATTCGTACGCCGATACTATTCAAGGTAAACTTATCAAATTATTATCAAGACTACTTTACTTTAGGTTATTACTTATAGATAGTATATTGCGTTGAATTGTTGCTGTTGTTGGTCTGAAGAAGTCTTTATCATCCACACAACGAGTCACGTTGTGCTAAAATTTACTAAGTCATTCTGAAAGTGGATTGAAATGTCTAAAACAAAAATTTATTTTGACTGCTCCACTCTTACAATACAGTTTATTTATAAAAGCATAAAAAAAGCATTTATTCCGTTTGGTTTGAAGTTATCGTAAAAAAAATTATAAGCTTTAGAAATTATAAGCAAAGAATTACATCGATATGGGCAACATCACATACGTTGCTCTAATCCCAAAGTAAGTAGCTGTTTTCTTTTTATAGGAAAAGGGAGGCAAACGAGCAGGTGGCTCACGTGATGGTAAGTGATTACCGCCGCCTATAAACACCCGCAATACCAGAGGCTTAATCTCGGGCTTGTGTAGCGGTGCAATCGGTGAATAAGGAAAGTTTTTAACTAGTACTATTACCACGGCACCCGTCGCTCCGAAGAACTCGGTCGAAGTTCTGAAGGTTGAGTTTACTCCCTGAAGTTCCTAGACTTTGAGACTTTGGGCGACCACACCCCCGGGATAACGTCTGTTTGCCAATTGACACGCCCGGTCGTAACAATTGTAACTGGCCAACAGCGTTCCAAGCGCGTCGGACACCCTATCCCTTTTCTTAGAAAAGGGCACCGGTGTTCGGCTCTGCGGTGTACTTGTACACTTCGGGGTATTAAGTCTCATTTCGCGGGGACATCTCTTTGTTAACAAACCCCAAACCGCTCGCTGGGCGCTGTGCTGGGCCTCCGAAAGGTTTCACCCGGCTAAGTGGTCCGCGCTGAGGGGCGGGGGGGAGTGGTCAAGCGACATAGGAACCGTATCGTTCGCACGCCTACTGAATAAGCACATACACACACACATTAGGTACACACTACACTAGTGTACAAGAATGTCGGATGAGGGGACCCACCCTCCCGCCAACCTAGGGAACCACCCGACAAGCGGCGGACAACGACGTTCGAAAGGACACTAGTGAAACGAGACCTATTCGATCCCGAAAAGTCGGTGATCCTACCTCCCCGGGACAGCAAGACCGGGATACCACGGCCGCTACCGCGCACACGCGCATCGCCCCCGACCCCCGCGTCTACTGACCGGCGATCTGAGTATCGTCAGGTGGAAGACACGGAGGTCCTACAAGGGCGACTAGCCGCAAGACGTCGCACGCCGCCGGAAATCGACGCTCCCGCGGAAAAAAGAGCGAAGACACCTGTTCGGCATGAAGACCCGCCGCAATCGCCATCCTCATCCTCCTCGTCGGAGTATTCCCCAGCCACTGAAATGCAAGTTGAAGAGGAAGGGGGACCAGCACTTTACCCGGGAGGATGGGACTCTACCGAGTACGCCGGAATTTCAATTTTAGAAAGCGAGACCGGAAATGCGGTTGCTGTACCTGACGCTAGTTGTGTAACACAACTCAGCACGGGCCCGGCAACCAGTATAAATACCGGAGAATCGGACCTCGCAAAAGTCGAGACGACTCATGATGCCCCCCCACCCCCTCCTGCAAACCTCCGTAGTGGGGTCAGCGTACAGAGGGGGGTCGCCTCGGCCATACTAATTGAGCCAAAGAGGGGCATGGCTCAAAGCCGCTCTACCCCATCTCCCTCCGAAATGGAGGTTGAGACTAAGGCAGGGCATAAATCAATGTCGCCGGTAGAAACACCGGTCGACAAAGATACATCGAGGCTAGCTGCCGCCTACGATGCCCAACGCGCCCAGGAACGTCGTCCGCGTCGACGTACGCCACGATGGCAGCTGCACCCAAACGCCCGCGCAGCCCACCTGTGCCATCACCTAGGAAGGTGGTGGCCAAGGAAAAGGAGGATAGCAAATATCCTCCTATTATAGTAGAATGCCTACCAGAGTGGGCAAAACACTTCCGTGCCCTGCACAACATTTTAGCACGCGCCGAATGCGCGCCTTCGGGAAAGGGGTAAGATTCCGCCCGCATTCGGCTGATGAATACCGGAAGGTGCAGAGGTACCTAACGGAGCGCAGCAAGGAGGACGCAGCGCTCGCATGGTACTGCTATGCACCAACCGCTGAATTGCCCATTAAGGTGGGACTGCGTGGGCTACCAGCAGATACACACCCCGAAGACATCGAGGAGGCCCTTAAGGCATTGGGCTTTCCCGTTACGTTTGTAAGGGCAATCCCCGAAGAAAGGGAGACCGGGTTGCCTTTTTCCACATCAAGCTACACCACCTTAGCCAAGAGGAGCTCAAGAGGCTGTATAATGTACACGAGCTCCTCTACATGCCCGGAGTAACGATTGAGGCATGGCAAGGCAGGGAAGGCCCGGCTCAGTGCCACCGTTGCCAGGGGTTCGACACCTCGGCAAACTGCTTTCGCCCGGTTAAATGCGTCAGATGCGCCGGGGATCATGTCGCATCAGATTGCCCCAAACCAAGGGATGGGCCGCAAGTGCGCCAATTGCGGAAAGGCGCACTCGGCAAACGACCGAAGATGCGCTGTTATTCAGCGCATCGCTCGTAAGAGGGGATTAGAATGCCCCTCCCATCCCCCGCCAGCGCATGCGCCGCGGCAAAATACGCACAGAGGTGCACCACCAGTCGCAGAGGGCGCACCCAATGCGAGACCCCAGCCACAGCCGCGACAGCCGCGGCGCCTGGAGGTGGCAACAGAAGTGGCACCAGCCACTAAACCTGGAAAGGTAGCAGCGGTCACAACTCTGCAACCGCCAGCTAACGAGGCCACGGAGAGGGGAGGACCCCTCTCCACTAAGAGGAAGAGGAGGGGGAAGAAGAAGAAGAAAAAGACGGCCAAGTCCGAGGCCAGGGTGACCTCCACACCCATACCCCCTCCCATCGCCACCATCCAGCCAGGGCCAGCAGTTGCCAACACACCAGGACATGTATCTCAGCATGTGCGAGTGCAACACCCAGCTCCGAGAGCACAAGCCTCAAGGGGGGGAACCGAGGCCTCCCCCCCTCAAACAACATCCGTGCCGACTACGATCGAGGCTGCACTAGCACAATTGGTCACAGTCGTCATGAAAATCCTAGGCGACGTCCTAGCGGCGATGACCACGGGAGCTGACCCACTCACGGCTATTCTGACAGCCCTGACCCACCTGACAATGGCAAGAAATGGCTGAGCTCCGGGTAATGTACTGGAACCCAGGCGGCATCCAACAACAAGCCGCTAGTCTCCGCACTATGGTGCAGCAGCACGGAATCCAGGTCGTGCTGCTAGGGGAGACTAAACTCAGACCCGGACGCCATTTCAAGATCCCCAATTTCTTCGTGTATCGTCGCGTCATTATGGCAGGAGATTTTAATGCCAAACACCTGGCATGGGGTTCGCGCATCATGAACCCCGCCGGCAGGAGACTGTTTGAAGACGCCGAAGAAGGGGGATATGAAGTGCTGGGACCAGGAGCTCCCACACATATCCCCACGATAACAACACATCGGCCGGATGTCCTGGATATAGTTCTCTGCCAAGGAATCACATGTCCGGTCCAAGTGGAGGTGCAGTATGACCTGGACACGCAGCACCTACCAATTCTCATCACCATGTCGACCAGCGCCGACTCCGTAGTGCCCCGGGGCCTCCGTACGAATACCAACTGGGAGCAATACAGAAGAGCGCTGGCGAACCTTGCCTACGGTGCGAATATAACATCTACAGAAGAGGTAGAAGTGGCCGCTAAATATATCTGTGAAAAGATACATCAAGAGTATCTAGCGGCCACCAGGACAATACCTGACACGCACCGCGGGGAGGTACTCCCACGGAGGCTCAAAACTCTCCTAGAGGAGAAACGATCCACTAGGAAGCTTTGGGCTCGAACCAGATGTCCAAAAGTAAAGGCGAAACTCAACACTATTACCGAAAAGCTGTCGGAAGGGATAAAGGCCTTCCGAGGCGAGTCGTGGAACGCTCGCATCGAGGAGACCTCGGAACATCCAGCCTCATTAAACCAGCTCACCCGACAGCTTTCGCGCACACCACAGCCCATTTGCCCACTAGTGGACAGCACAGGAAAACGGCACTACGGAGCACGAGACCGGGCCGATATCCTGGCAGAACATTTAGAGGGGCAGTTCAAACCCAACACTGCTGCTGCTGTCGTCGCAGACTTCCACAGGGAGGTTGAGCATTGCGTACAGAAGTTCCTGACGAGCCCGGCGCCACCATTAGAAGGGGACGATTTCATGTCCCCTTCTGAAGTAAGAAGAGTGGCACAGCGCCTGCCACTACGGAAAGCGCCGGGCAACGATTGCATCACCACTACTGCAATAAGACGGCTGCCTAGGAAGGGGTCGTAGCACTGACCCGTTTGTTCAACGGGTGCTACGCACCCAACACTACCCTTCCAAGTGGAAGGAAGGAAAATCATAGTGCTGCCGAAGCCGGGTAAAACAGAAGACACCCGCCAAGCTACCGTCCCTCACGCTACTGTCGTATGTAGCAAAGCTGTTCGAAAGGCTGCTGCTGCGGAAACTGCGACCACACCCATCGCGGCCGCTCCTGTCTGGGGGTCTTTCTCGACATAGAGAAGGCCTTCGACCGGGTGTGGCACACGGGTCTAATCTACAAATTAATATACAACACCACAACGCCGCCAGCGCTCATACGACTAGTGGCGTCATTTCTGGAGGGACGGAGCTTCTGTGTTAGCGTCGAGAGGATCGACTCGGCAGCACGAAGAATAGAGGCAGGAGTGCCACAAGGCAGCTGTCTTTCTCCGCACCTGTACGCAGTTTACACCAACGACATCCCCACACTTGAAGGTCGCGTCCAAGAATGGGAACAAGATGTCATGCTCGCCCTCTACGCAGACGACAGCGCGTATTTTACGTCGTCCGTCGGGCAGACATTGCAGCCAGGAGGATGCAATGTCTGCTGAACCTGCTGCCTGAATGGCTGGACAAATGGCGCATGGCCGTGAACGTTGGCAAGACATGCGCCATAATTGTCAACAGACAGGGACGTGTACCACCACCACTCAAGCTCCGAGGCCAGGATGTAGAGTGGAAGAAGACAGTGACCTACCTTGGATGCCAGATTGACCGCTCTCTACGTATGACCCCTCAGGTCGAATACGTCATGCAGCGCGCAAGAGCTGCGAGGGCGGTCCTCCGTCCGGTTCTGGCATCCAACCTGCCAACGAAGACCAAGGTAGGGATCTACAAGACCTACAACCGCTCGCGAATCACATATGCTGCACCAGCGTGGTACGCGTTCACATCCCCCGCACAGCGGAAAAGATTGCAGGTTCAGCAAAACATTTCCCTAAGAACGATTGTGGGAGCTGGTCGTTACGTCCGGAATGACGTCATCGCCAGAGATCTCCAAATCGAATCTATTCACGACTTTGTGGTCCACTTGGCGCGGAAAATGTATGACCGCGCTGATAATGGGCCACATGAACACCTGCGCGACCTGGCGTCCTTATCGGACCTCCTGCCGCAGCACGCTCGACCACCAGAACGGCGACCTCTCCCTAGGGAATTGTTGCAGCCACCACCCAACCTCGTTGAGGGGGAGGACGGGGAAGAGTGAAAGACCCGACGCATGGCGTAATATACGCAACACATCGACATATATACCGCAGAAAGCGGTACCCAGGACCGGGGGAGCAGCAGCCCCCTGAGAAGACGCCCGGGCAATGAGGCTTGCCTCGAGGCCCGATACCTGCGAAAGCAGAAGAAATCCGCTCACGCTCACCAGAGGCTTAGCAGATGCGTTGCCTCCCTTAGAGTGCCCCCTCCCCCATAATTGTGGGGGAGGAGTGTGTGGGCCACTGGTTACCTGCAGTCACCAGAAGAAACGCAGAAGTTTGTTAGACTTCTACTTTACGCCAGTATTCTGTGAGGTCGTGGTACTTCCCTGGTCGAGCCGGCCCATTCATGCAACAACAAAAGTTGATGCATGGCTCTACCACTGTAAGTTACTTGTGTTATGCAATCAGAAACAACAAAGTTCCAAAAATATCCAGCCGCGAGAGAATAAAGGAACATCGGTCTCCCACTTTGATTCGACCGGACACTTTGATGCAATTCTCAATTTAGGGGTAGATAGAGGTCTTGCATAGACAATTAAGTCCCTTTGACCCGCCTTCCACCGAGAAATTTTCGGGACAACGTGACAGATGGTGAGCCTGTCGCTGTCTTTACGTCCAAGCCATCAATATAATTCGTACATAAGTTTTGGAAAAACCTGCGAGCCTGCCACGAGCCTGCCACCTGGGGATCGAACTCGAGTCTCTTGACTCGTAATTCCGACCACCCAACCACACTCGGCTATCGGGACTTTTAACGGATTAAATAAAATGTAAATATTTAATTATCTAAATAATTTTATTTTCCGTTAAGCTTAAATAAACAAAAAGTGTAGTACAAAAGAATTATTTTTTTTATTCGTCGTCGTGAATCTTTCTACGAATCGCAAACGGCAATAATCGTATAAAGCATTCCCAAGTAACAACACGAATTCATGCGCGAGATTTAACTTCGCAACGTTAGATTTTCACTCTGTACTCTACTGCGTACTCTGAAATGTCTCCGTTCCCTCCAGATCTGTCATTTAAAGGGGACGTGACAAGGGAAAAGAGAGAGGTATGAGCGTAAATCATTCCACTCGAATGCTCCCGTCGCTCAAGACGTGCCGGTAGCGGACTGAGTGGGACATGTTTATTAAAGTTGGCTAAACGTTTAAAGTAAAAATCAAATACGCTATTAAAACGGTATTAATTTTAAAAGCAAATTGCTATTCTTGTGATGTACTAAATATTTTTTTTTTAATTTCTAAATTTAAAATGCAATATTCATTTCGAACAATTTAACAAGTTGTGCTCAGCCTCACAGATTATTTTAATAAACAAAAAAATAAATATCTTCACGCAATTCCAAATACAGGGGTGGACAGAGGTCTAGTCTAGACAATTAAGTCTCTTCGCCCCACCTTCCACCGAAGATATTTTCAGGACAACGAGACAGGTGGTGAGCCCGTCAGCATCTTTATCTCCAAGCCAACGATATAATTCGTACACAAGATTTAAATTTTTTGATACGAACCTGCCACCTGGGGATCGAACTCGGGTCTCTCGACTCGTAATCCCGACCACCTCAAAAAAGTCACACATTATTAATTAAAAAAGTGACGATAGCCGAGACTCGGCTATCGTGACTTTTTTAATTAATAATCTTTATTAATACATTTTAGTGGAGTGGTTTAAAATCATTAAAGAGAAATAGAAAGCAGTTAACTGACAAAGACTTTTAAAAAAATTCTGATTGTAAAGTCATTTTATTTATTACAAACATATACTATGGTCCTTAAATATATTAATAACAACCTTTGAGGGTGGGTAAAACCGCGTGTAGCAGCTAGTAAAAAATAAAATAAGAGTAACGTGACGTTAATGAGAGTAAAACGTATAATTTACATATATACATAAAGTAATCTGACTTTTTTGCAGGTAAATTTTAAATAAATAATTACAATGTATTTCGAAACGAAATCAGCTGACCAAGTATGGCAATCAGTTGATTGCCGAAGCTCATTTGGCACATTGGTGTCCAATGTAAACCCGCAAGAGTTACCTTTACTTATGGCCAAATATTAGATATAAAGTAATGGGAACATAGGATACACTTTACTAAATTAAAATTAGTATATGTTACAAGAAAAATATTCTGTTTTCTTTTTCATTAGTAATTAAAATATAAAAAATATATAATGCAAAAAATATTATTAACCGGTTTGTTGTAAACTACTTACTTATCAAATTTTACCGAGACTCACTCCGTCGTATAGCCGTAAAAATACTTCAGGCAAGGACTGTTTTAGACTATTATATGTAAATTATTAATTTCATTTCGCTCAAATCCATTTGTAGTTCATGCAATGAAAACGAATTCTTTTCTTAGATCACAAAATATTAGACCAATTAATGTCAAATTTAAGGATAATAGTCATAAAGGATACAAGACAAAATAAAATAATAAATATGCCGCCATAAACACCTTTTCGCACGCGTAACAACTTCATTATTTTCAAAGAAAATCCACATAATTTTTTTTTCACAAATCTCAAAATTTAATTAATGCATTTTTTATTTGATAGCAACGAATGTAGTGTACTTGTACAAATTACGTTTTTCGTTTCTATGAGAACCATTATCTGAAGAGAACGGATACACGAAACCCTGTATATTTTTCTCTGATCTAACGCGCCCTTCACGCATTATTTTTTCGAGAGCGTCTCGCTTTCTCCGCCCCTTTGTCCTCACCCTAAAGGATATTTGATGGCGCTCATTTATTTCGCGACATAATATTCTGTGTCGATAAATAATGATGTTTAGAATTTATTTTCAGCGCTCGGCATTCACTGGGTGATTTTAAACGTTACTGGCAGTTACTGAGAGTGTTTTAAGACAGTGTTTGAAGAAAATATTAATAATTGATGAGAAAATGTTTCTACATTTCGTGTTATTGTTTTTACAATGTAAAGGCAGTGTTTTGCGTTTGTAAATTATTTATATAACAGGGGCCTAGACAATTAATACTTTTTGACCCACCTGTCACCGTAGCATATTTTGAGACAAAGTGACAGGTGGCGTGCCCGTCGCCGTCTTTACGTCCAAGCCAATGATATAAACCGTACATAAGTTTTTGAATAAACCCATTGGTATGAGCCTTGGGGATCGAACTCGGGTCTCATGACTCGAATTCCGATCACCCAAACACTCAGCTATCGTAAATATTCTAATTATTACAAATTATTCAAAATAAATAAATAAATGCCTCCAAACGGCAAAGATCTTTGGCTACGCCAGTATTGGGAATATCCCTATAATGCTGGGGTGGCCAGAGGTCTTTCAAAAAGTTCTTTCAACCCTGCCGAGTTGGGTGGATGGAATTCGTATCAGGATAACAGAGTTAGATACCCAGAAAAACTAGAATATATCCCAATAAGTTTAATCCAAATTTAAGTGAAAGACAGTGAAAGAACAGAAAACTGTTTCGTTGTCTTTAAAGAGGACCAGCTAAATGTGTTTCGAAAGGACTAAATTGTCTGATCTGTCTACCCCAGTATTGGGATATGCAAGGAGATAAGTTTAAATTACACCGTGGTCGACTGGTGTACATGCCAGTTTTCATGGTGTCGCCAGCTCTGAGTTCCGGGTTTCAAACTGTCCGAAATATTTTCTTTATTTTCTCGGATCTGGGTGTTTACTCATAACACAAGTGCTTTAGCTACTTCCTCTGGGATCGGATCATCAGAGCGATGTATATGATGATGTCCGAATTTATTTATATTCATCAATATTTTATTTATCCTCTCCTCTCGCCGTCTGTAAAACTATTTTCCATCTCAACAGGAGTACAAATTTTTACATGTAGTAGTTCATGTTGAAGAATGTAGAAGATGTAGTAATATTTAATAATATTCCTACCGACTTCCAATCTACGAGCAAACACTCAGAGACTATCTTGTATACACATAAATAAAATTGAAGTGACCGTTATTGAAAGTGACTGTTAATTTCGACCGTGACCAAATTAGTCTTTCCCTAAATGAATATAAAAGTATATACGATCCTTAAATAAAATTGTTATTTTTTAAAAAAATCTGTTTGTTCCAACTAATCTCTGAAATGGCTGGACCGATTTTAACTGGACTTTTGCTGGAAGAAAGCTGATGTATTAAGGTGTGATTTAGGTTCCTTTATTTTAGAAAATCAATTAGGGTTCGGCATTAACTTTTAAACTGCGGGAAAAGCCACGGGGGGCAGCTAGTTACAAATATAAATTGTGTTATCTTTCAGTTGTTACATCAGAGGCACTTTGAGAAAAGCGTTGAGCCAGCCAGTAATAAACCACACCATTGTATAGCTCATCAATATGAGATACTATAATAAATGTGAACGAAAAATTATATTTTTCAATTTTGTTCACACCCACCATTTATTTTTCTCCACCAACCACAATGTCAAAAGGTATTAAGTCCGCTCATTCCGCAAGGAACCCTTAGTTTATAAAGTATACAACAAGTATAGATAAATAAATAAATATAATAAAAAAAGTAAATATTTAATTAAAATTTTTTGATGTTAATACAAATTATATTTATTTTGCGATTTTTGTATTTAACGTGAGTGTATATTTATTAAATTGATTGTTCGAAAAAGTTCGTTCGATTTTCCAAGGCAACGTTAGCTGTGAAGACTTATATTTTCCCATCAACGGCCAATTTATTAAGCGACGCTCGTTCTCGGAAATTCTTTAAAGGTGTGCGAAGAGAACAATTTCTGAATGAAACTCCTTGGAAATATTCAAAGTTGCGCAGGTTTACTACATTCCTCGTAAAGTAGCACGTGATCGGATGGTTTCCGTTTATAAAGTGAACCCATAAAAATATTTGTTCGCTCGAACTTGTGTAATAAACTTTGTTATTATTTCGCGTCAAATCGAACTAAGGTTACCCGACTGCGGGAGGTTACATAAATCGTTTATTTTCTGTGTATATCATTGAATGATTTCATTGATTTACTTAACGGCCTGTGAAAGTGCACTACAGGACCTAATTTGACTAGCCTTTAGGCGATTTTGACATAATCACCACGCTGGGAAAGCTGATTGGCGATAGCAATACATGTAAGGGTTTCCAGCCGTAGCCATGCAGCATATTTTTTTTAATACCATGTTGTGTATATATGTTTAATTTTATATAAAAATCCAAAAAATAAGACATACGTACATACATACATAACGGCCTGTTAAATTCCACTGCAGAACATAGGCGTCTCCCATAGGGAGGATTTGCCTTAATCGCCACATACAATAAATACAATAATAAATGTATATCACGTACATTTATAAAGCATATGTATGTGTAGTATGTGCATAATAATACATCCAAGATTAAATGAGTAATGAAAATTCTATACAATATAAGAAACAGCGTAAAGGAATATAAAGTTCGATGATTACTTTGCTATAGAAGTAATCACCATCAGCTGTTTTAACTTTGCATACAAAAGTTGGGTTCTTGTAAAATCAGCTTAGTTGACGACTTCTATAACAAAACCTAATTTTTCTACAATTAGAAGTTCTGTGATTAAAAGTAGTATGTGATAGTAGTTTGATTTAAATAGTGTTAAAAATGTGATTTGATATTTTTTTTTAATTCGAAAATGTTTATTTATAAAGTCTCGATAGTCCAGTGATTGGGTGATTGAAATTCGAGTCGAGAGACCAAATTTCGATTCTCTGATGGTAGGTTCTACTGTTATTTATTTTTTTCAAAAACTTATACGATTTAAATCGTTAGCTTGGACATAAAAACATTTCACCACCTGTCGCGTTGTTCCAAAATGTCTCAGGTGGAAGGCGGGTTTCCGTCGAAAGGACTTAATTGTCTAGACCTCCGTCTACCCTAGTACTGGGAATGGCGTCATGATATTTTTTTTTAAATATTTTTTATTATGTTTAAATAACTAAAAAGGGTAGCGTCTTTGTGTTCGCATTATCATTATTTTTAAACGTGACGTAAGCTTCCCAAATTCTATGCCTCGACCCCGGGGCCATATTTCCTGATCCCTGTCCGCCGCACAAAAGTGGCTGTGCTGTTAATCTTTTTCATCGGTTATGTTATGGGCCCTGCCTTTTTTATTTACTTTACGAAGAAGATCAGACAGAATTCGTGACGAAAAACTACAAAAGGATCAAACATAATCTTTTGGATTATAGCGTGTCTTTTGCATGCCAAGTTTAATTGAAAAGAAATAAATCTTTTTAGTAACAAATGTTAGCAGTCCATATTATACCAAGTCATTATGCAGAACTCGAAACTTCATTTGCTAATACAAACTTACACGCTATTTTAATTTCTGAGAGTTGGTTGAAGCCGTGTTTACAGTCAACCATGTATCCAATACCTGGTTTCGTACTTATAAGAAATGATCGTACAAATAAAGGTGGTGGTGGAGTTGCTATTTATCTTCATAGCTCTTTACCATATAAAATATTATCAACGTCTCCATCTCCATACTCAGCCTCCGATGAACACTTATTTGTGGAACTTGATGTCAAGGGCACAAGGATAGCTCTCGGAGTAGTGTATTGTCCTCCTTCTACTGATTACTTCGCCAATTTGGAAATGGCTCTCGAAAACATAGGTTCTAAGTATACACACTGCATAATCATGGGGGATTTCAACACTAATATTCTGAATAATTCTTCTCGTACACAAAAACTTCACTCGATCTTAGAGTCCGTCAATCTTGGAATTTTACCTTTAAGGGCTACCCATCATAATTTCGACACTAAAGACTCTGTATTAGATCTCATTATTACTAGTTCTTCTGATCATGTGGTTGCACATGGTCAGCTTCCAGCCCCAGGATTCTCCCGACATGACCTTATTTATGCTTCGTATAAGCTTAGACCGCCTAAACGTGGTACTTCATTTTTACACTTCTGTTACTTTACTAAGATAAACTTGGATAATTTGCACAGTGATGCGTTTCAAATTAATTTTGCCTCGCTGGCGGCTGCTTCCACGGTCGATGAAAAGGTACATACCCTAAATAGCGTGATAATTAGTCTGTATGATGCCCATGCCCCAGTCCATAAGGTCAGAGTTAAACGTTTGCCAGCTCCCTGGATGACTGACGATGTGCGGAGGGCAATGGACAGGCGAAACCGAACTTTCTTGCGATTCAAGAGGTTTCGTATTGAAGAAAACTGGTTGTCTTTTAAAATGGCTAGGAACAGGTGTAACCAGATGGTACGAACTGCTAAACGCCGATACTTCCTAAACAATATAACTAACTCTTCACCAGCTTATGTGTGGAAATTTCTCAATTCGATGGGCGTAGGTAAATCACCTATCATGGAGTATGGTCCTTCTCTTTCCCACGATGATTTGAATCTATACTTTACTGCTACTAGTGCAATGGACCCTACCATCCGGGCACAAACCATAGCATACATTGCTTCAATGCAGTCTCCACACATCCCTGTCTTTAATTTCTCTCCCGTGAAGCAGGATGAGGTACGTAAGGCAGTACTGGCAATAAAATCCAGGGCCGTGGGATGCGATGAGGTTAGTAGGGTTATGATAGCCAACATCCTTGAATTTATACTTCCTGCTATCACTCACATTATTAATTTCTCCTAGACTCTGGACAATATCCTCTCTTTGGAGAAAGGCTTTCGTGCGACCTCTCCCCAAAGTACCTAATCCTACACTTCCTCATCATTTCCGTCCTATTTCAATATTGCCATTTCTCTCTAAAATTTTGGAAGCCTGTGTACATAAGCAAATTTCCAAATTTGTATATGAACATAACCTACTGAGTAACTTTCAGTCTGGGTTTCGTCCTGACCACAGCACCACAACTGCACTACTTAAAATCACTGATGATATTCGTGAGGGTATGGAGAAGAAGAAAGTTACAGTTATGGTGCTAGTGGACTTTTCGAATGCTTTTAACACAGTCGACCATGATATCCTTCTTGCAATTTTTTCTAACTTTAAATTCGCTTCCACGGTATTGAAGTAGTTCTCTTCTTATCTTTGCGGACGTCAGCAATCTGTCTATATGGGACAAAAGACCTCTCAATGGGCGGGACTTGGTTGTGGCGTTCCGCAAGGCGGTATACTTTCTCCCATTATCTTCTTAATTTTTATAAATTTTATCACTTCTAATATTAATTGTTCGTACCATCTGTATGCAGACGACCTGCAGATTTATGTACAGTTTGATATTGAAGAACTCCACGATGCAATTAATAAATTAAATAACTGTATGAAAGCAGTATCAGACTGGTCCTTACGCTTTGGAGTATCTGTGAATGCAACAAAATGCCAATCTTTGCTGGTTGGTAGTACTAAAATGCTAGCTAAAGTCGATGTTGGAAACCTACCCTTTATACGTTATAACGATGCAGTGATTCCATTTTCGGGCTCTGTTAAAAATCTTGGGCTACATATCGATAACACCTTGAACTGGGGAAAACACATAACTGAAGTTAGCCGTAAAGTAACCGCCACGCTACGAGTGCTCTATCGCCTCAAAAATCTTCTTCCATGGGAAACTAAGCTTATGCTTGTCCAGACGCTCATTTTACCAATCATTGATTATGCAGATGTGTGCTACTGTGATTTGAACAAAGATCTACTAAACAAGCTAGAGCGCCTTGTTAATAATTGTATAAGATATATTTTCAACCTTCGTAAGTATGACCATATTTCACAATACCGTTCTCGTCTTAAATGGCTTACTATTCAACAAAGGCGAAACTCTAGAATTCTGCTTGTTCTTTTCTCAATCATAAATGATACTATTTACCCTTCGTATCTTAAGGATAAATTTCAGTTTCAATGCTCAATTCATGATCGGTGCCTGCGGTCTTCATCTAATTACAAGATGAGTATCCCGCAACACTTTACCAATTTTGTTGGTCACTCCTTTACCATTCAGGCTACACTGCTCTGGAATTCTTTGCCCGAAGACATCAGAAAAGTTACCAATAAGTCGATATTTAAAAGACTTGTACGTGAACACCTTTTAACTGTCAGTTAAAATTAGTGATTAGTCATTACAGTCATAATAATGTTTTTTAAGTTTTATATATGTATGTATGTATGTGTATATTTATGTATATATGTGTGCATGTATGTATATGTATATATATGTATATATGTGTGTATATATATATGTATATATATTATATTTACTATTTGTATTAGTATTTTATATTGCATCTTTATTTTCGTTTTCTGTAACCCAGTTTAAAGCACCTTAACAATATTTCTCCACGCCTCGGGTTGACTGGCAGAGAATGCCTAATGGCATTAAGTCCGCCCTTTGTATAACTTTCTTTGTGAGGTTTGCAATAAAGTGTAAATAAATAAATAAATAAATAAAATTATATTAAAATTTTTATTTTAAAAAGGTTACTGGTTTAATTGATACTTGTTTGTATTAAAACAACATTTAAATTGTAAATGGTCTCTTAGTGTAACTAGAATGTTCGAAATACCATTAAAATAAATAAATATAATGTTTGTTAAATAATCATTTAAAAACCACTTGATAGTAATGAATTTCTGCAAAGTAACTCATGAGTTAGGGTCAGAGTGAGTTACATAAACTATCACAGTATATACATATCTAGTGATTACAAGATTTAGGGGTCTGTTCGCGGGTTGGCGTTACCGGACGGCGATACCAGAACCACAGTCGGTCGGTAGCATCCGAAGCTGGAAGCTTCAGGAAGCGGACACTAGGGATAAATATCAAGCAATGGTAGCCGAAATGCTTAACATCATCGATGTCAGGAAAGAATGTGTGGACAAAATATGGCAGAGGCTTAGGGATGGAATAGTTTGTGCAGCGGAAGACGTGTGTGGATCTGTGAAAAGAGGTAGTAGAAAAATGGTGAAGCATGGTGGAATGACGAAGTGAAAGAAGCAGTTAATAAGAAGAAGAGAGCATGGTTAGACTACTTGGCCTCTAGTAATGATAAGGATATGAGAGAGAAGAGGAAAGAAAGATATAAGCTCCAGAAAGTTCACAAGAAAGCATTGATTGAGAAAGTGAGTAAAAGGACAAGAATGGAAGCGGACGAAACGAAGCGAAGAACTCCAAACTATTCTGGAAAGAGGTTGGAAGGACCCGGAGTCGTACGACAGCCTTAAGAATGAACAAAGTGCTTTCGAGAACCGATGACGTCCTCTCAGAAAAATCGGACGTCATGCCGCGATGCCTGCCATATTCCGGATGGTATGCCAGAAAAAGCATAAAAGCAGGTTGAATGCAGTGGAGCGGAGATGCGATCTCTTCGTAAAATGTGCGGCCTTACCATGGCCGACCGAAAGCGAAACGAAGAGGTTCGCAATATGGCAGGTTTGAAAGATGACCTTGTCACAAAAATTTATAAGGGCGTGTTTCAATGGTTTAGGCACTTTGAGCGAATGAGTGACGACCGAATGGTGAAGAAAATATATAGCGCGATAGTTAACATTAAAAGGGGTCGAAGTAGACCGAGACTAACTTTCGAAGACCATGTGAGCAAATTGCTCGAAGAGGGGAGGGTCAAGAGCACTTGGATACCTCGACGTGCATGTATGAAGAAGATGATGAATCTGAAATAAGCGAAAGAAGTATGTAGGGAATGTGACACTTGGCGATCTGTTCTCTCTGGCTACCCCGTCATGGATTGTGCGTGAAGATAAGTAAGTAAGTATACATAGATAGTGACATCATCACATGCATTGCTTTGATCCCAAAGAAAGTAACTGAAGCACTTGTGTAATATCTAATAGAAAACAACGAAGGTATCCCGAACACTCAAATCAAAGAAAATGTAAAAAGATTGTTTTCTACATGTGTGAAAGTGCGCTCCGAGCTGTTATCTGTTATCTGCCAGTGAAAGCCCCGTTGAAATCTTGTAATATATTCAGACATTAGCCATAACACTCATAGAGACAAACAGACAGATAAAAAATTTAGAAAATGATTTTTTGTATGCCTTTAGTGAAAAGCAATTTTATCCAAAAAACAGACGTCAATTTTATCTATATGTATATATAAATGTTATTTTTAATTTAAAAATACACGTTTTCTATTGTAATTGAAGTTAATAGTGTAACAAATTTTATCTAGTGAGATGGTGTAAGGGATGATATGAAAATCGAGAATCAACCAATATGAAGCATTCCCATATTAAATATATAATACATGTATAAATATATACAAAGCTTTTTGTCAAATTTTACTGCAGGTCAGAGGATTTGCTACAACCTGCACGCTTAGAAATCGCAGAAGCAGACATAATACATATTTTTTTTCTCTATATTTATTAGTCAAGTTGTTTTCTTCTCTATATGTATTTGTCAAGTTTTCGGATACGTTAGTCCCATCATACATTAACATAAAATAACTATTACAAAAAATGTCAGAAATACTGTATAACTATGGCAACTACGCTTTTCGCAGGTTCAGATTTTGGTTCAGCTAATTTCGCCTGAATTCCGCCAAACCCAGCGCTAGCACCGGTGTGGTTAATTCTAGACAGGTATTATTCCAAATTGTTATTCCACCAATTGTTGGTTGCTGTTACGATATTCAAGTCACGATAGATCGATAGTTCGATTCTCAAGCTCGATAGTTCGTTCACGATAGTTCGATTCCCAAGCAGGCTCGTAACAATGGGTTTTTTCAAAAACTTATGTACGAATTATATCGCCGTCTTGAGATAACGACGAGCTCACCACCTGTCACGTCGCCCCAAAAATATCTTCGTTGGATGGTGGCAAAGAACTTAACTGTATAGACGTCTGTCTACCCCTGTTTTAGGAATGGCGTGAAGTAATTTTTTTCTATGCTATTTTTGGTGCCTTCTTATGACACCCGCGGCAAGTTTGGAGGTGACTCAGCCTTAACCATCCGAACAAAATTATCGTGTTAATCCAAATTAAGAGTCCCGACGCCTCGGTAGTAGTGAACCTGCTTTCGAATTTAAGGGTTGGGGGTTCGATTCCCGCACGGGCCAAACTTTTGCGCGATGAATATGAATGTTTTTTCAAGTCATGATGTTCATGTGTAACTAAATATGAATCTAACTAAATAATAATGTTGGCTTCGGCTCTAAGACCGCTATAAGCTTACCACTAGTCACGATGCCCGGTGCAGGCTTGCGCGAAAGGCGGGTCGAAATGACTTAATTGTAAAAAAAAAAAATTGAAATGACCAATATAATGGATCTGATCTGCATACGTCCTTATTTGAGTAAATAGGAATGTACTGGTGAAAAATCAACGCAACCGAAATCCCAACTGTTACATTACCATAAAGACGCTGGCGAGCTGTAATCATTGCCCCGGCACACCGCGGCCTGAATACAGATTCGATCTCGTAGACTGTTTTACGCAGGACGCCGTTAGATAATATACGTCGAGGGCTTTATAGTAAAAGTGGAGTGCCTCTTGGAAAATAATTTGAATTCAGGGAAAAGTCTCTATTCTCCTTTGAAATATTATTCACTTTTACATTATAGTCGCCGTATAAGCAAACGTGTATATCATTATATAAAAGTATTTTAAAAAAATTCGTTAATTCCGTCAGCTATGTATTTGTTATAATATTACATCATACTAATAATAATAACCTACGTGGACGAATAGTGTACACACCGATTTACATGGTGTCGCCAGCTCTAAAGTTTCGGGTTCGATTCCCGTACGGGTTAGTGAAGAAGAGTTGGTATTTGTTGTTCCTTCGTTGTGTCTGATTCTTCAACACAAGCGTTTTAGTTACTTTAACTTAATAAATAATAAATAAATATAATAAATATCTTCACGCAATTCCCAATACAGGGGTAGACAGAGGTCTAGTCTAGACAATTAAGTCCCTTCGACCTACCTTCCACCGATGATATTTTCGGGACAACGTGACAGGTGTTGAGCCCGTCGCTCTCTTAATATCCAAGCCAACGATGTAATTCGTACATATGTTTTTGAAAAAACCATTGGTACGAGCCTGCCACCTGGGGATCGAACTCGGGTCTCTTGACTCGTAATTCCGACCACCCAACCACTCGGCTATCGTGACTAACTACCTAACTATCGTAACTAACTTGTTCAGTTATGTTTTCCCTATATATGTAATTATTATTAATAAAACTATTATCTTTTTAAATGAAACTTAGATTTTCGGATTTTATCGCGTTTTTTAATTAGTTTTTACAAACTATTTTTATTTCCCGACGTTTCGGATGCTTTACAGCGTTAGCCGAAAATCGTTTTATTTAAAATATGTAGTATTCACGTAAATACAAGAAATCATTAAAACTATTATCCTTCAAAAATAATGTCTCCCCATATAAATAATATTTTATGATTAAACCTCTTAGGATTCTGTAAAACGATGCATGTAGGAGTATATTCGTGACTTTTACTTTACGTTCACCTTCTTAATTTTACGCCTTAGAGAAGTTTCCGTAAATCCTTCTTTCTTTTCTTTCTTACAAGAAAAACACACTTCAATAACCAAAATTTCAAGTAAGTAGTCGCAGCGAAACTCTGCATTGAAGAAACAGTCCGCAAGCTAAGTAATTATCGGGCAAGTTTAAATAACTTTCACTTATAATGATGAAAGTGTAGATTGAATTATTTATCACGTGTATGAGTTATTTTTGTATTAAACGGGATACAATGTATAATTCTATAACGATGCCATCTATTTACGCCAAGCTTATGTATGAATATTGCCACTCCCTTTCTTTCCATGGATGTTGTAAGAGGCGACTAAGGGAAATAGCTTTGAATATTATTATGGCAACCGATAGATGACAGGATAATCATCTCTTAACATATCAGACCAAAATAATCATACTGAAGATGGGCAGCAGAGTTTGAGGTACGACTGGTCTGGTACTGCAATCGCTAATCCGCTTGCCAATCGTGGCGATTATGGCAAATCCTCCCTATGGGAGAGGCCTATGATCTGCAGTGGACTTTAACAGATGATTATGTAATTATGTATGTAAAAGCAATACATAAAAACTGTACTCATTATTTACATAATTAAAAGCTTAGAAACAACCGTTTTCCATTGTAAGCATTGTAAGCTACACAAATAATAAATAAATAATGCGCTATCAATTTACCGGTTATTACAATTAATTACAATTCAATTACAGCCCGATTGTTGTTCTACCTAATATTGTAACAGCGGGCTCAATACTAAATCCCTTATAAATATTGCCTAATTGAAAATGTCGCTCAGGGCAAAGCCATCGCCTACATACACATCCAACATTCACACAATTGGCTACGAGTGTTGCCGCAAATAGACACCTTGCAAATCCTTTGTAATACACAACATTAATACGTTTATTTAACGGTTCATTCTAATAGAACTATCATATGTTTCTTTAAATTAAATATCTTCACACCTTTCAGCGAAGACTATTTGGGACATCATGATGGGTATAGGTCACGATAGCCGAGTGGTTGGACGATCGGAATTCGAGACGAGAGACCCGAGTTCGATCCCCAGGTGGCAGGCGTGTACCAATGTGTTTAAAAAAAATGTGAGCCGTCATGGGACGCCTGGCAGATGTGAAATATCGTGTGTGTACAAGTAATATGCATAAAAGATAATATTATTACAGGAATGAAAAAATGAAGTACTAAGAAAATACTAATGAAAAAATGAAGTATTACGAATTTCTTACAGAAAATGGTAACTTTATTTAATAAGCATTTATTTACATTTGATATAGAAATTCGATATTAATATCAAGTGGCCACAATTTAAATATTTTCTCTCTCTCTCTGTGACTTCAGTTATAGTTATATTCGATGTTTCCTCTGCCGGTATTACTGTGACGATTGGTCGATGATAACTAAACTACGTTACAAAAGTCCCGTAGTAGTAAAGTCCCGTTGTCCCGAAAATATCTTCGGTGGAAGGTGGGTCATAGGGACTTAATTGTCTAGACTTGACCTCTGTCTACTCCTGTATTGGGAATTGCGTGAAGATATTTATATATTTATTTATTACGTTACAAAAGTATTGGATGAAACATTATCAAGATAACTCACAATTACAGCATCTATAGTTGTTCCATATTTGGTAGTAGATTCTTTTGGATTGTTGTTGATTTGCAATTGAAATTATTTTTGAAGAAATGTCATTAATGGCATTGATTCAGCTCTTGCAAATTTACATTAAAATCTCCAGCTAATTTTAATGGTAGTTTATATTTATTCGTTTTAAAAATTATTGAACCTTTTTGACTATAAGGAAATGACCTTTCATGTAAAAATGAAATCTTAATATAATTTACATAGTCACTAATATGAATATAATTAATTAAATATAAAAAAGGGATTTCAGTGTTTAATTATAAACCTTAATTCTCAGGTAATAGGGTGTAAATTAGTGTACCTTTGTATAGCCACGGCATGCGTCGCCACGCCAGAAATCGGTTTTACGAGCGGATATAGATGTTTCACATCAAAAACTGTAAACCACTCATATCTTTGGACATAAAGACGGCGACGGGCTTACCACCTGTCGGTCCCAACGGTACAATGTTCTAACAAAGATATACGAGTATATTTACATAGATAAATGATGAAATATATAAATAAATACATCTATAGGGACGAGTAAACAAACATTGGCTTAATTCCAAAGTAGCTTAAATGCTGTTATGGAAACAGAAACAACGAAGGTACCACAAGTACTTAGACCCGAAAAATCTATAAAGAGTTATTTCTACATTGACCTCAATGGGAATCAAAGCGCTCAGAAGAGAAAACCTCAGAGCTGGCGCAACCGTGAAAACCGGTTTCGTCCACGGAGGTTGTATATGTACCATACAAACATAAAGATAAAGATAGAGTTTTTTATTAGATGACTCGAGAGAAGATCCATGACTAAAGATGGAGCGACGACTTGCACATTATTAGTGGAATTGATGGACACAGGACCGTTCTATGAAGCATTATTTGTGAGGAGGCCTATGTTAAGCAGTATACTTTTGTTATGATGATGTTGATGACGTATCTTCATCTTAAATATACGTAGAAACTATATCTATAGGTTGACAGACATAGAGGAAAAAGGGTGACCAATTCTTTATAGACGAATTCCAATAACGTACGAATGTATAGAATCCGGTTCTATAGAGGACCGGGCCCATTCATACCATTGTTGGTACACTCGGTACGATAATGCCTACGTTACGTTCCGATGGAGGTTTTTTCATTAAATTTATTTAAGTAGGGTACTAGCGTATTAGGCGGTAACAATCACAACCAAAGTATGACAAAATGAAAATGGAAATATATTGTAAATATATTGTAATATCTTTGTATTGAAATATATTTCAATTAAAGATATATTTAAATATTGCTGCAATGGTAGAGTCACGAACAGCTTTTGTTGTTGCATGAAAGGGCCGGCTCGACCGGGGAAGTACCACGACCTCATAGAATACCGGCGTGAAGTAGAAGTCTAAAAAACTTCTGCGTTTCGTCTGGTGTGTGCAGGTAACCGCCCTTTATGTCCAAGCCAACGATGTAATTAGTACGTAAGTTTTTTGAAAAAAATTATTGGTACTGCCACCTGGGTATTGAACTCGGGTCTCTTGACTCGAAATTCCGACCACCCAACCACTCGGCTATCGTTTTAAAATTTACCATTTTATAAAAATAATTAGGATTCTACGTTAAGTGTTATACAGCATGCGAAGCCGCGTGGGGCAGCTAGTAATAAAATAATATAACACGATTCCTCATGCAAACAAATGGCGTATGTTACCTGTTGGTGCTCTCCTTCTCTTTTTCTGCTTCTATTTTGTACACTTTTATTATGTATGAACAAATTGACAAGTGCTGAACAAGCTCAATCACAGTGTTCAAGAAAACGATTTCTACGTACCTATGTTTAAAAAAACTCGTGTATTCTGACTTGATCTTTCGATCCCCCATCATGTATTTTCTAAACATGTAAACTCTGGATAGCTCTAAATTTCACTAGAAATAATTATAAAATTAATAAAAATAAATATCTTCACGCAATTCCCAATACAGGGGTAGACAGAGGTCTAGTCTAGACAATTAAGTCCCTACCACCCACTACTTAAACTACGACGAAATAATTAAACTTTTTTTATTAAGTTTTGACCATTAAGCAAATATTTTGCTTAGATTATAGTATCACTATTTGGCATAAAAATATTTATTTTGTTAAATTTAAAAAAACATTTTACAAAAGTATTTTATCCGTACAAGTGCACTCTCTTAATTACAAATTCAAACAAGTTTCTTAACGTACCAGCGAAAAGTAAATTTGTTCACATCAAAGACTTCATCAGATAAAAAGCTGTGATCAACATAGCAGTGCCAGCAGATAGCACACAAACAATAGAGCTCTCCCTTAATAGGGAAGCATATTGACAACCCCTAGTACAGACCCTCACGTTGCACGCAGGGGAGCAAAAGAAATCAATACACCTTTAGCAATTTTAAACGTGTTACGAAACCTTTGAAGGGTAATGATTTATGTGTAACAAAATATCGAACCAGTGTAATTCGGATTACGCATATGGTACAGTAAATTATATCTTCTTTCCGCGCGGTATTGTCTCTGAATGTCGATACGTTACAGGAACGCTAATACATCTTTATATTAAGAATTATAAATACATAGATAGGTACACCATCACATACATTGCTCTGATCCCAAAGTACTTGTAACGTGGAATCGGAAACAACGCAGACACCCAGACCCGAGACAATGTGGAAAAAGTGGTTTTCGATATTAAAACGTCCGGGAATTTAGCCCGGGACTTTTTTTAAAAAAAGATTACTAGAAAACGCCGAATAACATTATTAGTATTCCTGTTAACTACTCCAATTAAGCTGCAATGCTTGTGTCTGGAGTTGGTTTACGTCAATAGCCGAATGGCAGGGCCCGAACCTGCGACGTCATGTTTCGCAGTCCGTACCCTAAACCATTAGGCTATTGCCGCTCAACTCCAGTTGTTTATCCGTACAAAAAACTCCTATTGTTTATCCGTACACAAAAAATAAATACAGAAGCGTTACAGAAAAAATATTGTCACACAGTTCTCGTAGGAATATACTATGTAGTGGTTTCATCTTCTTTTAAGTCACGATAGCCGAGTGGTTGGGTGGTCGGAATTTCGAGTCGTGAGACCCGAGTTCGATCCCCATGTGGCAGGTTCGTACCTATGGGTTATTCAAAAACTAATGTACGCATTGTACATTGTCTTGGACATAAAGGCGGCGATGGGCTCACCACCAGTCACGTTGTCCCGAAAATATCTTTGGTGGAAGGTAGGTCGAAGGGTCTTAATTGTCTAGACTAGACCTCTGTCTACCCCTGTATAGGGAATTGCGTGAAGATATCTTATGTTTTTTTTTTTAAATTTATAACTAAAAGCAAAATAAACATATAACTAGAGACAAGCTGAGCCAATGAATGATTGAATGGGAGTAGAAATAATGTAAAACCTGATTCATTAACCAACATGACCACGGCTCTCTAATTTACTTGTTTAACGACGTGTATAAGGACACTGTGGTGAATGGGCCTCTTGATCAAGAAAGATTTGCCATAAACGCAACGCGTAGCATGCGAGTTGATGAACGCAGTACCAAACATTTCGAACATTAGATGCTGCTGTCCGTCACCAGATTTTTCATTTGGCTATTACCGTTTTTTAGGGCTTTTTCCTTAATCGCCTGTTACAATACCCACGGGATAAAAAGGGAGTGGAAATTTCTTACGCCAAGACCCCATTAACACTCTTAGACTTGAGCCGAAACAGCCGGCTCTTTAAGGATGAAACAATTTTCAAAGGAGAACAATAAATGTACAAATATTATGATATTGAATTAGATATCAAAACAAACTTGTCCTAAACGCTCCGGGGCGTAACTCAATTGAGACTATTCTATTTGGAGGGATATTTTTGAATCAATTTCTCGGGCGACTAGGTCTGTTTGGTTCATGGAGTTTGCACTCGTGCGTGTACCATCGCAGCGCCGCAACATGCCCTTTTTTGTAGCGTAAACAATTGATTCTATTAATTCGTTACCAGGGTGGTTCTTTGTGTGTGTATGTGTGGGTGTGTGTGTTTTATAATTTTTAATTACGATATATATAGTCGCGATTGCCGAGTGGTTGGGTGATCAGAATTCGAGTCAAGAGACCGAGTTCGATCCCCAAGGCTCGTACCAATGGGTTTTTCAAAAACTTATGTACGATTATATCGTTGGCTTGGGCAGAGACGGCCCGGGCTCACCACCTGTCACGTTGTCCCAAAAATGTCTTCGGTGATGTTGTCCTATAAAATTGTCTTAATCTACGAAAGGACTTAATTGTCTATACCTCTGTCTCAGGAGTGTGAATGGCATGAAGATATTTCATTTTTCATTATTAAATGTTAATTTAATTTCACTTATTGAACGGCCTGTCGAAATCCGTTCTACATAGGCCTCCATTATAATGAGAATTTTAGCGGTTGCACCGCTAAAATTCTTATTATAATTACGATTTTGGTACATAGTAACATCCTCAAACAAGAAACATGCTTTAAAGAGTTTCCGTCAACTTATATATTCACGTAAATTTTCACTCATATTCCCAGTTCTGGGACAGACAGAGGTCATAACAATGAAACGACATGCTGAGTCACCTATCATTGTCTTAGTATCCACGTCTAAGGTATAAGATTCTATCATATATATTTTTACACAAGTTAACACAATTACATAACTAGAGCAAATTATTAAAAAGGCTAATTTCAAGTTCCCGTTACAAAAAAGGGAAGAATTGGAGTAAATTTTGCTAACTAAAACAATTCCAAAAAAAATATATATATATATTTAATTAGCCGTTACTCTACGGTATACGAAAAAAAAATAAACTAGGGTTTCCAAAAAGAAAAACAAATAAAACATCTCCACAGTTTACGACTGCTCAGAAAGTAGATTGGTGCCGACGCAAATATTCCGGCCTATTGTCTTTTTATTATTTGTTCAACACTGCTCTTTTTTGTACGAGAACAAGTTCAAACGTAGCTTATATGTAATTCAATAAAACGTTCCTTTTAAAACAATATTTGCGTATTGGAAATAAACATTTAAAAGGAAACAAGAAATGGGAATGGCTTGAATCCTCCACTTACAATGAGAGAAAGAGAAAGTGGCACAATTTAGCTATAGCTATAAACATTTCTTACATTTGAATGGCAATATTTTGCGGTACAGTACAAAGTCTTGCACGTTACAATGTTTATACGTTTAGGCAGCCTTGACAAATCACTTCAATAAACGATAAGTCGAAAGGATTTAGTTGTCTTGACCTCTATCTACCCCAATATTGGAAATATGTGGAAGATATTTTTTTTAATTATTTACCTGTTTAAGGTGTATTGTTCTTGTTATCGTGATTCTCATTCCTTTTGCTAAGCGCGTGATTATGGCAAATCTTATAGAAGAGACCTATATCCTGCATGTAATACACATTCAGAGCCTTTTAATTAAGCTTTTATATATTTTGTAAACGGCTCAAGTATAAAAAATAATAAACTCTAGCAAATAAAAACGACATAATTTGAAAAGGTTGTCAAAAAGATATGTGACTTGTCAAGCTCGCACAATACATACTTCGATTAGTATTAATACGGTCATACATATAATGGAACCCTTACCCGAGATGTCCCGTGAAGAATATGACGTAGGGGCCTTGACGCATCACTTATGTTAGATGTTGGACTCTATGTTGGAATTGGCTTTTTGTTATATTTAATTTGTAAGAAATGTTTTAAAATAATCTTCACTTACACCATGATGTATAATATATTTAAAAACAATACAAAGATCTTTGGTCGCGTCTATGGCCCTTTTACAAAAGAGAATTAAAGGCTAATTGTGGAAGAACTTGAAAATACCCAGTGTTTTTGTCATGTGGTGTGGTAATATTGTGCGCCATCTTTGTCGAAGATATAATTTTTTTCCTTAATGTCTTAAAAGTTTAATTAATATTATAACGTCTTTACGCAAAGTCAAACTGAGAAAGAGAGAGAGAGAGAGAGAGAGAGAGAGGTAGTAGTAGCCAGAGAGAACAGATCACCAAGTATCACGGATCCTTGCATCTCTCTTGTGCTTCTTTCAAATACACAACTTTCTTCATAAAAGCACATCTTGGTCGTACTCCTAACCCTCCCCTCTTCGAGAAATTTGCTCACATGGTCGACAAAAGTTTACTAAAAGTCATCACATCGAATAAGAAAATCCGAATTAACTTGATTTAGTTGATGAACTTAATGAATATGTACTGTATGGTCAGGTTAGTAATAACGCAGATGGCAATGGCATTAAAAATTAATCGCAACGAAAGAGAATCGTGTCGATAATTTAAAAAAAATCATTATTGAATAACAATATCCTGCCCTCCAAACAAGCCATCAATTTCAATAAAAAGAAGATTGAAGACAAAAAACGCTATCAATCATACGAGATGTCATTTTGACAGCCCGATGGGGTGACCGCGCTGGTACGTACTATACATTGTTTTAATTATCAAATACCTATATGATATTGACAATGACACAATGACGTTTTAAAGTATTTTATACATAAAATTTGTGTATTTTGCTTAAGTATACTTTGTTTAATTTTGAAGCAATGGATAGGCGCGCGGACATATAGTGGAGGGTGTGTGTGAATTCCTGCAATATAGTATATTGCTGCACTTTTAAATAAATATTAATTTACTTATAATGCAATGTCATTAAAAAGAAAATTTCGTCACACAGATCTTTATTATTTTTACCTCCGACGCAAAAATAGGGACAAATAATAATTTTGATGCGGTTTTCTGTTTGATATCTGATGTGATCGTGATGGTTCTTAGCTTTATGAACCTTTATTTACAACCTTCGTGGACGAGCGGCGTATATACCGGTTTTTAAGGTGTTCGCCATCACCGCTATCGAGGTCCCGGGTTCGATTCCCGGTCGGATCAATGTAGAAAAAACACATTTTCTAAATTTTCTCGGGTCAGTGTGTTTGTGGTGCCTTTCTTTGTTTCCGATTCCTAGAACACAAGTGCTTCAGAATCTTACAGTGGGATCGGAGTAATCTAGGTGAAGTTGTCCCTATCTATACATGCATTTATTTATATAGGCGTTTGAAGAGCATTTTTTTTATTTTCAACTTGTTGTTTTAAAATTCCAAAAATGACTATATTATTATTTACTTAAAATTCAGCTCAATTATAATATATGGATTTATTTATTTATTTAGGCGTTTGAAGAGCATTTTTTTTTATTTTCAACTTGGTGTTTTAAAATTCCAAAAATTATTATATTATTATTTACTTAAAATTCAGTTAAATTATAATATTCTATGACCTAAAATTCTTTGTATATTCAATACTTAAAATAAAATTACATTTAACGAATTAAAACTGATACAACAGCCTCTTAACGAAATTCATTACACTCGGGAATAATTTACTTTCCATTCTCTTTTTCCTTGATTCTAATTATTTTCTCAGTTTAAAATAAGGATTACATTACATTGAGTCAAAGCATAATTAAATTTCGTAAGACAAAACACACTTTTCTTTTCTTTGTAGCAAAAGTAAAAATACTGTACATAATTAACTGAGGGCAGATTTTTACTGGAAACGATTAGAGATATATATGAGAGATATCTATATACATAGTTAGCGATAATATCACATACATTGAGTATTACAAAAACAGTACAAGACAGCACAAAGTATGCACCAGTTAGCAAAGCACTTGTGTAATAGAAATGAAAACAACGAAGGTACCAAAAACACCCAGACCGAAGACAATGCAGAAAAGTGGTTTTCGAGAATGACCCGTCCAGGAATCGAAGCTGAAAAACCGTTGTGTTCGCCATACGTCCGCGGAGGTCACGTGTAACATTTACATTTTTACGTATTAAGATATATAAAAACTTTAAAAAATTACGAATATAAAAGTAAAAAAATATCTTAATAAGTACGCCACGGATCGGCAAAGGTCGCGGGTTTGAAACCCGCCCGTGTCAGTTGAAATTTTAACTTATTTCTCTTTAATTTAATAATGTTAAAGTTCAGCATAAATATGCTTTAAAAATCAAAAAAAATTGCATAATAAATCTTAATAAGTAGTTAAACTTAAATTTATTAAAGTCTAAAGTTTTCAATCTTTGTCCTGAAATGTGTATTACGTAATATTACAAGGGATGACTTAATTGACACTTCCCTTAATTCAAAAGTAATTGGATTATGTAAACAGAACCACTCTTTGGGATTAAATTTAGTAAAACATTTCCCTCATTTGTGACATCTAATTTTAAATTGAATTAAATTTCATTAATATGAAAAAGCAGAACTTTGGTTCTTTTTGAGGATTAAACATGATCTTAGATTAAACAAATACCTGGATATCATGAATAACTAAGATTTAGGCAGTGTTGTGAGTCGCTATCTAGAACAAGTCCGTATAAATTGCTCTTCATATCACAAAACAAATAAAGGATTTCTACTACAGTAGCCTATTTTCACGTACTACTGAACACAGTGCAATTCGGGGTAAGTCTTTTAAAGACGGCATAAATATTATGAATTATTTTTGCTCATGCTAATTATGCAGGGCAGGCTACAATATGCTATAATATATATATATATATATATATATATATATATATATATATATATATATATATATATATATATATATATATATATATATATATATATATATATATATATATATATATACATTGTTCTGATCCCAAATTAAGCCCTTAAGCACTTCTAGTAATGTAATGCAATGTGGACCGGAAAAATAAAATACTCTAGAGCTCTGTCAACCCAGCCCATGGTAATACGAGAATATATAAAAATAACTTTCCGCCACCATGTAACGTACGCTTATATTAATTTATGGTTACATGGTACATGCAGCCTTCGCTAAATGTCATGGCAACGCACTTGTACGATCTCGCTTCCTTCTAACGTCGCTCGGCAGTCGTAAGGCTTCGCGACCCAACTAATGAAACTACGACCTTTTTGTTTAAGCACAACAACCGTAAAACTGTTATACTTCATGCAAAAGTAAAAGAAATAAAAATATCTTCACGCCATTTTCCAATACAAGGGTAGATAAAAGTACGAAATAAAAACGACCCACCTTCCGCCGAAGACATTTTTTTTGACTACCTAAAAGCTGGTGAGCCAGTCACTGTCATAATATCCAAGCCAACGATATAAATCGTACATAAGTTTTGAAAACCATTGGTAAGACTCTACCACCTGGGGATCAAACTCAGGTTTCTTGACTTCAATTGCCGGTCACCCAACCACTCGGCTATCGTAACGTTTATTATACACTATTATTTTTTTTATCTTCACGAAATTATCCTAATACCCATAGTGGTGGGTAGACAATTAAGTCCCTGCGACCCACTTTTTACTGAAGCTTATTTGGAACAATGTGACAGGGGCTGAGCCTGCATCTCTAATTCCGCTAGGGAAAACATTTGTGTGATGAATATGAGTATTTACATCTTACGGTTTCTCCTTAAAACCTTCGAAGATTTGGCCACTACCAGCTAGGTAACGGGGTCGTTGCTGAGAAGAATAGAAATCGATCTCAATCATTAATTAATTCCGAAGATCTCTATCTCTATCTCTATACAGGGATAAACAGAGGTCTAATCTAGACAATTAAGTCCCTTCGACCCTGAACTTTGGAAATTTAAAAACATCTGACACGACCGGGATTCGAAAGCGCAACCTCCGCCGTACAGTGGCAACGCTTTTGCCTTCAAGTCATCGTATCGTATTTAATAACTATTTTATATTCTAATTTCAACACATACATTTGACAAGATTGAGCTAAATAAAGCACAGTAAACATCATTGAAATGATTTTGGACAAAAATAAAATTGTGATTTTATATTAACAAACTCTTATACGAAATTTGTTTAAATATTTATTTTTAATTTACTTAAACATCTCTTTTAATCTTTTTTTTATAAATCTACAAAGTGCCCCCTTATCTTTCTATTTTCAATTATACTACTTTTTCAGCAATATTAAAGTTCATTACTCTACTATTGTAAATAAAATGCAAAAATAATGCATCCTAAGAGTCACCTTTACAGGTGAAATGAAAACAGAATTACGCTCAGTCCGAGACGACAGCTTTCTTGGAAATGTCCTGCGGGCTCCAATAAAGTTGCAGCTTGCAGATGCAGTCCCCCGAGGTGGCGAGTAACAATCAATCCCGAGCTGGCGCGTAATTTACTTTTCCCGCCTGGTGAATAACGATCAAACATGGACGCCAAAGCGGCGTCTTAGCTCTCGGGGATCGAAAGAAATGAGCAACTGTGTAGACAACATTTCTTTCTCTTGTATTTTAAAGAATTGAGCAAGTTTCAAGTAAACCAATAAACTGATAATTTTCTTATTCTTAGTAGTGTCACTTTAACAAATTTTGGAATTTAAAAGAATTGCATTTCAAATAAACTTTGATTTTTCACAGAAAATTTATTTATTTATTTATTTATTTATTTATTTATTTATTTATTTATTTATTTATTTATTTATTTATTTATTTATTTATTTATTTATTTATTTATTTATTTATTTATTTATTTATTTATTTATTTATTTATTTATTTATTTATTTATTTATTTATTTATTTATTTATTTATTTATTTATTTATTTATTTATTTATTTATTTATTTATTTATTTATTTATTTATTTATTTATTTATTTATTTATTTATTTATTTATTTATTTATTTATTTATTTATTTATTTATTTATTTATTTATTTATTTATTTATTTATTTATTTATTTATTTATTTATTTATTTATTTATTTATTTATTTATTTATTTATTTATTTATTTATTTATTTATTTATTTATTTATTTATTTATTTATTTATTTATTTATTTATTTATTTATTTATTTATTTATTTATTTATTTATTTATTTATTTATTTATTTAAGCAGCATACATTTTATGTTCATTTTTATATTTAAGCAGCATACATTTTATGTTCATTTTTATATTTAAGCAGCATACATTTTATGTTCATTTTTATATTTAAGCAGCATACATTTTATGTTCATTTTTATATTTAAGCAGCATACATTTTATGTTCATTTTTATATTTAAGCAGCATACATTTTATGTTCATTTTTATATTTAAGCAGCATACATTTTATGTTCATTTTTATATTTAAGCAGCATACATTTTATGTTCATTTTTATATTTAAGCAGCATACATTTTATGTTCATTTTTATATTTAAGCAGCATACATTTTATGTTCATTTTTATATTTAAGCAGCATACATTTTATGTTCATTTTTATATTTAAGCAGCATACATTTTATGTTCATTTTTATATTTAAGCAGCATACATTTTATGTTCATTTTTATATTTAAGCTTTAATATGATAGAATTTAATAAAACTTTTAGCTTATACCTAATTAAAATTATAAGTATTTTTCTAAATATATCTGCACCTCAAAATCTTATAGTCACGACAGCCGAGTGGTTGGGTGGTCGGAATTTCGAGTCAATAGACCCGAGTTCGATCCCCAGTTGGTAGGCTCGTACCAATGGGTTTTTCAAAACTTATGTATGAACTATATCGTTGGCTTGGACATAAAGACGGCGATGGGCTTACCATCTGTCACGTAGTCCCGAAAATATCTTTGGTGGAAGGTAGGTCAAAGGGACTTAATTGTCTTGACTGTATAGGGAATCGGGTGAAGACATTTATTTATTTTTATCAGTGTACTTTTGCTACATATAGTCATATCAACATCTCCATTCTTCAAGAATTTCTTTTATTTCAATACTTCGTCAAATAGTCGGGCCCGAACCCGCGAAATTATGTTTCGCAGTCGCCTTAACCAATAGGCTACAGCCAAACTGTGGGATTCCACCCATATCTGGTTGGTAATTCCAACATGAATTTGTAATGCGCACGGGCAGGGACTGGAATGCTATCCTAGCTTCCGTATTTTCGAACTTATCGCATGCATACAAACTTTAAAGATTGTTATGAGGCTCTTGCGAGCCGCACAGGCTTCTTATGAGTATGTTCGACCATGACACGTCATGGTCTTTATGTTCAAGCCATCGATATAAATTTTACATACCTTTTGAAAATCTATTGGTACGAGCCTTGTGAATCAAACTCGAGTCTCTTTAACTTGAATTTCGATCACCCAATCACAAAGCTATCGTAACTTCATATATATATATATATATATATATATATATATATATATATATATATATATATATATATATATATATATATATATATATATATGTATATATATGTATATATATGTATATATATATATATATATATATATATATATATATATATATATATATATGTATATATATATATATATATATATATATATATATATATATATATATATATATATATATATATATATATATATATATATATATATATATATATAATTTTACTAGCTATTTTTAAACGTAAGCAACTTGACAAAACCAACTTTAGGTATATTTTAAATATAAAACAAATATAGATATATAATACCTTATGAATTATATTTTATATTTAAGCAGCATACATTTTATGTTCATTTTTATATTTAAGCATTTATTTGTTTTTATATTTAAGCAGCATACATTTTATGTTCATTTTTATATTTAAGCTTTAATATGATAGAATTTAATAAAACTTTTAGCTTATACCTAATTAAAATTATAAGTATTTTTCTAAATATATCTGCACCTCAAAATCTTATAGTCACGACAGCCGAGTGGTTGGGTGGTCGGAATTTCGAGTCAATAGACCCGAGTTCGATCCCCAGTTGGTAGGCTCGTACCAATGAGTTTTTCAAAACTTATGTATGAACTATATCGTTGGCTTGGACATAAAGACGGCGATGGGCTTACCATCTGTCACGTAGTCCTGAAAATATCTTTGGTGGAAGGTAGGTCAAAGGGACTTAATTGTCTAGACTCGACCCCTGTCTACCCCTGTATTGGGAATTGCGTGAAGATATTTATTTATTTATTTATTTATATATATATATATATATATATATATATATATATATATATATATATATATATATATATATATATATATATATATATATATATATATATATATATATATATATATATATATATATATATATATATATATATATATATATATATATATATATATATATATATATATATATATATATATATATATATATATATATATATATATATATATATATATATATATATATATATATATATATATATATATATATATATATATATATATATATATATATATATATATATATATATATATATATATATATATATATATATATATATATATATATATATATATATATATATATATATATATATATATATATATATATATATATATATATATATATATATATATATATATATATATATATATATATATATATATATATATATATATATATATATATATATATATATATATATATATATATATATATATATATATATATATATATATATATATATATATATATATATATATATATATATATATATATATATATATATATATATATATATATATATATATATATATATATATATATATATATATATATATATATATATATATATATATATATATATATATATATATATATATATATATATATATATATATATATATATATATATATATATATATATATATATATATATATATATATATATATATATATATATATATATATATATATATATATATATATATATATATATATATATATATATATATATATATATATATATATATATATATATATATATATATATATATATATATATATATATATATATATATATATATATATATATATATATATATATATATATATATATATATATATATATATATATATATATATATATATATATATATATATATATATATATATATATATATATATATATATATATATATATATATATATATATATATATATATATATATATATATATATATATATATATATATATATATATATATATATATATATATATATATATATATATATATATATATATATATATATATATATATATATATATATATATATATATATATATATATATATATATATATGAAGTTACGATAGCTTTGTGATTGGGTGATCGAAATTCAAGTTAAGCAACTTGACAAAAACCAACTTTGTGCATATTTTAAATATAAAAACAAATATAGATATATAATACCTTATGAATTATATTTTATATTTAAGCATTTATTTGTTTTTATATTTAAGCAGCATACATTTTATGTTCATTTTTATATTTAAGCTTTAATATGATAGAATTTAATAAAACTTTTAGCTTATACCTAATTAAAATTATAAGTATTTTTCTAAATATATCTGCACCTCAAAATCTTATAGTCACGACAGCCGAGTGGTTGGGTGGTCGGTCTATCTCTATCTCTATCTCTATCTCTATCTCTATCTCTATCTCTATCTCTATCTCTATCTCTATCTCTATCTCTATCTCTATCTCTATCTCTATCTCTATCTCTATCTCTATCTCTATCTCTATCTCTATCTCTATCTCTATCTCTATCTCTATCTCTATCTCTATCTCTATCTCTATCTCTATCTCTATCTCTATCTCTATCTCTATCTCTATCTCTATCTCTATCTCTATCTCTATCTCTATCTCTATCTCTATCTCTATCTCTATCTCTATCTCTATCTCTATCTCTATCTCTATCTCTATCTCTATCTCTATCTCTATCTCTATCTCTATCTCTATCTCTATCTCTATCTCTATCTCTATCTCTATCTCTATCTCTATCTCTATCTCTATCTCTATCTCTATCTCTATCTCTATCTCTATCTCTATCTCTATCTCTATCTCTATCTCTATCTCTATCTCTATCTCTATCTCTATCTCTATCTCTATCTCTATCTCTATCTCTATCTCTATCTCTATCTCTATCTCTATCTCTATCTCTATCTCTATCTCTATCTCTATCTCTATCTCTATCTCTATCTCTATCTCTATCTCTATCTCTATCTCTATCTCTATCTCTATCTCTATCTCTATCTCTATCTCTATCTCTATCTCTATCTCTATCTCTATCTCTATCTCTATCTCTATCTCTATCTCTATCTCTATCTCTATCTCTATCTCTATCTCTATCTCTATCTCTATCTCTATCTCTATCTCTATCTCTATCTCTATCTCTATCTCTATCTCTATCTCTATCTCTATCTCTATCTCTATCTCTATCTCTATCTCTATCTCTATCTCTATCTCTATCTCTATCTCTATCTCTATACAGGGATAAACAGAGGTCTAATCTAGACAATTAAGTCCCTTCGACCCTGAACTTTGGAAATTTAAAAATCTGACACGACTGGATTCGAAAGCGCAACCTCCGCCGCACAGTGGCAACGCTTTTGCCTTCAAGTCATCGTATCGTATTTAATAACTATTTTATATTCTAATTTCAACACATACATTTGACAAGAATGAGCTAAATAAAGCACAGTAAACATCATTGAAATGATATTGGACAAAATAAAATTGTGATTTTATATTAACAAACTCTTATACGAAATTTGTTTAAATATTTATTTTAATTTACTTAAACATCTCTTTTAATCTTTTTTATAAATCTACAAAGTGCCCCCTTATCTTTCTGTTTTCAATTATACTACTTTTTCAGCAATATTAAAGTTCATTACTCTACTATTGTAAATAAAATGCAAAATAATGCATCCTAAGAGTCACCTTTACAGGTGAAATGAAACAGAATTACGCTCAGTCCGAGACGACAGCTTTCTTGGAAATGTCCTGCGGGCTCCAATAAAGTTGCAGCTTGCAGATGCAGTCCCCCGAGGTGGCGAGTAACAATCAATCCCGAGCTGGCGCGTAATTTACTTTTCCCGCCTGGTGAATAACGATCAAACATGGACGCCAAAGCGGCGTCTTAGCCCTCGGGGATCGAAAGAAATGAGCAACTGTGTAGACAACATTTCTTTCTCTTGCATTTTAAAGAATTGAGCAAGTTTCAAATAAACCAATAAACTGATAATTTTCTTATTCTTAGTAGTGTCACTTTAACAAATTTTGAATTTAAAAGAATTGAGCAAGTTTCAAGTAAACCAATAAACTGATAATTTTCTTATTCTTAGTAGTGTCACTTTAACAAATTTTGGAATTTAAAAGAATTGCATTTCAAATAAACTTTGATTTTTCACAGAAAATTTGTTGCAACCCAAAATAGATTTTATCGAAATACTACATAGGATATCTTTTATCCTGTAGAAATACATGATGTCTATGGAGGTCTGAAATAAAATTATACTTATTATTTTGCTGACACCCAATACAGAAGTGAAGAGTATTCGGAAAAAGACTTCGGCTCGAAGTATGGTGATACAAGGAATACCATTCCTTGAACGTACAAGCTTGGAAGTTTTACCCAGTTCGAATCACTTTACATAGCCTTAGTCGGCGAGTACCTTGTCTGTCGATGCTATATATACTTTATTTTAGGAAGTGTACTGATTTAAAAGTCATGATAGCCAAGTTGTTGGTTGCTCGAATTTTGAGTCAAGAGACCCGAGTTCGATCCCCAGTTGGTAGGCTCGTACCAATGGGTTTTTCAAAACTTATGTATGAACTATATCGTTGGCTTGGACATAAAGACGGCGATGGGCTTACCATCTGTCACGTAGTCCTGAAAATATCTTTGGTGGAAGGTAGGTCAAAGGGACTTAATTGTCTAGACTAGACCCCTGTCTACCCCTGTATTGGGAATTGCGTGAAGATATTTATTTATTTATTTATTTATATATCAAAATCTTTTTAAGAATGTGCATGTACGAACATAAGTTACTTCAGAAAATTATTGACGCGTACTTAGGTCAAATGTTACAGGTCACTGACTCCTGTAAGTTACTGAGAAATCTCGAGATCTAGAAAGTTCTTATCCAATAGGGATGTTACTTTAAAGGCTTCGTTGCTCAGCAAAAAGGTTTTAAGAAATTTCTCCCCCCGGAGTGAAACTAAACTTCGAAACTATTTTTAACGGATGGAAGCGCGCCAGTATCTTTAATGACGCCTTTTCTTTACAACAATAAATACGAAGTTAATTTTAATCGATAACAGAATGACCATTGACGCCAAAATTCTTTTTACCTTTACTTAGAAAATATAATACATTAAAGAAAATATCTTCACATCATTCCCAATATAAGGGTAAATAAAGATCGCAATTTGAGTCAAGAGACCTGAGTTCGATCCCCAGTTGGTAGGCTCGTACCAATGGGTTTTCAAAACTTATGTACGAATATCGTTGGCTTGGACATAAAGGCGTCGACGGGCTCACCACCTGTCACGTTGTCCCGAAAATATCTTCGGTGAAAAGGTGGGTCGAAGGGACTTAATTGTCTAGACTAGACCTCTGTCTACCCCTGTATTGGGAATTGCGTGAAGATATTTATTTATTTATTTATTTATTTATTTATTTATTTATTTATTTATTTTTATCAGTGTACTTTTGCTACATATAGTCATATCAACATCTCCATTCTTCAAGAATTTCTTTTATTTCAATACTTCGTCAAATAGTCGGGCCCGAACCCGCGAAATTATGTTTCGCAGTCGCCTTAACCAATAGGCTACAGCCAAACTGTGGGATTCCACCCATATCTGGTTGGTAATTCCAACATGAATTTGTAATGCGCACGGGCAGGGACTGGAATGCTATCCTAGCTTCCGTATTTTCGAACTTATCGCATGCATACAAACTTTTAAAGATTGTTATGAGGCTCTTATGAGCCGCACAGGCTTCTTATGAGTATGTTCGACCATGACACGTCATGGTCTTTATGTCTAAGCCATCGATATAAATTTTACATACCTTTTTGAAAAATCTATTGGTACGAGCCTTGTGAATCAAACTCGAGACTCTAACTTGAATTTCGATCACCCAATCACAAAGCTATCGTAACTTCATATATATATATATATATATATATATATATATATATATATATATATATATATATATATATATATATATATATATATATATATATATATATATATATATATATATATATATATATATATATATATATATATATATATATATATATATATATATATATATATATATATATATATATATATATATATATATATATATATATATATATATATATATATATATATATATATATATATATATATATATATATATATATATATATATATATATATATATATAATTTTACTAGCTATTTTTAAACGTAAGCAACTTGACAAAACCAACTTTGTTTGTGCATATTTTAAATATAAAACAAATATAGATATATAATACCTTATGAATTATATTTTATATTTAAGCAGCATACATTTTATGTTCATTTTATATTTAAGCATTTATTTGTTTTTATATTTAAGCATTTATTTGTTTTTATATTTAAGCAGCATACATTTTATGTTCATTTTATATTTAAGCAGCATACATTTTATGTTCATTTTTATATTTAAGCATTTATTTGTTTTTATATTTAAGCAGCATACATTTTATGTTCATTTTATATTTAAGCATTTATTTGTTTTTATATTTAAGCATTTATTTGTTTTTATATTTAAGCATTTATTTGTTTTTATATTTAAGCAGCATACATTTTATGTTCATTTTATATTTAAGCAGCATACATTTTATGTTCATTTTATATTTAAGCAGCATACATTTTATGTTCATTTTATATTTAAGCAGCATACATTTTATGTTCATTTTATATTTAAGCAGCATACATTTTATGTTCATTTTATATTTAAGCAGCATACATTTTATGTTCATTTTTATATTTAAGCAGCATACATTTTATGTTCATTTTATATTTAAGCAGCATACATTTTATGTTCATTTTATATTTAAGCAGCATACATTTTATGTTCATTTTATATTTAAGCATTTATTTGTTTTTATATTTAAGCATTTATTTGTTTTTATATTTAAGCAGCATACATTTTATGTTCATTTTATATTTAAGCAGCATACATTTTATGTTCATTTTATATTTAAGCATTTATTTGTTTTTATATTTAAGCAGCATACATTTTATGTTCATTTTATATTTAAGCATTTATTTGTTTTTATATTTAAGCAGCATACATTTTATGTTCATTTTATATTTAAGCAGCATACATTTTATGTTCATTTTATATTTAAGCTTTATTTAAATATCTTCGGTGAAAAGGTGGGTCGAAGGGACTTAATTGTTCAGACTAGACCTCTGTCTACCCCTGTATTGGGAATTGCGTGAAGATATTTATTTATTTATATATCAAAATCTTTTTAAGAATGTGCATGTACGCACATAAGTTACTTCAGAAAATTATTGACGCGTACTTAGGTCAAATGTTACAGGTCACTGACTCCTGTAAGTTACTGAGAAATCTCGAGATCTAGAAAGTTCTTATCCAATAGGGATGTTACTTTAAAGGCTTCGTTGCTCAGCAAAAGGTTTTAAGAAATTTCTCCCCCCGGAGTGAAACTAAACTTCGAAACTATTTTTAACGGATGGAAGCGCGCCAGTATCTTTAATGACGCCTTTTTCTTTACAACAATAAATACGAAGTTAATTTTAATCGATAACAGAATGACCATTGACGCCAAAATTCTTTTTACCTTTACTTAGAAAATATAATACATTAAAGAAAATATCTTCACATCATTCCCAATATAAGGGTAAATAAAGATCGCAATTTGAGTCAAGAGACCAGAATTCGATCCCCAAGGTTGGTACCAGTAGGTTTCCCAAAAACGTATGTACGATTTATATCGTTGGCTTGGACATAAAGGCGTCGACGGGCTCACCACCTGTCACGTTGTCCCGAAAATATCTTCGGTGAAAGGTGGGTCGAAGGGACTTAATTGTCTAGACTAGACCTCTGTCTACCCCTGTATTGGGAATTGCGTGAAGATATTTATTTATTTATATATCAAAATCTTTTAAGAATGTGCATGTACGCACATAAGTTACTTCAGAAAATTATTGACGCGTACTTAGGTCAAATGTTACAGGTCACTGACTCCTGTAAGTTACTGAGAAATCTCGAGATCTAGAAAGTTCTTATCCAATAGGGATGTTACTTTAAAGGCTTCGTTGCTCAGCAAAAGGTTTTAAGAAATTCTCCCCAGGTGAAACTAAACTTCGAAACTATTTTTAACGGATGGAAGCGCGCCAGTATCTTTAATGACGCCTTTTTCTTTACAACAATAAATACGAAGTTAATTTTAATCGATAACAGAATGACCATTGACGCCAAAATTCTTTTACCTTTACTTAGAAAATATAATACATTAAAGAAAATATCTTCACATCATTCCCAATATAAGGGTAAATAAAGATCGCAATTTGAGTCAAGAGACCAGAATTCGATCCCCAAGGTTGGTACCAGTAGGTTTCAAAAACGTATGTACGATTTATATCGTTGGCTTGGACATAAAGGCGTCGACGGGCTCACCACCTGTCACGTTGTCCCGAAAATATCTTCGGTGAAAGGTGGGTCGAAGGGACTTAATTGTCTAGACTAGACCTCTGTCTACCCCTGTATTGGGAATTGCGTGAAGATATTTATTTATTTATTTATTTATTTATTTATTTATTTATTTATATATCAAAATCTTTTAAGAATGTGCATGTACGCACATAAGTTACTTCAGAAAATTATTGACGCGTACTTAGGTCAAATGTTACAGGTCACTGACTCCTGTAAGTTACTGAGAAATCTCGAGATCTAGAAAGTTCTTATCCAATAGGGATGTTACTTTAAAGGCTTCGTTGCTCAGCAAAAGGTTTTAAGAAATTCTCCCCAGGTGAAACTAAACTTCGAAACTATTTTTAACGGATGGAAGCGCGCCAGTATCTTTAATGACGCCTTTTCTTTACAACAATAAATACGAAGTTAATTTTAATCGATAACAGAATGACCATTGACGCCAAAATTCTTTTTACCTTTACTTAGAAAATATAATACATTAAAGAAAATATCTTCACATCATTCCCAATATAAGGGTAAATAAAGATCGCAATTTGAGTCAAGAGACCAGAATTCGATCCCCAAGGTTGGTACCAGTAGGTTTCCCAAAAACGTATGTACGATTTATATCGTTGGCTTGGACAAAAGATAGCGACAGGCTCATCACCTATCATGTTGTCCAAAAATGTCTACGGTGGAAGATGGGTCGAAGGGACTTGGTGTCTAGACTAGACCTCTGTCTACCCCTGTATTGGTAATTTCGTGGATATTTTTTACCCTTAATTTTATATGTAATTTTATACTACAACAAACAAAAAGGGGCCATTAGTATGTGAAACAAAAACAAATGAATTTTACTGGACAGCAAAATATGTAAAAATATTATTATAACTCTCTAATCGACGACGGTTATGTCGAAGAAAGAAATGTTTACGAGGTATAGGACCAAGATCTAACTATATTAGACCTAGACCTTTTCGACTGACATTTACGCAGGCTTTTTTGCTATGAAGTGACAAGTGGTATGCAAGATGCCATCTTAGTGTTCTAAACAACTATGTCAATCGTACATAAATTACTACAAAACCTCATCCATCAAGAAAGTACCCTTCTGGGGTTGGATCACCAAGTTTTTCTGATACGCATTCAGGTTAGCCAAGCAATGGCTATCTAATATATAATACAATTATGAAAATGAAAGATTTTAAAAATAAATCCAGGCCCTACTTTACACAAAAGTCCAAAAAGTTTACAAAATAATCTAAACTTGTTCACGCTTCGAACTTTACTCGCAGTGTAAGTGAAAAGTTAGCGGTAAAATTGTGTTCCGTCAAAAAATACATCTATATTTCGTCTTTCGTTCGTGTTAAGAATAAAGGCTTAAAATAACGAGGATCAGATTTTCGGCAATACGCTTGAGAGTTTGCAGTCCTCACTGAAACTTTCTTCGTTCGCGCGATAAACTGCCATGACTTTTGAAACCGCTTCAGCTCGCATTTGAAATACGCACAGCTGGGTTCAAGTTTTAAGCTTTATTTAAATACGCAGTAGTATTTGCATTTTAACTTTTTACATATCATATATGCCTGCAAAACGACTCAACATCATTTTCACAAAATAAACAAACATTTTCACAAAATAAATATACCTTCACACCATTCCCAATACAGGGGTAGACAGAGGTATTGAGAGAGCATTTGGGATCGAATTCGTGTCTCGTGTCTCTAATTCCCATCACCCATCCTCTATCTTGACTATCTTGACTAAAGTACGACAAATGAAAGTCACAACATTTCACGATTTGAGTATTACTATATATAAGTGTACATAAATATTCATAAAAAGTAAATCGGCTAAACTCGCGTTTAATCTTTGTAGGTACCGACTAGTTTCGTACCTGGCGAAGTACTTCATCAGTATGAATGTCAAATCAAAGTAAGTTCGAGGTTGCGCTCCGTCTATACGACGCGCCTGAGCTCGCAGTGCATGGCTGATAGGACGGAGGGCGCATGGTGCATCGGTGCGCGCAGTTTGTGTCTGCCTGTAAAAGTCCGCTGCACAACTTAGGGCTTCCCCGTATAGGAGAGTTTGCCAAAATAGCTACGCCTGATTTGCGATCGCTGTATCCAGACACATCGCACCTTAGACGCTGTTACTCGTCACCGATCTGCTCAATTTTGATCTGGTATATTTCCATGATCATGAGGTTAGATTATCGTGATCGTTATCGCGTCATCTGTCCGTAGTCAAAAGTATTTTCATGTTTTCGTTCTATCACCGCAGGGCAACTAATGTAAATTAATATCTGAGTGACGTGGCATCTTTATGTCCATAGATGATACTGTACTATATTTTTATAAATAAATAAATAAATATCTTTACGCAATTCCCAATGCAGAGGTAGACAGAGGTATTGAGAGAGCATTTGGGATCGAATTCGTGTCTCGTGTCTCTAATTCCCATCACCCATCCTCTATCTTGACTATCTTGACTAAAGTACGACAAATGAAAGTCACAACATTTCACGATTTGAGTATTACTATATATAAGTGTACATAAATATTCATAAAAAGTAAATCGGCTAAACTCGCGTTTAATCTTTGTAGGTACCGACTAGTTTCGTACCTGGCGAAGTACTTCATCAGTATGAATGTCAAATCAAAGTAAGTTCGAGGTTGCGCTCCGTCTATACGACGCGCCTGAGCTCGCAGTGCATGGCTGATAGGACGGAGGGCGCATGGTGCATCGGTGCGCGCAGTTTGTGTCTGCCTGTAAAAGTCCGCTGCACAACTTAGGGCTTCCCCGTATAGGAGAGTTTGCCAAAATAGCTACGCCTGATTTGCGATCGCTGTATCCAGACACATCGCACCTTAGACGCTGTTACTCGTCACCGATCTGCTCAATTTTGATCTGGTATATTTCCATGATCATGAGGTTAGATTATCGTGATCGTTATCGCGACATCTGTCGGTAGTCAAAAGTATTTTCATGTTTTTCGTTCTATCACCGCAGGGCAACTAATGTAAATTAATATCTGAGTGACGTGGCATCTTTATGTCCATAGATGATACTGTACTATATTTTTATAAATAAATAAATAAATAAATATCTTTACGCAATTCCCAATGCAGAGGTAGACAGAGGTCAAGTCTCGACAATAAAGTCTCTTAGATCCACCTTACACAGAAGATATTTCGGGACAACGTGACAGGTGGTGAGCCCGTCGCCGTCTTTATGTCCAAGCCAACGATATAACTATAAGTTTTTGAAAAAAACTATTGAAATGAGCCTACCACCTAGGGATCGAACTCGGGTCTCTTGACTCGAAATCTCGACCACCCCAACCACTCGGCTATCGTGACTTTATTACATATTTTTGATAAAATAATTATTTTTATTTTTATTTTAGAATGATTTACAAATTCCCACAGCCATAAGACCGTGTATTACTGTTGCAGATTCATTACTGTTCTAGCGTACGATATGCTGCAGGGTGATCATGATCTGGGAGGACGTCTCCTCTACAAGTGTGTGCTATCGGTAATCGTATATATGCATGTAATCACGCGAACCTTGATAGCGCGATGTAGGATGTTAATGTGTATCCTGAATCCAACACTAAAGAGCTTCTTATGTGAAGACATAGATGTCGCTACACTATGATAGATAAGAGACAAAATTTTGCCAAATATTTACATAGTGGGTATCCGAAATAGGAATACTTAAATTTCTAATGTATGCAAGATTAACTCGATGAATTAATAAGATGTTCATGCACAAACCCTTGAAAAATATTAATCAAGGCGTCAATATTTTGGATTCCAAAGCGATTCTATGGAAACGGAATGGGAGAACATTTTGCTATATCCTAAAACTTATATAAATGATCTGTTCGTCTATAACAAATTGTACTGTCTGTTTCCAAACAACTCTTTGACTCTGTCTAAAATAATGTGACCATGCTGCGAGTTTTCACAAGGCTTGCCATCGAGTTTTATTTTAACATTCATTCATTCCAATATTAAATTTTATCAGGATATTATCTAATTATTTAGTAAGCGTCAGTAGGCGCGATTGCCGAGTTATTGGGTGATTGGAATTCGACACAAGAGACCCGAGTTCAATCCCCAGGTGGCCAGCTCGAACCAATGGGTTTTCAAAAATTATATACGAATATATCGTTGGCTTGGATATAAAGACGGCGACGGCTCACCACCTGTCAGTTTGTCCCATTATGGCAGTATTCCTATGGGAGAGACCTATGTCCTGCAAAGGCCTTTAACAGGCCGATATGTATGTTGTAAGTAATCATTAAATGTAGTTTTGTCAAAATTACATAAAATGTACCTTTAAAACCTTAATTCGACTTCCAAAACTTTCAATCAACAAATTTATCCAAAATTTAAAAAAATATTGGTCTAATCCGTCGAGTCGTTTCCTTTTCATTCAAGTGGAAGTTTTGATATTACACAAATTTAATTTTAAAATTAATAACAGCAAAGAAATTAAATCGTATGTAAATTACCACGTATGTGATATGCCTGTTAGTAGAGAACCTGCCTTTGAAGCTAAGTGTTGTGAGTTCGAATCCTACCAGTGGTATATATTTGTGTAATGAACATGAAAATGTTAATAGAATAAATTATCTAGAATCAAGATATGTGTAAAGATAAACAAAAATAATTGTGCTTAGTACTGCTGACATTATAGTAAAGAGTTATTTCGCCGTATTCTAGTTTACAGTCACCCTTCTGGGTAAGGACTCTGGTGCTCAATATTTAGAGGCAAAGAAATACCCACATTGAATTACATTACTAGAAGTGCTTAAGGGCTTAATTTGGGATCAGAACAATGTATATATATATATATATATATATATATATATATATATATATATATATATATATATATATATATATATATATATATATATATATATATATATATATATATATATATATATATATATATATACATTGTTCTGATCCCAAATTAAGCCCTTAAGCACTTCTAGTAATGTAATTCAATGTGGACCGGAAAAATAAAAGAGAAGAGAGCTCTGTCAACCCAGCCCATGGTAATACGAGAATATATAAAAATAACTTTCCGCCACCATGTAACGTACGCTTATATTAATTTATGGTTACATGGTACATGCAGCCTTCGCTAAATGTCATGGCAACGCACTTGTACGATCTCGCTTCCTTCTAACGTCGCTCGGCAGTCGTAAGGCTTCGCGACCCAACTAATGAAACTACGACCTTTTTGTTTAAGCACAACAACCGTAAAACTGTTATACTTCATGCAAAAGTAAAAGAAATAAAAATATCTTCACGCCATTTTCCAATACAAGGGTAGATAAAAGTACGAAATAAAAACGACCCACCTTCCGCCGAAGACATTTTTTTTGACTACCTAAAAGCTGGTGAGCCAGTCACTGTCATAATATCCAAGCCAACGATATAAATCGTACATAAGTTTTGAAAAAAAAAACCATTGGTAAGACTCTACCACCTGGGGATCAAACTCAGGTTTCTTGACTTCAATTGCCGGTCACCCAACCACTCGGCTATCGTAACGTTTATTATACACTATTATTTTTTTTATCTTCACGAAATTATCCTAATACCCATAGTGGTGGGTAGACAATTAAGTCCCTGCGACCCACTTTTTACTGAAGCTTATTTGGAACAATGTGACAGGGGCTGAGCCTGCATCTCTAATTCCGCTAGGGGAAAACATTTGTGTGATGAATATGAGTATTTACATCTTACGGTTTCTCCTTAAAACCTTCGAAGATTTGGCCACTACCAGCTAGGTAACGGGGTCGTTGCTGAGAAGAATAGAAATCGATCTCAATCATTAATTAATTCCGAAGATCTCTATCTCTATCTCTATACAGGGATAAACAGAGGTCTAATCTAGACAATTAAGTCCCTTCGACCCTGAACTTTGGAAATTTAAAAACATCTGACACGACCGGGATTCGAAAGCGCAACCTCCGCCGTACAGTGGCAACGCTTTTGCCTTCAAGTCATCGTATCGTATTTAATAACTATTTTATATTCTAATTTCAACACATACATTTGACAAGATTGAGCTAAATAAAGCACAGTAAACATCATTGAAATGATTTTGGACAAAAATAAAATTGTGATTTTATATTAACAAACTCTTATACGAAATTTGTTTAAATATTTATTTTAATTTACTTAAACATCTCTTTTAATCTTTTTATAAATCTACAAAGTGCCCCTTATCTTTCTATTTTCAATTATACTACTTTTTCAGCAATATTAAAGTTCATTACTCTACTATTGTAAATAAAATGCAAAAATAATGCATCCTAAGAGTCACCTTTACAGGTGAAATGAAAACAGAATTACGCTCAGTCCGAGACGACAGCTTTCTTGGAAATGTCCTGCGGGCTCCAATAAAGTTGCAGCTTGCAGATGCAGTCCCCCGAGGTGGCGAGTAACAATCAATCCCGAGCTGGCGCGTAATTTACTTTTCCCGCCTGGTGAATAACGATCAAACATGGACGCCAAAGCGGCGTCTTAGCCCTCGGGGATCGAAAGAAATGAGCAACTGTGTAGACAACATTTCTTTCTCTTGCATTTTAAAGAATTGAGCAAGTTTCAAATAAACCAATAAACTGATAATTTTCTTATTCTTAGTAGTTGCACTTTAACAAATTTTGGAATTTAAAAGAATTGCATTTCAAATAAACTTTGATTTTTCACAGAAAATTTGTTGCAACCCAAAATAGATTTTATCGAAATACTACATAGGATATCTTTTATCCTGTAGAAATACATGATGTCTATGGAGGTCTGAAATAAAATTATACTTATTATTTTGCTGACACCCAATACAGAAGTGAAGAGTATTCGGAAAAAGACTTCGGCTCGAAGTATGGTGATACAAGGAATACCATTCCTTGAACGTACAAGCTTGGAAGTTTTACCCAGTTCGAATCACTTTACATAGCCTTAGTCGGCGAGTACCTTGTCTGTCGATGCTATATATACTTTATTTTAGGAAGTGTACTGATTTAAAAAGTCATGATAGCCAAGTTGTTGGTTGCTCGGAATTTTGAGTCAAGAGACCCAAGTTCAATCCCCCGGTGGCAGGCTCGTACCAATGGGTTTTTCAAAACTTATGTATGAACTATATCGTTGGCTTGGACATAAAGACGGCGATGGGCTTACCATCTGTCACGTAGTCCCGAAAATATCTTTGGTGGAAGGTAGGTCAAAGGGACTTAATTGTCTTGACTGTATAGGGAATCGGGTGAAGACATTTATTTATTTTTATCAGTGTACTTTTGCTACATATAGTCATATCAACATCTCCATTCTTCAAGAATTTCTTTTATTTCAATACTTCGTCAAATAGTCGGGCCCGAACCCGCGAAATTATGTTTCGCAGTCGCCTTAACCAATAGGCTACAGCCAAACTGTGGGATTCCACCCATATCTGGTTGGTAATTCCAACATGAATTTGTAATGCGCACGGGCAGGGACTGGAATGCTATCCTAGCTTCCGTATTTTCGAACTTATCGCATGCATACAACCTTTTAAAGATTGTTATGAGGCTCTTATGAGCGCACAGGCTTCTTATGAGTATGTTCGACCATGACACGCGGTGAGACGACAGGCTCACCGCGTGTCATGGTCTTTATGTCTAAGCCATCGATATAAATTTTACATACCTTTTTGAAAAATCTATTGGTACGAGCCTTGTGAATCAAACTCGAGTCTCTTAACTTGAATTTCGATCACCCAATCACAAAGCTATCGTAACTTCATATATATATATATATATATATATATATATATATATATATATATATATATATATATATATATATATATATATATATATATATATATATATATATATATATATATATATATATATATATATATATATATATATATATATATATATATATATATATATATATATATATATATATATATATATATATATATATGAAGTTACGATAGCTTTGTGATTGGGTGATCGAAATTCAAGTTAAGCAACTTGACAAAACCAACTTTGTTTGTGCATATTTTAAATATAAAAACAAATATAGATATATAATACCTTATGAATTATATTTTATATTTAAGCATTTATTTGTTTTTATATTTAAGCAGCATACATTTTATGTTCATTTTTATATTTAAGCTTTAATATGATAGAATTTAATAAAACTTTTAGCTTATACCTAATTAAAATTATAAGTATTTTTCTAAATATATCTGCACCTCAAAATCTTATAGTCACGACAGCCGAGTGGTTGGGTGGTCGGAATTTCGAGTCAATAGACCCGAGTTCGATCCCCAGTTGGTAGGCTCGTACCAATGAGTTTTTCAAAAACTTATGTACGAATATCGTTGGCTTGGACATAAAGGCGTCGACGGGCTCACCACCTGTCACGTTGTCCCGAAAATATCTTCGGTGAAAGGTGGGTCGAAGGGACTTAATTGTCTAGACTCGACCCCTGTCTACCCCTGTATTGGGAATTGCGTGAAGATATTTATTTATTTATTTATTTATATATCAAAATCTTTTTAAGAATGTGCATGTACGAACATAAGTTACTTCAGAAAATTATTGACGCGTACTTAGGTCAAATGTTACAGGTCACTGACTCCTGTAAGTTACTGAGAAATCTCGAGATCTAGAAAGTTCTTATCCAATAGGGATGTTACTTTAAAGGCTTCGTTGCTCAGCAAAAAGGTTTTAAGAAATTTCTCCCCCCGGAGTGAAACTAAACTTCGAAACTATTTTTAACGGATGGAAGCGCGCCAGTATCTTTAATGACGCCTTTTTCTTTACAACAATAAATACGAAGTTAATTTTAATCGATAACAGAATGACCATTGACGCCAAAATTCTTTTTACCTTTACTTAGAAAATATAATACATTAAAGAAAATATCTTCACATCATTCCCAATATAAGGGTAAATAAAGATCGCAATTTGAGTCAAGAGACCAGAATTCGATCCCCAAGGTTGGTACCAGTAGGTTTCCCAAAAAACGTATGTACGATTTATATCGTTGGCTTGGACAAAAAGATAGCGACGGGCTCATCACCTATCATGTTGTCCAAAAAATGTCTACGGTGGAAGATGGGTCGAAGGGACTTAATTGTCTAGACTAGACCTCTGTCTACCCCTGTATTGGTAATTTCGTGGATATTTTTTTACCCTTAATTTTATATGTAATTTTATACTACAACAAACAAAAAGGGGCCATTAGTATGTGAAACAAAAAACAAATGAATTTTACTGGACAGCAAAATATGTAAAATATTATTATAACTCTCTAATCGACGACGGTTATGTCGAAGAAAGAACAAGCTTACGAGGTATAGGACCAAGATCTAACTATATTAGACCTAGACCTTTTCGACTGACATTTTACATGAGCTTTTTTGCTATGAAGTGACAAGTGGTATGCAAGATGCCATCTTAGTGTTCTAAACAACTATGTCAATCGTACATAAATTACTACAAAACCTCATCCATCAAGAAAGTACCCTTCTGGGGTTGGATCTTAAGTTTTCTGATACGCATTCAGGTTAGCCAAGCAATGGCTATCTAATATATAATACAATTATGAAAAATGAAAGATTTTAAAAATAAATCCAGGCCCTACTTTACACAAAAGTCCAAAAAAGTTTACAAAATAATCTAAACTTGTTCACGCTTCGAACTTTACTCGCAGTGTAAGTGAAAAGTTAGCGGTAAAATTGTGTTCCGTCAAAAAATACATCTATATTTCGTCTTTCGTTCGTGTTAAGAATAAAAGAGGCTTAAAATAACGAGATCAGATTTTCGGCAAATGCGCCGAGAGTTTGCGAGTCCTCCCTGAAACTTTTTTCGTTCGCCGCGATAGGAAAAACTGTAGAAGCTTTTTTGAAACCGCTTCAGCTCGCATTTGAAATACGCACAGCTGGGTTCAAGTTTTTAAGCTTTATTTAAATACGCAGTAGTATTTGCATTTTAACTTTTTTACATATCATATATGCCTGCAAAACGACTCAACATCATTTTCACAAAATAAACAAACATTTTCACAAAATAAATATATACCTTCACACCATTCCCAATACAGGGGTAGACAGAGGTATTGAGAGAGCATTTGGGATCGAATTCGTGTCTCGTGTCTCTAATTCCCATCACCCATCCTCTATCTTGACTATCTTGACTAAAGTACGACAAATGAAAGTCACAACATTTCACGATTTGAGTATTACTATATATAAGTGTACATAAATATTCATAAAAAGTAAATCGGCTAAACTCGCGTTTAATCTTTGTAGGTACCGACTAGTTTCGTACCTGGCGAAGTACTTCATCAGTATGAATGTCAAATCAAAGTAAGTTCGAGGTTGCGCTCCGTCTATACGACGCGCCTGAGCTCGCAGTGCATGGCTGATAGGACGGAGGGCGCATGGTGCATCGGTGCGCGCAGTTTGTGTCTGCCTGTAAAAGTCCGCTGCACAACTTAGGGCTTCCCCGTATAGGAGAGTTTGCCAAAATAGCTACGCCTGATTTGCGATCGCTGTATCCAGACACATCGCACCTTAGACGCTGTTACTCGTCACCGATCTGCTCAATTTTGATCTGGTATATTTCCATGATCATGAGGTTAGATTATCGTGATCGTTATCGCGACATCTGTCGGTAGTCAAAAGTATTTTCATGTTTTTCGTTCTATCACCGCAGGGCAACTAATGTAAATTAATATCTGAGTGACGTGGCATCTTTATGTCCATAGATGATACTGTACTATATTTTTATAAATAAATAAATATCTTTACGCAATTCCCAATGCAGAGGTAGACAGAGGTCAAGTCTCGATAATAAAGTCCCTTAGATCTACCTTACACAGAAGATATATTCGGGACAACGTGACAGGTGGTGAGCCCGTCGCCGTCTTTATGTCCAAGCCAACGATATAACTATAAGTTTTTGAAAAAAACTATTGAAATGAGCCTACCACCTAGGGATCGAACTCGGGTCTCTTGACTCGAAATCTCGACCACCCTAACCACTCGGCTATCGTGACTTTATTACATATTTTTGATAAAATAATTATTTTTATTTTTATTTTAGAATGATTTACAAATTCCCACAGCCATAAGACCGTGTATTACTGTTGCAGATTCATTACTGTTCTAGCGTACGATATGCTGCAGGGTGATCATGATCTGGGAGGACGTCTCCTCTACAAGTGTGTGCTATCGGTAATCGTATATATGCATGTAATCACGCGAACCTTGATAGCGCGATGTAGGATGTTAATGTGTATCCTGAATCCAACACTAAAGAGCTTCTTATGTGAAGACATAGATGTCGCTACACTATGATAGATAAGAGACAAAATTTTGCCAAATATTTACATAGTGGGTATCCGAAATAGGAATACTTAAATTTCTAATGTATGCAAGATTAACTCGATGAATTAATAAGATGTTCATGCACAAACCCTTGAAAAATATTAATCAAGGCGTCAATATTTTGGATTCCAAAGCGATTCTATGGAAACGGAATGGGAGAACATTTTGCTATATCCTAAAACTTATATAAATGATCTGTTCGTCTATAACAAATTGTACTGTCTGTTTCCAAACAACTCTTTGACTCTGTCTAAAATAATGTGACCATGCTGCGAGTTTTCACAAGGCTTGCCATCGAGTTTTATTTTAACATTCATTCATTCCAATATTAAATTTTATCAGGATATTATCTAATTATTTAGTAAGCGTCAGTAGGCGCGATTGCCGAGTTATTGGGTGATTGGAATTCGACACAAGAGACCCGAGTTCAATCCCCAGGTGGCCAGCTCGAACCAATGGATTTTTTCAAAAAATTATATACGAATATATCGTTGGCTTGGATATAAAGACGGCGACGGGCTCACCACCTGTCAGTTTGACCCATTATGGCAGTATTCCCTATGGGAGAGACCTATGTCCTGCAAAGGCCTTTAACAGGCCGATATGTATGATGTAAGTAATCATTAAATGTAGTTTTGTCAAAATTACATAAAAATGTACCTTTAAAACCTTAATTCGACTTCCAAAAACTTTCAATCAACAAATTTATCCAAAATTTAAAAAAATATTGGTCTAATCCGTCGAGTCGTTTCCTTTTCATTCAAGTGGAAGTTTTGATATTACACAAATTTAATTTTAAAATTAATAACAGCAAAGAAATTAAATCGTATGTAAATTACCACGTATGTGATATGCCTGTTAGTAGAGAACCTGCCTTTGAAGCTAAGTGTTGTGAGTTCGAATCCTACCAGTGGTATATATTTGTGTAATGAACATGAAAATGTTAATAGAATAAATTATCTAGAATCAAGATATGTGTAAAGATAAACAAAAATAATTGTGCTTAGTACTGCTGACATTATAGTAAAGAGTTATTTCGCCGTATTCTAGTTTACAGTCACCCTTCTGGGTAGGGACTTTGGTGCTCAATATTTAGAGGCGAAACTTTGGTCGGAGGAAATCGACGAAGTTCCATCTAGTCCGCTCGGCGCGGTTGTCACTATGAAAGGAGATTGCAAGAGCAGGATAACTGACTCGTATGTAACATGTGGCTTTGTTCAAAAAAATTAGTGAAAATAATTTTGTTTTACAATTTTTATGCAAAATTATTTGTTCTACAGTTATATATATGTGGAAAGAGTTTTGTTAGCCTGGATGAGAAGGCACTCGATTTAGTACGCTCGCAAACCATGTTGGACCCTGGTAAATACAACTAAAACTTTTAAATGCAGTCACTAGTGCTGAAATTATAGTTGTGAAGAAGAATATCGTAAGAAACCCTGCATTTTAGAGAAATAATAGTATAAAAAATATTACTTCGAATCGTGCTTGATTGATCGCAATTCGAGTCAAGAGACAAGTTTTATCCCCAGTAGTAATATTGGTATCAGTGTATTTTTATGCTTGTATTTTCGAAACCTATTTATGAAAATTTATTGTTATTATTAAGTCGGTTATTAAGACAGGTTCACCACCTGCCACGGTTTTCCAAACAAGTTGATGTCAAATTCGAAAATTACCTAGGTCACTGACTACCCCAATATTAGGAAATGCGTGAAGATAAAAAAAAAACATAACGAAATTACAGGTTGTCGTCGTCTCATTGAAAATCTATTATTTTATGGAAAAAATCAGTTAACGTGCAATGGATTCTCTAGATGATTATTGACTATAACTCAATATACTCGCATATTCAGAACGGAAGTTAGAAGATACAGGGAAGTACAGATACTTCACGCTGGCATTATTCGGGTTTGATTCAGTTATACGCCGGTCAAGCCAGCACACACAGCCGAGGCTCTTGCTTTTAAAAAATATCGTCTCGCCATTCCCAATACAGGGGTAGACAGACGTCTAGACAATTAAATCCTTTTGTCCCACTTTCTACCGAAGAAATTTGATGGGACAACGTGACAGATGGTGAGTCCGTCGCCGTCTTTAAGTCCCGGATAACGATATAAATCGTACATGAGTTTTGGAAATAACCTACGACGAGAAGACGAGCCTTAGGGATCGAACACGTGTAACTAATTCGAGTTCCGATCACCCAACCTAAGCCACGACTATCGTGGCTTCATTTAAGTTTCCACATAATGACCGTACACGTAAGGTACGTGTACCGTTATTCTCAATTATGATTTTAATCAAATAAGATTTTACTGAAATACTCATACCAAACAATCGATATATAATAAGTTTTTACTTACTTATGTACGCCAGTTTGCTGGTTATCGTAGAACCTGGAATAAAAATTATTTGTCATTGACATTTACGAAATTTTTCGCTTTTATTTGTGATTTTAGACTTTCAACATTTCGAGCGTTACTGACTCAAGGTTGTGGTGTTAAAATACTCTTATTTTTCTATGATACATTGTATTCCTAGCTGTGCAGACAAATAGTTTTTGTTTGGGTTTTTGTTATTTAATCATATCTAATTTGTAGTATATTAAAACTAAAGATTTGTTATCTTTTTTATTTTGAATAATGTAATTTAAATAATTTGCATTTAATGATAGTTATGTTGTAGGGTCAAAGACACGAAGCGTAAAAAATCCCAGAAGCAATAATTTGTATGTTAATAATAAATAAATAATGCATAAATAGATGGGGGAAAACATTGTTCCGATCCTAAAGTAAGTAGCTATGTACTATATGGTTTTTCTACATCCGGGAATCGAAGCTGAGAGCTGGCAACACCAAGAAAACTGGCGTGTGCCAATCGTCATATCAATTAATCGTCCACGGAGGTAGTTAAAATAGAAACCAATGGTTTCTGCAAAAAATTTAATTCAAACCTCAATATTGTTTATCCATATTGCTGTGAATTTGATGGCATCAATCAAGATCAAAGTTCTGATCTACATTGACACAATATCCCGCAATTATCGCACGGAACCGTCAGCCGTCAGGATATTGATGACAGATGCTCGACGAAATCAAATAACGAATGGAACCACAAAACGAAGGCCTCTCGCCCGTGTTAACGAGAAAAGTTGAATCTTGCTGATACAGCGGCAAAGAAACATTTCGCGCTTTGGGAGAATGTGGTTGAAGATGCGAGGAGCGGAATGTATTTACTTTCTTCTTCATTTTTTTATTTAAATTTTGAAGAGTATTATTTTTTTAAGGTTTAGATAAGTAATAAACAGAATAAAACCTTTGTTTTTTATTCATATATTTCCATACTCTCTTAAAGCATATACTTCTTTAAATAATAACATTCATGTGTAAGTTAAGATGTTCGTTCGCGTCAACACAGCTGAATGGATTTAAATTAAATTGGAACTTGTTAAAACCATACAACACACTTATGCTTTTCATCCTGGTTAATACACGATAAAATGAAACGGCTTTTTTGCCTTAAGTACTATATCATAATTTTGACTAACGAAGTTTATTTCGTGGTGGTAGGGGACAGTAAGGCTCCTTTCCTATGGTAGATAACAAAAAACATTTTCGGCAATTTTTTTTTACAAAACAGTCCATGTGTCCATAGCATGGATCAAAATCGGTCTGGTAAAATCACATGACATCAAGTGACCAGCTTACTCGTTATCCCTCGTATTATAATACTAGTATTAATATGAAAGGAACGCTCTAAGTAACATTTGAATACTCTACATACCAATTAAATTATTAAAACATTAGTGAGACATTATTAATCAAATAGTTTAAAACGGCAAAACTCACGTTATAATAAACTAATCGGTACCTACACCGATTATTATAACGTGAGTTTAGCCGTTTTTAACTATGTGATTAACTATTTGACTCTACCTACCGTCAGGAACTACTTTAGAATTCTTCTTTAACCGTGAGTAAGTCAAGTAAATAGATAAATAAACTCCAAATTATAAAGCATAAATAATTGCATAATCATAATTTTTACATTTATCTCGAAAAGGAGACATAAAAATTGTGACAAATAAACCATTTTTTTCCTCAGCACTAAAAAAATTATTTGTATTATTAACACTATACACATAAAATCATTTTACTCAAGACATTTTTGCTAGTCTTCTTGTGCGACGTAATCACGAATATATTATAATAGAAAGCATTTCAAAGACTCCATGCCTCGGTTTCAGTCGATAAAGTATTGAGGCTAGTTGGCGTTGAGCCAACATTGTGGTCTGAATTTGTGCGAATGTCATATCCTTATTAGAGATTCCTTTAGATATAATAATAATATTAATATCCTAACATTGCGGTCACCTTTCGCAAGAATTCTGCCGCATCAGTTAAAATTGAAAAGTTACATAATATTATTAGCTGTTACCCGCGACTTTGTTAATTTTAATCTAATATTATTTAGATATAAAATATATTTTTAATCTAAAATTTAAGGGTGGGGTATCAGCCTAATAAAATGTAACTACTTTATTTCCTTGGGTGTAGTAAGATATGACTAAGAGAAAAGCCTTGAAAATATCCTCGGCTATCGATAGATGGCGGAATAACCACCTCGATAAATACCAAACTATAACCTACTAGTGACGGGCAACAGGGTCTAAAGTTCGAGGTTTCAGGTACTGCGTGGTGATTATATCAAACCCTCTCTTACAGGAGAGGCCTGTACGACCTGTAAAATCCACAGCATAACAAGCTGTGGATTTTACAGGTCGTTATGTATGTAAAGTATGAATTTATTTACAATTTTCTACCTGTTACCTAACTATAATATTAGTGCGAATTCGTGATATGCTCTATTTTAAATTATTGAAATGTGTCATACATTTTCCTGTGTTCTACATGTGTGTTATTTGGTTACGTATTTGGTACGGTATTTGGTGGTTTATTCCCTCCGACTATCGCTTCAGGGAACGTAAAAAAAGATATATTAATAAAAAAAGACAACAGATAATGAAGACTATAGAATTAAAAATAAATTCAACAAAAGCCCGCTCCGCTAGTCACAAAGACCTCCACTCGATGTAGCCGTCGAGTGATTGCCGTTAGCGAGTGTCAGCATTTCTGGTTCATCTCTCGTTAGAACACAATTGCGGACATGAAATTAAAACCGTCACTTTATCCCTATCGAACGTTCTAAAATGGAGCATGATTGCTTGTCGCAAATTCGGCGGCTTTGCCGTCACTGTAATATTTGACCGCGCAGCGTTTTGAAATTACACTACGGTTTCTGTAATCGGAAGCTTACATTATAATTCCGCTTGTTTTCATTTTCGGTGCTGCGTGATTAGAATGAAATATAAATTTATTTATAATATGCAACACAAAAATAAATTTCTCATCAACTTAATAATATAAAGTTCAGTCCTCACAGTCGAGCGGTTGGGTGATTGGAATTCGAGTCAAGAGACTCGGCTTGTACCTTTGGGATTTTTCAAAAACTTATGTACGAATTACATCGATGGCTTGGACATAAAGACGGCGCCGAGCTCGCCACCTGTCACATTGTCCCAAAAATGTCTTCAGTAGAAACATTTTGGTGGGTCGAAAGGACTTAATTGTCTAGACTTCTGTCGACCTCGCTATTGGGAATGGCGTGGAGATGTATTTTATATAAAGTTATGTGCTTTAAAAATCAACAAAATTGCACAATAAATGTGTAGATGGTGATATCGGATTAATGTTTTGAAGCTGTAAAATTACGAACATTGGGCTGGAATCTGGAATGTTTGCCGGTATTTGTGGCTGACAAATAAAAAAAGATTAGGACACGATGGCTCGGAGGTAAAAGGGTTGTCACGGTATGGCAGAGGTCACAGGTTTGAATCTTGTCCGTGTCAGTTGATTTTTTTAAAATTAAATAAATTTTACTACATAAAGTTCAGCATAACTTAGCTCTGAGGTCTCGGATTCGAACCCCGGACCTGGTGATAACGGTTATTATTATAATATTTTTTTTAGAAATCATTGTAAATAAAATAAAACTTATCACTTTGTAAAATAAAATAAATAAATATCTTCACGCAATTCCTAATACAGGGGTAGGCAGAGGTCTAGTCTTGACAATTACGTCCCTTTGACCCACCTTCCACCGAAGATATTTTCGGGACAACGTGACAGATGGTGAGCCCGTCGCCGTCTTTATGTCCAAGCCAAAAACATAATTTGTACATTATGTTCTTGAAAAACCCATTGGTACGAGCCTGCCACCTGGTGATCAAACTCGGGTCTCGCGACTCGAAATTCCGACCACCTAGACATTTTTGGTAAACTACTTTGCAAAGTTTACTTTGTAAGGTAACTTTTTTAAATTGTTATCAATAAAAAAATCATAATAAAAAATGTAGACCGGAATAATTATTTTCTTTATGATAGTTAATTGACTCAGGCGTGTTTTTAAAGTGGTAGAGCCACGCATCAACTTTTGTTGTTGCATGAATGGGCCAGCTCGACCGGGGAAGTACCACGACCTCACAGAATACCGGCGTAAAGTAGAAGTCTAACAAACTTCTGTGTTTCTTCCGGTGAGTGCAGGTATCCGGTGGCCCACACACCCTCCTCCCCCAATTATGGGGGAGGGGGGCACTCTAAGGGAGGCAACGCATCTGCTAAGTCTCTGGTATTGCGGGTGTTCATGGGCGGCCGTAACCACTTACCATCACGTAAACCACCTGCTCGTTTGCCTCCCTTTTCATATATAAAAAAAAAAATTCATTGTAAAGTTTTTATTGAAAAAGTTACTTCGCAATATTCCGCATGCAAACATAAAAATGTATATGTTACCTGGTCCGAAGAGAAGAAGAGCTCTTCTTCTTCAATAACAACTTTATTTTCTTTATAATTCGAATAGAACATAAAATTAATATTTTTATAAGGAATTTCGTTCCTATCCGGTGTCCCACGACACCACACAAATAATTGTTTAATATATAACGAGTAAAGACGACATAAGCTACTTTTAGTCAGAAAATTTCAGGGATCCCGCCGGGTTTTTCGGGATAGTGCGTGAACAAAATCCCGGGCAGAAAGTATTTGCGCACTTCAAAAGTCATCTAATTATAAATTAAACGAGAAATAACCCCAGCAATTAAATAAATAAAATAAATATCTTCACGCAATTCCCAATACAGGGGTAGACAGAGGTCTAGTCTTGACAATTACGTCCCTTTGACCCACCTTCCACCGAAGATATTTTCGGGACAACGTGACAGATGGTGAGCCCGTCGCCGTCTTTATGTCCAAGCCAAAAACATAATTTGTACATTATGTTCTTGAAAAACCCATTGGTACGAGCCTGCCACCTGGTGATCAAACTCGGGTCTCGCGACTCGAAATTCCGACCACCTAGACATTTTTGGTAAACTACTTTGCAAAGTTTACTTTGTAAGGTAACTTTTTTAAATTGTTATCAATAAAAAAATCATAATAAAAAATGTAGACCGGAATAATTATTTTCTTTATGATAGTTAATTGACTCAGGCGTGTTTTAAAGTGGTAGAGCCACGCATCAACTTTGTTGTTGCATGAATGGGCCAGCTCGACCGGGGAAGTACCACGACCTCACAGAATACCGGCGTAAAGTAGAAGTCTAACAAACTTCTGTGTTTCTTCCGGTGAGTGCAGGTATCCGGTGGCCCACACACCCTCCTCCCCCAATTATGGGGAGGGGCACTCTAAGGAGGCAACGCATCTGCTAAGTCTCTGGTATTGCGGGTGTTCATGGGCGGCCGTAACCACTTACCATCACGTAAACCACCTGCTCGTTTGCCTCCCTTTTCATATATAAAAAATTCATTGTAAAGTTTTTATTGAAAAGTTACTTCGCAATATTCCGCATGCAAACATAAAAGGTATATGTTACCTGGTCCGAAGAGAAGAAGAGCTCTTCTTCTTCAATAACAACTTTATTTTCATTATAATTCGAATAGAACATAAAATTAATATTTTTATAAGGAATTTCGTTCCTATCTGGTGTCCCACGACACCACACAAATAATTGTTTAATATATAACAAGTAAAGACGACATAAGCTACTTTTAGTCAGAAAATTTCAGGGATCCCGCCGGGTTTTTCGGGATAGTGCGTGAACAAAATCCCGGGCAGAAAGTATTTGCGCACTTCAAAAGTCATCTAATTATAAATTAAACGAGAAATAACCCCAGCAATCAAGATTGAAATAAACAATTTTAATGGATTAAGTAGCTAAAGCAGCTGTGTTAGTAATCGGAAACAACGAAGGAACCACAAACGCCCAGACCCGAGAAAATGTATGTGAAGTGTATTTTGTTCTACATTGATCCTTCCGGGAATCGAACCCGGGATTTCAGAGCTGTCGCCACTCATGTACGGAGATCGAGGAGGTATGAAACTAATATTTATTATTATTCGAACGAACACACACATCATCGTGGTCTAAAATATAATCTCCTGTGTTTTTGTGAATTGATTGCTACACAAAAAATGCTACTAGGTACGTGTATTTTTAATAACTGGGGAAATACCTTATTTATACCCGCCCACGCGGGGGCAACGACGGGTTATGACTGGCTTGCACCGTCTCAAGCCGCACGGTGTTCCGCCTACGCCCCTAGTTGGAAGGGCCATGGGAACGCTCACGCACTCATCCGCTACCCCACCCACGCTAGCAGTCCAGCGCACCTTGGAAGAGAAAAAATTTTCTCCCACTCTCACTAGTCTCAACGCGCCGAAACACGCACGTGTCTACTTCCTTCGCCTCTAAGCTCACGTGGGTGAGGAAACCCCCCAAGACCGCCTGCCGGAGGCCAGAGGTCTCAGAAAGGCGGGTGCTTGACCGAGCACCAGCCCACCCATTACTACGTGGCAGCCCAAAGTCCTACCGCGGAGGTCAAGAAGAGTGACGCCACGCAATACCCACAATCTTCTCATCTTCTCCCCCCGCAGTCCACATCAGCCGCATCAGAGGTGCGTCCCCCACCTGCGTTACGGTGGACAGAGAACATGGTGAAATGAAAACAAAAACTTCTCTTCCACCGCGATTCCGCCTCAGCTATGATATGCAAGAAGAGCGGTGTAAAGACAAAGACGCAAACACTACCTCCATAGCCCACCAATAGGCATCAGAAGTGGACTGCTCAAGTCCACTGGTAGCGGCCACCTCGGGCCGGCCACAACCCCACCAATTTAGGACGGTTTACCTTATTTATCCAAACTACGGTTACTAAGCCACACCGCGACGACAAGGCGGGAACCCGTTCGGGGCGACCTGTCACCGGTCTACTGAATTCTACTGAATTTTATTCCGGAAGTTATTGAGATATTTAACCCGTCACCTATCGATAATGAATTGCATTTTCGAAGCTTTTTCCGTAATCGCCTTATTACGAGTTCTATTTTCTTCTATTTCTACAGTCATAGAACATTTTGCGGCATCGTTAAATAAAAAGAAAGACATAGTAAGACAATTAAAATTCCAGATCAAAATATTATATAAACAGCTGATTGATAACGGGTAGCAACACCTAAGGTGCGAAGTGTATAGTTCTGTGATTGCCAGCTCCCTAGTCAAGTGTGGCGATTATAGCAAATCTCTCTTACTGGAGAGGCCTATGTCTGTGTGTTAAGTAATAGGCCTATGCGTTAAGTTATTAAAGACGAAATAACTAGAACTAGATGCAGAACGTTACATAATAAGATACCGATGACCCAATAGATGACATTCAAATACTCTAGTTGAAAGCGACGCTTGCTTTAAAGCTGAGGGTCATAGGTTCAAGTCCCGCAAGGGGCTAATATGTGTATCTTTGTAAGTATAATGAAACGTTGGCTTGGACACTAAAACGGCGATAGGCTCATTACATGTCAATATGTGGTCTTCACTGAAAAGTGGATAGAAAACACTTTATCATTTAGACCTCTATTCACCCAGGTTTTAGGAAAACTCGTGATATAAGAATAAATAAAACATGACAAGGTAGCAAGTAATCTCATTAACTAAGCTAAAATGCTTTGATTAGAAAACATAAACAGAACCACGTCGGATTGGGTCGACTTAACCGTTAATTGTCACTCCGGTTGCGCTCGTAACAAAGGTCACAAAACCTTTACAGCGGTACTGAGGGAACAACCACAAAAACCCAATACGTGCCTCGTATATACAAAAGCGACAGGCCGATTCTTTGCGTGTAATTACAAAGATTGTTTTCATTCCAACTGATGAACCCGTCAAAGCGTAAAAGAAGATTGTAGATCGTAAAGAGGTAAGCGATTTTTGGAGATCCAATTTTAGTAAAGCAATGATGATTGTAATCACGATAGCTGAGTTATTGGGCGATCAGAATTCGAGTCCGAGTTCGAACCCACAGGTTCGTACCACTGTGTTTATTTTTTAAAAACTTATGTACGTTTTATATCCTTGGCTTGGGCAAAAAGACGCCGAAGGTGTCACTACCTGTCACGTTGCCCCAAAAAATACATTCGGTGGAAGGTGGGTCGAAAGGACTTGTATAGACCTCTGTCTATCCCTGTGTCGGGAATGGCGTGAATATATTTATTTATATGACGTGAAATTAAAAACGCTCTTTAATTTATTTTTTTACTTAGCTATTTCTTGTCTGGAAATATACTTAATCTGTGAAAATGTGTTAAAAAACGTCTGATTCAAATAGTACACATACCCTTAATGAAAAAAGTGTTTCTGTAATAAAACCGTCTTAAGTAACTTCAAAAGCTTGCGAGTATAAGATAACAACACACAGAAGTTTATTGTGAAGAAAATTTTACCAAATGTAATTTTTTATTTTAATTTAGTATGTCACGATAGCCGAGTGGTTGGGTGGTCGGAATTTCGAATCAAGAGACCCGAGTTCGATCCTGACGTGGCCTTACCGATAGGTTTTTCTAAAACTTAGGTACAAATTATATCGTCGGCGTGGACATAAAGACGGCGACGGGCTCACCACCTGTCACGTTGTTCTGAAAATATCTTCGGTAGAAGATGGGTCGAAGGGACTTAAATGTCTAGACCTCTGTCTAACCCTGTATTGGGAATTGCGTGAAGATATTTATTTATTATTATTATTTTTTATGTAGTTCTTTGAAAATGCTCGAAGAATAGCTTCTTCGGTGTTATTTTGACACTCACGGGTCTAAGCCAAGTGAGAATCAATGTTCTGCAAGTATTCAGGATTGCGGCTTTTTGCATTGTTATGAATATGTTTTCCGGGAGGTCTATTATTCTCAGTGCCTGGAGAAGATATTTGGGTATTAGTCCAGTGCTGGAGAGAATCAGTGGTACGATGTAAACTTTATTTAACTTCCATGTCCGGGCAATTTCTTCCTTTAATTCCGTGTATTTGTTCACTTTTTCCGTTATGGTTTTTTTGTAAATTGTGAGTATTAGGTACTGCTACATCAATTATGTAAGCAATTTTATTTTTCTTATCTATAAGAGTGATGTCAGGTCTATTGTTATGAATGGTTTTATCTGTCAAGATTGCTCTGTCAAAGTACATCTTATAACTGCTATTCTCCAGCACTGGTTTTGGTGTATATTGGTAGTAAGGTTCTGGTTTTCCACTCATCAAATTACGTACAAGAGCTAGTTTTTGGTGTATGAAATGTACAATTTGGTTATGTCGGTGTGTATAGTCGGTTTGGGTTAGTGTTGGGCATGCACCTGTTATATGTTGAATGGTTTCGGAATGGCGTTGGCATTTTCTACATTTATCATTTATTACATTACTATCTCTAAGAATGAATTTTTTATAATTTTTTGTGTTAATCACTTGGTCTTGAATTGCAACGATAAATCCTTCTGTTTCAGGAAACAGAGTTCCTAGCTTAAGCCACCTATTAGATGCAACCGGATCAATGTGGGAATGTTCTAAATCATGAATATGTCTACCGTGTAACTCTTTTCTGCGCCACGTATTTAATTTTGTAGTTTCATGTTCTTGAATTGTGGAGAACTGTCGATTTCTATCTTTCTTATTGAGTGGTGTAAAGTTTTGATCTACTTCTATTACAGATAAGTGAATTTTACTACTTGAAGCTTTATTGTAAAAGAAATTTCTTAGGTTTATGTCCTATGTTTAGGTAGGTATTTGTCCTTCCCATAAACATTTTAAATCGATCAATCCTCTTCCTCCTTTATTTCTTTTTATTGTTATTCTTTCAACAGCGAATTTGGGGTGCAAGAAATTATGTTTAGTGAGTGTTGTTCGAGTTTTAATTTCTATGTTATTAATATCTGTACATGACCATTTCACAACTCCAAAGGAATATGTCAAAACAGGTATAGCAAATGTGTTAATAACTTTAAACAGATTTTTAGATGATAGAAGCGTTTTGCATATTTCGTTTAGCCTATTAAAGTATTCCTTAGTAAGATCTTTTTTTATTTGTGCGTGATTGATTGATCTACCTTCATGTATACCTAAATATTTGTAAGTGTCATATTCTCCCATAGTCTTAAAGTAATCTACTTCGATTTTTGTATTGTTTGATACTTTCCCTTTGTGAAGTTTTAGAGTTTTGCACTTATCAAGTCCGAAGGTCATGTTAATGTCATTACTGAATTTTTCTGTTAATTTTATTAGTTCATACATTTCTTTATCTGATTTAGCAATCATTTTTATGTCATCCATGTACATGAGATGACTTATTTCACAGTTATTGGAGAGTTTATATCCATGGTTATTATTATTTAGTTGTTTGGAAAGGGGATTAAGGGCCAAGCAAAACCATAGTGGACTAAGAGAGTCACCTTGAAAAATACCATTTTCTATTGGGATTTCATCGGTAGTTATTGATTCCGTGTTAAAAGATAGGCTTAAAGTAGTTCTCCATTTAGTCATAGCATTTTTCAGAAAAGTTATTAATAAGGGGTGTATATTGTAAATTTGTAGGACGTGGATTAACCATGAATGTGGTACACTGTCGAATGCTTTTTTGTAGTCAATATAAGTCATAATTAGATTTCGGTTGTTAACAGTAGCATGTTTCAGAACAGTAGAATCAATTATTAATTGTTCTTTACATCCTCTATGGTTTCGTCTGCACCCTTTCTGTTCTTCTGTTATTATTGAATTAGTTTCTAAATGGTTACTTATTTTATTTGTTATTAATGACGTAATTAATTTATAGATAGTTGGTAAACAAGTAATGGGCCTGTATTGCGAGGGATCATTAGTTATATCGGATTTCGGTAGCATATAAGTTACACCCTTTGTTATGAATTCTGGTATTTCAGTAATTCCTTTCAGAATATCTGTTATTGTTCTAGCTAACATCTCATGAAGTGTAAAATCTTTTTAATCCAAAAATTGTGAACTCTATCTATCCCCGGAGCTTTCCAGTTTTTCATTCTTTAGTTATTGTCTCAATGTCTATTTGAGTGACATCTGTTAATTCCATCTGTTCAATAGTTTTCACACTTTGTTAAATAAATACAAAATATACATAAATTACAAATGCGCTACAGTATATAAGAGAATGTAGATATGTTAAGTCACTATCGATATGGCAAAAAGTATTAAGTACTGTACTGTTAAAAAGGTCTATTAAAGTGCACAGTTTTTTTTTTCTAAGACGTGGTAATTTTGGTCGTGACGAAGGGTCTGACTCCAAAAATAGAATTAAAGTGGACTTTAATTCTTCTTCTACTTTCTCTGAGAGTGTTGCTCTGTTTTCAATTGAATCTGTAGTGTCGTATTCATTTAAGCGCTCTATTGAAATTATTGATGGATGTATTGTTTGTGTTGTTGCATGTGATAATTGTGATGATTGTAATATTTCTTCCTAAGTAGGTGTAGGTGTTTGTAAAGGCACTACTTGTGAGTAATCTCTTATTATTTGTGATGTTGTACGAGATAAGTATAGTGAGTGTAATTGTTCTTCTTGGAGAGATGATAGTGTTTGCAAATTCAGTGTTTGTGAGTAAATTTCGGCATTAAAAATAATATTTCCCGCTTCTTCGGTTGGTGTTGTTTGTTGCAAATCTAAACTTTCTTCATTTTGTAACTGTTCCGCTACTTCATCTTTAATTTTGTTAAACAGGTCTTCTGATATAAGTCTATTTCTTAGTATAACTCTCCTTTTGTCTGCTACTCTTTGAGATGTAACATTTATATTAGGGTACTTAATTTTGAACTGTTCGAACAATTTATTGCAATACATGGTTTTGTCTGTTTCTAATTTTGTAACGTGCAAGTAGGTGCGCATTATGAATGTATTCATTTCATCGTCCCATTTCATAAGCACTCTAATCTTGCCAGCTTTGGTGGTCGCAGGTTGAGTGGCTGGTGCCTCCTGCGAAACATCCTCAGCCGTACTATTGACTCCACTTTGTTTACTTCGAGTGCCAAGTTCTAACTGTGAATTTTGAGCTTGTTCTTCGTTTGGGCAAGTAATAGTAGTTGCTGCTGACTTTTTTATTCTGCTGTTTGTTAGTATGACAGTATCATCGGCTGTAACATTTAATCCTATGGACCCGGTGGGAGCCCGCCTGCTCAACTCCTCACCGCTGACGGTTCGCATGCTGTAACACCCAGCGCCAGCTCCAGGTGTACCCCGGCGATCACCCCCGGGAAGCGGCCCTCTCAGTTTCTTTTTTAAACGCGTCTCCATTTTGAAGGGGTTACCTTTACCTTGTTGGCTATGTAAGTTTCTTCAGTACACATTACCGCCCCCCACGTGGTCTGGTGTTCGACTCGGACGTAAGGTAGGTTTTTGGGGGACTTATTATTATTATTATTATTGTTGAGAACTTTTGTTTTTTCTCAGCTTTCAGCTGGTCATATTGCTGTTTACGGGCATATGCCAAGTAAACAACTTTAAAACTATTAATAATGTTGGTAAGGACTATTTACTAATTAGGGTGAAAATATATTTTCATCTACTTGTAAAAATTTCCTAACAATACGACAGGTGTTTAATATGACTGCTTTCTGCATACTTATGTATGTGTTTTCCTAATTATTCAAAAGTTTTAAACTGTGGTGAAGGTGTTTTTGGATGATTCCTGTGGTTGATAATACTATTGGTACTACGTAGACTTTATTATTATTATTATGGGGTATTTGTTATATTTTCTCGTCTGGTTGGGTTTTTATATACATAAAAATAAAAATACATAAAATTAAATAAATAAAGTACTATAAAATATATACGTTATAAACCCATAAAATACATAAAAATAATAAATAAATATTAAGACCCAACCAGACGGAAGCCCTCGACAGGGGAGACCAGACGGCCGAGGGTTAGGGCGACAGGGAGAGAAACCGGCGGACGATGCGGGCTGTATCGAGGAGCACCGCCTTCTGCATTTGAGCTCGGAGCGGTCCGTCACGGAGTCCCAGTCGCCTCAGATGTTCAGCGAGGCTGACTGGGATTAACCCATTCGCAGAAACAACTATAGGAATAATTTATTATTATTATTATTATTATTATTTAGTATGAATGACAAATTTCGAGAAGAGTTATATGTATCAAAATATATTTTAAAAAGTATGATGTTCAATATGTTTAACTGCGCTCAGTATATATAAGTAGATAACTTTGAAAGACGATTGATTCTAGTAATTTATCGCAAAAAATGTCATTACAAACTACAAATACGATTTTAAAATAGTTTTTAAGCATATATTTTTAAATACACAGTATTCACCCTTAAATATTCCATAGATTAAAGAATTTCATTGTACTGTAGTAGATAAGTATGATAGTAACTGCGATAGATAAAACATGAATTTTATGATCCAAAATCATTTGTTTATTTTATTTAGTCCTAAAAGAATAAATAAAATAAATACATGATTTTCACACTTGCGTAAACCAAAAATAAATCTAAAAGCTAAGTTTTGAATTCGTTCAAGCTTATTTAATTGGTCCACAATTAAGTCAAGATAGCTTGCTTTCGCGTAATCGAGAATGAAACGAAGTAAAGATTGTTCTAACATAAACTTAGTAGGTATGGGAAGAATAGAACGTGAGCGTCGCAAAAAACCCATGCAGGCAATGTATTTTTACTAACTTTCTTTAACAGATGTGACCATGAGAAAGTAGTATCGAAGTATACACTGAGGTTTTTAACTGTCTTACTGTATGGTACCATAACACCGTTCAGTGTTATTGACGGAAGATTACCCGAATCAACTCTGTTTTAAATTATTAATAAAAAAAATATTTCAAAACTCATACTTTAAACATTGAACCTTATTTAGAGGTCAACAATAACCACAAACCCTCTGACGACAGAACGAGATAAACACGCATGAAATATACATGGCACCCTCTACATTGAAAAGTAGACATAAAACGTCCCCATTCAAAATTCTATGACTTGTAATAGAACAGTCTCTGCGGTCATTTGTAACATGACATTTCTTGCTTTATGTATTAAAGCTTTTTCTTTGAGAGGCCAACATTTGATCATCACAAAAAAGGGAAGTAACAACATCTTCACGCTATTTCAAGTAGGTATTGTATTTGTAGGCAGAATTCTAGATATGTTATTTCAACCCACCTTTAACCGAAAACATGTTTGGGACAGTATGGCATGTGTTGAGGCTATCGACGTCTATATATCTATGAAAACGGTTTAAGCATCAGATTTGAAAAAAAATAACTCTTTGCTACGAGCCTATCACCAGGGGATTGAAATCGGGTGTCTACTCGCATTCCGATCACCCAACCACTCAGTTATCGGGGAAAAGGAATATTTTTTATAAAGTATACCTTGAAATTTCTGTCATTAAATTAAAGGTAATTTTAAAATCAATTGTTGCGTGCAGGCATTCGAACCCGCGAACTCTGCCGCTCCGTGGCAAAACTCTTGCAATCGCGCAGTTTCCTTCACGCAACACATGATATTTTAAATCGCTCTCGTTATTTTGCACCGATTATAGCGTTGGCGACACCCACCGGAAGATTTCCAACTTCCAGCTCGATCCTGCCCGTGTTAGTTAATTTTTTTTTAATTTCTCGGAAGGAAATATAAAATCTCGGAAATTTAAGGCATACAAAATATCATTTGGGGGATGATGTTGCTCGCGTCCGTGAGAAATACTTGAATCTTGACTCTCACACGTATCCCCTGGGTAGTGCTAAACGAGCAGCGCCCCTTTCCGGTGGTAGGCTTCGGTCGCAGGCTTTAATTTACCACCCACCTAAGCAAAGCTTTGCCGCCAAGCGACTTCGGACGTATTCCGGCAAGATGCTTGGTGAAGCCTTATGGAAGTTGGGTCTGAACAGTTGCGTTGCATATGTGAACCGGGTACGACACGTCAACTTTTGCTGTGTCGGGTGCTTGATTGTGGAGGGTAGCGGGATCCGAAGCACGGTGCTCCGCTGGCCGACCGCAGGTAGTAGGGGGCCCAATTAGTGAACTAGCTACTCATGAAAGGCTGCCATCTTCCTTCCCTTTTCACTCCTTATCATTTATGAAAAGTACCAAAAAGAAAAGTAAGGTTAAACAGCGGTTGCACGTCCTCTCCTTGAAAGTGCACCTCTCTAACATCCGAGGATTGCACTCAAATCTCAACGCAGTCCATCACCATCTTGAGACTGAGAAGCCGCACCTACTTTTTCTGACGGAGACGCAAATTGGATGTCCGTCAGATGTGGCGTACCTTGACTACCCAGGGTTCTCGCTGGAGCACAACTTTCACCTTCGGGCCGGAGTCTGTGTGTACGTCAACAATGACATCTGCTGCCAGCGTCTCCGTCACCTTGAAGACCCCACTTTTCAACCATTTGGGTGTTGGTGGACACAGGTGACGATAAGATCGTTTATGCATGTGTTTACCGTTCGCACAGCGGTGACCAGGAGACAACTCGGTTATTCGAATATCTAAGTGAGGCTGCTGATTTGGCCCAGCATCGGTACCCCTCCGCACAATTAGTCTTTCTGGGAGACTTTAATGCCTCTCACCAGGATTGGCTGTTCCCATACCAGAAGACTGACCATGCTGGGAGGAAATGAGGAATTTCGCCTTATCGCTAAACCTCTCCCAGATGGTAAAGCAAGCTACTAGGGTGCCAGACGTTGAAGGTCATACAGCCAATTGTCTAGACCTCCTGCTGACCACTGATCCTGACAGATATGAGGTAGAGGTGGCTTCTCCACTAGGAACCTCTGATCACTGTCTGGTGAAATCTGTATCGTCTTACATGCCAACAGACCTCGACCCACATGGTACTAGGTGAGTGTGGCGATACAAGTCAGCAGATTGGGATGAGATGCGACACTTCTTTGCATCTTATCCTTGGCGGCAGGTCTGCTTCTCTTCCGGAGATCCATCGAGATGCGCGGTTGCTATAACTGACGTGGTATGTTTAGCTATGGAATATTTTATTCCTTTTGCTGATGTACCTGTTGGTGGCAAAGCTCGCCCATGGTTCAGCGCCGAATGTTCCCAAGCCGAAAACCTTAAACATTTGGCGTACCTCTCATGGGTTGACGCTCGAAACCGTAAAACTCCGGATGTCAGATCCAAGAAGAGAGCCTTTAATCAAGCCGCCAAGACTTACAAAAAGGTGTTGCGGAAGGCTCGTTTCGACCGCATTAGGCATATTGGCACGAAGCTCTCTGCTCAACCATCTGGCAGTAGAGCTTTTGGTCTCTTTGCCAGGGCGGTCGAGGCGAGTTTTTGTAAACCTTCACTGCCTCCGCTGGTTAAGCCCGACGGGACATTGGATCATGCGGCAAAAGAGAAGGCAGAACTGTTCGCGAATCTCTTTGCCAGCAACTCGCGTCTGGACACAAGCAACGCAGTTCCAACTTCCCTACCTCCCTGTGGTACTTCAATGTCAGAGGTCCACATCACTAACAAAGAGGTTCTCAAAACGTTGCGACATCTGGACGTGAACAAAGCCAGTGGACCTGATGGTATTCCAGCCATAGTGCTTAAGACCTGTGCACCCGAGTTGTCTCCTGTTCTGACACGCTTGTATCGCCTCTCCTTGAAGACTGGAATAGTTCCCAAATCCTGGAAGCTTGCTAACGTGCAGCCCGTGCCCAAAAAAGGTAGCCGTGTTGACCCAGTCAATTATCGACCTATTTCAATTACCCATACCTGTAAGATTATGGAGCGTATATTGAACTCGCACCTCTTGGCATACCTTGAACATAACGATCTCCTTAGCGATCGACAGTACGGGTTTCGCCGAAATCGGTCGACTGGGGACCTTCTAGTGTATGTCACACATCTGTGGGGTGAGGCCCTCGAGAATAGTGGTGAAGCACTCGCGGTTTCGCTCGATGTCTCGAAGGCTTTTGACAGGGTCTGGCATGCTAGCCTTATCAATAAGCTTCCTTTATATGGTATATCCCCTGGACTGATAGCCTGGATAGAAGACTTTTTGCGGGAACGGTCTTTGCGAGTCGTTATTGACGGCTGCTCATCGGAAGCTATGGCGATTAATGCCGGAGTTCCTCAAGGGTCTGTTCTGTCCGCAACTCTCTTTCTGCTGCACATAAACAACCTGCTCGAGCCCGGTCTCTTTGGGTATGCAGATGACAGCACAGTTGTGGAGAGATATCTGGCGCGTGTTCAGTCCAGACAGGATCAAGTACAGTCTGCTCGGGAGGCCATGGTAGAGCGTATGAATCTTACATTACAGGCAGTTTCCAACTGGGGCAATACCAATCTTGTGAGATTCAATGCCGAACACAGACGTCGCGTGGCCAGTCTCTCGGTGTTCTACAGGTTACATTTTGGAGAGTGTGCGAAGGAATTACATGAGTTAATTCCCCCTTCCCCTTTCCATCATCGGACAACAAGACGCACGTCGGGTCTCCATCCTTTTGTTGTCGATATACCCTGCATTCGGACGAAGCGTTTTGCTTCGTCGTTCATAATGCGTACAGCAAAGGACTGGAATAATTTGCCTGCATCAGTCTTTCCGTCCGATTACAATGTGGGTGTCTTCAAGAGAAGAGTGAATAGGCTCTTTCTAAGCTAGTGTGTTTATTTAACAAAAACTACATCGCCACTTACCATCAGGTGGGATTGTAGTTAAACGCTAGCTTATAATGTTAAAAAAAAAAAAAAAAAATTTAAAAGGAATTAAGATCGTCTATCATAAGATTATGATGAAATAATAAACCATCATCTTACGATGATAATGAAATGCCATAATCATAATTTTAACAGTAATGGACAGGTCTGCAAAAGTCCACTCCAGGTCATAGGTATCTCCGGTATATTAGCCATAATAGCTAAGCCTATTAAGAGAATTGTAGTTGATCGCAGTACCAGACACTTTGCTATCGTGGCCGGCAAATATAAAAAAATTACTTAATTCAGCCTACTACTTGCTAAAGTATCGTCAAATAATGCCAATATCATGAATTTATTATAACTTTACAGCGCACAATTTTAAAATCTATCAAAACTTGAGCAGACTTAATATTAGTAATTATACATAAGTAGGAGATTTTGCATGCGGACGCTATTGCATAAAATGGTAAGCGGATTAGAATCCCTCAATGAAAGTAACTTACAAAATGCAAGAACATACGAATTTAATATATGTACAAAAGGGACACGAAGTATATTGAAGCATAAATTCTCTTTAAGAGAGTAAGAGGATTAAAAATTGAATCAGAATTTGGAATATTCGCCTGTTTAAGAACCGATTAATGAAACACGAAAAAGATTGGTAATAACATTATTTTTACACTGAAAGTGTTGATTACTGTGAGAGAGAAATTTTTCCATTCTAATTATTGTGATGGTTTGTTTAAGGGAATACCAAACTCTTTCTGTTCAAATCGAGGACTTTCACAAGCCGTTTATGTATGTGTAATTCTTCGATTTCCAGGAGTATAAATTGTCAATATCAACCCTCAAATAATATAAAAAATTAAAATTTTTGAGCACAATTATACTTATTCTCTCCCATAGAGACCCTGCGTTTCCCTGAGATAACCCGTAACATATAAGTTAATCCAGTTACAAGGGATCTATGTGCCAAATTTCATTCAGATCCTCTTAGGCGTTAATGATTAATTCACAAATCCAAACATAGAAAATTTTTCTCATATAACATTAGTTTTAATATTACTGTATACTAACGTACTATACGTATACTATACATAACATTGCAGTGACCTTTGACATGCTGTGAGCAAGGATAAGAAGAAGAAATTAGTAGGATAGTAAAAGACAATAAACTAGCAGATTTATATGTTATAGGAACATTGTGTAGTCGAGTCAAAGATCAAGTTTTACAGTAAATAAACCACTCTATTATTCTTAATAACAAATAGACTGAGCTTACCTTTTTACACAACAATATTATTCGCACAATGGAAAATCCGAGAGTCACGGTTCACAGCAATTGTTACGCGGAAAACTTTAAACGGACACTGAGAATTTCATGAAATAAAAAAAAGTCAAAAGAAAACTACATAAAACTAGAAAAACACACAACACAAAAAAATAACTAAAATTTCAGTCACATGTCTCGACCAATTTTCTCACGACTAAATTGTCATATAGTGACATATTGTTTTAATAAATAAGTTTACAATCAAAAAGGTTTTATAGATAGTAGAAAAGTATATATACTATTTTTATGAGTGAACAAACTGTAACAAGTCACGATAGCCGAGTTGTTGGGTGGTCGGAATTTCGAGTCGAGAGACCCGAGTTCGATCCCCAGGTGGCAGTACCAATGAGTTTTTCAAAAACTTATGTACGAATTTCATCGTTGGCTTGGACATAAAGGCGGCGACGAGCTCACCACCTGTCACGTTGTCCCGAAAATATCTTCGGTGGAAGGTGGGTCAAAGGGACTTAATTGTCTAGACTTGACCTCTGTCTACCCCAGTATTGGGAATTGCATGAAGATATTTTTTTTAACAAACTGTAAGTGAATCGACCGAGCTACATTTTTGTCGATTCACTTAGATTCCAGAAATGGCCAATCCGATTGACCATTTAAATTTCAAAATTTCAAAGTGTAGAAATTATAGCAAATGTGTGTGTGAAAGAATGTAGCATTATAAGGGAAGTCACACGGGAAAAGACTTTTTCTTGTGGTGGTCCTTATGGTGATTAGGTCTTTTCAGAAGTAAGTATAAAATAAGATCGTAAATTCTTGCACTGATATTCACTACTTCTCTACTATGAAAGAGCAGAGGTGTTTGAATGGAAGTTATTTTACTGGTTATCCGTGAAAGCCTTGTCTTTTTGTACCAAAAATTTTAAGAAAAGATATAAAATTAAATTAAGTGAAAGTAAAAGTTAAAAATAAAAGTTAATATTTAATAATCAATTGAGTTTTTGTGGTACCTACTACTTTGGGATCAGTGCAATGTAAGTGAAGTTGTCTCAATCTATTTACATACTTATTATTTATTTAATTAATTATGGTCTGTTAATAAACAAAGTGCAACTGCACTAATTGATCTGTATACTGGGGTTTATAACAGTAGCTGTTGAAATTAATATTGTTTTCTATCATTTACCGTACTGATAACACGCCAAAATATAACAAATTCTTATAGAACATCATATAAATTTTATAAAGTCACGATAGCCGAGTGGTTGGGTGGTCGAAATTTCGAGTCAATAGACCCGAGTTCGATCCCCAGTTGGTAGGCTCGTACCAATGGGTTTTTCAAAAACTTATGTACGAATATCGTTGGCTTGGACATAAAGGCGGCGACGAGCTCACCACCTGTCACGTTGTCCCGAAAATATCTTCGGTGGAAGGTGGGTCAAAGGGACTTAATTGTCTAGACTTGACCTCTGTCTACCCCTGTATTGGGAATTGCGTGAAGATATATATATATATATATATATATATATATATATATATATATATATATATATATATATATATATATATATATATATATATATACATATATATATATATATATATATATATATATATATATATATATATATATATATATATATATATATATATATATATATATATATATATATATATATATATATATATATATATATATATATTAGTAGCTATATTTATATATATATATATATATTATATAGTAATGTTTCAGTTTCATTTCGGAAATAGAAATCCGTTAATTCAATGGGGAAACAAAATCACAAATTGGATACGGTGGCATTTTCTTTCAGTTCAAAGCAACACAAAGCGACAATACTACAGGTAAAATCCATTATACGCTACAAATACATTGATAAATAAGAAATAAGGGACCTACATACTTTAATACATCGTAAATGTAATAGACCGTATATACTTTTCCTCATTCTTTTTTTTTTTTTATAAATATTTATTTACAGAAAAAATTATGTTAATATTTACAAAACTTATTAACTAAAAACTATTATAATCGTAGAGCCCTACTCCTCGTGGCATGGTACCAAGAACGCTGGCTGCATTTCCACGTTGAATGGCTAGACTTAACCGTTGAGCGAGAAAAGAACCAGTCCTCTTGTCACCAGCGGCAACGATAAGTCGCGGATACAATTCCTTTAGAAACTGCATAGCGGGGACCCCACGGACCGATTGTCTGTACGGCAAATGGAACAAATATATAGTCTCCTTTCAAAGACTCATATTTACGCCATTTACCCGATTCCGCTGCCTTTGATGCCGCCCCGGCCCTTATCGAAGTACCTTGATATGAGAGGCCGCTAATGTATCGACGCAAGTTGCGTCCAACAAAAGAGCTTTGCCTCTCTCCAAAGGGACTAAAGTCAAGCCGTCGGGTCTCAATATCCTCCCTAAATATTCCACAAGGCTCTAAAACCCATGGAATATTTATGGAAACAAGAGCCCTTCGGATGACCTCATTCAAGGAACCGTGACGAGACAGTCTGCCGGCACTTTTGTCATGAAAGTCCGTGGAGGCCTAACTCGTCGACGTCGTTGCCACAAGGACATCGATGTGGTTGACAAATCGATGCTCCCAATCGTATTCCTACAGCTATACGTAAACTTTCGTTATCTAGTAATGTACCAAGGTTACTTGATGGTAAAGCATGTAGCCAGTAACTGGATTCCTTTGTCGAAACACCTAGAAAGCCGGCGCGGTCTCTGTTACAGTGAAAATTGTTCAGTAAGCATTTCTGCACATTCTGAACCAACGGGATATCCCACCGTTTTTGTGAGTTAGGTTCCAGTGGAATATCCTCACCGGGACAGAGACGTAACCATGCTTCTCTTTGCCTCGTTAGCAAAGGTCAATTCCAAGTCATTCTTAAGAATTTTACGTGACAAATCATGAACACTGTGTACGGAGGCAAGGAAAGCCGGCAGCGCAATATTTGAAACCTTTCTTATACCGATACCTCCAAATCTAAAAGGTAAAGTAGCTTGAGTCCAGCTAGATGAGACTAAAGATAAATTTAGAATTTTTTCCAAAGCTAATTTGAGATTAAGGTCAATTTGTTTTAAAAATCAGAACATTTCCATGCTGGACTCGAGCGGAGTAAATAAGTAAATTTAGGAACAAGAACGCAATATTTTAAAATATTAAGCGCTATATGAAAATTTAGAATATACAGTTTATTAACATGTTCTAAAAATTGATCAAATTTTACTTTCAAAAGAGGTTTCATACTCTCTATAAATAACGGCGCTCCAAGGAGGTAAAGAGAATCCGCCTCAGTTATTTTAATGCCAGGAGATATATTGTTAAAATTTTGAAACAAACTGTGTCTATGAGAAGACAAACGGTCAGGAATGAAAAGTTTTGTCATTTTGCACGTCATCTGGCTTTCCTCCTAGGGTTCCGTCATCTAGGTACCAAACATTGAGTTTGGATTTCAACTTTGAAATAATCGGTTGAATTCCCAAACTAAACAATGCTGGGCCCAGTGGATCACCCTGCTGAACTCCGACGGCTGAGTCAATTAAATGAATTTCGTAAAATAAATTAGAGTTTTGACTGTAACATTGTCAAACGTAATGGTAAATTTCCGGGTATGTTTCGCAACCTCCTTCAGCAGCGTTGATCTGTCGAGGGAGTTAAAGGCATTCCTAAGGTCAACTTTCAAGAGAACATCTCTTTGACAATTCGTTAAAAAGTACGCACTGAATGTACAGCTGCCTCACAACCTCCTCTGCTACCGAAGCCTAACTGAATAGGCTGAAATTTTGACTTTAGATCGGAGGTTATTTGCCAACATGCTAATTTAGAAGTTAAACGTCTAAAAGTGGAACCAACAGCAATAGGGCGGATACCATTATCTTTTTTTAAAGGCACATAACCTTGCTCCATATATGATTTTAACAAAATTTGGATTTACATTGCCAGAAAGCATAAAATTACTTAATTTTGTTATGTCGCCCAAAAGAATTCGGCGGCGTCACCTGCGGACGCGCTTACAAGATCTTTCAGATGTTGAGGCGTAATTCCGTCAATGCCGCCGGCAGAGCCATTTGAAAAGACATAATTGCCTCTAAAGTATCTTTTTCTGAAACTTGTAATGGCTGATAAGAAGGATCAGGAGGCGACGGTAGAAGCAAGGAGGAATTGGCCTTAGGATGCTTCTGATGTAAGCTTTCAAGGGTGTCCGCATTGTGAGGCGCCAGGATATCGTCTGAGAATAAAATACGCGATGCGTTTTTTAAATCACCATCCATAACTTTAGACTCGACAACTTTCTTTAAATCAAAATTGTGTGGTCTTGGAGCTATGGATGTATCAATCGGTGAATCAAAATTTTGAAAAGAATTGTTTTTAAGCTGGGACGTAATTGACTTACGTCCCGTTTTGTCAAAATGAAAATGAAAATATGCAAAGTAAAATAATTTTTGCCAACTAGTTACAGTGTTAAAAGTAAAACAATTTTGAATGGTATTTGATAAAGCTTTAGCTAGCTGCATCCTCGCACCTCTAGGAATCCTCCTAAGTATTGGTACATTACGGTGGTAATAATGAATTTGGTCCGAAAAATTTTGAAAATTGGTTTGATTAATATCTCTGATTGTGCCATGAGAGGACGGGAGGCTATGAAACCGAAATTGACTGTGGATGACAACGTCTAATATGTATATTTAAGCCTTTTTACCTTTAAAAGCCTACCGTCCGAACAATTTCGACATTGTAGGAATTCCGGTTGAGAGTTGGTAGGAGCGATATTCATAAACTAATTATTATATCTTAAATAAACTTAAAGTTGCTAAGTTCTGCTGCGTCGCTTCCAATCAGTTAGGACGGACCACACACAGAGTGTAGACCTTTGATCAGATGTAGGCATGCCGTACAGCGCACTAAAAGTAAAAGTAATATTTGAAATACAGACATAATTATTGAATATTACATGAATATTAAAATACTTCCCAGGTTTTTCCAAATATTTAAGAAATATACTTATTCCTTGACAGTTGACAAGCTCCGAAATACAATATTACCACGATTGACAAAAATGTATCTGAACACATTTATTTAAAATTTTATCAACATTTTACGATAATTTTAAAACCTAAAAATAGTAAAAATTATTAAAATAAATTTATTTAAATATACTTAGCTCTTGGCACTTTGACAGGCGTCAAATTTTTTTCCTGTAAAATTATTTTATAACTGTAAAGAAATATGAGATGATAAATTTTCTTCGTGAATAAAAGGTACAGATCCGTTTATTTTACAGCCTGAAGTAATCCGTCCAAAGCATTAAATAAAAACATTATTTAATGAATAGGAGGAATTCTAAAAAAACACTTAATTCAGAACATTTTATTATTGTAAATATTTCCTTTTAAATAATAGAATAAGGAAAGCTTCGAAAGCCACGTAATAGGGATCCATAAACACGGGAAACCGAATAAACAGGCCTCTAGCTATAGGCTCATCAGTCTCCTCAGCGCACTAGAGAAAATCGCTATATTCGCCGACGATACCACTCTATACTCTGCGGATCTTAACGCATCGAGAATCTATATTCGCCTCCAAGCCAAGTTTTTTTCGAATTATTCTCTTTCTTGTCTTTTTCAAAACATGCACGAGTTATAACAATAATGCAATGATCTTGAAATATACTCGTAGCATCTTTAATATAATAAATAATTTACATTAACGTTTAGCAGCTCTATATCCAAGTTGGCAGTGACACTACCTACGAAGCAAAAACTGTGGCTTCGAATTTCGATCGAGGGTTTTCTTTTAGTAGGCTCAATTTGAATATGGTTCCCATTGGAATATGATCCAACGGATTTCTACAAAAACTTATGTACGATTTATATCGTTGGCTTGGACATAAAGATTGCGACAGGCTCATCACTACTCACGATGCCAAAAAAATGTCTTTGGTGAAAGATGGGTCAAAGACACTAATTATCTAGACCTGTGTCTACCTCAGTATTGGAAACGGCGTGAAGATATTTTTTTTACATTTATGATAATTGTGATTGTTTGTACTAGACAATAAGCCAAGTGCCCAGAGCCTTACGTCTTGCTACATTAATTTACCACTAGATGGTAATTTCTAGTATGTTAAATAAGTGAAATTAATTTTGTTTCGAAATAAACTTAAACATTTTCTAGTTTATTCCACGATAGCTGAGTGGTTGCGTGATAGAATTTAAGTTAAATCTCTAAAGGAACCCCATGTAAATGAGGTTTATTTCGAAATGTATGACTTTAAATTTTGTATTGTCGGTTTGGACTCTAACAGGGTGTCAAGTTTGCTTCTTGCCACGGTGATCGATAGAACTAATAAAAACCCTAAAAAAATTATTTTAAGACTCTTTAACGCAGAAAAAAAAGCAAAGACGAAAGATATACGGGCTCAATTATTATAATCTCTAAGTAATTGGTAAGTCGGATTATATATATGGAACTCTAACTCCCCTAACAATCGGTCAATACACGTTTTGTGTCTACGCCGTATCCAAGTAACTGGTCGCGACCTCATCAACAATTGACAGTTTGATATCGACCACAGACTTGAGTTTAAAGCGGACAAAGCACAGACTGCAATTATTATATCGATATTACATGAATTATGCATTGATAGAACCCGGCCTTCTATTACATTATTTAAAATGCATTTTTGTAATTTTTCAAGCATGTTAGTCATACTGGGATTCTAGTATGGATATTTGTTTGCCGTTTCTATATAAGCGTGATCTTATCGGGAACATTCTTTTGTTATTATTGCTTGTTTGTGAATTTGTTCTCGTATGTCTAAATAAAAATAAATAAATAAATAAATATCTTCACGCAATTCCCAATACAGGGGTAGACAGAGGTCTAGTCTAGATAATAAAGTCCCTTCGACCCACCTTCCACCGCAGATATTTTCGAGACAACGTGACAGGTGGTGAGCCCGTCGCCGCCTTTATGTCCAAGCCAACGATATAATTCGTACATAAGTTTTTGAAAAACCCATTGGTACGAGTCTGCCACCTGGGGATCGAACTCTCGACTCGATATTCCGACCACCCAACCACTCGGCTATCGTGACTTTATATCTACATATCAATTAATTTCTCGTATTTGTACACATCAATTAATATTCCTAAATACTCTGTACGTTCTACACAGTGTAAAAATCTAAGATTGAGTTATATTTATTCTTAAGTAAGTGAATTAATTTAATTATTCTTAAGAAAACAAAATCTGAAACCGTAAACCGTATTGTAATCTGAAACGGTAAACGAGGTGCAATGGTGCGAGCGGTTTGATGGTCCGAATTTCGAGTCAAGAGACCCAAGTTCGATCCCCAGGTGACAGGCTCGTTTCAATGGATTTTCAAAAACTTATGTACCTACTAATAATATCGTTGTATTGGGAATTGCATGAAGATGTTTATTTATTTTATGTACTATTTATGTCTTTGGTTTGGACATAAAGACGGCGATGGGCTCACCACCTGTCCCGTTGTTGTCGTTGTCCCGAAATATTTTCGGTGGAAGGTGGATCGAAGGGACATAATTGTCTAGACTATATTTGTCTCTATCTACCCCTGTATTGGGAATTGCATGAAGATATTTTCTTTTAATATGTCTTTAGATTTTACATTGTTGGTTACTAAGGTAACACAATTTCGTCTTTTGGACTCATGGAGCTCATTTGGACCTTCACTTTGCACTGGAGACACACGCTTACGATTGTTCCCAAAAATGTCTTCGGTGGAAGAAGGGTCGAAAAGACTTCATAGTCTAAACTTCTGTTAACCCCTGTATTGCGAATAGTGTGAAGATATTTGTTATTTAATTATTCTATACCTATATCTGTATTTATAATTTAACAATACGCAAAATTAAAATGTATTTCTGAAGATATATAAATCGGGGAAAAAGTTCGTGCATATGGATTTGGGTATCGGAAAATTTGCAATCAAAGAGAGTAGTCCAAAAAGGATTAATTAAAAACGAATATTCGTCGACACGAATAGCATCATAGTACTGAGTGCACTAATTAATATCAGTTCTGTAAATAGATCGGACTCGGTCACTGCACGCTCAATATTTGCAACGGTATGTTCCGAACCGTGAATTAACAAATAAACATATTTCCGATATTGTTGCATTGCTTTGATTACTTTCAATAAAATAAATAAGTAAATTAATACTTTCACGCCGTTACAATATATCTCTCCTCTTTCGACCACCCACCGAAAACTTTTTTGGGAAAATGTGACAAGCGGTGGTAATTGAGTAAGAATATTGCCACCTCCTTTCTTCCCGTGGGTGTCGTAAGAGATGCCAGATAAAAATAAAATATCAAACCAAAATAATCATACCGAACATGGGCAGCAACGACTGAGGTGCGACACTGCGATCGCCAATCCGCTTGCCAAGCGTGGCGATTATGGTAAATTCCCCCTATGGGAGAGGCCTGTGTCATGCAGTGACTTTAACAGGCCTTTTTATATGTTGTATGACAAGTGATGGGCCCGTCGCCATCTTCATATTCAAGCCATCGTTATAAATCGCACATAAGTTTTTTATAAAAACTCCCATTGTTACGAGCCTTGGGGATCAAAGATCACCCAACCTCTTGGTTATCGTGATTTCTTTCAATAACACTCAAAAGGCTTTCAATATATGTTGATTGTCCAATAAAGCGAAAATCTAGTAAAATATATCAATATGCTGTCTTAAATATTAACTTGAATGATAACTGAAATATAAATACATGGTAAAAAAGTTAAAAAAAATCAAAGCAGAGAAATCTCTTCTTGTGTGGCACACCTCCTTACTGTAAAATATTTAAATTCAAGCGATAGTTTTTACAACTGCATGAATGAACTTGACTGGAGCAGGAACACAGGCTTACAGAATAACTGGAAGACTAGTAGTTATCTGCTACATCAGCGTTTCCCATTTCTGATTGCCTTCTTCAATGTGGCAACACTTGCAACCTTTCGAAGGCATTTACTGGCTATTTTACTTACTTTTAAACTAAACATGTAGTTCGATACTCTGATCATGCCATAAACTAATTGAAATGGAGAATAATTATTGCACTGGCAATGAATAACTAAAACAGTACAAGCCTGCTATGGAAGTTACTCAACGTGCTATGGAAAGGGCTATGCTCGGTGCTTCTTTGCGTGATAGAATCCGCAACGAAGACATCCGCAGCTGAACTAAGGCAACTGACATATCCGTAAGGATCAGCGCGCTGAAGTGGCAATGTGCCGGCCACATAGCTCGACAAACTGTCCAACTGTTGGGGAAGAAAGGTTCTCGAGTGGCAACCTCGTATAAGCAAACGCAGTGTAGGACGATCCCCCATGAGATTGAGTGACGACTTGCAAAATGTTGCAGGAAGTCGGTGGATGCAGGTGCCTGGAGACTGTTCGTTGTGAAAAGCTTTAGGGGAGGCCTATATTCAGCAGTGAACTCTTGATAGGCTGTAAAGAAGAAGAAGAAGCTAAGAGATATTATAAATTATTTTTAATGATTGTCTATCTTTCGGTGCTTGTGCTAAGTTCATAGCCGCGCGTTTTTAAGTCAAACGAGTCACTTGTGTTTCTTTCGGGATTAGGCAGACAAACCACCTAACATTCGACCTGAAGTGGCTAGTACAGACCATGGACAACATACCAGAAATGTTGTTAGTATGATGGAGTGTGCTCTAGGGTTGGTGATTTCTATTAGTATAATGTGGTTTATAATGGTTTCGCGGGTAAGACAAACTTTAAGAGATACTGCACGATCATTTAGTCTTTTAAGTTCATTGGCTAGCAGGTTGCAAATTATTATGCTATGTTAGATTTTGGGGAAAGGAGAAAGCTTATATACCTTACTTTTGCTAGACAAATGGTGGGTGTTCCCAAAATACTCCCTTCGTTCTGCTATGAATACGAATGTGTAAAAAATGTGACGTATGTCAATGTAGAAAACACTTATTCTACATTTATTCGGGTCTGGGTGTTTGTGGTACCTTAGTTTTTACATCAGATGTATTTGATACTGTTTCTATCTGTGTATATATTTATCCGTTATCAAATAGTGTCATCAGAGCAGACTATTATACAGGCCCTGGAAATGCCATTGGCTGACAGATGGGATAACAACTCAAAAGTATGAGACCGAAATTCGGCAGATCGGTGTCGGGCAACAGCGTATAAGGTGAGAGGAGTGAAGTGCTTTCATTAATGCGAAGGTATATCACTTTTGCCTCTTTTTTTCTTCCTTTTGCGGCGGTTGAGGTATCAGTAAGTACCTACACAAAATTTAATAGCATTATGTATTAATTGCTGGCCATTTCTTGCTTAATGCATTTAATTTAATTATCCAATAAAAGTATGCAAATAGTGTGCTTTTAATTTTATTTTGTCGAACATAAAGCTGGACCGGCTTTTAAAAATTTTAAGTTTCGCAATAAAAACTTAACTATCTTAGACACAATTTGCAATCCAGTGTAACTGCAAGTAGAAAATTACACTTTCAAGCAATTATTGTGCCATTTATTATTCGAAAGAGTGGTAACAATTTTAATAATTGCGGCAAGTACTTCAGTTCTCCCCAAGTTTTAAGTTCTTAGCGTTAATGAATGTAAAACAATTACGTTCAGAGCTTAACATTAGCTTTAAATAATAATAAAGTTAGAAATATAAGGAATGTTTTTTATATTTATTTGAGACAACATAACAGGTCGTTAATCTATCGCACATAACATATAAATATCCTCGAATCGAGTACAAACAATCATATTCTAACACAAACAGTCCCTGACGGGATTTAAACCCGCAATCCCTAGTTTGGAAAGCAGGGTTGCTACCAACTAGACTACCGGGCCGATGCAATGATATATAAAAAAATTTTAGAAGCGAAAGGTATTAATAAATCTAAAACAAACATTTTCGAAACAATTAAATAATAATTTCACCTGACTGCAAAGTTTCATCAAAGTATTCAAGATAAATAACGTTCCTAAGTCCCCTATTTCATCCATTATTATATCGTACTTAATAGATGACCCGCCTGTTCAAGTTCTTGGAAACATTTTTATATAAGCCGGTTGTACTCTACGAAGTAAAAATTCTCCTATAAAATGGTTTCCAATTCTATTGACCTAATCCTAACTTTTATCTCAGCTGCTATGAAAATTTTTAATGTTTTTTTTTTTTAAATAGACGTTTCTATTATAATTATGATATTTATAATAGAACCGTCTTATTTCTATATGTGCATTACGACGTTTTATTTCATTATGTGTGTAGCTGTTAGATTAGAAAACTAGTTAACGACGATATAGTATTCTATCTTAGGGCTTATCTTCTTTCATATATGTAAGACTAACATGGAATACTACTGTCGGTACACTGCTATTTGGAAGCAAAAAATAGTACTAACCTAAACAACTCGTACGCAAAGTCTGCCACAACATTATGCATGTGTTCTTCTATACAACTACAACTAATGATGTTCAGTAAAATTTTCAAATTAATTAAATTATCGCATAAATAATGTATTATAAACAGTTGTGAAGATTTGTCAAGGTTACATCTTCTTTATTTTAAATGCTTCGGTGGTCGGAATTTCCAGTCAAGAAACCTGAGTTCGATCCCAGGTGGCAAGTTCGTACCAATGGGTTTTTCAAAAACTTATGTACGAATTACATCGTTGGCTTGGACATAATGACGATGACTGGCTCACCACCTGTTTCGTTTTCCCAAAAATATTTTCGGAGGGCGGTGGGTCAAAGGGACTTAATTGTCTCGAATAGACCTCTATCTACCCCTGTATTGGGAATTACGTGAAGATATTAAGATAAATAAATAAATATTCTTATGTATATATATATATATATATATATATATATATATATATATATATATATATATATATATATATATATATATATATATATATATATATATATATATATATATATATATATATATATATATATATATATATATATATATATATATATATATATATATATATATATATATATATATATATATATATATATATATATATATATATATATATATATATATATATATATATATATATATATATATATATATATATATATATATATATATATATATATATATATATATATATATATATATATATATATATATATATATATATATATATATATATATATATATATATATATATATATATATATATATATATATATATATATATATATATATATATATATATATATATATATATATATATATATATATATATATATATATATATATATATATATATATATATATATATATATATATATATATATATATATATATATATATATATATATATATATATATATATATATATATATATATATATATATATATATATATATATATATATATATATATATATATATATATATATATATATATATATATATATATATATATATATATATATATATATATATATATATATATATATATATATATATATATATATATATATATATATATATATATATATATATATATATATATATATATATATATATATATATATATATATATATATATATATATATATATATATATATATATATATATATATATATATATATATATATATATATATATATATATATATATATATATATATATATATATATATATATATATATATATATATATATATATATATATATATATATATATATATATATATATATATATATATATATATATATATATATATATATATATATATATATATATATATATATATATATATATATATATATATATATATATATATAAACATCCTCGAATCGAGTACAAACAATCATATTCTAACACAAACAGTCCCTGACGGGTTTTAAACCCGCAATCCCTAGTTTGGAAAGCAGGGTTGCTACCAACTAGACTACCGGGCCGATGCAATGATATATAAAAAATTTAAGAAAATTTTAGAAGGAAAGGTATTAATAAATCTAAAACAAACATTTTCGAAACAATTAAATAATAATAAAGTTACAAATATAAGGAATGTTTTTTATATTTATTTGAGACAACATAACAGGTCGTTAATCTATCGCACATAACATATAAACATCCTCGAATCGAGTACAAACAATCATATTCTAACACAAACAGTCCCTGACGGGTTTTAAACCCGCAATCCCTAGTTTGGAAAGCAGGGTTGCTACCAACTAGACTACCGGGCCGATGCAATGATATATAAAAAAATTTAAGAAAATTTTAGAAGGAAAGGTATTAATAAATCTAAAACAAACATTTTCGAAACAATTAAATAATAATTTCACCTGACTGCAAAGTTTCATCAAAGTATTCAAGATAAATAAATAAATATTCTTATGTATATGTTTATATATCTTTTTTTCTAACTTATGCTATCCAAACTAATAAATGAATAGCTAGTTCAAAACTATTTTGTCCGAATTGTTTTTCGCATAGTTCGCTTCTAATGTAGTAACAAATTGTACTAAACCAGACGGAATTAATTGCATTTAGAATGTTTCTCTCAATTCTCTAGTCTGGGTACACCGCTCTAACTGCACTAATTGTTTTGGAGTCGATCCAAAATACATACTTAACCGAATTTCACGGGTAACGTAAGGCATACGAAATTGTCATGTACGTGTGAAATTAGTTCTCAATGTGAGGAAGTGTGACATGACAGACATTTTATCTTCTGTCGTATTGAGATTGTGGTTAGTCATAAATTAATAATAAACTGTTGTTATGTGTATAAAATAATGCGAGCACGTGTTTTTTGGAGGTAAAATAATATGTTCACAAACTATAAATTATTGAATTAAATCTGCATTCAGTTTTATTTAATAGTGTAGTTTTATATCTCAGAGCTTTTACTAGCACTTTATTTTTCCACGTCTATTATCTAAATATTTATTTGTAATCACGATAGCCGAGTGGTTGGGTGGTTGGAATTTCGAGTCTAGAGACCCGAGTTCGATTCCCAGGTGGCAGTACCAATGAGTTTTTCAAAAACTTATATACGAATTACATCGTTGGCTTGGACATAAAGATGGCGACGGGCTCACCACCTGTCACGTTGTCCCGAAAATATCTTCGGTGGAAGGTGGGTCAAAGGGACTTAATTGTCTAGACTAGACCTCTGTCTACCCCTGTATTGGGAATTGCGTGAAGATATTTGTATATTTTTATTTATTATTTATTATGAAGCAAAGAATAGTACCACAGACGATCAATATTCCAAAATAAAATCACTTAAAGGGGTAACTTAAGCTACTGATATTTTAGAAAAATAATTAGGGTCCTGCGTAATGTGTTAAACCCTGGAAAAAGTCGCGATGAGCAGATATTATTTAATACAAACTAAAGTAATAATTTATAACAAAAAAAAACTCGAAATGATTAATCTAACAATTTTTGTTTATTTTCATTTTACGGTAAATTTTTATTTCTATGTTATGTTTTTTACGTACTTGCCTACCTACCTGCGCATCTTCGATTGCGCCACATTTATTTATCGGTTTTATTTGACACTAATCGAAATTTTGTGGCTAATTAAGACAAAATCTTTATAAATGATATTCTGAAGTATAAGCTGTGTTACTGTTGTTTCATAAAAATACGTTCCATAGTTTTTGCGTGAAAGTGTAATAAATATCCATCCATCCATCTATCCTCACATACTTTTGCATTTATAACATTAGTAGAATTTGTATTTAAATAAGTATTTTAAATCGGATGTATCATGTACTTGTATGAGAACTTGCAGTACTTCGCGTTACTTTTTATGCCTTTTTATGTATAGCTGTAGCTAAGAGGAAACATCTGCCACAGATATTCTGCACAGTCCTCGGTTGGTAAAGTAGATGCTTCTGCGTCTCTTTCGATCAGTGAAGGTCGTCACCCCAAACCTCTCCATACACTCGTAAACTTGCACTTTCCCGATTCCATTCCGAGAATGTTATAAGGCATTAATTACAATGGTGGTCATTAATTGTATTTATGATTATTTAATAAAATGTGTACTGAACAGTCGCGATAGCCGAGTTGTTGGGTGATCGGAATTCGAGTAGAGAAACCAGAGTTCGATCCCCAACTGGGAGGCTCGTACCAATGGGTTTTTTCAAAACCTATGTACGATTCATATCGTTTCCTTCGCCATAAAGAACGCGACGAGCTCACCACCTGTCACATTGTCCTAAAAATTTCTTTGGTGAAAGGTGAGTCGAAGGGACTTGATGAGACATTTGAGATTGAGTGTAGACAACACTACACCTCTGTCTACCCCTGTATTGGGAAAGGCGTGAAGATATTTATTTTATTTTATTTTCATACTGTTTACTGCGATTGCTATCTCTTGTTATAACAGAATAACATTTAAATTTACTATTGTTATTAAAATATAAGCACACACATTGGGGGATACCATCACATACATTGTTCTGATCCTAATGGTAAAATCCACAGTAGGCGAAACACAAAATAATGCAGAAAAAGTGATGTTCTAAATTGACATTAGCCTATTGTATATTGTATGTCAATTTAATATCCTCGGAGGTTAAGCTTCAAGATAAGTATAATTTCTTGTGGCCATAAGAATTAATCTCCCCCTGACTTTCCGAGGACACCCCCGGGAAGAAAGAAGTAAAAGGCTCAGATCTACGTGAAAATCCTTGAAAACGAAAAATCGTCTTCACTGGAATCAAGTAATAGACGCTTTATTTAAGCTAAAATAATGTCAATATAGTTCTTTGGCATTGCTAGCATTATTTTTATAAGAAAAAGGGTCATTAAACTCTACGCGTCCGATGAACTGAAAGTAAACTAAAGAACTAAAAGTAAAGAAGTAAAAGTTCCTCTTACGCTATCACGCTTTTTCATTCTCATCGAAATAATTCACTACTGTAGCCAAAAACATTTTACTCCGAAAAAACAAAGAAATCTGCATCCGATGTGCTAATAAATTGAAATTTGTACAATAAGAAAAATACCGGGGCACGTTTGAGGTTTGTGCCCGACCTTTACTGATGATATCTGCCATAGGACACCACTCAGTACAATATGAAATGTTTAACACCCTTTTTGTGCATCGGCGGACGATTCATAGTTAGAAAAAGCTCTAAACGGCAATAAAAACCACAAAAATTTCATAGTTGCTAGCTGCGCACCGTGCACTGCGTGGCTTAAAAGTTGACGCGGCACCCTAATTATTTTCCGAAGTAAAAGTAGTCTTATGTATTCCTTTTAACATCGGCTATCTGCCAGTGAAAATCCTATAGTTATTAGCCCAATCATTTTAGAGATTAGAGATATTTTTAAATAGGTACCGTATATAGGTACGTACTTCCATATGCATTTAGTGAAACGCTGTTAATTTGAAATTACAAACAGACACTTCAATTTTATTTTAATATATAGATAATTAATTATTGGTACTAGCTAAGCTAGCTAAAAAATTCGCTTTTTGAAACTATTCCAAACTGACTCCTTAGTTTATGTAGGGGAGATCGCTTTAAAAAAATTGGATATCATATAATATAACACTAAATCTAAAAAAGCGCCATCTATTACAGTGTCGAGGTATCAGTATGTTTCAAGTTTAATCACAGATTAGAAATTATGCTGAAAATTAAAATAAGTAAGTAATAAACAATATCGTGGTGTCGCCAGCTCAGAATTTCTGAGTTCGATTCGGTCGGGTCAATATTAGTGACGTAAACACCGGTTTTCAAAGTGTCGCCATCTCGAGCTCCCGGGTTCGATTTCCGGTCGAAAAAATGCTTTTTCTACATTTTCAAAAAAAATCTTACGTACTGTTTATGTATCGATGGCTTGGACATAAAGATGGCGTCGGGCGTCACGTTGTCTCCACAAATGTCCTTGCTGGAAGGGGGATCGAAAGGATTCAATATTCTAGACCTCTGTCTACCCCAGTATTGGGAAAGGCGTGAAAATATATTTATTTTATTTTTTATCACAATCAAAAGCTTAACAAATGAGCCGAAAAAAGCTTGTTCATCTAGGTATAATATTTGAAAGAGTACTATAATTCCCCAATTTAACATAATACATTTTACATCAACCTCACGTTTCAATAAACGTTACAGCAGCTATTTCAATAACGTTCCTTTGATGCATTACCGGTGGCCATTTTAACTTTTCATAAAATTTAATGTTGACACCAAACATAAAATTACATAGAGCGCTTTTGTGTTTGATGATGCATAACCCATTTAATTGGTTATTGGATATGTCGTTTCATTATATTTGTCAATTCCGTGTATTAACGATTTTTATAACTAGTAGAAAATGACATTTTGCAAATAACTCAAAAAAATATTTTTAGAGATTATTACAGATAAAATTTTGCTCTCGTCTGTATCCGCGGATTATATTGTAACTATCGCGGAATCCCTTAAGTTCACGGGATAAAAAATCTTTGTAAAAAATATATTCACGCCTTTCTTAATACAGGGGTAGACTGAGGTCCAAACAATTAAGTCCTTTCCATCCATCTTCACCTGACAACGTGACAGGAGGTGTGCTCGTTACCGTCCTTATGTCGAAGCCAACCATACAAATCTTACATAAGTTTTATAAAAAAAACCATTGGTACGAGCCTGTCACCTGTCACCCTTGACACGAATCCCGATGCCTAACCACTCGACTACTGTGACTACGAAAAATCTTAATGTGTTTAATATGGTAGTATGTGTGCAAAGTTTTATGTTATTTAATTATTTTTATTTATTTAAAATTAAACATTAAGAACGTAATGACAATTATAATTTGTACAAAGGCCACAAGTTCAGGATATACTGTCATGTAAACTAAGAAACTGTAACTGAAAACTTAACACCGCGATATTCGTTGTTTTTTATTTTGTTTATTTAGGTAATCATACAGCGTATCACTAAGTATTTACAATTGTTCATTTTGTTAACAGTAAGGCCAACAAAGATTACAAAATTTGTTAAACTTATTAATAATATTGACGTTGAGGAGCAAATTAGTATTAATTGCACGTCAATTTCTGTGTGTGTGTGTGTGTTTGTGTGTGCTTTATGCCCTGTTTATTTTAATGATTTCATGTTTAAACCGGCTTTTGGATAGATGAATATGTCTAAATTGTTCATACTTGCATCGTATCGTTCGCGACGTTTCGCACTGCAAGACAAAAATAATTATAAATTCGAGGCCACGCCCACGTGTGAGCATTTTATTTCCTCCTGTGCAACAACCGTATACTTTAAATCTGCAATATATTTTTCAATCAAACGACTTTGTTTTTCACGTGCTGAAAATTGTTGCGGCTTTCTTTGAATGTATTGTCGTGACTTACAGAGACTGTCTTACAATGCAATTGATTTTGTAGGAACTTTATAGTAAGTTCTTGCAAAATATTTAAGAAATACGTTGCTTTGTTTTTATTTTATTTTTCGTGCAAGCGTTGGTGAAGAAAACTTTGTCTTACATTTTTCATTTTTTAATTTTGTCTCACTTCTTCAGGCAATCTCTGGAATAAACTGTTACTATTCTGAAGGTTTTAATTTCGATTTATAACCACGATTGTCAGTGGTTGGGTGATTGGAATTTCGAGTCAAGAGACCCGAGTTCCATCACCAGAGGGCAGACTCGTACAAATGGGATCTTCAAATACCTATGTACCATTCATATCGTTGGCTTGAATATAAAGACGGCGATGGGCTCACCACCTATGAAGTCGTCCCAAAATATCTTCGGTAGAAGGTGGGTCGAAGTGATTTAGTTGTCTAGACAAGACCTCTGCCTACCCCTGAATTGGAAATGGCGTGACGATATATATTTATATTTTTTTAATTTCGATTGATTTTATTAGTTTTGCCAATACTGTAAAGATACTATTTCAATTATTTGTTTGATGAAAACAAATGTTTCTACTCGCATCGTTGATTTATATACCTAGTCAGGTCATAAATTTTGTCACATGTTTAATATAAAATAATTAAAACAATTTTTTTCATTATGTAACCATTTATATACCGAAATGAACTTAACAAAACATAGATTCTTAGGACACTAAAGTTTATTCAAAATGACCTCCGTGATTTTGAATACAGGCCTTCAATCTGCGCGGCCAGTCGTCTATAGCAGCACGAACGAGGTACATGTCAATAACGGCGGTTGCCTTAATTAAGGATGTTTTGAGTGACTCCAAATTGTTGTGTTTTTTTTCATCCGAATAAAGAATTCCCCGATATTTTTTCCCGCGAACCGCTTTAACAAAACGCGGCATCTCTTCAATCTCAGGTGAATTAGACGAGCATTCAAACGATGTCCTGTTTTTTTTCGATATGCCCGAAGCCCTAAGTCTTCATTTAACACCCTTTTCACCGTGGTTCTGTTTAACCCCATCTGACGGGCCAACAGTTTCTGCTTTCGTTTGGAATTTCTTAGAATTCGCGCCTTCACAGCTTCTATCACTGTTGGAGTCCTAACAGACCGAGGGCGACCACTTCTTGACCTGTCATCTACACTAGAGCCTTCATTGTATCGTTTGATGGTACAATAAACGAATCTTTTGGTTATATTCAAATTTTTCACTATGACAAAAATTTGAATTGGCGCGTAACCGCAAACATGCAACGCATTAACTGCAACACGGTCTTCTTTAAGCATCCACTCCATATTCAAAAATGAGTAAAATTCTAAAAAGTATACAGTTTTATTTTCATGAAAAATTCTAAATTCGAATTCAATAAACTTTTTTGTGGCCAGCATTCTAAATGAAAAGTTTTTACTGTGTGACAATACTTATGACCTGACTGTAATTATATCAATATTTATTAGTTACATAACCAGTTGCCCCAAATAACCTCTAGAAATGTGTGTCGAAAATATTAAAACTTGCCAAACTTTCAAAACTTTTAAGGCTGCTTCTCTTAGAAACCGTACTAAGCTACGCAAGAACACTCGACTCGTTTCTTTTTCTTTTTCTCTACTTATAAAATTGTTGGCATATGTAGGGGCAATTTTCACAACTAAGAGAACTGATGACTGACGACTGCTTTACGAATAAATGCCCAATTTTTATTTTACTCTCATACTTAAATAAATTCTACAGACTTTATAATATTTAGACTTCATAATATTGCATATTTATACATTTCGCTGTATATACATATACCTATCGGTGTAAGAATATTACCACTCTCCTCTTACGTAGAAGTAAAAGAGTCTCTCATAAAGAAGTCAGGATAGCCGATTTATACCGTTGGCTTGGACATAACGACGGCGAGAGGCTCACCACGTCACGTAGTCCAAAAAAATATCTTCTGTGGAGACCTCTGTCTACCCAAGTATTAGAATGGCGTGAAGATATTTTTTCTATCCCAGCGGTTGTCGGAAAGGCCATACACGTAATATAATGTCTACCGACAGACGGCGGGATAACCATCTCAGAAAATAACAGACTAAAGATAAGGGGACAGGAGATGTCTGATATTGCGATCACCAATCCGATTAACAAGCGCGGTGACTATGGCAAATGCTTCTAAAGAATGAGGCCAATGTTCTTCAGTGAACTTTTATAGGCTGTTAAACATTTAATACATTACCATAAATTAATATATACAGGACAATATTTTTTTTTGCGTACTTTTTTAACGATTTGTCAAACAGATGTTCTCTTGAAAGTTGACCTTAGGAATGCCTTTAACTCGCTCGACAGATCAACCCTGCTGAAGGAGGTTGCGAAACATACCCCGGAAATTTATCATTACGTTTGGCAATGTTACAGTCAAAACTCTAATTTATTTTACGAAAATCATTTAATTGACTCAGCTATCGGAGTTCAGCAGGGCGATCCACTGGGCCCAGCATTGTTTAGTTTGGAAATTCAACCGATTATTTCAAAGTTGAAATCCAAACTCTATGTTTAGTACCTAGATGATGGAACCCTAGGAGGAAAGCCAGATGACGTGCAAAATGACTTTCAAAAAATTATTCAAAATTTTAGAAACATTGGCCTTGAATTAAATAATACTAAATGTGAACTTTTCATTCCTGACCGTTTGTAGATTGTCATAGACACAGTTTGTTTCAAAATTTTAACAATATATCTCCTGGCATTAAAATAACTGAGGCGGATTCTCTTTACCTCCTTGGAGCGCCGTTATTTATAGAGAGTATGAAACCTCTTTTGAAAGTAAAATTTGATCAATTTTTAGAACATGTTAATAAACTGTATATTCTTAATTCTCATATAGCGCTTACTATTTTAAAATATTTGTTCTTGTTTCTAAATTTACTTATTTACTCCGCTCGAGTCCAATGTGGAAATGTTCTGATTTTTTAAAACAAATTGACCTTAATCTCATATTAGCTTTGGAAAAATTCTAAATGTATCTTTAGTCTCATCTAGCTGGACTCAAGCTACTTTACCTGTTAGATTTGGAGGTATCGGTATAAGAAAGGTTTCAAATATTGCGCTGCCAGCTTTCCTTGCCTCCGTACACAGTGTTCATGATTTGTCACGTAAAATTCTTAAGAATGATTTGGACTTGACCTTTGCTACCGAAGCAAGAGAAGCATGGTTACGTCTCTGTCCCGGCGAGGATATTCCACTAGAACCTAACTCACAAAAACGGTGGGACATCCCGTTGATTCAGAATGTGCAGAAATTACAATTACTGAACAATTTTCACTATGACAGAGACCGCGCCCGCTTTTTAGGTGTTTAGATAAAGGAATCTAGTTACTGGCTACATGCTTTACCATCAAGTTACCTTGGTACATTACTGGATAACGAAAGTTTACGAATAGCTGTAGGAATACGATTGGGAGCATCGATTTGTCAACCACATCGATGTCCTTGTGGGAGCGACGTCGACGAGTTAGGCCTTCACGGACTTTCATGCCAAAAAAGTGTCGGCAGGCTGTCACATCACGGTTTCTTGAATGAAATCATCGGAAGGGCTCTTGTTTCCATAAATATTCCATCGGTTTTAGAGCCTTGTGGAATATTTAGGGAGGATTATAAGAGACCCGACGGCTTGACTTTAGTCCCTTGGGAGAGAGGCAAAGCTCTTGTGTGGGACGCAACGTCGATACATTAGCGGCCTCTCATATAAAGGGTACTTCGATAAGGGCCGGGGCGGCATCAGAGGCAGCTGAATCGGGTAAATGCCGGAAATATGAGTCTTTGCCGTAGAAACAATCGGTCCGTGGGGTCCCCGCGCGATGCAGTTTCTAAAGGAATTGTATCCGCGACTTATCGTTGTCGCTGGTGACAAGAGGGCTGATTCTTTTCTCGCTCAACGGTTAAGTCTAGCCATTCAACGTGGAAATGCAGCCAGCGTTCTTGGTACCATGCCACGAGAAGTAGGGCTCTACGATTATAATAGTTTTTAATTAATAAGTTTTGTAAATATTAACATATTTTTTTCCGGACAACATACATTCCTTTGATCCCAAAGTAAGCTTAAGCTTGTATTATTAAATTAGAACCACGAACACCCAAATCCGAAAATATGTAAAATATTTTCCACATTGACACGAACGGGAATCGAACCCAGAACCTCAGATCTGGTAACATCTAGAAAACCAGTATTTACGCCACTCGTTCACGGAGTTCATCAAACAAAACATATATTTTTACAAATTGAACTAATTTTCAATTAAATATGTACCCAATTGGCATTAAAAGCAATGCAAAAACGTGTTCTGGATAGTTCCAGAATCACATGTTATACTCAGAAGCGGTTACTCTTACATTCCAATCTATTCTTATCCCCTTCACAAATTATATTCAAGTGTCGCTAAATGTGTCTTTATGCGTGTACTCGCTAATCTCAAAGACATGAATGAATCGTAATGTACTGTTTTATTTTTAAACTTCTTTGAACTTCCTGGTGAGTTTAAATACAATAAAATTTAAAGCATTGTGATTCACCTTTTATTATTCATCATGGATGTTTACATTTATATATAAAAATACTGTTTAAATATATATCTATGAAAGTATGTTGTACAGTTGGTTGCACCGACAGCTTGTCACATCGTCTCAAATAAGCGCCAATAAAAAAGTTTAAGTAGACTTTTCTGTAACTCAGTCTACCCCAGTATGGGGAAAACGCGTGAAGACACATATCATTATAAAAAAAAGACGCATTTTATCCCATTTTGGATATTAATTATTATTTAATAAGCGATATAAAATTACATGACTTTACATGATCGAGGAAAAGAGATAAAGATAGTTCAGAAATGCGTTGACCTGTATGTTAGTGCGTTGATAACCAGGGGTCAGTTGGCTATAAACTTTATAAAGACTATACGCACTCACTCATAGTATATTACGAGAATGTTTTATTTATTAATAGCTTATTGAAGTTTACTACCATGTGAGATATTATTTTTTTATTCAATAACAATATGCAGATTGACATTGATTGTCAGAGAATGCCTATTGCATTAAGTCCCTTTGTTACATTATTTTAAGGTGAAATAATGTCTTAAAATAAATAAATAAAAATATATAATACTATAAAATAAAATAATAAAACAGTACACGATAGCCGAAACAGTACACGATAGCCGGAATTGGAGTCAAAAGACTCGAGTTCCATCACCAGAAAATAAGCTCATGCCAATGACTTTTCTCAAAAGCTTTGTACAATTTATATCATAAGCACTTAAAGATTGCGACAGCTCCGAAATGTGGGTCTCTGGTACCCTTTTTTGAGTAAGGTGTGAAGATAAATTAATAATAATTCTTTAACAAATAACTGCAGTGATTAGTTAAAGAGAATACAGTAGTGAGTAAAGTTATTAAAGCTGTCACTATTGGTGAAAATATTTGTATAATATATTGCAACAGAAATACTAAATGACATATGAAACCAAACTGCCCGGTAGCCTTGTTAAGGAGACATTCAAAAAACTAAGGGTTGTGGGTTTAAATTCAACATGGGACAAATATTTGTGTGATGAATATTAATGCCTGTTTTCGAACTCGGCTGTTAATATGTTCACATAAATTTTTTTGTCAGTATTGTGTATCGTTGGCTTGGATATTGAGACGGCGACGGGTTCACCGCCAGGCGCGTTGTCTCTAACTAGCTCCTGTCAAATGAAGTAATGATTTTTTTTTGTTGGATTTCATCCTATTGAATTTCTAAACATTCGCAAAGCTATGATAAAATCATTCACCTTTGATTTATGAACATGCCTTTGAATTCAAAATAATTATCCGGTCGAATTTTTGTGATTTATTTATAACAAAAACTTGGTAGGAAGTCATCGTGACTGTCCGTCCGGTCAGAGATTTTCACACCATAGACTTTATATATGAGAAATAAAGTCTCATTTGTTTTTTTTTTTACTTAAAGTCACGATATCCCAAATAGCCTTTTTTTAAAGGCAGGTCGGAACCTAATTATCTAGAATTCTGTCTACGATCCGAATTAAGAGACCCGAGCATGATCCCCAGAAAGTAGGCTCGTACCAATGAGTTCTTTTAAAACTTATATATGATTTACTAGTTTATACTTAAAAATGGCAACGAGCTTACCACAATACTCCATTATTCCAAAATAAGCGACGGTGAAATGTGGGTCGAATAGACTTTAGCTGCCTCTGTACTGGGAATATGCTTGAAGATATTTAATTTTTTATATTTTTCTCACAGATATATTTGTTTATATACATATTTACATGCATAAAGATCAGTAAAAGTTTACTACAGGACATAGGCTTCATAAGGGAAGGTTGACCATGGCCATCACGCTTGGCCAGCAGATAAGCGAGCACAGTACACCTCGCACCTTAGACGCTACTGCTCGTCACCGGTTTGGTTAGTTTAGTTCAGGTATTTTACGAAATATTTTTCGCACCAATTATCGTTATTCATTCATATTTAACTGGTTCTTTCTTTACTTGTCTGTTACTTCACCCACAATAAGAAAGGAGGTGACAAAATCTTCCACTATATAAAACAGATTTTCAGAAATAATTTTAGACTGAAAAGGTATTATGACACGACAATAGTTAATGGATCTTTTAGATCGACTTCGCAAGATACTGATTTTTTCTGCTTCAGCTTACTTAATAGTATAAAATTAATGATTATAACATAAACATAGATAAGATCAAACTACGAAGATTTTAACACAATTTGTAATTCATAAAATTAATAATTCTTTAACAAATAACTGCAGTGATTAGTTAAAGAGAATACAGTAGTGAGTAAAGTTATTAAAGCTGTCACTATTGGTGAAAATATTTGTACAATATATTGCAACAGAAATACTAAATGACATATGAAACCAAACTGCCCGGTAGCCTTGTTAAGGAGACATTCAAAAACTAAGGGTTGTGGGTTTAAATTCAACATGGGACAAATATTTGTGTGATGAATATTAATGCCTGTTTTCGAACTCGGCTGTTAATATGTTCACATAAATTTTTTGTCAGTATTGTGTATCGTTGGCTTGGATATTGAGACGGCGATGGTTCACCGCCAGGCGCGTTGTCTCTAACTAGCTCCTGTCAAATGAAGTAATGATTTTTTTTGTTGGATTTCATCCTATTGAATTTCTAAACATTCGCAAAGCTATGATAAAATCATTCACCTTTGATTTATGAACATGCCTTTGAATTCAAAATAATTATCCGGTCGAATTTTTGTGATTTATTTATAACAAAACTTGGTAGGAAGTCATCGTGACTGTCCGTCCGGTCAGAGATTTTCACACCATAGACTTTATATATGAGAAATAAGGTTTCATTTGTTTTTTTTTTACTTAAAGTCACGATATCCCAAATAGCCTTTTTTTAAAGGCAGGTCAGAACCTAATTATCTAGAATTCTGTCTACGATCCGAATTAAGAGACCCGAGCAAGATCCTCAGAAAGTAGGCTCGTACCAATGAGTTCTTTTAAAACTTATATATGATTTACTAGTTTATACTTAAAAATGGCAACGAGCTTACCACAATACTCCATTATTCCAAAATAAGCGACGGTGAAATGTGGGTCGAATAGACTTTAGCTGCCTCTGTACTGAGAATATGCTTGAAGATATTTAATTTTTTATATTTTTCTCACAGATATATTTGTTTATATACATATTTACATGCATAAAGACCAGTAAAAGTTTACTACAGGACATAGGCTTCATAAGGGAAGGTTGACCATGGCCATCACGCTTGGCAAGCAGATAAGCGAGCACAGTACACCTCGCACCTTAGACGCTACTGCTCGTCACCGGTTTGGTTAGTTTAGTTCAGGTATTTTACGAAATATTTTTCCCACCAATTATCGTTATTCATTCATATTTAACTGGTTCTTTCTTTACTTGTCTGTTACTTCACCCACAATAAGAAAGGAGGTGACAAAATCTTCCACTATATAAAACAGATTTTCAGAAATAATTTTAGACTGAAAAGGAATTATGACACGACAATAGTTAATGGATCTTTTAGATCGACTTCGCAAGATACTGATTTTTTCTGCTTCAGCTTACTTAATAGTATAAAATTAATGATTATAACATAAACATAGATAAGATCAAACTACGAAGATTTTAACACAATTTGTAATTCATAAAATTAATAATAATTCTTTAACAAATAACTGCAGTGATTAGTTAAAGAGAATACAGTAGTGAGTAAAGTTATTAAAGCTGTCACTATTGGTGAAAATATTTGTACAATATATTGCAACAGAAATACTAAATGACATATGAAACCAAACTGCCCGGTAGCCTTGTTAAGGAGACATTCAAAAACTAAGGGTTGTGGGTTTAAATTCAACATGGGACAAATATTTGTGTGATGAATATTAATGCCTGTTTTCGAACTCGGCTGTTAATATGTTCACATAAATTTTTTGTCAGTATTGTGTATCGTTGGCTTGGATATTGAGACGGCGATGGTTCACCGCCAGGCGCGTTGTCTCTAACTAGCTCCTGTCAAATGAAGTAATGATTTTTTTTGTTGGATTTCATCCTATTGAATTTCTAAACATTCGCAAAGCTATGATAAAATCATTCACCTTTGATTTATGAACATGCCTTTGAATTCAAAATAATTATCCGGTCGAATTTTTGTGATTTATTTATAACAAAACTTGGTAGGAAGTCATCGTGACTGTCCGTCCGGTCAGAGATTTTCACACCATAGACTTTATATATGGGAAAAAATACAATCAATTTTGGCTTTAATAATTACTTGTAAATGTAATTATTGTTTTGTTAGAGTAATGGTCGTAAATAGTATAAAATTAATGATTATAACATAAACATAGATAAGATCAAACTACGAAGATTTTAACACAATTTGTAATTCATAAAATTAATACAAAAGCATTCTGTGATACAGATCGCCTTCATCTAGGTACCAGATCATTAATAAATAAATTTTTATTTACGAATAAACACATTAAATTGTGATAAATTAATATAATACAGCCCTTAAAAATAAAAAGGAATTTTTCAATAATAATTACCTTACTAACTATCCAATAAAATCAATTTAAAATAAATCCGCAAAGTGAGGAATGCGCAACGCTAATTGAATTACACATAAATGAAGTCATACTCTTACCTACTTAGAATGAATGGAACATGTAACAACAAACTAAATGCACTCAATCACAAAACTAATCACGTACGCACACAAACACAAACACAGAGGCGGCTAATTAGCGGCGGGAAAACTTTGTGGATGCCGAAAACGTTCACAGAACTTTTGACGTGAAACCACGTGTTGCGCGAACCGCAAACCGAAAGCGTTGAGATGAGAAAATATAATTTTATGAACTCCAGTGGACGCGAGCCACGCGCCACTCTTTCCCACAAGTAACTGACAACTGCCCGCTAGTTAGATATACATTGCCGTTCACGTATACTTACAATTTATTTTCATTTACCGTAGACGCATCAAAGCAACGCACAGATCGATATAATGTGAACTATTAAAAACAGTATCGTCTTTTATGTATTTTTTTCTTTAACGGTGTTGATTCAACGTCTTGATATTCTGCCAATGGCATGTCATTGGCGGCTTGATTTAATGACTTATAATTTTTCGCGAGTGCAGTCCGGTAATTTGTTCTAAATTAAAAACGAAGGTGATAAAAATCAGAGAGAAATCTTATCGGTTTTAAGAAATCTGTAATGGGAAAAATACAATCAATTTTGGCTTTAATAATTACTTGTAAATGTAATTATTGTTTTGTTAGAGTAATGGTCGTAAATAGTATAAAATTAATGATTATAACATAAACATAGATAAGATCAAACTACGAAGATTTTAACACAATTTGTAATTCATAAAATTAATACAAAAGCATTCTGTGATACAGATCGCCTTCATCTAGGTACCAGATCATTAATAAATAAATTGTTATTTACGAACAACACATTAAATTGTGATAAATTAATATAATACAGCCTTTAAAAATAAAAAGGAATTTTTCAATAATAATTACCTTACTTACTATCCAATAAAATCAATTTAAAATAAATCCGCAAAGTGAGGAATGCGCAACGCTAATTGAATTACACATAAATGAAGTCATACTCTTACCTACTTAGAATGAATGGAACATGTAACAACAAACTAAATGCACTCAATCACAAAACTAATCACGTACGCACACAAACACAAACACAGAGGCGGCTAATTAGCGGCGGGAAAACTTTGTGGATGCCGAAAACGTTCACAGAACTTTTGACGTGAAACCACGTGTTGCGCGAACCGCAAACCGAAAGCGTTCAGATGAGAAAATATAATTTTATGAACTCCAGTGGACGCGAGCCACGCGCCACTCTTTCCCACAAGTAACTGACAACTGCCCGCTAGTTAGATATACATTGCCGTTCACGTATACTTACAATTTATTTTCATATACCGTAGACGCATCAAAGCAACGCACAAATCGATATAATGTGAACTATTAAAAACAGTATCGTCCTTTATGTATTTTTTTCTTTAACGGTGTTGATTCAACGTCTTGATATTCTGCCAATGGCATGTCATTGGCGGCTTGATTTAATGACTTATAATTTTTCGCGAGTGCAGTCCGGTAATTTGTTCTAAATTAAAAACGAAGGTGATAAAAATCAGAGAGAAATCTTATCGGTTTTAAGAAATCTGTAATGGGAAAAAATACAATCAATTTTGGCTTTAATAATTACTTGTAAATTTAATTATTGTTTTGTTAGAGTAATGGTCGTAAATAGTATAAAATTAATGATTATAACATAAACATAGATAAGATCAAACTACGAAGATTTTAACACAATTTGTAATTCATAAATTAATACAAAAGCATTCTGTGATACAGATCGCCTTCATCTAGGTACCAGATCATTAATAAATAAATTGTTATTTACGAACAACACATTAAATTGTGATAAATTAATATAATACAGCCTTTAAAAATAAAAAGGAATTTTTCAATAATAATTACCTTACTTACTATCCAATAAAATCAATTTAAAATAAATCCGCAAAGTGAGGAATGCGCAACGCTAATTGAATTACACATAAATGAAGTCATACTCTTACCTACTTAGAATGAATGAAACATGTAACAACAAACTAAATGCACTCAATCACAAAACTAATCACGTACGCACACAAACACAAACACAGAGGCGGCTAATTAGCGGCGGGAAAACTTTGTGGATGCCGAAAACGTTCACAGAACTTTTGACGTGAAACCACGTGTTGCGCGAACCGCAAACCGAAAGCGTTCAGATGAGAAAATATAATTTTATGAACTCCAGTGGACGCGAGCCACGCGCCACTCTTTCCCACAAGTAACTGACAACTGCCCGCTAGTTAGATATACATTGCCGTTCACGTATACTTACAATTTATTTTCATTTACCGTAGACGCATCAAAGCAACGCACAGATCGATATAATGTGAACTATTAAAAACAGTATCGTCCTTTATGTATTTTTTTCTTTAACGGTGTTGATTCAACGTCTTGATATTCTGCCAATGGCATGTCATTGGCGGCTTGATTTAATGACTTATAATTTTTCGCGAGTGCAGTCCGGTAATTTGTTCTAAATTAAAAACGAAGGTGATAAAAATCAGAGAGAAATCTTATCGGTTTTAAGAAATCTGTAATGGGAAAAAATACAATCAATTTTGGCTTTAATAATTACTTGTAAATTTAATTATTGTTTTGTTAGAGTAATGGTCGTAAATAGTATAAAAATAAAATTTTTAAATCTCTTTGGATATTAGTCTTGTTTCTAAAATTACTTTTTATGTATGACGAATTAAAAAAATAGATATTTGAAATGATTTTATAATATGCAGTTATGTAAATAAAATAAAATATTTAAACAAATTAAAAGATCTGCGTGGGAACTTCATAGATAAATAATCTCCCATATTTTTTTAATGATTAATTTTCTAAAAAGTCACGATAGCCGAGTTGTTGGGTGGTCGGAATTTCGAGTCGAGAGACCCGAGTTCAATCCCCAGGTGGCAGTACCAATGAGTTTTTCAAAAACGTATGTACGAATTTCATCGTTGGCTTGGACATAAAGGCGGCAACGGGCTCACCACCTGTCACGTTGTCCCGAAAATATCTTCGGTGGAAGGTGGGTCGAAGGGACTTAATTGTCTAGACTAGACCTCTGTCTACCCCTGTATTGGGAATTGCGTGAAGATATTTATTTATATATTTTATTAATTTTCTTATTTCTTGTGTTGCTGCAAAGTCTTCAAAAATCCTAAATGTCTTCAGGTATTGCTGACAATTCGTACATTACTTGCATTTATTTCTGTGACAACTTAAGTAAAGAGTTATCAGAAAAATTGTATTGAGAATAAAAATAATACTTTTAATTTACTTTACATGAGATGAAAAATTATATTACGTTTCAGTGGTGTAAATATTAAAATTGTTTATTATAATATTCTTATTTTTACCAAACAGTAAACCAATGTTCTTAAGTTTTAGTTAAAAAATATTTTATTTTCTCTACCGCGATTTAAGTCTAACTGTACTTGATAATTTAAGCATACGTTGAGTTGATAATTTAAGTAAATTTTTAAATATTTAAATATACATAGGGTATGTAAGAATTATGTCATGAAATTATAAATTAGAAATAACTGATTAGTAGCTCTCGGCAGGAGCTGAACTTACTAAGTGGGGTATAAAGGGCAATGCAATATTGCAATTTTTCAATATCGGCATCATAATAACCTATAAAAGTCCTCCGAATACGCCTCTTCGTTTTATCATTATCGCCAAGCTTGAAAAACGGCGAAATGAATACCCCGCTGTCTGTAACAAGCCAATCAAATTTTCAAAAATTTTCCCTCAGGTGCTTCATACGATACCCTCGCGAACTTCTTACGCCGTAACCATATACTAATATGCATATTATACAGACTCCTATTGAAGGATAACTAGGGTCACCGACATTTTAAGTAACAAACAAGCAGAACGGACCAGTAACAACCAGCAAGCAGACTTGACAATTGGAGAAAAAGAAAGTTCTCTAATGTCAATTTAATGTAAGCAAATGAAGTTTACAACAACTTTCCACAAGATGGAGGAGCCACCTGCACAGTATAGTAGAAAATTGGTGCAGATATCTCATAACCGTACTCTAGGGCAACCTTTGGAGAAGGCCATTACCAAGTGATGAATGTAGACCATGTTCAGTAGTGGAATTTGACAGGCTGTGATGGCAAATTTTTATTAGTAAAAAACTAAATGCTTACAATACATTTTAAAAAATATGTACTATGACAACTATAACCTCTATATATCTCTTTTTATTAGTAATTGTGTTGAAATACAATAGTAACATTTAATAGGGTTACACAAAATGAATAATAAATCGAGTAATAAAATAAAATTGATGCAAATAGATTTTAAACGTTCAGAAACAATCATAAATACAATGTAAAGATCAATCGTCAGACAGTAGTTAAATGCTGAAGAATCAAAATATCCAACCTAGAAATTAGAAATAAAAAAATATTTTTTTTTAAATAAATAATAAATAATTAGTCATGATAGCCGAGTGGTTTGGTGGTCAGAATTTCGAGACAAGAGACCCGTGTTCGATCTCCAGGTGGCAGGCATCGTACCAATGGGTTTTTCAAAAAACTTATGTACGAATTATATCGTTGGCTTGTACAAAAAGACGGCGATGGGCTCACCACCTGTCACGTAGTCCCGAAAATATCTTCGGTGGAAGGTGGGTCGGAGGGAGTATATGTTTAGACTAGACCTCTGTCAGTCCCTGTATTGGGAATTGCGTGAAGATATTTATTTATTTATTTTAATAAAAGAATGAACCCAAATTTCTTCAGAATAAATAACATCTATTTTATATACTTTACAATGCAAAATATCCAAGTAAAGTCAAGAGTAATAGCCAATATTACTAACTAGAAAGCATGATGAAGTCAATATGTTGTATTCAGTACATATTTGTTATAGCGTATACATATAACATATAGATCACATATGCCACATATATTGATCACAATCGCAGTATAGGATTCAAGCTAATATTCATCCTGAATCAATTGCTTATTCCTTATAGCTGTTGAATTACGGGAGCAACTAATCATACATATAGTTTACAAAACTCGGATGTTAACATTGTTCTAGCCATTAACATAGGAGTACGTTCTAGAGTCTCATACTTCTGAGGTTAATCTTTAATCACTGGCTTATTGGAGTTAATTAACAGTTAACAGTAAAAATTAAGTAAATTGACGGCGATAGGCTTATCACCTGTCACGTTGCTCCAAGTAGGCTCCTACGAAAGCGGGTCAAAGGAACTAAATATTCTACCGATGTCCATTGGGAAAATGTTAAAATCAAAGAACAGTAAAATAGGAAACAATTCAAATAATACCAAAAGACAAGGAAATAATAATAATAATAAAACGAAACGTAATAAGATTTTACAATTGGAGAGTTTAAAATTTTTTCCGCCTATGTAGATAAAAGAAAAATAAAAATTATATCTCATTTTCTAATGAATATTTGGTACAACCCTATCGAACTGTACCATGTCTCAAGTCTAACCAATAGCAAGGGACAGTTGAAAGCAAGTGACCAAAATCGATACACGGGTTTTAATAATTGATGCAACCAACCGACGTCCGGCGCCAATGTCGATTCGAATCGGAAACAAACGTTCGCGTCCGTCGTTAGGCAAGTACTATTGATCTGTTTCGTATTCTTGGAAAATTGTCAAATATATGAGACGAGTACATCGATTAAAAAGCAAATTATATTATATATTATATACAGTCATCTTTTTCGCCTCAAGTTAATTAGAAATTTATTGGAAATTTGAAACGAAAGCCACCTTTGAAAATATTTTTTACGATAAAATGTATCGATGCTAAACAAATTATATTTCTTTTTGTTAAATAGATGCTTAAGAAACGAATTTCAACTTCGTCTACATGCTATAATTACAAAAATATTATACACTATCGCGGCTTTGTACGCGAGGAATTTGATTCCTGTCTACAATATTCTTTATTTGCATGTGCTTTACGGCAAATGGAGCGAATATATAGTTTCCCTTTAAAGACTTCAAAGACTTACCCGATTTTAAGATGCCTGCGATGCCGCTCCGGCCCAATAGACATTACGAGTATTTAATTTATTATATACTTTATTAACTTTAAATACAAATTTATAGCTTTTTCTTAAGGAATAAAATAAAAATACCTTATGTCTTACGAGCATTTCTGGTTAATAGGGCTTCAGAAGACATTTCAAAATGAAACACCACCTGATGCGGCTAAAAACATGGGAATAATTTTAAAAATAGGCAATTATTGAAATTTTTTTTGGCTTCTAAGCTCTTATAGGGGTCCATAAATTTATCACGTTAAATTTCTTAAATATCTTTACAATTTTTACAAAATAATTGTCCTGTCAACCAACAATCTTTCAACACAGATTCTACTCGTAAGTCGCTGATGCTCTAAACTTTAAGTATTGAAAGAAGAAAAATTTATGGTTATATGGAAATCCGTAATTTTCCATATTAAAGGCATGAAATGTTATACACATTTCAGCGTAAAATACACCTATAACGAAGTTCTTCAAAATTACCCCAAAAGGGTGATTAAAGTTTTGAAATTTTTTATGGAAATACGTACTTTTTGAAGGAAGAAACATGTGCAGGATACGATGTGCCGTCTTCTACTAGATCTTAACCTATTTTAATGTACTATAATATGATATACCATCTATTAGTATGCAAATATATAAAAAAATATATAAACAAACAAAAAGTTCCTTACACATGATTTACGATAATAGGACAGAAAATCAAATGTAGCATAAATGTGTAAAGAGAGCTTTAGCTTTATCTTTTTGTTACTAAACCAATCTCTGTAATTCTTGCAACCGGTTTTAAATCATGGAAACAAAATTGAAATCTATTCAGTATTTAAGGATCGACCTCTAACAAATAAATTATAAAATCCTTGTTTTGTGCTTAGACACGTCCTATTTACCAATTCCAGTTATTTCCACTAAAATATTCTATGCATTTCAAGATGTGACTATACATAACAAGAAACAGAACAATACTTATTAACAAGCACATAAAACCAGACACATCCAAAAGTGACATCTTACATACACTGTTTGATACACGCATTCATCTAAACGTAGTCAGTCGCACACGTTCACAAACTCCAAACATATAAACCTTGACCACTCATGTGGCACATAAGTATACCTTATTTTAAATAACAACTAAATAAACATTTTTATTGATTTGCACTCTGCTATGTTCTTTGTTAGATTTTAAACTGTAGTACTAACGCAAAAGAAACAATTTTATACATACTATAAGGGGGCAGGGGACTGTAGCTCCTTAATACAGACCATTACATAGCCTAGCTAGGAGAACAACGTCACCCTCACTATTTTTAACCTTAATTTTGTTAAATGTTTTTCTTATGTGAACTATAAGCTTATTACCAATAAAGTTATTATTATTATTATTATCTCCCTATTTTCGCTGGTGTTCTGATACTATTACATAATTAATATTTTAAATAAATAATTATTTAATTAAGATTTATAATCGATGTTTCTTAACTTCTAGAACGTCTTTATTTTCAATTTTAATCTACTTTACAATTGCTTGCGTCAGTTTGAATGACCCCAAAAAGAACAATAATATTTAAAAGTAAACGGCAATTTCTGATTCTATAGACGAGGTTAATTTATTATTTTCTCTTATCATTTAATATGTTCTTATGTTATTGGTTGTCTTCTAGTAATCGGAGAATTTTTTATAGCTGGGGTGACGATCAAAGTACCAAAACCCTCGTTTATAAGAATCTATAGCGGTATTTCGCTGGAACACGATTAGCTTCTATGTTTAAAAAAATCTTAAAATAAATATATCTTTACGCCATTCCCAATACAGGGCTAGACAGAGGTCTAACCAATTGAGTCATTTAGGCCCACCTTCCACCGAAGATATTTTTGGGACGACGTGAAAGATGGTGAGGCCGTCTTAATGTCCAAGCCGACGATATAATTCGTACAGAAGTTTTTGGGAAAACCCATTGGTACAAGCCTATGGATAAAACTTAGGTCTCTTAATTCGAAATTACAACCACCCAACCACCCGACTATCTAGACTTCCAAATCTTTTTTCAAATAATGATAACGAAAATTTCATCACACCGTTTCCAATTCAGAGGCACACAGGGGTCTATACAATTAAGTCTTTTTGACCCACCTGCCACTGAAAACAATTTTAGGACAACGTAATAGATGGTGAGCCCGTTGCCATATTTGTGCCAATACTAATGACATAAAGCGTACGTAACTTTTTGGGAAAGACCATGGTCTTCTGACACAAATTCATATCAACCAACCACTCAGCTATCGTTACTCTATGTTTTTGTGTGATAAATCATGAATAGAATACGTTTATATATAATTTCTAAAGACTCGATATTCCTATTCATAGCTACCCATTGCATTCAATAGGTTTCTCGCAAACAACGCCGGAACAATTACAAAGTAAACTTAAGAATGTTACTCATGTAGGCAAATGCTTTTAGTTACCATAGATGTGTAAGTATTATTTATGGAAAACTTTCATAAAGAAATAATCTCTGGTTAGTTTACGAGTGGTAATGGTAGAAGAATATCACCCTTAATCTTCCGGTGGGTGTCATAAAAGAAAACTAAAGGAAAGCCCTCACTACCACAGCGACGAATGTCAGAAATTCGGATAACCTTCTCAAAAATACCTAATCAGAAACTATTTTAATTAGTAGGTGGGTCAAAGAGACTTACTCGTAATTGTCTAGACTAGGACCTCTGTGTACCCCTGTATTGGGAATTGCGTGCAGATATTTTTTTTATTATTTTATAAAAACTGTTTTCTTTTATAGCACGTTTATAGGCCATTTGTTATTGAGAACATTTAATATCTGAACTGTAACTATAATAAAGTAGTATGTTAACTTTTATTACAAATATGACTACAATTTTGCCAACTATTTAAGTTATGGAGATCATAGTATGATGGGCTAGCTTTCAACCCACCTATCACCGAAGACCTTTTTGGGGACAACGTGACAAGTGCTGAGCCTGTCGCCGTCTTTATGCCCAAGCCAACGACACAAATCGTCCGTAAGTTTTTGTAAAACCCATTGGTATGAGCCTTGTAACTGTTGAAATGTTATGTAATATATATTTTTGTGTAAGCAATGACCCATAAGGTGTATGTTTTAAAGTTTTAAACGTAATAATAATTATTAAATAGTTTCTATTATTTTTGATTCAGGTATGATATCGGTACGGGATAGTATATTTCTTTTTCTAATCGAGGAGAAAATATCATTATTAACAACGATATGCATAAGATATTTTTCCTGCATTTCCATCCATAATGACAATTTTCGAATAAATGACAAGTTTGTCACTATATAGTATTATAGAGCATGACAAAGAATCACTAATTAAGCCATTACCATGAAGTAAAAAACGCGTTGGTACGAGCCTGCCACCTGGAGATTGAAAACGGGTCCTCGACTCGAAATTCCGACCTCCCTACCACTCGGCTATCGTGACTTTTTTAATTTTATAATATATTGAAGGGTATAATCGACTTAAATAGCTTAACTAAATAAACAAAATAGGCAATAAATAGGCGAAATACAACAAGCGTTAGCAGATAACATAAAATAATTATCTAGCCTAACTAAATGGATTCACTTTTAAGTCAAAATTTTTTTAATGCTGTTACTAGTAATGGAATTATTTTAAAATTATGCAGTATCTCGAGGTCCCAAGGCCAGTCATCCCAAATTAAAACCGTATGTACTTGTAAAACTTGTGGTAGTGTAAAGTTTCCGAAGGTACTAGTATCTTTATTTCTTAGATTGTTATGCATCAACTAAACGTCAACCATTTGCAATAGAGTGACGCAAGTTTCTGGCCGCTCGCCAGATCAGATCTGATACTGTAGCAGATTATTCCACGATTATCATAATCTTACAATGCAAAAAACTAATCTGTGAATAGCAAGCAAATAAATAGAAATGTCAAAGAATATTCATTTAAATATTTTTTTTCAAAATCTGTTCTTTTTTAATAAAATAATGTTACTTTTTGTACATAACTAAATTACACATGCGTTGAAACAGTGGATTATTTTTTACATGTATTATATACATGTATTACATGTATAAATATTCATCTGTGGGCATTTATTTTGATTTTATCCCTTCCACTAATATCTAAATATAAATAAATAAATATATAATAAATATCTTCACGCAATTCCCAATACAGCGGTAGACAGAGGTCTAGTCTTGACAATTAAGTCCCATTGACCCACCTTCCACCGAAGATATTTTCGGAACAACGTGACATAGGTGGTGAGCCGGTCGCCATCTTTATGTCCAAGCCAACGATATAATTCGTACATAAGTTTTGAAACACCCATTGGTACGAGCCTGGGAACTTGGGGATCGAACTCGGGTCTCGACTCGAAATTCCGACCACCGAACCACTCGGCTATCGTGACTTTTTATCTAAATATAATACTTTATAATTTGGTGGCTTGAAAAGTACTTCTACAGTTTAGTAAAATTTATTTGCTCATTATTTATGTTTTTGATTCTTTCTGGATTTAAATACCAAATTTTGATAATTTAAAATATATAAAATCATTTTGATTAACTTAATATACATGGAATGACATAGTGAACAACATCTTATTAAAAAATCTAAGTCTTAATTTCTTAAAGTCTATAAAAACTATCTGTAGAATTAGCCTATCCCTTAAGAAGGATGTGCCATTAATCGTCACAGTTGGTAAACGGATTAGCGATCAGAGTAATAGACTCCTCAAAAAAGACGTCACACGTCTGCTTAATTAAGGTCAGGTATTTATCGAAATGATTATCCCGCCATCTATCGGTTGCTATTGTCATTTACTAGCTTTTCCCTCGATCCCGTCTTGAGAAATCCTCGGCGAAGACACAGTGCTATTATTCTTACGTCGATGTACGTTAGAAGTTAGTTTACAGTGTACCTGAGTATACAATCTCAAGATGATACAAGTGAGAACACATTTTACTTTAAGATAATTGTGGTAAAAGTGTGTCGACTTTGACGGATGCCACTGGAAACATTTATAGTAAACCAAAACTATCCGGCGATAGTTGTGAAGTCGATGTGCTTGGGAATTGGTATGATAAGTAATCGCCAATACCATTCTTCCATGAAATTTAGCGATTACAAAATTACAAAATATTCCAACTAGGTTAAGATTGTGTTTATAAATGATAATAATATCTTCACGCAATTTCCAAAAGACAAAGGCCTAGACTAGAAAAATAAGTCCCTTCCAATAATAGTCTTGACAATTAAGTCCCATTGACCCACCTTCCACCGAAGATATTTTCGGAACAACGTGACATAGGTGGTGAGCCGGTCGCCATCTTTATGTCCAAGCCAACGATATAATTCGTACATAAGTTTTTGAAACACCCATTGGTACGAGCCTGGGAACTTGGGGATCGAACTCGGGTCTCTCGACTCGAAATTCCGACCACCGAACCACTCGGCTATCGTGACTTTTTATCTAAATATAATACTTTATAATTTGGTGGCTTGAAAAGTACTTCTACAGTTTAGTAAAATTTATATGCTCATTATTTCTGTTTTTGATTCTTTTCTGGATTTAAATACCAAATTTTGATAATTTAAAATATATAAAATCATTTTGATTAACTTAATATACATGGAATGACATAGTGAACAACATCTTATTAAAAAATCTAAGTCTTACTTTCTTAAAGTCTATAAAAAACTATCTGTAGAATTAGCCTATCCCTTAAGAAGGATGTGCCATTAATCGTCACACTTGGTAAACGGATAAGCGATCAGAGTAATAGACTCTCAAAAAGACGTCACACGTCTGCTTAATTAAGGTCAGGTATTTATCGAAATGATTATCCCGCCATCTATCGGTGGCTATTGTCATTTACTAGCTTTTCCTCGATCCCGTCTTGCGAAATCCTCGGCGAAGACATAGTGCTATTATTCTTACGTCGATGTACGTTAGAAGTTAGTTTACAGTGTACCTGAGTATACAATCTCAAGATGATACAAGTGAGAACACATTTTACTTTAAGATAATTGTGGTAAAAGTGTGTCGACTTTGACGGATGCCACTGGAAACATTTATAGTAAGCCAAAACTATCCGGCGATAGTTGTGAAGTCGATGTGCTGGGGAATTGGTTTGATAAGTAAACGCCAATACCATTCTTCCATGAAATTTAGCGATTACAAAATTACAAAATATTCCAACTAGGTTAAGATTGTATTTATAAATGATAATAATATCTTCACGCAATTTCCAAAAGACAAAGGTCTAGTCTAGAAAAATGAGTCCCTTCCTATTGGAATAGTCTTGACAATTAAGTCCCATTGACCCACCTTCCACCGAAGATATTTTCGGAACAACGTGACAGGTGGTGAGCCGGTCGCCATCTTTATGTCCAAGCCAACGATATAATTCGTACATAAGTTTTTGAAACACCCATTGGTACGAGCCTGCCACCTGGGGATCAAACTCGGCCTCTTGACTCGAAGTTTTGACCACCCAACCACTCGGCTATCGTGACTTTTGTATATAATAAAGCATATATTGATAATAATAAAGCATAAGTAATAAAGTTCATTCTTTATTAGCCTTCACTCAAGCAATTGCAGGTGGCCATAAATCTTAAACAGTGAAAAAAAAGTACAATATGTTTCTTAATTATTTTATATTATTTATCTTTGCGTGCGTGACCTATATTGTTTATTATTCCAGCATCGTCTTATTTTAATCTTGTGACACTAAGAGATTCTTTGAACTTTTCTTTAAAGATTAACAATTCTGGCCCAACTGATAGCGATCACGTCTCAGTTCCAACAAAATAATGAGAAACTATAATAACATATCTTATATTTTTCGTATTCTTCGCAGTGTCGATCATGGTATAATTTAATATAATCTGTTGTTTAAAACTATTTGACCTTATTATCGGCGTAATAGTCCCTGACGGGGAAGCAAAAAAATAGATCGCCAAGTGTCACGATCCTTACATAAATCTTATGCTTCTTTCAAATTCATCATTGTCTACCTACTCGCAAGACTTGGTATCCACTGGGATAATAAGGTACTGACCTTAACCCTCCTTTCTTCGAATAAATTGGTCATATGGTCTTCTAAAGTTAGTCTTGACCTAACTCGACCCTGTTTTAATGATAACTTTTACGCTTTACTTTATTCACCTTTCGTACTTGACTCATTCGCTCAACGTGACATAAAAGCACGTCCTTATCCATTTTTGAAATAAGACCATCTCTATATCATCATCATATATAAAACCTGCCATATTCCGAATTTGTTCGTTTCGGTCTCGGTCGGCCAAGACAAAGTCGCATTTTTAGCGAAGAGATCATATTTCCACTGTATTATACAAATTTTTATGCTTTTTCTCGCCACATCAAAATAACTAAACCCGTTTGTTTGGTCTGCAACTGGGATTGCGAAAATCCGCCTGACGTACTCAGTAAGCAAATCCTTCTAAATAGGAGAGGCCTATTTACTTCAGTGGATTTCATTATAGTTTGTTCAGATAAAATAAAGTAACATTATCTTAATTCCGATGAGTTTCCGGCATGTTGAGGAGGTGGGACTTAAAAACATACTGGTGTGTGTATGTTGTGGGGACAAAAAAGTTTATATTTTTTTTTATTTACCATGAATATATTGTTTGATTCTGAAAAAAAAATATATTATGTAATTTTTTTTTATTGATTTTTAAATCATATAGGTTATGCTGAACTTTAAGTTATTAAATTAATAACATAAATTAAACTGTATAAAAATGTTTGCGTCATTGCCTTAGGTAGCTCGGCTTGAAGTGATGTCTAGTAGAAGTCATGACAGAAGTGGAGTTTTTATTGCATTTCGTCAACTTCAGATGGATAGCGGCATACAAAAGTGTTCCCGTGGCCCTGCCATTGATGTGAAGGCGGTATCAAAGCTGTATTCCAGAAGTCACAGGCTCGACGTAGTCTAGTGCGTGTACAAAACTTAAGAATTAAAATAAAAACACTCATAGTTATTTAATAATAATTATTCCTTTAACATTCACAGACTCCTGTCTGTGATGTTGCCTAAGTATGTTCTGTTACAATGTGAGTTTAAGGAACTGAAGCGCCTGTCTTTGAGAGAGGATAAGATAGATTATAAGCAGGTTTTTTTTAAGTAAACGGTTTTAGATTGTCAGACGGTTTCAGATTGTGTTTTGATTGATGGTTACTGTGGTATTTTTGGTGATGGTCGACAAAGATATCATACATCTATAGGGTTCAGAATAAAGAATACGTTGACGTTATTTTTTCATAGCGTTTTACTTTTGCTTGGTTTTATTTTTTTTATATTTGTGAAATTATGAGGACGAAACTCTTTTGTAGCACTTTAAAAATAAAAAATAAACAGCTAGCCAGTCGCTTTATTTGTACAAAATGTATTGTTTGAACTCTAATATATATTGTCTAATATATAATGTGTAAAGTCACGATAGCCGAGTGGTTGGGTGGTCGGAATTTGGAGTCAAGAGACTCGAGTTCGATCCTCAAGTGGCCGCACCAATGGGTTTATCTAAAAACCTACGTACAAATTATATCGTTGGTTTGGACCTAAAGACGGCGACGGGCTCACCACCTGTCACGTTGTCCCGAAAATATCTTCGGTGAAAGGTGGGTCGTAGGGACTTAAATGTCTAGACGAGACCTCTGTCTACCCCTGTATTGGGAATTGCGTGAAGATATTTATTTATTTATTTTATAAAATTTTATAACTGAAGGAAATGGTGGTCTACACATAGAGGTGCGGCCCCCTTCTTTCTCCTTACCTCTATTACTTCGACTTTAGCGCTTACTTTCCAACGCCTTATTTTTTAATTAGTTACTACATGTAGTATAGACTAAGGACAGCCTGAATAAAAATCTTTATGGTTGTTATGATAATTTTTAAAACAAACAAACAGAAAAACATCATTATCATCATCATCGTTTTAGCTTGTAAGAGTACACAACAGAGACGCCGCTCCCTAAAGTTTCCACAGAAAACGGTCCTGGTCATCTATTGATCTCCAGCAACATTGTATTAGTCGCCACACCATCCTTTGGGGGGGTCATACTGTACTGTTTTTGTCTGCACTAGTTTACCACTAGAAAACTTTTTTTACAGTTATGCTATGACTATGTCTTTTAACCATAATTCTGTTGCTGATGTTGTTGAACACCATAGACAAAACATTTAATAAAAAAGGAGCAATACCGCACAACATATTATGAATATGAATAATATTGCTTCCACCAGTACCAGCTGTTAAAGTTATTTTTGCCTCATATACAGAACGGAGAGTCTTCGACAATGCGGGATGTTGAAAAATGCTGCTAAATTTCATGGAAGAATGGTATTGGCGTTTACTTATCATACCAATTCCCCAGCACATCGACTTCACAACTATCGCCGGATAGTTTTGGCTTACTATAAATGTTTCCAGTGGCATCCGTCAAAGTCGACACACTTTTACCACAATTATCTTAAAGTAAAATGTGTTCTCACTTGTATCATCTTGAGATTGTATACTCAGGTACACTGTAAACTAACTTCTAACGTACATCGACGTAAGAATAATAGCACTATGTCTTCGCCGAGGATTTCGCAAGACGGGATCGAGGGAAAAGCTAGTAAATGACAATAGCCACCGATAGATGGCGGGATAATCATTTCGATAAATACCTGACCTTAATTAAGCAGACGTGTGACGTCTTTTTGAGGAGTCTATTACCTGATCGCTAATCCGTTTACCAAGTGTGACGATTAATGGCACATCCTTCTTAAGGGATAGGCTAATTCTACAGATAGTTTTTATAGACTTTAAGAAAGTAAGACTTAGATTTCTTAATAAGATGTTGTTCACTATGTCATTCCATGTATTTTAAGTTAATCAAAATGATTTTATATATTTTAAATTATCAAAATTTGGTATTTAAATCCAGAAAAGAATCAAAACAGAAAACATCATTATCATCATCATCGTTTTAGCTTGTAAGAGTACACAACAGAGACGCTGCTCCCTAAAGTTTCCACAGAAAACGGTCCTGGTCATCTATTGATCTCCAGCAACATTGTATTAGTCGCCACACCATCCTTTGGGGGTCATACTGTACTGTTTTTGTCTGCACTAGTTTACCACTAGAAAACTTTTTTACAGTTATGCTATGACTATGTCTTTAACCATAATTCTGTTGCTTATGTTGTCGAACACCATAGACAAAACATTTAATAAAAAGGAGCAATACCGCACAACATATTATGAATATGAATAATATTGCTTCCACCAGTACCAGCTGTTAAAGTTATTTTTGCCTCATATACAGAACGGAGAGTCTTCGACAATGCGGGATGTTGAAAAATGCTGCTAAATTTCATGGAAGAATGGTATTGGCGTTTACTTATCATACCAATTCCCCAGCACATCGACTTCACAACTATCGCCGGATAGTTTTGGCTTACTATAAATGTTTCCAGTGGCATCCGTCAAAGTCGACACACTTTTACCACAATTATCTTAAAGTAAAATGTGTTCTCACTTGTATCATCTTGAGATTGTATACTCAGGTACACTGTAAACTAACTTCTAACGTACATCGACGTAAGAATAATAGCACTATGTCTTCGCCGAGGATTTCGCAAGACGGGATCGAGGGAAAAGCTAGTAAATGACAATAGCCACCGATAGATGGCGGGATAATCATTTCGATAAATACCTGACCTTAATTAAGCAGACGTGTGACGTCTTTTTTTGAGGAGTCTATTACTATGATCGCTAATCCGTTTACCAAGTGTGACGATTAATGGCACATCCTTCTTAAGGGATAGGCTAATTCTACAGATAGTTTTTATAGACTTTAAGAAAGTAAGACTTAGATTTTTTAATAAGATGTTGTTCACTATGTCATTCCATGTATATTAAGTTAATCAAAATGATTTTATATATTTTAAATTATCAAAATTTGGTATTTAAATCCAGAAAAGAATCAAAACAGAAACAATGAGCAAATAAATTTTACTAAACTGTAGAAGTACTTTTCAAGCCACCAAATTATAAAGTATTATATTTAGATAAAAAGTCACGATAGCCGAGTGGTTGGGTGGTCGGAATTTGGAGTCAAGAGACTCGAGTTCGATCCTCAAGTGGCCGCACCAATGGGTTTATCTAAAAACCTACGTACAAATTATATCGTTGGTTTGGACCACCACCACCTGTCACTCCGTCCCGAAAATATCTTCGGTGAAAAGTAGATCGAAGGGACTTAATAGACTGTACTAGACTGGACCTCTGTCTAACACAGGGGATATTGGGATTGCATGAAGATATTTATTTATTTATTTTATAAAATTTTTATAACTGAAGGAAATGGTGGTCTACACATAGAGGTGCGGCCCCCTTCTTTCTCCTTACCTCTATTACTTCGACTTTAGCGCTTACTTTCCAACGCCTTATTTTTTAATTAGTTACTACATGTAGTATAGACTAAGGACAGCCTGAATAAAAATCTTTATGGTTGTTATGATAATTTTTAAAACAAACAAACAGAAAAACATCATTATCATCATCATCGTTTTAGCTTGTAAGAGTACACAACAGAGACGCCGCTCCCTAAAGTTTCCACAGAAAACGGTCCTGGTCATCTATTGATCTCCAGCAACATTGTATTAGTCGCCACACCATCCTTTGGGGGGGTCATACTGTACTGTTTTTGTCTGCACTAGTTTACCACTAGAAAACTTTTTTACAGTTATGCTATGACTATGTCTTTAACCATAATTCTGTTGCTTATGTTGTCGAACACCATAGACAAAACATTTAATAAAAAGGAGCAATACCGCACAACATATTATGAATATGAATAATATTGCTTCCACCAGTACCAGCTGTTAAAGTTATTTTTGCCTCATATACAGAACGGAGAGTCTTCGACAATGCGGGATGTTGAAAAATGCTGCTAAATTTCATGGAAGAATGGTATTGGCGTTTAGTTATCATACCAATTCCCCAGCACATCGACTTCACAACTATCGCCGGATAGTTTTGGCTTACTATAAATGTTTCCAGTGGCATCCGTCAAAGTCGACACACTTTTACCACAATTATCTTAAAGTAAAATGTGTTCTCACTTGTATCATCTTGAGATTGTATACTCAGGTACACTGTAAACTAACTTCTAACGTACATCGACGTAAGAATAATAGCACTATGTCTTCGCCGAGGATTTCGCAAGACGGGATCGAGGGAAAAGCTAGTAAATGACAATAGCCACCGATAGATGGCGGGATAATCATTTCGATAAATACCTGACCTTAATTAAGCAGACGTGTGACGTCTTTTTTTGAGGAGTCTATTACTATGATCGCTAATCCGTTTACCAAGTGTGACGATTAATGGCACATCCTTCTTAAGGGATAGGCTAATTCTACAGATAGTTTTTATAGACTTTAAGAAAGTAAGACTTAGATTTTTTAATAAGATGTTGTTCACTATGTCATTCCATGTATATTAAGTTAATCAAAATGATTTTATATATTTTAAATTATCAAAATTTGGTATTTAAATCCAGAAAAGAATCAAAAACAGAAATAATGAGCAAATAAATTTTACTAAACTGTAGAAGTACTTTTCAAGCCACCAAATTATAAAGTATTATATTTAGATAAAAAGTCACGATAGCCGAGTGGTTCGGTGGTCGTAATTTCGAGTCGAGAGACCCGAGTTCGATCCCCAAGTTCCCAGGCTCGTACCAATGAGTTTTTCAAAAAACTTATGTACGAATTACATCGTTGGCTTGGACGTAAAGGCGGCGACAGACTCACCATCTGTCACGTTGCCCCGAAAATATCTTCGGTGGAAGGTGAGTCAAAGGGACTTAATTGTCTAGACTAGACCTCTGTCTACCCCTGTATTGGGAATTGCGTGAAGATATTTATTATATATTTATTTATTTATATTTAGATATTAGTGGAAGGGATAAAATCAAAATAAATGCCCACAGATGAATATTTGGTACAATAATACATGTAAAAACATAATCCACTGTTTCAACGCATGTGTAATTTAGTTATGTACAAAAAGTAACATTATTTTATTAAAAAAGAACAGATTTTGAAAAAAAATATTTAAATGAATATTCTTTGACATTTCTATTTATTTGCTTGCTATTAACAGGTTAGTTTTTTGCATTGTAAGATTATGATAATCGTGGAATAATCTGCTACAGTATCAGATCTGATCTGGCGAGCGGCCAGAAACTTGCGTCACTCTATTGCAAATGGTTGACGTTTAGTTGATGCATAACAATCTAAGAAATAAAGATACTAGTACCTTCGGAAACTTTACACTACCACAAGTTTTACAAGTACATACGGTTTTAATTTGGGATGACTGGCCTTGGGACCTCGAGATACTGCATAATTTTAAAATAATTCCATTACTAGTAACAGCATTAAAAAAATTTTGACTCAAAAGTGAATCCATTTAGTTAGGCTAGATAATTATTTTGTGTTATCTGCTAACGCTTGTTGTATTTCGCCTATTTATTGCCTATTTTGTTTATTTAGTTAAGCTATTTAAGTCGATTATACCCTTAAATATATTATAAAATAAAAAAAGTCACGATAGCCGAGTGGTAGGGAGGTCGGAATTTCGAGTCGAGGACCCGTTTTCAATCTCCAGGTGGCAGGCTCGTACCAACGGGTTTTTTACTTGATGGGACTTAATTAACTAGACTATACCTCTGACTACCCTTGTATTGGGAATGGCGTGAAAATATGTTTTATTAAATACCCGCTCTTTTAATTAGAATGCAGGCATCGGATAGGGGAAATAATGGCTTAATTAGTGATTCTTTGTCATGCTCTATAATACTAATGTGGAAAACTTGTCCTTTATTCGAAAACTGTCACTATGGATGGAAATGCAGGAAAAATATCTTATGCATATCGTTGTTAATAATGATATTTTCTCCTCGATTAGAAAAAGAAATATACTATCCCGTACCGATATCATACCTGAATCAAAAATAATAGAAACTATTTAATAATTAATATTACGTTTAAAACTTTAAAACATACATCTTATGGGTCATTGCTTACACAAAAATATATATTACATAACATCTCAACAGTTACAAGGCTCATACCAATGGGTTTTACAAAAACTTACGGACGATTTGTGTCGTTGGCTTGGGCATAAAGACGGCGACAGGCTCAGCACTTGTCACGTTGTCCCCAAAAAGGTCTTCGGTGATAGGTGCGTTGAAAGGATTTAAATATCTAGATCTCTGGCTAACCCTGAATAGGGAATGACATGAAGATGTTTTTTATTAAATATTTATTTGAGCCCTAATTTTGTATTAACTTAGCGCCAAAAAATACTCCAATTAACGGGAAAACTACATCAAAAATCGCAAAAAATATCGCTAATTACATTGAAATAAATTACTCAATATCGCCCAAAATGTCACTTGTGTCAATTTGCTTTCGTATATATTATGTACAAAGTGTATTCTGTCAATTAGTATTTTCCTCCAACACTTTTTTTAACGTAAAATACACGACATATTTGAAAATTTGGCGGTTTATATAATGTATCTTTAAAGTGTGATTATTGCAAGGAGCTGGAAAGAATTATAATGATGTTTTTTTTATTTTCTTTTCGATCCTTCGACCCACCTTCCACGGAAGATATTTTTCGGGATAACATGACAGTTGGTGAGCCCGTCACCGTCTTTATGTCCAAGTCAACGATATAATTCGTACATAAGTTTTTGAAAACCCCATTGGTACGAGCCTATCGCCTGGGGATCGAACTCGGGTCCTTTGACTCCAAATTCCGACCATCCAACCACTCGGCTATCGTGGCTATTTTCTTATATAACTAGAATGGATGTTATAAATATGTGTAAATGACGACAGGCGCACCGCACCACCTATCACGTAGTCTCAAATATACTTCAATGAAAAGTAGTTGAAAGGAGGTGATCGTCTATACCTATTGGGAATATGCGAGAAGATTCATCTATAATAAAATTGTGCACCGCAGAGCCTTTGCCTGATGACAGATGAGCGACCGGCTCATCTGTCATGCCTTGTTTTGAGGCGAAACACGTGTCGCGTTTTCGTTGGTGGTATATGTTACCTAGTTTGAGTGTAATGGTGGTGGTGCATACAGTGGAATTAGTGCATTCATCTGTGGGAGGGAGGGTGGTGCCCTTCTTCTCTTCGGACCAGGGTATACTTTTTTTATATTTGCATGCGGAATGGTGCGAGGTAATTATTCAATCACAACTTTGCAATGAATTTCCCCAAAGTAACGCCTGAGTCAATTAACTATCATCTGTTATGTTTTTTTCTTCTCCAATTAAAATGTCATTTTATTTGGAATATAAAATATTTTTTGTTTCATACTAAAATTATTTTCCCTCAATGAAATGACACGACACCATACGCTAATAAACTTCCTTTATTTAGCGACTCAATATTTTGTTTCAGAGACGTAAATATTTTGGCATGAGAATTACTCAAAACAAAATAAAAACATCCTGTTGATTCCAGAAAGTTATTTTGATAATGTACGCATTTAGATTTATCTATTTAGTAATTTTCAACTAAAAATGTAGAAAAAAAAAACATTTACAATAATTCGTTTTTTATTGATTGATCGAAAATGTCTAATATGTTAGGTGTGTGTATGTGTATGTTTATGTGTGTGTGTATATGAGAGAGAGAGAGAGAGTTTAGGTAATGAACAGGCTAGTTAATCATGTGGTTGGGAATCAGGCGATATATTATTTATTTATCTAATGGCCAAATTAAATTACTTATACCATAATTTATTACCGTTTGCGTGCACTAGATATGAGGTTCGTTGAGGCAAACTTGGGTAAGTTTTGTAATATCAAATGAAGAATTGTTAGCACTTCTATCATCTATTTTGTTAATGACGTTATATACATAAATATAATATAATTATATATTATTAAATATATTTGTAAATATGAAGAACTGTCTATATTAAAATACATCTATGAAAGTAATATACTTACCGTTGACTTAGATACTAAGTCAAATACAGGCTCAACACCTGTCACGTTATTCCATGCAGGCTTCTTCAAAAGAAGTGTCGAAAAGAAAATTGTCTAGAGCTCAATCTACCCCAAAAGAGAATGCGTGAAGGCACTTGGATCGCTTAGTGTAAATGTCGTTCTACTGCGCCTAGGTGTAATTTTACGTTAAATTCCAATTCAGTGACAGTAAGGCACCTCAAAGTATACTCAATGCCATAAACATCGACTGTAAATTGAGCTTACAATCCACCTTAAAGCCAACGCCTACTGCATCCCTTGTATAAGATTTCAAAATAAGTATATTATAAAAAAATTATCACCTTCGATGAATGATATAAAACACCTCATTTCACGTGGCTACAATGATTACATTGAAAAAAGTAAGTTAAGAAAAAACAAAAACAAGACAAAATGAAACCGTAAACAACTTACATCCTGTTGGCGATGAGCCAAACTTTCAAGCATGCTTGGGTCATATACCTGAAACTAAGACCTGAAATTAAACCGGAAGATAATATTTATGCTTCGTACAAAAACTAAAATCGAAACTCTGCCAAAGAAGCACTCCTGTCTATCTATTTATCTGCCAAAACGTGTCGTGAAAACCTGAACAGAAATGTTGCAAACAGAACTCAAATAGTCCTGCATATAGACTATTAGACTGGCTTGAGTAATATGTTTTTCTATGGCTAATGGCTTCTAAAACCCGCCAACCAAAAGACAGATCTAGGCCTGCTGAGGAGGATTCCATAATCCATAATCCCCACGCTTGACGAGCACATTGGCGATCAGAGTGCCAGATAAAAAAAAATATCTTCACGTTATTCCCAATACAGGGGAAGACAGAGGTCTAGTCCAGAAAATTAAGTCCTTTCGACCCACCTTCCACTGAAGATATTTTCGTTTACGAGACAGGTGGTGAGCCTGTCGCCGTTCCATATAGCTCCCGCTACAGATGCTTCTGCCCTCACTGGATTGCTATATTACAGTCTAGTGTTTTTCGAGCAACCGAATACCGACAGATAGTGAGATGGCAAGATGATATTCTATACAAATTTATCGAATCCACCATATTACTATTCAGTTACGGTATTGGTACTGGTATCTCTAAATATACCAATACCAATACCGTAAGCAGAATTTCAAGCGTATTACCGATCTTCAATATCTGGAGGTCGGTACTACGCTTGATATTCTGCTTGCCCTGCGTATCGATTAGCGAATGTTACGATAGTTGCTTATACAATTTATAAGTATGGTACTGCCCTAAATGTCTACAAGGTAGAAAAAGAATCTTCCAGCTTGTGTAATACCACACTCTTAACCATTTCTGCTATGTCGGGTCAATGTAGGAAACACATTTTCAACATTTTCTCGGGTATGGCTGTAGTACCTACATTGTTACTGACTCCACACTACAAGTGCTTAAGCGCTTACTTACGGATCAGATGAATGTATGTGAATATATGTGTGATCTTATCTATGTATGTATTTGTTATTTATTAAGTAGAAGTTGTTCAACATTAAATCGTAGTCCTCAGAGGCAACAAAGCATTCGTAAACTTCTTCCTGCATGCTGATGCTACTTACTTAGCACTTACCGTCCTACATTCCAACTACAAACTGTAATCTTGGGAGGTAACAGTTCGTACTTTATATTTTATTTTACCGTTAATTCTAAGATATGTCTCAAGCTTTATATTTCATTGGGGGATGATGTTGCTCGCGTCCGTGAGAAATACTTGAATCTTGACTCTCACACGTATCCCCTGGGTAGTGCTAAACGAGCAGCGCCCCTTTCCGGTGGTAGGCTTCGGTCGCAGGCTTTAAGTTACCACCCACCTAAGCAAAGCCTTGCCGCCAAGTGACTTCGGACGTGTTCCGGCAAGATGCTTGGTGAAGCCTTATGGAAGTTGGGTCTGAACAGTTGCGTTGCATATGTGAACCGGGTACGACACGTCAACTTTTGCTGTGTCGGGTGCTTGATTGTGGAGGGTAGCGGGATCCGAAGCACGGTGCTCCGCTGGCCGACCGCAGGTAGTAGGGGGCCCAATTAGTGAACTAGCTACTCATGAAAGGCTGCCCCGCCAACTAGCGAAAAATCCCAGGGTGGCTCCATCGTGCCGGTTAGCGACCGGGTGAGAGGACCCGATGGCGATCTCTGGGGGGGTTCGGGCGTCCCCGCAGTCTCCAAATCAAGCTCCCACAGGCACACAAATTTTTTCGTGTCGTTGGGTCATCAAAGCAACGCCTCGTTCAACTGCCATCTTCCTTCCCTTTTCACTCCTTATCATTTATGAAAAGTACCAAAAGAAAAGTAAGGTTAAACAGCGGTTGCACGTCCTCTCCCTGAAAGTGCACCTCTCTAACATCCGAGGATTGCACTCAAATCTCAACGCAGTCCATCACCATCTTGAGACTGAGAAGCCGCACCTACTTTTTCTGACGGAGACGCAAATTGGATGTCCGTTAGATGTGGCCTACCTTGACTACCCAGGGTTCTCGCTGCAGCACAACTTTTACCTTCGGGCCGGAGTCTGTGTGTACGTCAACAATGACATCTGCTGCCAGCGTCTCCGTCACCTTGAAGACCCCACTTTTTCAACCATTTGGGTGTTGGTGGACACAGGTGACGATAAGATCGTTTATGCATGTGTTTACCGTTCGCACAGCGGTGACCAGGAGACAACTCGGTTATTCGAATATCTAAGTGAGGCCGCTGATTTGGCCCAGCATCGGTACCCCTCCGCACAATTAGTCTTTCTGGGAGACTTTAATGCCTCTCACCAGGATTGGCTGTTCCCATACCAGAAGACTGACCATGCTGGGAGGGAAATGAGGAATTTCGCCTTATCGCTAAACCTCTCCCAGATGGTAAAGCAAGCTACTAGGGTGCCAGACGTTGAAGGTCATACAGCCAATTGTCTAGACCTCCTGCTGACCACTGATCCTGACAGATATGAGGTAGAGGTGGCTTCTCCACTAGGAACCTCTGATCACTGTCTGGTGAAATCTGTATCGTCTTACATGCCAACAGACCTCGACCCACATGGTACTAGGCGAGTGTGGCGATACAAGTCAGCAGATTGGGATGAGATGCGACACTTCTTTGCATCTTATCCTTGGCGGCTGGTCTGCTTCTCTTCCGGAGATCCATCGAGATGCGCGGTTGCTATAACTGACGTGGTATGTTTAGCTATGGAATATTTTATTCCTTTGCTGATGTACCCGTTGGTGGCAAAGCTCGCCCATGGTTCAGCGCCGAATGTTCCCAAGCCGAAAACCTTAAACATTTGGCGTACCTCTCATGGGTTGACGCTCGAAACCGTAAAACTCCGGATGTCAGATCCAAGAAGAGAGCCTTTAATCAAGCCGCCAAGACTTACAAAAAGGTGTTGCGGAAGGCTCGTTTCGACCGCATTAGGCATATTGGCAGGAAGCTCTCTGCTCAACCATCTGGCAGTAGAGCTTTTTGGTCTCTTGCCAGGGCGGTCGAGGCGAGTTTTTGTAAACCTTCACTGCCTCCGCTGGTTAAGCCCGACGGGACATTGGCTCATGCGGCAAAAGAGAAGGCAGAACTGTTCGCAAATCTCTTTGCCAGCAGCTCGCGTCTGGACACAAGCAACGCAGTTCCAACTTCCCTACCTCCCTGTGGTACTTCAATGTCAGAGGTCCACATCACTAACAAAGAGGTTCTCAAAACGTTGCGACATCTGGACGTGAACAAAGCCAGTGGACCTGATGGTATTCCAGCCATAGTGCTTAAGACCTGTGCACCTGAGTTGTCTCCTGTTCTGACACGCTTGTATCGCCTCTCCTTGAAGACTGGAATAGTTCCCAAATCCTGGAAGCTTGCTAACGTGCAGCCCGTGCCCAAAAAAGGTAGCCGTGTTGACCCAGTCAATTATCGACCTATTTCAATTACCTCCATACTCTGTAAGATTATGGAGCGTATATTGAACTCGCACCTCTTGGCATACCTAGAACATAACGATCTCCTTAGCGATCGACAGTACGGGTTTCGCCGAAATCGGTCGACTGGGGACCTTCTAGTGTATGTCACACATCTGTGGGTGAGGCCCTCGAGAATAGTGGTGAAGCACTCGCGGTTTCGCTCGATGTCTCGAAGGCTTTTGACAGGGTCTGGCATGCTAGCCTTATCAATAAGCTTCCTTTATATGGTATATCCCCTGGACTGATAGCCTGGATAGAAGACTTTTTGCGGGAACGGTCTTTGCGAGTCGTTATTGACGGCTGCTCGTCGGAGGCTATGGCGATTAATGCCGGAGTTCCACAAGGGTCTGTTCTGTCCGCAACTTTCTTTCTGCTGCACATAAACGACCTGCTCGAGCCCGGTCTCTTTGGGTATGCAGATGACAGCACAGTTGTGGAGAGATATCTGGCGCGTGTTCAGCCCAGACAGGATCAAGTACAGTCTGCTCGGGAGGCCATGGTAGAGCGTATGAATCTTACATTACAGGCAGTTTCCAACTGGGGCAATACCAATCTTGTGAGATTCAATGCCACCAAAACGCAAGCGTGTCTGTTCTCCGCCAAAAGGAGCCAGTTCACCTTGGCTCCTAAATTTCAGAATGTATCTCTGGAATACACCGACCGCCTCAAGTTACTAGGAGTCGAAATCACGTCAAAGCTTAACTTTGGGCGGTTCATTGAGTCTAAGGCTAAAGCCGCTGCAAGGAGATTGGGAGTTCTTGCAAAAGTGCGGCGTTACTTTACTCCGGGACAGCTTCTGACCCTATATAAAGCTCAGGTCAGGTCGGCTGTAGAGTACTGCTGCCACATATGGGCTGGAGCTCCTAAATATCAACTGGCAGCCTTGGATTCTGTGGAGAGACGGGCCAAGCGGCTAATCGGTGATCCTGACTTGGTTGCTACCAATTTGTCCAGTCTCGAACACAGACGTCGCGTGGCCAGTCTCTCGGTGTTCTACAGGTTACATTTTGGAGAGTGTGAAGGAATTACATGAGTTAATTCCATCATCGGACAACAAGACGCACGTCGGGTCTCCATCCTTTTGTTGTCGATATACCCTGCATTCGGACGAAGCGTTTTGCTTCGTCGTTCATAATGCGTACAGCAAAGGACTGGAATAATTTGCCTGCATCAGTCTTTCCGTCCGATTACAATGTGGGTGTCTTCAAGAGAAGAGTGAATAGGCTCTTTCTAAGCTAGTGTGCCTACCAACAAAAACTACATCGCCACTTACCATCAGGTGGGATTGTAGTTAAACGCTAGCTTATAATGTTAAAAAAAAAAAAAAAATCAATTATTTATCTACTATATTAATAATAATAATTACATAAAACATCGAATTCCCTTTGAATCATAATTCAGCTTTGAAACTACGATCTCTTTATACAATTCTCGATTCTTCAACAACTAACAGACATCTTTTAGAAAATAAACGTCTATAATAAATGTGTACAAAGTGCTTTAAACGCTTAAGTTTATTTAATTCAAAGATACTAAATCTTCAATTTTATTACAAACTGTTTCTTTGTAAACATTTGATAAAATTTAATAGAAATACGACAAATAAAATGGAATGGTTTTTAGCTCAAATGATTTTATATTAATCAACATCATATAATAATTGTAATGGCTATAAATGTATAAATATTTTCTTTAAAAAAATATTTTCAACCAATTCCCACAAAGGCTGAATCAAATGTGAATCTGACTAAAATACTCGCTAGTCTCAGAGGTATCAAACTCTAGAGGTAGATATCCTATGTCGATTTTATAATTTGAATTAATTTTGACAGATAGTTGGGCAGATCATGGCAGAGAAATACAGGATTTTTTGGATAATTTATTGGATACAAAATTTTTACGATTTTGTTTATAATAAGAAATATGTAATAAGAATTATGAGAGTCACGATAGCCGATTTACTACAGTATTTGGATTGGCGTAAAGGTTATTATGGAATCATATAAAAATGGCTAATTACTCTACCTCAGATACTTCTATCATGCCTTGTTGTTTAAGCTTCTGAGCGGCATTTCTAAATAAAACACCGCCTGTTGCCAGTAACAAAATGACAAAAATTCTGAAAATGAGCTAGACTTCTAGAGTTTTAATCCGTTCATTGATTTTAGCTTGGCGCTAAAATCATTCCCAATCCCTAAAAAATTTAATTGTATAAATTCTTAATTTGTACTCAGACACGTCCTTATTCCAGACTGTACTGTAGTAACTTATTGATGGTTTCACTTAAATATATTCAATGTATAGATTTTTATGTTAATAGTCAATGCTCTTTTAAAGTTTTATATTATAATAGATAAATACTTTATGTTTCTTTCTAGTTCCATTTCTATACTAGGTAATAAACTTCCTGCCATCTCTGTACAAATAACCCGTATGCTATCGGTTATTAATTTCAAAACAAAGTGAACTGAAACAGTTGCTTGCCTGTGTGTAGGCACCATCTTTATAGTCCATCTAAAACATAAATTCATTTTAACGCAGATCGTGCACCCTCCCACCGTCTTTCGAAAATGGTCTTTAACGTCGACCGAGCTTTGCGTAAATAATGTTCCCTAAATTTATAGTCGTAATAAATGTAAGGTCCACTCTTTCTATGAAAATTTACCGATGCAAGGGTTAAAATTTCCATAGTAACTTTGGTAAATAAAACACAATGCATATGCAAACTTTTCAATGCTTTTATGGAACGAGTAGGGAAAGTCTATTTTGCATAGATATTCATAGATTACGGCTAAATAATATACCCCCTCGTTTTTCCCGTTAGTCTCGTAAGTAAGGAAAGTGTAAGGGAAGGTAAAAGTAAGTGCATCGCACGCTGTGCGTGGCGATTAGAGCAAACCCAAAAAAGCAAAAAAGCAAACTTTAAAATATATTTACTTCATTTAATCATTCCTGTAACAGACTGTAAAGTATACCCGAAGATATAGATCTCTTCCGTAATAAGTAAATATATCTTGTAAAGTTTGCTTTTTGCTTACATACTGGATATGGAAAGTTTTAACAGTGGTAGAGCCACGCATCAGCTTTTGTTGTTGCGTGAATGGGCCGGCTCGACCGGGGGAGTACCACGACCTCTGAAATAGAAGTCTAACAAACTTCTGCGTTTCGTCGGGTGAGTGCAGGTAACCGGAGGCCCACGCACCCCCCCTCCCCCAATTATGGGGGACTCTAAGCTCGGCAACGCATCTGCTATGCCTCTGGTATTGCGGGTGTTCATGGGCGGCGGTAATCACATACCATCACGTGAGCCACCTGCTCGTTTGCCTCCCTTTTCTATAAAAAAAAAGTTCGATCCCCAAGGCTCGTAATGGGTTTCAGCAAAAACTTATGTACGGTTTATATCGTTGGCTTGGACATAAAGGCGGCGACGGGCTCACCACCTGTCACGTTGTCCCAAAACTGTCTTGGGTGGAAGGAGGGTCGAAAGTACTAAATTGTCTAGACCTCTGTCTACCCCTGTGTTTGGAATGGCGTGAACATATTTGTTTATTTTACTAAACCCAATAAAAAGAGCAATGATGAATGAGCAGTGCCGTCTCAGTTCTGGAGTGTGATAGTAATGTGATGGGTAATACGCTTGCCAGACGTAGCTGATTCTCCAAGAAGATGTCCATACCATGGATATAAGGTAGAAATCGCCGAAACAAAGTTTTTCACGACTAGTGTCTAAAATCCTCGCAAAGACAATGCACTGCATTGCTTCGAAGTTCGGTTCGCTGTTTTAACTTGGATTAGAAACCGAATACCAAAAATTTACTATATGGTCTATTAAACTAATTTAAAAGCACTGTCCTGAAATATGTAAAATTAAAAACTGTATACGAAATACAGTTAAAAACAGAAATTAAATAATTTCTTCCATTTTTTTAATATCGGCCTTGTACTTCAGTCTTAAAAGTTCTTCGTATAAAATATTCATAGATCGTATCACTAGCGATGATGAGAATGTCGGCAAATCGTTTTGTTGCTGAAGACTGAAATTGGAAAATTCGTTCGATAGACCTTTCTTAAGAAAGAATATTAGCGCAATATCATAGCATTGCCAACACTCCTGTTAACGGGATAGCTGGGCCGTCTTAATCTAGCAGTATAAACAATGTAACCTTGTTATTAGATTTAGGTACATTGATCCTTTTTTATTTAAATAGAGACTTAGCTAAAATTAAAATGAAATTTTACCACCATGTGCTTTTTTATAGTAAACTTAGTAAGTTTTTACAGTATATTTTTGTGTCGGTACAAAATTTTAATAAGATGTATTAAAAAGAAATATATGATTAATTGCAGTTTTCATTTCATTAAGGGCCTTGTTTATATAATTTCATTTTGATTCATAATGGTTTTTAAGCTTAGAAGCAAAATATTTCGGAATGACTTTTGTCATCTTGACAGTTTATTAAACGGCAGTAATAATTGTTCTTCTTTTATAAACATTCAATATTTTTTTTAAATAATATGTTTTCACGACTCCTGAAAATCATTAATATTATATATTATGCAGTGTAATTGAGTGTATTCAACATAATATCATGAACTCAATTACTAACCTCTATCTACCCTGTATTAGGAATTGCGTGAAGATATTTATATTTACATGTTTTATATAACATGTATTATTTAACATGTTTTATATTTTGTTATATATTATTTGTATTTATGTACTGGCACTTCCCAATTTGGACTAATTTTGTTCACCTTCTTTATCTCATAGATTATTTACAATACAAATGTTCAGACACATTTAAATACGCTTCGGAACCAGTGCTCTGTGAAACATTTACATCCCAAAGATACAACTTTTAATTACTCTCGTTGCGTACTGACAAAAACTTCTGATACCCTTTGAGAAGCGCCAATTAAAATCTCGTAGGGTGAAAATGCCTCCCATCAGTTAAAATCCAAATGTACACATTTAATTTTAAAAGTCTTAAATGTTTATAATATACGTATCTTTTTTACATTTTCTGCTTGTACAAACGTCTAATCAACTTTGTCGGGGTAGCTAGAGAAAACACATATTGCCGAAAGCACTTTTTGATTATATAATTTTCTTTTTCTTCATTTCAGGGGATTCGAGGTCTCTCTTTTTATTAAAGCAATCCCATTTCTTCTTTGGATGTTTGTTATTTATTAAAAATTACTAAAAGGATTTGAATATTGACACAAGTATATTTTATAACCTGTATAATGTATAGAATACCCTTCATCCCAAAAAAAAACATGGATTCTGCGGGAGAGATATGGAACATAATTTGCTTAACACATTTTGATTTCCGATAGATACATTTTCTTTTTGATAGTCTGTAGAGGGCTTTCAACAACATTTTATTCGAGGAAAATAAATAATTCCTCGAGAATTTACAGACTTATCTGTAAATTCTAAATTTACCAATTTTAAATTTAAAACGCAGTCGAAGTCGCGAACAAAACCTAGTTTGCTATTTGTAGTTTAATCGTGAGCCGCGGATTACCTTGACTCCTCTCATTTGTATACTCAAGTGTTTGTTGTCTTCAAATCACTCCCCCCAATATCTATTTAATTTGTAATAAATTTGATGATATATTTATGATAAATAATATATTTATTTAATTTATAATAAAATAAATAAAAATAACAAATAAATAAATATCTTCAAGCAATTCCCAACACAGGGGTAGACAGAGGTCTGGTCTAGACAATTAAGTCTCTTCCACCCACCTTCCACCGAAGATATTTTCGGGACAACGTGACAGGTGTTGAGCCCGTCGCCGCCTTTATGTCCAAGTCAACGATGTAATTCGTACATAAGTTTTTTTGAAAAACCCATTGGTACGAGCCTGCCACCTGGGGACCGAACTCGAGTCTCTCGACTCGAAATTCCAACCACCCAACCACTCGGCTATCGTGACTTGAATACAATAATATATTTATTATAAATTAAATAGATGAGGGGGTATTTAATTTAATAATGTATAATAATACAAAGTAAATTTTGGATAAACTCTTTCCTAATACTACAAATAAAACATACGTTTAATATTTAATAGATACAACAAACCCCCAACTGAGGGTACACAATGATAAGATGATAAAATCCGAAGTAACGAACCCGGACCCCTTGCCTTATCTAAATTATCTATGCATAATAGACACACCGGCTTTAAAAGGGTCCTATAATATGAACCTAAGTTTATTTGTGACTGTAAAGAAAATTAAAAACATTTTATTAAATTATTCTTTTTATTTATTACGTACAGGGATTGTATTTTAAATAAATATGCTAAAACAAGAATATTTGTCTCAGAATACAATTATGAATACTATTCAAGTGTCATGTACATTACTGTAAATGTGTGTGTAGTGCAAAAATGTAATGGAATTAAAAACAAATTAAATCAATAGATACTCTCGTAGTCCGTAAAGTTAAGACAAAATTAATATTACTGAATAATTATATAAAAGTTACGATAGCCGAATGTTTGGGTGGTCGAAATTTGAGTCAAGAGACCCGAGTTCGATCCCCAGGTGGCGGGCTCGTACGAATATTTTTTTTTTTTTCAAAACTTATGTACGAGCTTTGGCTTGGACATTAAGACAGCCACGAGCTCACCACCAGTCACGTTGTCCTAAAAATATCTTCGGTGGAAGGTGGGTGGGGAAACGAAATAATTTTCTAGGTTTGTCTACCCTCTGTATTGGAAATGATGTGAAGATATTTTTATACGAATTGTATTTCAATGGATCTTTTTAAGGTTTTTTTTTTCTTTTCGGTTATATCATTTTGTCATGTAATTAGTTTTAGTTGTATTCAAATGTTAATTTAATTCACATGACTGCCTAAGTTAATGATTAAAAATGTTTAAAAGAAAACAAACATGAACTTTCAGAAAAAGAAATTATTTGTACATTATAGGAGGAGTAACAGCATTTTAATACAAGTTCATACAATTTTTTGAAAGTACCTTTTGTCAATATGGCTTAATTCATTCTACTTTCTTATTGCGTTGATTCTAAATTTTTATTTGTTTCATAAAATCTTTAATATTGACTGTGGTAAACAAGTTTTAAATTTAAAATTGATTATATAATATCATATATTACAGTTGCGTTGAAAATTTTATAACAAAATATTAATCAAAGATTTTGATACATATCGTGCAGTATAGTGTGGCACTACACTCAGGTAAATAAGTCTGCCACTAAGTGAGCCCACACAATAGTACCCAGCTAATTTATTAGACAGTGCTTAAAGTTGTGAGGCCAGGAAATCAGAAGTAGCATGATAATATATATAAAAAAAAAAAACAAAACATACTACTACGTACATATATACACAACTACCTGGAAAAGTCTACTGAAGGATATAGGCTTCTCCTCTATGAAGGATTTCCCATAACCGCTACGCTTGATAAGCGGATTGGCGTTCACAGTACCAAATACCTCGCACCCCTTTCTGATATTTTTACGCCGTAATGTACATATAAAATAAATTAGAATTAATTGTATACTTTAGTGTTCAAACTTAATGAAAAATTAACAACTAATATAATACGTGGTAAATAAAAAAATATTTTCACGTCATTCTCAATCCTGGAGTGGATAGATGTCCCGATAATTAAATCCTTTCGACCCACCTATCCACGAAGGTACTTTTTAGGATAACGTGACAGGTGGTAAGCCCCTTACCTCTTAGTCTTAATGTCCAAACCAATATAAATCGTTTATAATTTCTTTGAAAAAAAGACCATTGGTACGTGCTTGCCATCTCGGGACCGTACGACAAACTTTATTACTACATAACGAAATATATCGTTATAAAATCTCAATAGTTTTAAAACAACGCAGAAATAATAAAAATAAAGTGAATATGTTTTGATTAAAATTTTGTTTGTTAGTATTATATTTTAGAAAGATGACTTGGTGAAGAATGTTATAGAAAATATTTTCAACCGTTTTTTGATATCTGCAATTTTATAGTTACTTCGCATTAATGTTAGTTAAGATCGGGTTTATTGAAACTTTTGTTTAATTTTACGATATAGGATCGAGTTTTAATATTAATAAATAGTAAATGAAATTATTACACCAAAAATATAACTTCAATTATTTTATGGCCCAACTTTGGGAGGCACTTGGTGAAATTTACAACGCTAGTCGGTCCCTTTCTCTCTTAACAAGCTTCCTAACAAACACTAAGGAGAAATTATAGGATTTCGTAGACCCTAGTTATTAAACCTCCCAGCCCTGCTTACATAGATGCTGTATTTTATTGAGTTTTTTGAAAGATAAAGTATTCACAATGGGAATATGCATTAATAAACAAAATAGAGCAGAAAGGAGAAAAAAGAATCTTCTTTTTAAGTGGAGTTTATATGCTTCCTTCTGTTGATGGAGTTCAATAAGTTATTGGACTAACATATAGATGTTAGTCCAATAACTTATTCATTTATCTATAAAACAAATACGTTCGGTACTTGAGGTCCAAAAGAGGAACAGGACTTTAAGAATACAACTTTTTATATATATTTATAGTATTAGTATTGCTAAAATGATGTCTGGATGTCTGCATTGCTAAAATTATATGGATAGTATATCGCAATACCATAATTTTTGTATTAGTTTCCTATAAACAGCCAGCGTTAAGAAATTATTATAATGATTTCAAAAGCCATCAAAACGCAATTAATTTGATAGAATAATAAATTATGAAGCGGAAACCGTATCGAACAAAACCGTTCAACATTATAGCTACAATTAACTCCCCTTTCCGACTTCCAATTAGAGGGCCTCCCAGGAATAATTCCCCTTCACTGCTAGATTCAAAATCAATAATATAGAAGAGGTTGAACTTTAAACAATTCAGAAAATGAGAAATTGTAATGTACATGCGTAAATATCAGTAATTTTTATATTCAAGTATTTTTTCTGTACAGAGGTAAACAGTAGTCTACATGATTAAGTCATTTCGACCCACTTTTACAGAAGCCTCTGGGATATCGTAATAGGTCATAAGCCTATCGCCTTCTTAGTGCCCAAATACTTGTATTTAATATACTATGTTGGTACATGCCTGTTACTTACATCCGTTTCGTGCCTGTTACTTACATCGTTTGAGATTCCGTTTAGTGGTCAAAATTCGACGGTAAATAAATAAATATCTTCTCGCAATTCCCAATACAAGGGTAGACAGAAGTCCAGGTCTAGTATAGACAATAACTCCCTTTGATCGTCTTTATATTCAAGCGAACCATATAATTGGTACATAAGTTTTTGAAAAACCTGCCACCTGGGGATCGAACTTGGCTCTCTTGACTCAATCACGTTGGATGGTAAGATCATCACTCCTCTTCCCCGTGGTCGCGAACCCTGCCATAATCGTGGAAGATAGGGAGCATAGCGAACCGTAGACGGCACAGAGAGCGGTAAAAATTTAACAACTCAGACTCCCACTACAGCCCACCAACTTGCATCCGAAGTGGGCTGACTAGGCCGAGAGTCCTTTTAGTTTACCGTGGATGTTTAAGCCTTGGTTAAGTCCTAATACCACGATACCACGGGAACCCATTCGGGGGGACGCCAGGATTTACATTGGGATACAAATAATGTATTAGTAGGAGTTACTTTGGGTCCGGTTAGATCAGAAATAGAATTTTGGTTCTGCGTTAATTGGTAAGGTATAAGTCACGATAGCCGAGTGGTTGGGTGTTCGGAATTTTGAGTCGAGAGATTTCCGAGTTCGATTCCCAGGTGGCAGGATCATACCAATGAGTTTTTCAAAAACTTATTGGTATGATCCTGCCATCTGGGGATCCGAATTATATCGTTCGTATCGGCATGGACATAAAGACGGTGACGGGCTCACCACCTGTCACGTTGTCTCGAAAATATCTTCGGTGGAAGGTGGGTCGAAGGGACTTAATTGTCTAGACTAGACCTCCGTCTATTGGAAATTGCGTGAAGATATTTATTTTATTTTAATTGGTAAAACGCAAGAAAAGCCCCAGGACGCATTTAGTATTTATATATTTATACATAGCTGTCTTGGAACTTACATTGGTCTGGTATTTCAATATTGTATATATATGTGGTATTGACGACCACGACGACGACGATGACGAGTGGCGTGCGCACCGGTTTTCATGGTGTCGCCATCTCAGAGGTCCCGGGTTAGTTTCCCGGTCGGGTCAATGTAGAAAAGTACTTTTTCTACATTTTCTCGAGTCTGGATGTTTGTGGTAACTTCATTGTTTCTGATTCCATACTATACGTGCTTAAGCGCTTACTTTGGGAATAGATCATTGATGTTATTCATCATGTGATGTTATTCTTATCTATGTGTGTAAGAGTATGTATGGTATTCCTACTTTTCGAAGCCATTGCTATTTTTAAGACTTTTCCCTTAATCACTTAACACGACACTCACGGGAAGAAAGAGTATTGTTAGACCATTTATTCTTAGACCAATACCGACACGGAAATTGTAAGCAATAACGGTAGTTGCAAAGTTTGTCACTATATCATAAATTGTTTCTGAATGAAGTGTTTGACTAGATCTTGCCATAACTATTTTATCTATCGAGAGACCAAACCCTTAAAAAGGTTTGGAAAAATCTTTGTAAAGAAACCTCCTAGATTTCCGACACCCCCGTTTTGAAAAAAATATCTTGAGATTGTTTTTTTTTTTGTTGTTGTTTTTACTTCTTTTTGAAACATTCACGCATTTTTTGATTTGATTTACGTGCTTTACCAAAAACTTACTCTGTATCCTATGTCATATAGACGTTCCATATTTTTTGTATTGCAAAATGTTCTGAACTTATAAAAAATCAAGTAATTGAGAGTTCTAAATTGCAAAAGAACGTTGTTTCATGCCCAGAAAAATATTTACAGAAACAATATTATGTTTCTGTTTACAATACTTATTGATTACTTAGAAACTTATTGTATGTTGTCTTTAGGACTAGATTGGCTCCCAAATCTCTACAACGCTTGCTTCGTATGCATAGAATAATAACATAATTCGTGAGTATAGATACAGCTTTATGGTAATTTTTGTTCTTTAATGTTGAAGATTGTGAATTCTTTGACCGAAACTACGCTGCAGATTTACGGAATATTAAAAATAATGAATACTTAAGACATACCTATACATAATGGATTGTAAAGTTCACTGCATAAGCCTCTCCGGAACTTCTTGCATTTTCCATATTTACAAAGCTTGGCTAGCGCCTTGGCGAATGCAACACCAGATAGTAAAGTCACCTTCAAATCACTTACCACCGAAGATATTTTTTGGCATAACGATATAAATCATACACAAGTTTTAGAAAAGATCCATTGGTACGAGCCTGCCACCTAAAGATCGAAGTCGGGTATCTTGACTGGAGTTCCCATCACCAAACCACACGGTTATCGCAACTTTTTGATATAAAACTGTATCGATATCTAATAAGCTAAAACAGCTACAAGGCATGGACCAGAAAAAAAGCTATAAGGTTTGAAACTGTCTACCAAATTATACATGCGAGGGTGAAGGGCGAATGTTCCCGCGAGATAAGCCCCTTCTCACACGACTGCTTTTTGTCACATAATGCGCGCATCTTAACGTGAGACCTTTGCATTAAATTGTCAGCTTATGTGTACGGCTTAACAAACTGGGGACTGTATTAACTCGTAATTTAGTACGGAATTTTGTTGAGTCTCGATAACGTTAGTTACAAGTTAATTTGAAGTTCGTAATTAGTTCATTTTCGTTATCTGATGTATCTATAAAATGTGATAGTTGTATAATTAGCCTGATTTTAGTCTTTATTTGTAGATACTGTACAAGTGAGTTTATAATTATCTATATTTGAATAATGATTACTTCTCACAATATTATTATTTTGGGACAACGTAACAGGTGGTGTACACAACGCTAACTCAGTGTGCAATCATACGGTACATTAATACTTATAAAATATATTTACACGCATTTCCCAATACAGGGATAGACAAAGGTCTATTCTAGACAAATAAGTCCCTTTGACCCACCTTCCACCGAAGATATTTTCGGGACAACGTGACAGGTGGTGAGTCCGTCGCCGTTTTTATGTCCAAGCCAACGATATAATTCTTACATAAGTTTTTGAAAAACCCATTGGTCTTACCTGGAAATTCTGACCACCCAACCACTCGGCTATCGTGACTTTTAAATACTAGTATTAATAAGTATTATAAAATTATATGTCCCGAAAATATCTTCGGTGGAAGGTGGGTCGAAGGGACTTAATTGTCTAGACTAGACCTCTGTCTATTTATATGATATTTTTTATAGAAAAGGGAGGCAAACGAGCAGGTGGCTCACGTGATGGTAAGTGATTACCGCCGCCCATGAACACCCGCAATACCAGAGGCTTAGCAGATGCGTTGCCTCCCTTAGAGTGCCCCCCTCCCCCAGAATTGGGGGAAGGGGGTGTGTGGGCCACCAGTTACCTGCACTCACCAGACGAAACGCAGAAGTTTGTTAGACTTCTACTTCACGCCGATATTCTGTGAGGTCGTGGTACTTCCCCGGTCGAGCCGGCCCATTCATGCATCAACAAAAGCTGATGCGTGGCTCTACTACTGAAAGAAAATATATATATTTTAGATAAATATTCATAATAAAAGCAAATAAGCATAGCTGACTCGAGTACAAACATTCATATTCATCACACAATTGCCCCTAGCGATACTCAAAACCGCAAACCTTAGCCTAGGGTCACTACCAGCTGGGCTATCGGATCGTCTAGGATTTTCTTTATTGCAAAATTCATTCATCTTCATCACATGGCCTGGCCTGTGTAAAGTAAACGAACTAGACTGGTACCGGAGCTATGGCAACATATTCATTGGAATTTAATACATTTATTAAAATAGTATCTATCGAAATTTCAACGCCAAGAGATTACCAATATGCTAAGTGCGTCGTCGCCGACATTTTATTTAAAAAAAAACAGGTCGCATTTTAAAATATCTTCTTATACACCTTTTCGATGAATCCCTCGGTAAATAGAGAACTATGATAAGATATAAATCGCAGGATGCCGGCGTAAAGTAGAGGTATCTTGTGCTTTTGGTTTTCGACCTTCAAGTGAGCTAATTTTTTTTTGAATCCAGGATCTGGTAAGGTGGTTTGATAACCGAAACGCCTTAACTTCTGCAGAAACTAAATTTTGAATAACCCATTAAACTTATTTAATTAGATAAATTTATTAAGATTACATTCATCTAATTAAAAAGTCTCGATAGCCGAGTGGTTGGATAATCGGAATTCGTGTCGAGAGACCCGAGTTAAGCTTACTTCAAAGCGCCTAAAATATCATAATAACTTCATTTTTTTCTCGGTACATTTACTAACAAAACAGCTTGATTTATTACTTAAATATTATATAGTTATGTCGTCTGTCATCCACAGAATACTGATTAACTTGTCAGTTGAAATATCGGAAATATTTCTCTCTGTACAGTATTACAAAGGTGACATTTAGGTGGTAAGGTAATCAGGTTAATGTTTAATTTCACATTGCTAGTGATGATAAAATGTTTTACCTATTTTGAAATACGCGCTTATTAGAATGTAATGATGTCGGATTTACAAAGTCATCAGTAGAAGCTCTCAGATTATGAAGTTTTTAAACAAACGAACATTTACATTTTTATTATTTAATAAAGTAAACTAGCAGCCAATTATGCCTGCTGCTTGGTAAAAGTTTTGTCTTAAATATTATTTGAAGAGAATAAGGGGAGAGGAAATTTTTCTCGTCTGCTCTATTGGGTTAATGGACTAAAAGTGGACTATGCGGTATCAGTTGACTAAATAACTCCTCAAAACAATATATAATATTTTTTATTATTTCTCAGGCGATAAGCTACAAACATGGTACGGTGAAAAATTGTTCGAAACTTAATTGTCTAGAGGTCTGCCTTCCACGGTATTGGGAATATGTGTGAAGATATTTATTTATTACTTCTTAGACGTGCAAATATCACTGTTATATTTTTCATTACCATCTACGTGGTTAATACAACACTTCGGCCCGGCAACACTATATATTGTTTGACTGGCGATGAAGATTGAACCTGCGTACTACTGTGTATGACTACTGACAAAGTTATTTCTGGACTTTGTTGTTGTAGGTATTGGATGTTTAGAAACGGACCAGGTGCTTAATTATTCCCAGGGCAATTGGTTTTCGTATATTGTACTCGTGATCCAGAATCGTCGTACCAGAAGTTATGCTCCTCTCTAAGTTTGAGTTGTTTAAGTAGTATTAACGTACTCATTACGTACTAACATTGTATCAAAATAAAATAGGAAACATTTTTATAATAATAGTAATAAAAATATATATTATTTTTTATTATTATTATAAAAATATGTCTACATGACTTCAAACATGACTTCATAAAGATAACAAAAAGCACTGTTACGTATGAATTTAATCAAAATCGTACTGATGATGATGATGACGTAAAGATGCGCGCTGAAGTAGCAATGTGGCGGCCACATAACTCTGATAACCGTTGGGGAAAACAGGTTCTCGAGTGTCAACCAAAGGAGAGACGACTTCCAAATGTTGCAGGCAGTCGATGCATGTAGGTGGCTGCGGATTGTTCGTTGTGGAAAGCTTTGGGGGAGGCCCATGTTCAGTAGTGGACTCTTGATAGGCTATAAAGAAAAAGAAGAATAAGTACTGATGAGTTTAAAAATTGGTACCAAGTCGGAAAGTCAATAATATTAAGTATTTCATATAATTAAAAGTATATTTTGATATTAAACTTTTTAAATTCATACCCGTTTTCATGTATGGGCGATAGCAATGTGTCCGGAAGGTTAATGTATAAAACAATTTTTTTTTTAATTTTCTCGGGGCTAGGTGTATGTGGTACCTTCGTTGTTGTCCATAATACAAGTACTTTAGCTACTTTTCATTTAGGATCTGAGCAGTATATGTGATGTTGTCCCTATCTAAGTATAAATTTATTACACACAACGGCCTGTAAATGTTACCCATACCAGGATATTGGCCTCACCCGTAAAGGAGGGTTCTTATAATCGCACACTTGGCGTTGGGTTGGTGATCGCAGTACTAAATATCTTGTATCTCTTTTAAATGTGTGCGTAACAGAATTTTCAAAGATATTTATTTTTTGCCTTTTATAATCTATTTTAGTCACGATAGCCGAGTGGTTAGATGAAAGAAATTCGAGTCAAGAGACCCGAGTTCGATACCCTAGTCTCGTATTTATTGTCGAACTTTGGGATCGAAATCGGATCTCTTGACTCGAATTCCGATCGCCCAACCTCTCGACAATCCTGACTACCAAGTTAAAATTCAAAAGAGTGTAGATTTACCATATCAAAATTTTAAATATTTTGTAACATTAAATTTTTGGTACAGTTAATTCAAACTTACGTTATATATACTGGGTAGCAATAGCCGCATAATTGTGGTCAGATTTTGAGATAATTAGTCTATTGTACATAACACACTGATAAATTGAATTCAGTATATTAGCGTTAGGTATGATGTTGTATCGTATATTGTTGACAATATGTATTAGCGAACAGTATTATTAGGTGGAACAATTAAGCTCTATGTAGAATGAACATTAGATATGATGTGAAATTGACACATTGAATGAAACAGGTTCAGATATGAAATAGACATATTTTCAACAGTGGATTTTTTTCGCTTCTACAGTTGTGAAATTCTTTTATGACCTCTATGGACAAGTAGCAAAGACACAGGTTTTCATGGTGTCGCCAGCTCTAAGGACCTGGGTTCAATTCCCGGGCGGGACAATATAGAAAACCACTTTTTCTACTATTCTCGGGTCTGGGTGTTTGTGGCACCACCGATCTGTAAGTACTTAAGCTATTTACTTTGGGTCAAAGCAGTGTGTGTGATGTTGTCCCTATGTATATGCAAATACGTACGCGTATATGTATATAGGCGTGCTTAAATCTGTTCCGACACGATGCTCTTATATTTATGAACGTATACCTTTAAGAGGAAAGAGTGGGACCAAGAATGGCATACAAGTATTGTCAATATATGACTAAGGAAAAGATAGACATATCAAAAACTGAAAAGCGATACTGAGAATTGCAGACTGCTTCAGCGATAAGAGAAAATGAGAAACACCTTCATAGTTTACTTAAACTATTTAATCCTAAAATAAATATATATCTTCACGCAATTCCGCAAAATATAGGGGTAGGCAGAGATCTAGTCTAGACAATTAAGTCCCTTCGACCCACCTTCCACCGAAGATACATATAGTACAGGGTGGGCCATGAATTAGTTAACATTTGAAAAAATCGTATAAAAAAACCATTTAACATATTTTAGAAATCGTTTATTTAAGAGAAAGCTAATTAATTGTAATTTTTTAAAAATTATTTCATCTAAACGACCACCGTTTCGGTTTTTGCACTCATCTAAGCGAGTCCTGAAGTTTTCGAATACTCTTCTGCAAAGAGACCGCGAGATCGCCGACATCTCTTCGATGATTTTTTCTTTAAGTTGACGCAGTGTATTCGGTTTATCAATGTAGACACGACTCTTTAAATAACCCCATAAAAAGAAGTCTGCTGGGGATAGATGTGGACTTCTGGGTGGCCATGGGATGTCTCCCAGTCTGGATATCAACTTTTCCGGAAACATGTGTTTGACCACCGGCAAGGACTCGTTCGATGTGTGACACGTCGCTCCATCTTGTTGAAACCATGTGTTACGATTATAGCCAGCAAATTCCAGTAACATCGGTGCTAAGAACTTCCGTAACATTTTCTCATACTAGGCAGAATTAACAGTAATTGAACGGCCTCGAGAACCTTCAAAAAAGTAAGGTCCGTTGATTCCTTTTGCTGAAATTGCAGCCCATACAGTTACCTTAGGAGAGTGAAGTGGCCTCTCATGTTTAGCTTTAGGATTTTCGCTGCTCCAATACCTGCAATTCTGTTTGTTTACATGTCATGGGCACATGGGCTTCGTCAGAAAATAAGATGTGAAAATTACTGAAACGAGTTAACATTGTTTCGGCATATGACTTACGCAAATTTAAATCATTAGGGTTTAGTTCTTGCACTAGCTGGATCTTATATGGATGTAATTTCAAATCTAATTTCAAAATACGGCGTAATGATGTGCTGGATAATCCTAATTCAGCGTGTCGATAAATCTGGATCACGTCGAACAGAAGCGGAAACTTGCTGCACGTTCTCTTCGCTCAGAGAAGTCCGTGGGCCGCCGGTTTGTTTACATTTAGTGTAGATCCCGTCTGTTCGAACTTCTTCACCCATTTCTTTATTAAAGGAGCACTTGGACACTGACTTAAGTCGTGTAAACCATAATCAACGCGAAATAAGCGTCTCTCAGTAATGAGCGAAAAGTCGTTTAAATAAAACTGTTTCACGCAGTAAGCGCGTTGCGGCCCCGTGAAGCGATCCATTGCGACTAAATTTCCAAGAAGCGAGCTAGTGCCCCCTAGCTATTGTACCTACATAATCATATAAATGTACTTAACTAAATACATTAATTTTATACATATACATTTTATTTGGTCTGTAATAGGCTATAGGATTTTCTTTAATAGATCGATAATCTAACTGTACTTTTGCAGTTTTTAAGGACAACGAACCTGAATAGTTTAGGTAAAGTTAATGTAAGAACTGTTTTTCAAATAAATAGTAACTATTTTTTTTATTTTCTTTTTTATTACTTTTTCATGTAAATTTGATGTAATTAACTCTTTATGTAGAAATAAATAAATATCTTCGCGCAATTCCCAGTACAGACGTCTAGTCTAGACAATTAAGTCCCCTCGACCCACCTTCCACGGAAGATATTTTCGGGACAACGTGACAGGAGGTGAGCCCGTCGCCGTCTTTATGTCCAAGCCAACGATATAATTCGTACACAGATTTTGGTACGAGCCTGCCACCTGCGGAACGAACACGGGTCTCTCGACTCGAAATTCCGACCTCTCAACCACTTGGCTATCGTGACTTTTTTTTTCCCAATCCTAAAATAACTTTAATTATTTATACAAAAATTAAAATTACTGGCTTTTAAAAATAGAATTCATGCCATTTATGTATCAAAAAAACAACCTAAAGTTTAGTTTCATTTTAATGTAAATTAAAAAATAACAAGGATATTGAGACAAACTTTAACATCTATATAGCACGAACCAATCAATACAGCAACAAAGTTCAAGCCCATTAAGAGAGTTAATACGAGTGGAAGAATGCTAGGCTGCTCGCTGTCTCTATTTGATAGAGGTTCACCCGCTTTTAGTAGATTGGACGGTGCTATCAATCAGTCTACGCTGAGACTTGACCACGTCTCTGTGATTAATTGAAAGACGATATTAAAACGAGGGCTTTATTTTATCGAAGTTTTAAATCATGAACTATACAAGAACAAGAACCAAACATTCATTAATTTATTTATTTGCTCTTATTGTTTAAATGTTTATTAGCCGGCTTTGATTTCTTCTTTTTTTTTCTACGGAAAAAGACTTTTTTTTTCTACAGAATTTTTTTTTTGTGGGAACCATAAAACAAAACAATTTTTCACGCCACTCTCAATACTGGAGTAGAGAATGAAGTCCTTTCGAACCACCTTCCACCGAAGATATTTTTTTGTGATAACATTACAGGACGTGAGCCTGACGCAGTCTTTATGTCCAAGTCAACGATAAATCGTACAAAGGTTTTGAAATAACACATGATTCTACCACCAGGCTTACTTTTTACCAGTTGTAATAGCTTACTTGTTTTTTTTATTACTTAACTATTAAAATAAAATTAAATATTAAATAAAATATTAAATTATTAGTTAACTAACATGTCACAACATACTATACAAGATATAATACAAGTATACAAGATATAATACAAGTATAAAAATACCTCCTGTTAGTAGAGATGGTACAAATAGATTAATCTTTTTATTTCAGATAATATCTAAAAAGACATGATCTGAAATGCGTCTGCGAAAGCAGGGCAACGTGTTTACTGGTGGCGCTCTGGAGACTTACGTCTTTTTAATAGTCTTATTTAATTATTCGTACATCAATATTTACGCCATTCTCAATACTGGGGTAGACAGAGGTCTAGACAATTAAGTAAGATACTTTGGGACAACTTGACAGGTGGTGAGCCTACCGCGACGCAACGATATGAATCGTACATAAGTTTAAAAAATCCATTGCCTGCCACCCGGGGATAGAACTCGAGTCTCTCGACTCGAATTCCGATCACACAACAACTCGGCTGTAGTTACTAACATCAACGAATGTATGTTAATCTTCGGTTAATAAATGTCGCTAACAACGTGACAGTAAATTTGTTATTAAGGTATTCCTTTACATATATATTTCGCTAACTCAAAAATTACATAATGGTTTTTTTTTTAAATCCAATACAGAACAGTCTCTTCCGGACGCTACAGCACTCCAGGCGTATACTATTATCGCCTAGCACATTCCAAAAATATAAATAAGCATATCACCCTTTAGCTTCAAGAATGGGTCACTATAGTACAAAAGACTCTAGTGATACTTTACACTCCTTATAAATTTCTATAAATAAGCATATTAATGATCTGAGGAGACAGAAATGGCAAATTCTTGAATCTATAAATATTACATAATATAAAATACCGGTTATAAAAATCTTAAGGATTTGCTTATGACAGACATACAATAACTGGATGTTTCCCCAAAACATTAAATAAAAAATAAAAAGTGTTTTAATCAAAAAGTTTTAGCTTTAAAATTACTGTTCTTTTACAAACAAGTATGTATTGGTTGTACCATCACATACTGATGTGACATACTGATGATACCATGCACTGGTATAATTATATTTAACAACGTCAAATTGCTAGATTGCAATTTATACTTATTAATAAGTCAATATTTTTTTTTTTCGAAACTTGTCTACGTATTATATCATTGGCTTCGACATGACGGCGAGAGACATCTGTCACGTTGTTACAAAAAAAAACCTGTCTAGACATTTGAAAACCCCAGTATGCGGTACGCGTATAAAAAATTGGCGACAATAATGTTATCAGTTTTAATAACATTAGAAGCAGCATTTCCAGGCGATGAGTTTGCAGAAGCTATAATCTGATATCCATACTTATCGAAGTACGAACAAGCGACCTGGGGGAGGAATTGTAAACTTATGATCTGGAAAATTTTACTCGCTGTAAAATATTACGGCGAATTATGTAGAGAATGAAACATTATATTGGTACCGCAAGAGACGATTAAAGTAAAAGTTAAGTGACTATAGCTAAAAATGAAATGGGTGTTCATTTTTCAATATGCAATTATATCTTAACAATATCTTTAACAGATTATTTCCTTATTTCACTTGCCACTCTCTTTCTTCCTATGGGTATTTTAAGAAGCAAGAAAAGATATAATTCGAAATAGGGTCTGGGTACCGACAGATGGCTGGATAATCATTTCGAAATATATCAAAGCAATATTAAACATACAGGTGACGGATTATAGCATATCCTCCTCTGAAGACCTATAGGAGCCATATTCCTGTAGTCGTATATCTCTCAATGAATATTTGAGCAAAAGCATTTATCAACTGCATTTTCCTTCTTTTCTATAACTAAATTTTCATGTAAAAATAAATTTAAATTTGTTACTATCACAAAAACTCAAGAATCACTGAACCGATCAGCTTGTTTTTTTGTATTTTTAAATATTTTTCGAAGTCCAAAAAAGGTGTGCAAAAATATAAAGAAATTGCAAATGACAAAGAGCGAGACAGTTTAAAGAAACTTCTGCGTTTCGTCTGGTGAGTGCAGGTAACCGGTGGCCTACACACCTCTCTCCCCCTATTCTGAGGCAACGCATCAGCTATGCCTCTGGTATTGCGGATGTTCATGGGCGGTGGTAATCACTTACCATCACGTGAGCCACCTGCTCGTTTGCCTCCCTTTTCTATAAAAAAAAAAAACTATGCGAACTAATCTGAAGTTTACGCGAGTAACGCTTGAAGAACGCACACCGAGGCAATTCCGATTTGATTTATCATTGTTCTTAACCGATAAATCAGACCACAATAGGGCTCCCGGGCGCAAGCGTTGTACGGAACTTCTATTAATTCTCCTTAGAACAATTCCGAAGTTACCTCACAATGGGATTATAGACAATACGTCTCAAACGTGAGATGCTATCGCACCATGCGATCCGTTTCAACGTAAATCGATAGTGTCCCATATTGAAACAACCAGTACGTTATTCAATTAACATCAAGCTCAATAGAGTATGACAATGTCAGCTACGGTATCTGTATATTTTTATTTAACTACTAAATTTTTATGGAATTTTTTTAATGATTTTAAAACATATAAGTTATGCTGAACTTTTTTGTGTTAAATTAAAGAGATAAAATCTTTTTAAAATTTCATAAGAAAAAAAAATATATTAATATATTATTAAATTAGTTGGCGTTAACTTATTAATATTTCCCGACTGAAAAGTCATAAATATTAAGCTGTCATTTGCAATAGTCACAGTAGATGGCGCCGATTCCTAAAACAAAGGCAAAAAAATTGGCATATGTCGCAGGTTCGGATCCTGTGTAAGTTGAAACCTGTGTAAGTTGAAATTTTAAAAACATTTTGACTCGTTAATTTCATTACTAAATGATAAAGTAACAAAACCAGTCTTTCATATTAAATGGCCTTAATAAAATGTATACATGAATATGTAATAAGGGTGAGATATTTTCTTATTTCATAGATATCATTTTGTTTCTTATTCAAGGTCCGATTTCATTATGATAGATTCGGCTTTTTTTCCCTAAAAAGAAATTGATATCACTTAGTATCAATAAAGAAATATTTATTTATTAATCTTAATTTTAACCCTGACTTAGGCTTTAATAATTAAGTACGCTTATTAACTTTATGTACTAGTAAGCATAGGTGCTTTTTAGCTTCGCAAAAACAAAACGTGGGAGATAATAACGCCACCGCCTTCGAAAAAAAAAAAATGTTTAAAGATAGGTACACATTTGTGCATTTTATAACACTCAGCTTCTATTTGAATTTAAAATCCACAATGAACAGTGTATTAACCTCTGGAGCAATAGGTCGTAAACACACCCCGGACTGTAAAATAAAAATCTTGTTAAATGCTCTAGCGTAAATGGATTACGTGGGTACTGTGCTATCAGTATGTCTGTGGCTTTTGTGATAGAATGATGGATGTTCGGCTTCAATTTGATAATGTGACATTCTATTGTTTGATCAGAGGCGATCAAAATTTGGGCTTGAAATTATCCAATATCTAGTAAGTTACATATTTTATATAGGTCTGATTAAGTCTCTTCGACCCACCTTCCACCGAAGACATTTTTCGGGAATTTCATTATTTAGCTGTATTTTTATGTTATTAAATTAAAGAGAAAAAAAGCTAGCTGTACTTCATTGAAAATATATCATCATCACTTTTCGGAAATCAACACAATGGCGTTGCCCTAAATGAATAAAAACATGGGGCTATCTAAGCTAAGCGAAGGAGGAGCCACGGTTGCAGTGGTTTTAGTAGGTGGGTGTCCGACATAATCCATATCTGCTCGGAGGCTGGGTATACGTCGTTAAATAAATAAATAAGTAAATGAGTGAGTGAGTGAGTGAGTGAGCAAGTGAGTGTCTGAGTGAATAATATAGTAAGACCATTGGCCTTATCTCGAATATTTCAGAAAGGTTAGAGCAGGAAAAATTCCGCCACACTCCATTGCATGAGGACTTCATATGTCCTCGAAATACATTTTTAAATTTTATTTATCAAATGATCTAGTTTTGTCGCGATGTTTTTCTTCACAGTCAAGCACGTAGTTAATTCAGTACTAACAATTGGTTTTAAAAATTATATTGCTACCGGCCCGGGAATCGAACCAGGATCACTCGCCTCTAATACAAGCACCATGATCGCTAGACTGTCACGTCTCCTCGTTCCCTATTGTACTATACAATAATAACAATATTGTAAAAGTAAATAAAATGAACCAATTTGTCAATCAACAAATTCGAAAATGTAATTGACATTTAAATATTTAGAACAGATAAAATAATTGCCGTCAAATCTCCTACATAGCCCACTTTATCCCCACACGCGCATCATTGATTCCGTACACCGAGCACGCCTCATAGTTCTTTCTTTACGGGATTGCATGCAAGAATCGTGTACGGCAATTGAATTTAAGCCTTATAATCTTAACAACACGTAACACATTCGAACGGCAAACATTACCGCCGTGATTCTAGTGGAAAATCTGAAAATCTTTCTGAGGTTGTGCACTTTGTATGGGCCACGGGCAGCGTATAGTCGAAGCGGGCACGGTACGGGAGCGGCTTTTTACATCAATTTTCGTATTACCAATGGATTAAATCCGGGGGTAAGCCCCGCAGGAAAGTTTTCGATTGGATTGGGAGCTCAGTGGCGGTTGTCGTGAATCAATGTTATAAAATTTGTATTCAGGTGGCATCGCTACTTTACTTTCTCCGTGGACAACGCTCCCCCGATCGATTTGAAAAGAAGTATTTGACGTGTTTTGTTTTAAAGTTCTTTAAGTATCGGATGAGTTAAATTTAATTGGATTCGATTGCGCGTGACAAATGTAACTATTAAAAAGAGAAACTCTCAGTATGCTTATGATTTTTTATCAATTGCTATTGGAAATGCTAATTAAGGATTAGTACGCTGTGACAATGGGCCGGCCACATAACTCGCAGAACTGACTACCGTTGGGGAAGATAAGTTCTCGAATGGCAGCCTCGTTCTGGCAAGCGCAGTGTTGGACTCCCTCCCTCAAGATGGGGTGAAGACCTGCACAACATTGCGGGCAGTCGATGGTGGCTGGTGTCTCGAGATCGTTCTTTGTGGAAATCTTTGGGGGAGGCCTATGTTCAGCAGTGGACTTTTGATAGGTTGTAGAGAAGAAGAAGAAGAATGTGTCGTGAACGAATCTGCGTTAGTAAAAAATAGGATGTAGTGTGAAGGGAACGCCTGTACAAAACGGGCTATTTGCGGCGTTTACCTGGTATATAAATATCCTATATTAAATTAAAAAAAAAAGTCACGATAGCCGAGTGGTTCGGTGATCGGAATTTCGAGTCAATAGACCCGAGTTCGATCCCCAGTTGGTAGGCTCGTACCAATGAGTTTTTCAAAAACTAATGTACGAATATCGTTGGCTTGGACATAAAGACGGCGACGGGCTCACCGCCTGTCACGTTGTCCCGAAAATATCTTCGGTGGAAGGTGGGTCAAAGGGACTTAATTGTCTAGACTCGACCTCTGTCTACCCCTGTATTGGGAATTGCGTGAAGATATTAAATTAAAGAAAAGTAAAAAAAAAAACAACTGACACGGGCCGTGTATGCCATACCACTGTGTGGCCCGCGACCTCTGCCTTACCGCGGGAAACCGATGCGGAGGTAGCGGGATGTTATTAATTTATATTAATATCAAAAATTTCTGAAGATTAAATAAAATACAAAAGGTCCTATATATTAATCTCAGTTACAAACTCTGTGTCAAATTTCATTCAAATCCATTTAACTGCATTGGTATGGTTAAGTAACAAAAAGTTTAATCATACAACAAACATTCACATTTATATGCTCTGTATCGGCGGCTAGGCGCAATTAAGAGAGAAACATGACAAACAGCAATGGTTACCGACAGAAGGTGGGAAAATCATCTCGAAAAATATCAAATAAAAAATACTAATTGCTCGAAGAGGGGAAGGTCAAGAGTACTTGGATACCTCGACGTGCATGTATAAAGAAAATGATGAATCTGAAAAAAGCGAAAGAAGTATGTAAGGATCGTGACACTTGATGATCTGTTCTCTTTGGCTACCCCGTCAGGGATTGTGCGGGAAAATAAATAAATAAATAAATAAATAAATAAATAAATAAATAAGTAAATGAGTGAGTGAGTGAGTGAGTGAGCAAGTGAGTGTCTGAGTGAATAATATAGTAAGACCATTGGCCTTATCTCGAATATTTCAGAAAGGTTAGAGCAGGAAAAATTCCGCCACACTCCATTGCATGAGGACTTCATATGTCCTCGAAATACATTTTTAAATTTTATTTATCAAATGATCTAGTTTTGTCGCGATGTTTTTCTTCACAGTCAAGCACGTAGTTAATTCAGTACTAACAATTGGTTTTAAAAATTATATTGCTACCGGCCCGGGAATCGAACCAGGATCACTCGCCTCTAATACAAGCACCATGATCGCTAGACTGTCACGTCTCCTCGTTCCCTATTGTACTATACAATAATAACAATATTGTAAAAGTAAATAAAATGAACCAATTTGTCAATCAACAAATTCGAAAATGTAATTGACATTTAAATATTTAGAACAGATAAAATAATTGCCGTCAAATCTCCTACATAGCCCACTTTATCCCCACACGCGCATCATTGATTCCGTACACCGAGCACGCCTCATAGTTCTTTCTTTACGGGATTGCATGCAAGAATCGTGTACGGCAATTGAATTTAAGCCTTATAATCTTAACAACACGTAACACATTCGAACGGCAAACATTACCGCCGTGATTCTAGTGGAAAATCTGAAAATCTTTCTGAGGTTGTGCACTTTGTATGGGCCACGGGCAGCGTATAGTCGAAGCGGGCACGGTACGGGAGCGGCTTTTTACATCAATTTTCGTATTACCAATGGATTAAATCCGGGGGTAAGCCCCGCAGGAAAGTTTTCGATTGGATTGGGAGCTCAGTGGCGGTTGTCGTGAATCAATGTTATAAAATTTGTATTCAGGTGGCATCGCTACTTTACTTTCTCCGTGGACAACGCTCCCCCGATCGATTTGAAAAGAAGTATTTGACGTGTTTTGTTTTAAAGTTCTTTAAGTATCGGATGAGTTAAATTTAATTGGATTCGATTGCGCGTGACAAATGTAACTATTAAAAAGAGAAACTCTCAGTATGCTTATGATTTTTTATCAATTGCTATTGGAAATGCTAATTAAGGATTAGTACGCTGTGACAATGGGCCGGCCACATAACTCGCAGAACTGACTACCGTTGGGGAAGATAAGTTCTCGAATGGCAGCCTCGTTCTGGCAAGCGCAGTGTTGGACTCCCTCCCTCAAGATGGGGTGAAGACCTGCACAACATTGCGGGCAGTCGATGGTGGCTGGTGTCTCGAGATCGTTCTTTGTGGAAATCTTTGGGGGAGGCCTATGTTCAGCAGTGGACTTTTGATAGGTTGTAGAGAAGAAGAAGAAGAATGTGTCGTGAACGAATCTGCGTTAGTAAAAAATAGGATGTAGTGTGAAGGGAACGCCTGTACAAAACGGGCTATTTGCGGCGTTTACCTGGTATATAAATATCCTATATTAAATTAAAAAAAAAAGTCACGATAGCCGAGTGGTTCGGTGATCGGAATTTCGAGTCAATAGACCCGAGTTCGATCCCCAGTTGGTAGGCTCGTACCAATGAGTTTTTCAAAAACTAATGTACGAATATCGTTGGCTTGGACATAAAGACGGCGACGGGCTCACCGCCTGTCACGTTGTCCCGAAAATATCTTCGGTGGAAGGTGGGTCAAAGGGACTTAATTGTCTAGACTCGACCTCTGTCTACCCCTGTATTGGGAATTGCGTGAAGATATTAAATTAAAGAAAAGTAAAAAAAAAAACAACTGACACGGGCCGTGTATGCCATACCACTGTGTGGCCCGCGACCTCTGCCTTACCGCGGGAAACCGATGCGGAGGTAGCGGGATGTTATTAATTTATATTAATATCAAAAATTTCTGAAGATTAAATAAAATACAAAAGGTCCTATATATTAATCTCAGTTACAAACTCTGTGTCAAATTTCATTCAAATCCATTTAACTGCATTGGTATGGTTAAGTAACAAAAAGTTTAATCATACAACAAACATTCACATTTATATGCTCTGTATCGGCGGCTAGGCGCAATTAAGAGAGAAACATGACAAACAGCAATGGTTACCGACAGAAGGTGGGAAAATCATCTCGAAAAATATCAAATAAAAAATACTAATTGCTCGAAGAGGGGAAGGTCAAGAGTACTTGGATACCTCGACGTGCATGTATAAAGAAAATGATGAATCTGAAAAAAGCGAAAGAAGTATGTAAGGATCGTGACACTTGATGATCTGTTCTCTTTGGCTACCCCGTCAGGGATTGTGCGGGAAAATAAATAAATAAATAAATAATAAAAAAGTACTAGACAAATACCAGAAAACAATAAATCAGACCAGTGACGGACAGTGTCTAAAGTCTAGTAATACGATCGCCAATCTGCATGCCAACTATGCAGTCACGATAGCCGAATGGTTGCGTGATTGGAGTTCGAGTCAAGAGACCCCAGTTCGTTCTTCTTGTGAAATGCACATAGCAGTTTTATTTACTAACTTCTATACAATTTAGTAGTAGTTAATAAGAGTAGTAGAGCGAACGAGTAGTAATTAATTGCTAAGTTTAACATTGCATTACGTTTAACAATGAACATCTGAGATCCAATACTGTTTTTACGTGTTGACACAGATGATTAACGCAGGGGACGATCACGTCATTTTGTATTACTCACTTTACTTACCAGCCAGCATTCTAAAATGTATAAAAAAATGTTGTTTACAAAAACCAATGAACTGCGAGCCGCTTGAAAAGGGTTTCGTTATAGTTGCAAAATTTCCATTTCTTTTTTATTACAAAATTAAAGTCTATATTTTCGGCAGTAAAGAATTCTATAATATTTTATTTTTAATTTTACACAATTTTATATTTTTAAACGTGTTAGTCCGATACACTACGTAATGTACTTACACATCTTTCTAAATTGTTTTCCATATTAACCAGCAAAACTTAAATTCTTTTATTTACGTTATCGGTTTCTGTAGTATTATTAATATACCCATCATATTCACGATAGATAAACATAAATATTATGAACATAAATTTAAGTTTTTTTTTCTCTATGTTATACATAACATGACTTGAAACACAGTGGTTTTTATATGGAAGTCCAAAAATAAAAACAAATTACAATCAAATTCAAACACACGTCATCGCCGATAACAGCTACAAATAATTTGACGACCTCCGTGGACGATTGGCGTATACAGGTTAACATCATTTCGCCAACTGTAAGGTTACGGGTTCGATTCCGGGTCGGTTCATTGTAGAAAACACTTATGCTACATTATTTCGGGTCTGGGTGTTTATGGTAACTTTCTTGTTTTTGATTCCAATACAACTGCTCAAGCTGCAAAATTTAGGATCAGTGTAATGTATATGAGGTTGTCCCTTTATGTTTATTTGTTTATTATTGTTATAATCTCTAAAAAGTCACCATAGCCGAGCGGTTGTGTGGTCGGAATTTCGTGTTAAGAGACCCGAATTCGATCCCCAGGTGGCAGGCTCGTACCAAAAGGGTTTTTCAAAAAGAACTTATGTCCGAATTATATTGTTGGCTTGGACATAAAGACGGCGACGGGCTCACAACCTGGCACGTTGTCCCGAAAATATCTTCGGTGGAATGTGGGTCAAAGGGACCTAATTTTAGTGAAGATATTAATTAATTTAATGTTATAATCTCTCCCGATAATATATCCAATACTTGTGGCATCAAGAAATCAATTTCTTCCTTTCAAAGGCAAAGTGTTAGCTGCGCCTTTAAAAATCTTATTGTCCAAGCAATAGTAAATATCCTACTTAAGAATCGATAATTTATACGAGACTTTCACTTAAAAGATCAAACATGATTCGAAGGTAGATTCGAAGATTATTTTAGAGGGAAAATAATTCATTTAATTTAAATATTTTTTATATTGAAAGTTTCGTTTATTTAAATTGATTTTATAATTCGTTTGAAAATACAACAATCACTGTCGCTAATAGATGGAAATACATATTGATATTAAGAAAATAGCTACAAATTATTTTCCTAGTTTTTCCTCATTATACACATTTCCAATAATATTTCACTTAAGTGTGACAATGGTAATAAATATTTAAAAAAAGATATCTTCTCGCTATACCCAATACAGAGGTCCAGTCGCAGGTCCAGACAAATAATTCCTTTCGACCGATTAACATTTTTCACTAAAGACACCGTTTTAAATATTATAAATAATAAATAAATATCTTCACGCAGTTCCCTATACAGGGGTAGACAGAGGTCTTGTCTAGACAATTAAGTCCCTTTGACCCACCTTCCACCGAAGATATTTTCGGGACTACGTGACAGGTGGTGAGCCCGTCGCCGCCTTTCATGTCCAAGCCAACGATATTAATTCGTACATAAGTTTTTAGAAAAACCCATTGGTACGGCCACTTGAGGATCGAACTCGGGTCTCTTGACACGAAATTCCAACCACCCAACCACTCGGCTATCGTGACTTATAAATATTAGGTCATCGAACATATCATTCGTCGCACTATAAAAAATTGTCCAACTTTCACTGTTACCAATAATTAGTATACACATTCAGTAATTTGCTGAAATTACCAAGCGTGTTATGATAATGACAAACAATAACACCCCAGCGTTATCTCATGCGTGAGTGAAAAATGAAATCACTTCATCGTCATGACATTATGTTGAGGATGTGAGACAGCGTTTAAATATTTCACTGTAAACATCTAGTACTGGTGGACTATATTTGCATACTCTATGATATTGCAATTGGTATAAAATTATTAGACATTTAAATAAAATTATGCGAATTTGAGGAAAGCGTTGAGCTATCAGTTGTAGTATCAAATACCCAGTAACTTTAAATAGCTCTGTACTCATTTCAAGAGACCATTCTCATTCTACGAAATTATACATATATTTAGATAGGAACTACATTTCATACATTCCTATGATCCCAAATTAAGCGCTTAAGTACTTGTAGTATAGAATCAGAAACATTGAAGGTACCACGAACATGATACGAAAATAGCTTTAATTTTTTATACCTATAACACACGGCAATATTTTTTGCAAATCTGAATTCTGTCTATCTACAAAATTTTTAACGTGGTAGTTTTTTTTATTTTATTCTAGGGCTAATATAATGAACGGTAAATTATTTACTACCAAAGCCTCCCTAACAACTAAGGAGGAGCTGAATTTTCGTTGCAGCTCTTTAAGATAAATTTATGATAAATTGGAAATGCGAAACAAGGAATGAAAGCACAAAAGTAGAGGGCTTTGGGTAAGAAAAACTAATCTAAAAAAGTTAAAAACACAATATGCCTGTAATCACGCTGGTATTTCATAAAGCAGTGATACTGCTTTTGCTCTTTGCTATCACCCATGGCCATTTCTACCGCTATAAAACAATTTAACTATTATTTCTTTCCCGTGTAAAGGGACAAACGGCACCAAAATTTTTATTTGGTTCTACTTACACACAGAATTCGATAAAACGAAAGTTACTTTTCAGGTCTAAATTATTTCGCCCGTATTTTACGTAAAAGTAGAACATGGTTGTAAAATAATAGTGAATAGACATTGCGTAGATAAAAAAAATATTAATCTCATTACTTCCAGCGAGCTAAGCGTGTATGTATTGATATATCCGAAAGTACTCTAACAATTCTACGTATATAGATATCATGTATTTGAAAAATAGATTAACTGCGAAAAAACAATTATGTAATAAAAAAAATCTAATAGCGCAATCTTTATCATTCGAGTCAAGACACCCATTTTCCATTCCAACTATGCAGACTTGTGCCAACGGGTTTTTTTTTTAAAACTTATATACTATTTATATAAATAGTATATAAGTTACCATGCCAATTATATAATTGGCATGGACATAAATACGGCGCCAGGCTCACTTGTCAAGTTTTCCCTTAAATGTCTTCATTGGAAAATGGATCGAAAGGACTTAATTGTCTAAAATTAGCTGTGTACCCCTGTATTGGGATTGACGTAAAGAAAATTAAATAAATACATAAATAAATGACTTAATAAGTAACAAATTTGTAGTACTTAAGTGTTTACATAGAAAAATAAGCTATAAAAGTAAGCTTACTGTAATAGTGAGAGTGACGTTCTGTTCTCCTAGATAGACTACTAATAGAGGTATTAAGTTCCTCTAGCGATCCGATTAATAAAAACTTGAAAAATAATATCGACTAAGCTTCGAAAAGATTATAAGAAGCGTTTATCTATCCGCTTTAAAAAGATTTCCGTATTTCCATCCTCACCTAGGCCTTGCTGTTTTTAAGCTGTTTTAGAGTCATCCTAATCTCGTTCAGACTGATTTCTGGGATGTTATCTGGGATGATATGTATCAGCTAAGACCCAAGTCTTGGGTCACTATCCGCATGAGAATATGGTTAGCGACTACTTTTACAGGTGCCCGTAAAACTCTCGATTTTACGCAATATCTCAGCTTTAGCGAAAATAAATGCTCTATTTTCAGTCTTCAACTTAGTCTTCTCTTAGTTGGCGCTTTTTGATAAATAGATTTTTGGCGAAGTCTTTAGAGCCCTGGTTCCGCTATAACGCTTCTTCAATGCGGTTCGTATTGAATTTGCAGATATCTTGCCTAAAAGACTTAGAGATCTGTCTATCCAGTTGCTGATATGCTGACATATCAGTTGCAGACTGCCATATTTCATTCACTTCGATCAGCTAAAGAGTGAGATCAGAGATATTTGTGTGTGGCTGATCCAGGAATATTTTCCCCTATTGCATGGACAGCTTCCACTAGCCTGCTATATGTGTCGTCTACTGTCGTACAATCGTCTGTGAATTAAAAAAGATTATATGGGATTTTGACATACTTTCTTCTCAATGAAAATTTATTACAACACTAAAAAATACTTTTTTAAAATGTAGCCCACGTACTTTAAAATTGCTTGTGATGTCGTAAATTGAAAAATAAGTTTCCAAGTGCAATGATAATGGCGATAGGCTCACCACCTGTCACGTTGTCTCAAATAGACTTCGGTGAAAGGTGAGATAAAAGACTTAATTGGCTAGACCTCTGTCTACCCCAGTATAGTGAAAAATAGGTGAAATAAACAAAACAGAGCATTATTGTCGATTATTCTGTCCTCTGTTCTGTCGACTGTTCCAATGGATATAAAAACTAGGTTGACAATGTTAATGTCGTTGTTAATTGACGACACTAATAAAGAGAGGCCAAGGCTTCCACTAGCGACAAGTACTATTAAATGAAACGTTATTGTTTTGAGATGAAAGTTGTTCGAATAATTTGAGTAAATTATATTCGTATTTTAATTACTAATTAAAACGAGTAAAGAAAAGGGAATTTCTTAATAATGTAACTTAGTGATACTCGGTGACGGTCAGTGAGCACGGCGAAGGTAATTATCCCCTGTTTTTGTATTTACTTCGCCAGTGGTCATTTCCATAACCAAGCAGTGCAGTACGCGGCGTAGCGTGGATTGTATCTTAGTGTTGTACGGTATCGATATTTTTTTTAAAGAAACTAAGATATTGTCAACAAATACTTGTTAAAAATTAATTAATAACTAAATTGAAAAAAGGAACCTTTAATTTTGTAATTAAAATAAAGATTTTTTTTTACAAATTATATCTCACTTTTACTTGCAAGATAATTTTACTTAAATTGTTAAACTAAATTTTTAGTATTTGTATTTAATTTTAATCCCGATTAACTATTTTAGTTCTTATTGACTAAGGCGAGGGATTTCCAAATTTAGTAATTAGAACGTAATAAATATATATCTATCTCTATCTAAAATTAGTTATTACTCCACAATATAGGAAATCAAAAATTTTATTTCATGTGCCGTAATGTAAACTGAAATAAATATCTCAAGAAGAGAGTTTAAAACATCACATGAGTAAGCTAACAACTATCAAAACATATAACATTTAATTAATCATATCGACAAAACAATCGACTATCACTATTCTGCGCACCTTCCGTATCGTTCAGTACAACGTGAAGAGCGCATGCGCGCGACCGTCTCGGTTTTTTTTAACGGATTTACGATAATTCGAAAAATTGAATTTATATGGCAGTGGTGACACGACGGAGTGGTGTCAGCCCATTTGTGAGAGAAGACAATGGTCCTGTGAGACCTCTCCGAAATGGCTGGGTAATACCGTTCGTAGTTCGCGGCAATAATTGTATTTACAGTGACCTTGTTACGAGCTATTATGTTCTTTAGTCTTAGTACTTAAGTCATCTTTACGTGTAATAATCGTTTATCTATATTAACTTTGTTTCATTGGGTCATCTGTGGTATATTTCAAGGTTGAATATTTCAAGGTTGCAGACGAAAATTTTTGGAAAGTATTATTACGTATTCCGTTCATCATGCTTTTACACGCAGCATCATTTAATTAACGTTTAACTATAAAACAACTCGACCTACTTGGTATAATTTTAACTATAGTAATATTTATATGTGATTCATGCTTTGCTTCTAACATCATACATTATTTTAATTAGCATACCTGTTTTGTTCCCATCACTACTGAAGGACATTACTCGATGGATAAATATTCCATACTTATTGTGGAGTTAATCCTTTACTTATGTACTTAAGTTTTTTTCAGTCGTTTAGTTACGGTGTAGGAATATACCACTTTCGTTCTACCCCTGGGTATTGTAAGAGGCGACAAAGCGGTCGTATAAGGGAATATTCAAGACAAAAAGGTCTTGAACATCGTAATGTCGACCGATAGATATGTATGTATTTATGTACTTACTTTTAACAATTATTTTTAAGTGAAATAAGTTTTGGCACAGCCTTTTATAAGAAAATAAAAGACAAAAAATCCAAAAAAAAAATGCTAGAGGTGTGTACAATGCCAAACTATTCTAATCCAAATATCGTTGTTATCTTATTGGGACGAACAGTATGTAGAAAAAATAAGTATTGTATAAAGAAAGAACTTTATAAAATAATGTTATAGATGCCAAAAACACTCAAAGAACATTTTATCTTAATTTGGAAATAGTATAATGAATCTCTGACGGAGATGTGATACCTAATAAAAGGAAAGAAGGATAATTACAAAATAAATAAGATTTCGTTCAACTATCTCATCGGTCGAGTGTCGCACACGCTGGATTTCAAGGTATTGCCAGATCTATGATCCCAGGTCCGATTCCCGGACGGATCAATATAGAAAACTACGTTTTGATATTGCCTCGACTGTTGGTGTTTGTGGTAACTTCGTTGTTTCTGATTTCATAACCCAAATGCTTTAGCTACTTACTTTTGGGATTAGAACAATGCATGTGTTTTCCCTCTTTATTTATAGTCCATTTATATATTTAAGTATAATGACACGAAACCTTGCCATACAAAAAAGCCTCTCAATTTATTGTTATATATTTAAGTTTAAAGTCACGAAACCGTGCCAAAAATAGTACAACGGTTTAATTGTTTGTATTAAAGAACATGTCCCTATTTTTTTCAAATGATAGAAAATTTATATAACTGCCGTTTATCTTAATGCAAAATAATTACTTTTAGTGTTAGGAATTTATAATCATTGATAACAATATTGATGTGAATATTGCTCTAGTCTAGAGTGATTTTTATCAATTTCTTTTGAAAAATAGCCTAGTCAACACTTAAGTTCAATATTTCTTCATTTAAAATATTTAAATATAAATGCTATCTAAAATATTTAACGCTAATGAATTACGAGAAGCTAATTTACTTTCATAACCTCAAATGAGAATGGACCGGCAGCAGGTCACAGTAACCATTAGCATTGAACGAAAAATATTCTCCTGTAACGGCGTAGCACAAAACTTTATTTTATATAATATATTAATCAAACAATACTTGTTTGATTTAAGGGGAAATAAATGTGGCTTCACTAAATTAATAAAGAACTACTATAGATTAGTTTTGTAATTTTCACCGTCATTAAACTTTTTATATTCTCCACACATGGATAATTGCGGAACGGATTATATCCGATTTTTCACGGCTCCAAAACTTTCAAATGTTTAAAGAATGGTTATTTGTATTCATAGGTAGCAAAAATATTTATTTTTAAGAATTTATTTACTTCCAGTTTTCTCTAATTCGTCTATCTTTTCTTCAGTTTGATTCTTTAAACAGAGGGTGGGGAGGGGCTCATGTCCCCTTCCTGACTTCCAATACTGCAAATTAATATTTTTGAGCGAAATAAAACTTTAGTTCTTTGCTATAAGAAGGATGTAATTTTCTGGGATCGGAGATTGTTCGTATATTATTGCGTGTTTTCATTAGAGCTAAATTTCATTGACGCCCAATCCGCCGTTTTTGCTTGAAGTAAAAATACATCGAGTGGCAGCCTCGTTCTGGTAAGTGCAGTGTAAGACGATTCCCTACAAGAGGGAATGACTACCTGCACTACATGGCGGGCAGGGTGCAGGTGGCTCGGGATCGCTCTTTGTGGAAATCTTTGGGGAGAGGCCTATGTTCAGCAGTAGACTTTTCATAGGCTGTAAAGAAGAAGAAGACGAAACATAAAAACACTGTTATTTATAATATTGGTAGGATACTGGTGATGGTCCTATAATACGAACATATAATTTTAGATTTAGAAGTGCCAAATATTGTGTCTTATTCGGAAATATCTTTAAATGTATATTTAAAGTAAATATAAATATCTTCCCGCAATTCCCAATACAGGGCTAGATAGAGGTCTAGTTTAGACAATTAACTTCCACCGAAGATATTTTCGGGACAACATGACAAGTGGTGAGCTCGTCGCCGTCTTTATGTCCAAGCCAACAATATAATTCGTAAATAAGTTTTTGAAAACCCACTGGTACGAGCGTGTCACCTGGGGATTGAACTCGGGTCTCTTGACTCGAAATTCCGATCTCCCAACCACTCGACTATCGTGACTTTCTATAAAATAAACATTTATTATATTATTGTATTTATATTATAGATTTTACTATATTATGATTCCCATTGTATTCCACGTTGTTGTATAGGTATTGTTTATATCGATTTGCTGAAAAACCTCAATAAAGTAAAACCGTTCGGAACACATACGCTCAACGCCGGAACAGAAATGAAAAGTAAGTTATGGATTGATCAAGAGTGAAATGACAGGTGCACGCGATGTGTGTCGCTACCAACGTAGACAGTTTATTGATGATCCATTTGTGATAAAAATAACATTAAGCAAATGTGAAACTAAGTGCCGGAGTTTGATGCTCATAGAAAAAGTTTTTCCAACAAAATCTAATGTAACCTTTGTTATGAATAGAAAATGTTGCTGTATTTCTATAAGATTCAAAACATAGCTTTTAATATCAACGTTTTATTCATAAAATAATTTAGAGTAAATAGTGCCTCCACTAAATATTGTAGTTAGCAAGGAAAAAATACTTATATTACAAAAAATAAAAGGATTCTGCGGAAATTTCATTACAAAACGCGGGCGAAGGTGCATGTAGCAATAATTATAAATTATAGTTATTAGCAGCAGCAGCTGTATACTATTCATTTACCAAAGTAAAAAGGTTCGTTAAAGGGCGAAAATTTTATTATATCACTGAATTTTAAAAAAGTTTGGGAAAACAAATAAATTAACTTTTTTCCTGTGTGGGTAGTAGCAACATAAACACGTAAAAGTTCGTTCGTTATAATTATTGGATTAAATTTGGTTTTTTTCAATATATGTGTACAATTTATGAGTTAATTTAGCTGTTAAACCCACCTGCATTCACTGGTAATAACTTCTCCACTTCACAACCACAATTAAGAAATTTACATTCAAGCAATAACAGTCAAAATGGATATGCAACTTGTCAACAATATTGATAAACTGAGAAACTTTTGGCACACGTATGCATGAATACGAAGAAAAGCTACAAAACTTGCTACCGGTGCTGGTTCCATACACCCTGACATCTCATCACTATCTCGAGAGTTTTCCGATTTCAAATCCTTTGTTTGGCAAACTCTGTCAACTATGAAGATGCAAATTGAACTTCTTACCCAAGGTTTAGACAGACATGAGACTGCTATGAGGAGGAAAGTGCTTCTTCTTCATGGGATTACTGAGAAACCTGGCGAGAAAATACATGATGTAGTCCTTAAAGTGATAACTACCCAGTTGAAGTTATCCGAAGTTACTCAAGATCATTTATATGTATGTCATCGGCTAGGATCTTCTCAAAACAAAACTCGACCTGTTCTTGTAAGATTTTCCACCATGGAGCACAGACATCTCATTTGGGACAATAAAATTGCTTTAAAGGCACTGGTATCACAGTGTCCAAATTCTTAACGAAATCCAGGCACTGGACTTTTACTGCTGCTCGTAGTCACTTCGGTGTGAAACAGTGCTGGACAGTTGAGGGAAAAATAACTATAATTCTCCCGGATAAGACGAGGCGGAAAATTGAATTTATGGATGAACTGAACGAGCTTATTACACAGTTTCCGTTCAGTTCAGAGAATGAGTCTTCATCTACTTCTGCTAAGACGACAAATGCACCAAAAAGGCTCGTAAGCACAATTAAATGTATTTTTTTTTTTTCCACTTTTTATTATTATTATTAATTTTTCTTCTGCGCTGTATATAGTTTGTTAAATATTTTTTTTCCTCATCTTGGATTACATTTAGCAGCCTAGTTTGCTTGCACTTTTATTTTCTTACTGTATTAGAGTTGTAGCTAATTACGTAATATTACAATTGTTAATCAATTTTACAATATGTACTTTTGTTTATGTTTTGTTTGTTATCTTGTCAAAGTGCTTCTCTTTATTTACCACTGACATTGACAATTAAGAGCTGTTACTTCATTTCTAAACAGATATCTTGTCAATATGCCATAGATAATAGGAAGTCGTTAAGTAATGTCTATCGATATACTGTTGGTCTATGGTATTTTCTCTTGTAGTTAAAAGTGTATTAATTGACATTATTTTATTTTGCTCGTAGTTTTGTTGTATTATTATTTAGTATAGTATTTTTTTTTTACTGTATTTGCATATTTGTAACCCCTTTCCTTTGTACTTGTAGTCTTGTTTGATCTAATTTATTTTCGTTTAATAGTTAACTTACAATGTACACATTTCTTCCACTACACCAGTGAGTGTTGGGTTTAGCTGATATAAGCCGTTTTTTTTTTCTTTTTATTATTTTATGTTTGTGTATTTATATATACATATTTTTAATATTTTAGTCATAATTTTATATTTATTATAAATTAGTACATACATCGCAGAAATATGAATGATTTAGCTAATTTTAATGAAAGTTTTTTTTTCCTGCTCGTCTTCAGACAGTTTTATGAGCGTGGATAGTGAATCCTCTGAAACATTGACTCTGCATGATCAATTATGCTCTCTCTTTACCCCTCACTCCGATAATCTTAAAATAGTGCACATAAATGTACAAAGTGTTCCTAGTCACTACTCTGATCTTCTAGCATCCATTAATAGTAAGTACCTTGATGCACTCCTCATCTCTGAGACTTTTCTTAAACCTTCTCTTCCGTCTACCCAGTTCGCCTTGCCTGGCTATATTCTTATCCGAAATGATCGAATCGGTAGAGGTTGTGGTGGTGTTGCCATCTACCTTCGCACCGATATTCGGTACAAAATCGTCAGTGCGTCTCCGTCTGCGTATTCTGGTTCTGCCGAATACTTATTCCTTGAAATATCTTTAAATAATTCAAAAATTCTGCTTTCTGTATTTTACAGTCCCAATTTATCCATTGACTACTTTGACGATCTAGATAAAGTTTTCGCTGATCTCTGTCCTATATATGACCATGTAATATTAATGGGCGATTTTAATACTTGTCTGTTAAAAAATGATTCTCGTGCTTCTCGATTAACAACTCTCTTAAATTCTTTCAGCCTACAGCTCTTACCCCTTTCTGCCACCCATCATTTTCCTAATTGCATTCCTCTCTTCTTGATCTGATGATCGTTTCATCGCCCAGTAATGTAATCTCTCATGGCCAAATAACTACTTTTTCTTACCATGATCTGGTCTATCTTTCTTACCGCATTCGAACACCAAAACTCAAACCGCAATATCTTTTCTTCGTAGTTATAAGGGCATAGACTTGGAGGCATTGCAGCGTGATGCTGTCGCCATAGACTGGACTTCAATAGTAAATAGTAATAATGTTGATGAAAAGGTTAGTGGTTTCACGAAGATTGTATTAACTCTGTTTAACAAGCATGCACCGATTCGAAGTGTTAGAGTTAAGCGAAATCCTGCGCCGTGGCTCACTAGTGATATAAAGGAGCGTATGGCTCTTCGTGATAAAGCTAAAAGAAAGTATAAACGTTTTCCTTCTGATAGAAATTTAAATTATTTTAAAGTATTACGAAATCGCTGCAATCGTATGTGTAGAGATGCAAAGAGACGCTATTTCCATGATTCTCTCATTAATCGTAGCCCATCTGATGTGTGGAGATTTTTAAAGTCTAATGGTATCGGAAGGCCTCCTACAATTATATGTAGGATATCGACATAAGCGATCTTAACAAGCATTTTTCCCAATCTTCCTCAGTCTTAGATCCTTATGTCAAGTCCCTAACGTTGCGTGCACTTTCCGACCTTCCGAAGCCATCTTCCACCTATTTCAATTTCACCTCTGTTTCAGAGGAATGTGTGAAGAAGTCTATTCTGTCGATTTCTTCAACATCAGCTGGCAGCGACAATATGTGCTCTAGAATGATAGTTTTAATTATGTCATCAGTACTTCCTGTTCTTACCCATATATTCAACTACTCTTTATCCACTTGTACCTTTCCTTTGGACTGGAAACAGGCACTTATCATACCTCTTCCTAAAGTTTCCTCTCCTACTGTGATGTCCCATTTTAGGCCGATTTCTATTTTACCTTTTCTTTCTAAAGTTCTAGAGCACATTGTTCATACTCAACTATCCGACTTTCTATTTTCTAATTCACTTTTATGTCCTTTCCAATCTGGTTTCCGGCCCAGCCACAGTACTGTTACTACCCTTCTTAAAGTAACTGATGATATTCGCTGGGCTATGGAAACAAATAAACTAACTATACTAGTGTTGCTAGATTTCAGCAACGCTTTTTCTTCTGTCGATTTTGATATCTTACTTGGAATACTTCAAACAATAAATATTTCTTCTACCTCTATAAAATGGTTTGATTCATATCTTCGGGGTCGCTCGCAGTGTGTTTGCATTGAGAATTCTTTTTCTGACTCTTGCGAACTTAACACCGGCGTGCCTCAGGGTGGCGTTCTCTCTCCATTACTTTTTTCCGTTTTTATTAACTCAATCACTTCAGTTATTACTGCTAATTTCCATCTCTATGCAGACGATTTGCAGCTTTATCGCCATTTTTCTCCGGCAGAAGCAGATCTAGCCATTGTTTCTGTTAATGAAGATTTAAATCGGATCAATTCCTGGTCCAAATCTTTTGGGCTGAAGCTTAATGCTTGTAAATCACAAGCTATAATAATTGGTAGTAGATACGCGCGAAATCTCGTAAATTTCTCTACCATATGCTCAGTAAAGTTAGGCGATATGCAAATACCTTATACTGACACTGTAAAGGATCTTGGGATAATAATATCATCTAATTTATCCTGGCGTGCTCATGTTAGTGAAGTCAGTCGCAAGGTTAATTATTCGTTCCATTCTTTAAAATGCCTTCAAGGTATATTGCCCTTAAAAAGAAAATCTCTCTGGCTCAAACGCTCATTCAACCCATCATAGACTACGCTGACGCCTGTTACTTGATGCTACGGAGGAGCTTCTAAATAAGCTTGAGCGCTTGCAAAACTTGTGTATACGTTTTATCTTTGGTCTTCGAAAGTATGAACATGTCTCTAAATTTCGCAACGATCTCAAGTGGCTCCCTATACGCTTTCGAAGGAACACTAGGATTTTATGTCTGCTATTTAATATTCTACATTGTCCAACAGCACCATCTTACCTCCGCGAGCGATTCAGCTTTGCTCGTCCACCTTCAGCGCCCTGTCGTTCCCACCTAAAAACTCTTCTAAAATTCCCTACCCACAAAAGTGCCTCCTATTCCGACTCTTTCACTGTTCATGCAGTAAGACTATGGAACTCGCTTCCACCGAATATTCGCGATGCTAAAACTATTTCTGCTTTTAAGAAAAGAGTTAAGGATCATTATCTCTCCTTGGCAGTATGAATATATATATATATATATATATATATATATATATATATATATATATATATATATATATATATATATATATATATATATATATATATATATATATATATATATATATATATATATATATATATATATATATATATATATATATATATATATATATATATATATATATATATATATATATATATATATATATATATTTCATTGTACTTAGTTTTGATATTTATGTACGTATATATATGTATGTATTTATGTGTGTATGTATATATATATATGTATATATTTTAATGTATTTAAGTATGTAATATGTATACATATGTGTGTATATCTGTTTATATATGTATATTGTATTTTTGATTATTGAATATGCATTTTTTTGTACACCATTGTCTACTATTTTGTAACCAATTTCCAGTCACAGGTCTGCTGGAAGAAATTTCTATAGAAATAAGCAGGTCCTTTGTACAAATTCACCTCATAATTGTATATCCACTGTTTTGTGTCTTCTGTGTACATAAACTATTAAATAAATAAATAAATAAATAAAAAAAAAATTTCACCCTTAGACGTGGAATTTTATCTTAGAAGTTTTTTGACTATATCATTTAATGAATCGAGTTATAATCAATAAGTTATTTGACGTGTATTGTATTAAACCTCAACGTGAAAATTTTGCCGCCTCTTATGCCAACCCGCAGAAGGAAAAATCCTTTAATTTTTAATATTGGTTTTATTTAATAATGGATATCGATAGATGATCCGATAACTTTAAAATAGCAGATGGACAGCATTGTTTAAGGTGCGAGATGTCTGGTTCTGCGATCGACAATCCACTTGCCATGCGTGGCGATTTCAGCAAATTCTTTTTAGACCAGAGGCATTAATAAAGTATAATCAATTCAATAAAAAAATAATTAAAAATCATATTTGCCGTAATTATCGAGTAATATTTAACGAGTAAAAAAGCAGACGCTTAATTAATATTCTTCTGTAGCTCAAGGTTGAAAAAAAATAATCCTCTCCAATTCATTCTTTATATGTATGTCTACTGGTAGCTTTACAGATTTATTAGGGTCATGATCTTCTGTATGTATGTCATTTAATGCCAATTATACGTAATTGATGCGTGTTAAAAGGCTGTTTGTAAGTACAGAGCGGTAACGTTAGATGGATAAACGTTTGTTCGTGGCATTTTTATGGTATAGGTCCCAAGCGACGATGTCTGATTTTATGGATACAATCCAGTTTTATTGAAGTACTTCATGTTCAACGATAATTTCTTACTGTGTTTTATATTTTGGACAGTTATGATATTAATAGTATCACAGCAATATATACATACGATCCGTTATCCTAGTTGGTAGTGAACTTACCTTCAGTGCTGAAGGTTCCAAGATCGAATCCAGCTATACAGTTTTTATACAAAAGGATGAAAAGATGGGAACTCATTTTCATTTTATAAAGACACCTTTAATCCATCATTAATAAAAATATTGATAAAGCGGCATCAAAAAATAATTCTGCAACTATATGTCTACTTTATCGAGACTTTAGTACATACGTGTGCTATAAAAGATTCCGTGAAGGCATTAATGCAGTTGCATAATATCATAACGTCTGTACAATGTCATTCAATACCAAGTTTTCAAAACACTAGGTGCCATTCCTTCAGTGTATTAAAATGTCATACGTCGCTGACATGATTATTACTTATTTTATGCATTTGTCTAATATTACTCCTTCCTGTGCCTAATTGACGACTAAGGGAAAGACCTTGTGCATCATGCATGTAATGGCTACCAGCGGATGATAGACCATATACTATGATAGTCGATCCGCTTGCTTAGTGAGTTTGGTACATTTTCTTACTTTTAAACAGACTTTAAAAAAAGATTATCATGAAGGTTATCGATTCCGTCGCATGTTTGTTTTAAAGTTTGTTATAACCGAATTTGAAACTTCATTTAAATTATACTTCCAGTCGTGTCTCATTGTCTCATAGCCGAATAGGGTATATATATATATATATATATATATATATATATATATATATATATATATATATATATATATATATATATATATATATATATATATATATATATATATATATATATATATATATATATATATATATATATATATATATATATATATATATATATATATATATATATATATATATATATATATATATATATATATATATATATATATATATATATATATATAAACATGTGATTTTTGTACGACAATCTGCAGTATTATCAAAAAATACAAAATTACGTCACGGAGGCACATTAGTTTTCTTAAACTAATTTACCTCGTTAAATTGTTAATTAAAATCTTTAAAACTTGAACATTGTTATTTATGATAAGTCAGGCGACTTGAACATTGTATAGAATTATAAATATTCACATTAGTAAAGTAATCTAGTCTTTACAAATGGTTTTTGACTTTTCTGAAATCCGTGAGAAGTAACTTTTTGTCTCTTTACAGTACAATGAATAATAATCAAAAAACAATATAATTTGGTCTAATAAAAAAATGTATTTTGTAGGATTGTGACGTCATAAGAGAATAACTAGGTACTCAATAATAATTGATATAATTATCAAAATATTTTTATCATTATAATAAGAAGACAACAAGTCACGATAGACGAGTGGTTGGGTGATCGAGATTCGAGTTAAGAAACTCGTGTTCAATCCGTAGCAACCAACATGTTTTTCAAAAACTTAAGTACGAATTATATCGTTGGCTTGGATATAAATACGGCCACGGGCTTACAACCTGTCACGTTGTCCCAAAAAAAAAGGTTGATCGAAAGGACTTCACTGTCCAGACCTTTGTCTACCCCTGTATTGGGATTGGCGGGTACATTTTTAATATTAAGAAGATTTTATAACATGAGAAGAAGATGTTCTAAATGTATCCTAATCAAAAGACACAAAGCAAACGATTAAAGATTAAACACGACCTCTTTTTATTGTTTCAGACAGTGAGACGGATATACGATGTCATCAAGGCACAAATTTGTACGGTGGCGATATCGTTAACGCTATTCAACTTGGTGAGGCTCCCAAGGGAAGCATACAAATATGGAAACCTACAATATCTGGTTGTTTACTCGTTCTGGCTCCTTGCGCTGGGCTTGCCCATTACATTATTGCAACTCACGATGGGACAACTTAGCCAACAGGATCCAGTGGGTATTTGGAGAGCAGTTCCTATTCTAAGAGGTAAGCAAATTCCGATATAACCTGAAAAGTTGATCAAATCACCTAGATGCGCTATTTCATAGAGGCCATTATATATTCAACAGTTTTATAGGTAATTACTAGTATTCTACTAACATTCTGAGGTTGATTTAAGTGTATTATCAGTTGTTTTTTGTATGAGAGTTTGAGTCGAAAGACCCGAGTTCGATCCCCAGGTGGCAGGCTCGTATGAATGAGTTTTTCAAAAACTTATGTACGAATTAAATCGTTGCCTAGGACAAAAGTTAAGACCTGTCTCGTTGTCCCGAAAATATCTTAGGTGGAAGATGGGTCGAAGGGACTTAATCGTCTAGACTTGACCTTTATCTACCCCAGTATTGGGAATTGCGTGAAGATATTTATTTATTTATTTTATTTTATTTTTTGTTCGAAGTTTCCCCTCATACAGAAAATTTTTGATAATTTACATCTCAGAGACGACTTTTATAATTTAAATGAAAAAAAAAACTAAATGAATACTGGCGAACTGAAGATATTGATAATTGATAATATTTTATTTGTTATAATAATATTGTTTTATAATAATAGTATTTAAACATGATGCTAAATGTATAACTTTCTAATTATTTACCCATTATGATGTTTTTGGCATCTAAGCCTTGAACAGAATCACACAAAACATCACGTTTTGCATACCATGAAGTGAATCATCACTGTCATCATCATCATAGCGGTTAATAAAAGTCCACTTTAGGACATCTCCTGCCTCTCCCAGGACGGTTTATAATAATCACAGCACTTGGCGCGTAGATTGGCGATCGAAATATTAGCACTTTACACCTTTAGTCGCTACACTATCGGTCTGCTAAATTTTGCTACGGATATTTATCGATAGCGTATTATAAGCTAAGCCTCTTACAACACCCACAGGAAGAGAAGGTCACCCTATTTCTTTCCATGGGTGTCGTGCAATGCGTTATTGGACCATAGCTAAACAATCGTAAACACACGGTGATAATGAAAATGATATTAGATTTAAAAATTCACAAGTAACATAATAACCATAGTGAAATTAATAACACGTATATTTTTAATTGTTGTGTTCCTTGATCCAAGATCTAAGAAGTAATGTAATGTAAAGTAACCAGTGCAATGAACCCCTCTAATTACTTAACCACGCGATATTTAATAAATCTATTAAATATCGTGTGTGAGACGAACGTAATAATAAAGGAATAAAAATTAATGATGGATTGCGATTGTATAATGATGTAATTAAAACTGTTTCAGTATGATATTGTTAAGACTTTCATAAGTTTCATAGATAGGTATATAGGGATAGATAGGGACAACATCACATACATTGCTCTCATGATTCTATAGTAAGTAGAAAAAGTGATTTTCTATATTTTCGAGATTTATATCATTTTATGTCCCGATAATCTAACCCTGGATCTCATACATAGCGGCATCTTGAAAATCGGTGCGTATGCCACTCGTCCAGGTCTTTTTTGAAATAACATGGTATGTGAAGCGCCTGTCGCCAAAATTGTAAATAACATGTCATCGATAATTTATTTCTATTTTGGTTGTTTTCAGGTATCGGACATCTTAAAATATTGACCTCATATTTATGCTGTGTCTACGGCATGATTTATACCGCTCTTGCATTAGCTTATTTAATTTGGATCGCAAAGGGTACGTTCCCGTTAAAGGATTGTGTGAAACTGCACATTACACCGGTAAGTAGTATAAGTACAATTAATTTAATGATTTCTTGTATTTACGCGAATACTACACATCCGAAGTTTCGGATGCTTTACAGCATCTGTGGTCACGGGGAGACACGTCGGGAAGTAAAAGACTGTTAGTAAAAACTAATTAAAAACGCGAGATATATTGCTATAAAAACATCAATATTTTTTGCATTAGATGTTTAAAAAATGTTATTAAAATAATTAACCTTTTCTCACTTCTATTTGACGTCTCTTAAGTTCTTGAAGGCGGAAAGTTTATCTGATGGTTATTGACAACTTGTGCCTATTGAAATTTCCAATACCAGACGGGACAGGACGACGGTGAGAGGGATATAGATATCCCATTACCTCTCTCATAGGACGAATAGCAGAAGCGGGAGATGTTTCCACTTCAGGTCGGGATTTTGCAGTAACGTAGTTCTTTCCTAGTCGGGATCGTCCAGTAGAAACTGCCATGTGGCTCTACTACATATAATTTTATAAATAAAGGAATAATAAAATAGTGTAATAATAGGCCAGGTCAAGAGTACCCTAAATCGAAGAGAATGTATGAAGGGAATTATGAAAGTGGACGAAGCGAAACAAGTACGTAAGGATCGTGCAAGTGGAAAGAAGTGGTATTTGCCTACCCCTACGGGAAAGAGGCGTGAATATAAGTATGTATGTAATAATATTTCGAATTATTTTGTTTTATCCTTTTTGATATTTTTTAAGAAACAAGTGTGGCAAACTTTTAAACAATTATCATTAACTCTTATAAAAACCTTAAAATGCTTGAATTTGTTTGGGCATTGGTCAAAGTATAAGTAACTATTTAATGCATATACACAATTGAAATCCATTTACAGCTAGTTTTATAGTTTGAATATCAACAGTAAATGATCAGTGTCAGCAATGAGTTATTGAATTAATAGCATGGTGATTATATAATATATATTTTAATATGTAACTTTTAAAGAGTACAATAATATTCAAATAATACTAATACTGGAATATATAGTTATTATATAAACAAATATATTTTAAAATAAATCAAGTACAAATGTTTGCTTTTAGATAAGATAGACTTCACATGTACAACAATCTTTTAGTTTTGTAACTTTGTCATAATTACTATCGTCATTATCATCAGCATTGTTGTCACTTGTGTTATGTTGCCTGTCTATTTCTTCTTAAACTTTATTGTCCTCATATTCGAATCGAGCGTTGCAATGTGGAAAAATTTTAAATAAAGAAAAAAATCATAATAATCATTACTAACTGCGATGAATGATCAGCCTCTTTATGATACAATACTTTTATTTTCAGTATGGCTATGAGAATAAAATGAACGCATCAGAATGTTTCAAGTAAGTTTACTTCTGTATTATATCTACTTTAATAATCTGAATGCAAAATTATTGTTAATGAAAAAGCAGTAAGCACTGGAAACTACATCTATATAATTACCATATACTAAAGGAGGTGTATAATCATAGTGACGCCTTCGATGAAAATTGTAGAAATAATAATAATAGTTTTTTGATAGTTGATAGCACTACAATTGTTAATAACAATTTTAAATGCTGATATTACCACGACCTTGGCACTGAAGGAAAACTTTGTGAGAAAACCAGTTGGTCTACGAAGTAATAAATAAAAAATATATTATTTCGAATACTTGTAATCTCCACCAATCCTCTCTAAAGCAACGTGTTAGATGTTCTGCTGTGCTAATCGCTCTAAATATTTGAGAGGTTCAGCAGTTAACAGTTAAAGACTTCTACTTTACTTGACTTTACATAAACCTACATAAAATGCTTATAAACATCCCTGACTCAAGTACAGACATTCATACACTATGCTTATAAAAATTCTTGTCCGAAGTATGTATAAATTAAGATACGATAAAAATAAGTAAGTTAATGTCGCAATTTTTCCAAAAATAACAGTCCATAAGTATAATATAACTTCTTCCCAATAGTCCCGTAAGCAGAGGTGAAACAATGAAGTCCTTTTGGAGCATATTTGGGACGACGTTACCACGCCTATCGGCGGTGAGCCTAACGCCGTATAATATTATAAATGCAAATATTATTTGCAGAAGTCAGTCATTGTTACATTATTTTAGGTTATAAATTGCATAATTTAAACAATTTCAGTTCAACATTTTTGGCGCCATTCACGGAACATCCACAGTATCTCGGCATAATGGCGATATTAATATTCGTTTTATGGTTCTTTGTGCCCATTATGTAAGTATTAATTGGCGTGCATTTTGTCACATTGTAATTATTAGTGCTAATTACGTTCTCCGTTTATAAACAAAATTATGACAGTAATGTTATTCTTATTGCAATGTCATAGGATTCATATTTGCCTAACACATGTTTTCGGTGTAAGTTAATCAATATTTATTTCGAATTGTTCTCTTCCAGGTTATACAGACAACGAAAATCTTTAACGATATCACTTCTTATAATAAGTCCAATACTCTTGATCATTGCGGTAGTGATAGTTTCATTTCTGTCGGAGAGTACTATTTTATATGCGATGCTTGAGTACTGCGAGGATTGGATACCTCTGTCAGAGCCATATATTTGGCACAGCGCGTTGGTTCAAGCGCTGCTGTCAACACAAATTGTTAGCGGGTATTTGATAAGTGCCGGTGGGACGGTCTATTCGTTTTCAGACGTACGATGGTATGTTTATCTTTTTTATTTGGATTAATAATCCACAGGCTTATTTAATATGATGTGTGAATATCATCTGTACGTTAAAAAATAACATACTCAAAAAGTTACATGCTAGTGTATTTATAAGTAAATAATATACATTTTGATACGAGGATTTTTTGCCTTCTAAATTAAAAAAAAAATCTTCACGCCAATCCTAATACTGTAGTAGACAGTGGGCTAGACAATTAGGTCCTTTCACGCTGAATCACCGAAGACATTTTGGGACAGCAATCCAACGAATTCCAACCATCCAACCAATAAATTTTATTTCTAAGAAAAGGGGGGTTCTCAATTCGCTTGTATTTATTTTATTCTTTGTTACCTCATAACTCCAATGTGTACACCGATTCGGAAATTCTTTTATTGCTTGATAAATTTAATCGCAAAAGCAGTTCTAGTTAAATTAGAACATCAAGAACATTTTTATAACTATAAAAATGTTCTTAATAATATATATTATATTTATATTATTAAGAACATTTTTAATTAAATAAGTCACGATAGCCGAGTTGTTGGGTGGTCGGAATTTCGAGTCGAGAGACCCGAGTTCGATCCCCAGGTGGCAGTACCAATGAGTTTTTCAAAAACTTATGTACGAATTTCATCGTTGGCTTGGACATAAAGGCGGCGACGGGCTCACCACCTGTCACGTTGTCCCGAAAATATCTTCGGTGGAAGGTGGGTCAAAGGGACTTAATTGTCTAGACTTGACCTCTGTCTACCCCTGTATTGGGAATTGCGTGAAGATATTTTATTTTATTTTTTTAAGAACATTTTTATAGTTAGTACCAGATCTCCTTATCTTAGACGCAACTCCCCGCCATCGGTCTACTTCGACCGCGACACATTGCGATGTATTCTCTCTGGGTTTCCCGTTGGATATTGTGCGTGAAGATTATTTGTTTTATACTTATGTCCGATTAATAATGCACATTAAAATGGACATAAAAACTGCAAAGGGCTCACCATCCGTCACGTTGTCCCAAAAATGTCTTCAGTGAAAGGTAGGTCGACAGGACCAAATTCTCTGGAACTGTAGTTACCCCTGTATTGAGAATGGCGTGAAGATATTTGTTTTATATTTTTTTACCTATTGTTTTTAAAACCATTTCAATTCTTCTTAAAAAAACTCTTTGCTATACTCGACGAAGACATTTTGAAAAGCTGGAATTGTTTCTTTTGCCTATCGTGAAGGGAAAATAGTTTCAAGTGTCCGTCGCTTTAGCAAAGGTCCTCTGTTAAACAAACCCCTCTATTAACAAACCTCATGGGACAAGTTAAGGTAATCGCCACACTCGGAGTTAAAACAAACTATGACCTTACTTACTCCCTTAATTGACTCCCATATTACACCCATGGGATATAAAGAACTACTTACATTTAACTTCGTAGTTGCATCTATAATGTCGTTTTATGATTGCATATAAAATGATTAAATAATACATATAGTCACAATAGCCGAAAGGTTAATAAATCGGAGTCAAGAGACCTGAATTCGATCTCCGGGTGGCTCGTACCAATGGATTTTTCCAAAAGCTTATGTACGATTTACATCGTTAGCTTAGATATAAAGACGGCGACAGGTTTACACCTGTCACGTTGTCCCAAAAAAATTTTATGGGAAAGGTGGATCGAAAGGACTCAATTGGCTAAACCTCTGTCTACCATAGTATTGAGAATGGCGTGAAGATATTATTTTAAATAATGTATATGTCAGACGTGGTAAGAAGTTGTGCAATCTATTTTAACATGAATGTTACAATAGAGTGTTATTATTATTATCTTCACACACAGTCCCTGACGTGGTAGCCAGAGAGAACAGATCGCCAAGTGTAACGATCCTTACATACCTCTTTCGCTTCTTGCAGATACATCATTTTCTTCATACATGCACGTCTAGGTATCCGAGTACTCTTGACCCTACCCTCTTCGAGCAATTTGCTCACATGGACTTTGAAAGTTAGCCTCGGCCTACATGTACCCCTTTTCGGTACCCCATTCGGTCTTCGCTCATTCGCTCATCGTGCCCAAACCATCGAAGCACGCCCTTATCAATTTTAGTGATAAGGTCATCTTTCAAACCTATTATATTGCGATTCTCGTTATTTCGCTTATCATTATTATTTATTAGAGAATAAAACCCGAGGAAAATAGTTAGAATAGAAGAATCACTGAAATAACAAATAAAACAGGACCAAAAAACATTTTTCAATTAATTAATAACTCGATCGCTTATTTATTTTCTAAATTTACTACAAGAATTATTTTTCTACATTTTCTACGTTTACTACTAGGTATTAATACAATATATATTGGTATTGTGATTACTCCCGTTATGGAACCTTAAAAAGCGAAAGGTTTGTTTATACTTAATATCCAATAAGTCACGATATATATAGTCACGATAGTCGAGTGGTTGGGTGGTCGGAATTTCGAGTCAAGAGACCCGAGTTTGATCCCCAGGTGGCAATACCAATGAGTTTTTCAAAAACTTATGTACGAATTACATCGTTGGCTTGGACATAAAGACGGCGGCGTGCTCACCACCTGACACGTTGTCCCGAAAATATCTTCGTTGGAAGGTGGGTCAAAGAGACTTAATTGTCTAGACTAAACCTCTGTCTACCCCTGTATTGGGAATTGCGTGAAGATATTTATATTGATATTTTTATTTATTTATTATCCAATATGTCGACTATGTGACTAGAGCTAATCATGAGACCGACAATAAAATAGAGTATTTCGTTTAAATTTTTCCAAACATTTTCCTGAAAAACAATATTTATCCTGTAATGCCGACTAACATAACATTAAGAAAAAAGTGATATATACGTTATTAAAAATAGAAGTAAAAGAAGCGAAGGGACATCTGAAAACTATAAACAATGTAATTAAATGTATTCAAATTCACTTTTACTAATTCCACGATTTAATTAATTTGCTGTCTGGTTTATCCTTATAGCATTTAATTCAATCAATGGTTTACAGCAAAAAAATACATTACGCATATTTTATTGTAAGCCTTTAGTAAAAATAAATTTGAACTGATTTAACAAAATACTTAATATTGGCCCAGGAGGTAGACTTGTACCAACGACTTTTTTAAAATATATATATATATATATATATATATATATATATATATATATATATATATATATATATATATATATATATATATATATATATATATATATATATATATATATATATATATATATGTCATGCCATTTAGGTACTTTAATAGGACATAAAACAGTGACAGGATTACCACCTGTCATGTTATCCCAAGAATAAGCTCCGATGAAAAAGAGTTCGAAAGGATTGAATCGTCTATACCTATGGCTATCCCTGTATTGGGAAATGCGTGAGGTTAAATATATATTCATAATTTTGAAAACCTCCGAGGATAAGTGGTACACTCCGGTTTTCAGTGTCGTCAGTTCCGAAGTCCCGGGTTCGATTCGTGGGTGGGTCAATATTGAAAACACTTGTACAGTTTGTCAGGTTTGGGTGTTTGTTGTATCTTCGTTGTTTCTTATTTCATACTACAAGTGCTTAAGCTGCTTACTTTGGGAATTGTGCAATGTACGTAATACTTATGTATACATTTTAGTGCTAAACGACGAACGCTGATACAGCATGTGTTAGCATTCGTCCACTTTATATATTATATATCATATATTTAAAAGAAATGTTCTTCCATTACAGGGTGTCAACGTTTGTAGTGATCACAAATGTATTGTCTGGATGGTTTTGGGTATTCTTTTGGGAATCGATAAGTGGAAACAGCAAGAAAGACCTAGGATTCGTAACAATACTTGTCCTAATTTATCAGTCTTCGGTATCGGAGAAACGTACAAAGGAATGGCCGATTCTAGCCTTTGCTTTGGTTCTATTGTCTGGTGTGATTAGTGTGGTGAGTCCATTTCATAGCTTCATGCTTTTAATTAAATTTTGTTACTGTATGAAGTCACGATAGCCGAGTGGTTGGGTGGACGGAATTTTGAGTCAAGAGACCCGAGTTCGATCGCCAAGGGGCATGCTCGTACCAAAGGGTTTTTCAAAAACTTATATATGAAATATATCGTTGGATTGGACATTTAGACGACGATGAGCGTCTAAATGTCCAACCTGTCACGTTGAACCACCTAAAAATATCTACCCTCTGTCTACCCCTGCATCGGGAATGGCATTATGACATTTATTTATTATGACGTATAACATACATTGCTCCGACCCCAAAGTAAGATGCTAAAGCACTTGAGGTATGAGAATCGGAAACAACGAAGGCACCACAAACACCCAGGCCCGAGAACATGTAGAAAAAGTGGTTTTTCTACGTTGACACGACCGGGAATCGAACCCGGGACGACGAGATGGCGACACCTTGAAAACCGGTGTTTACGCCACTCCAACACGAAGGTCGTCAAAATTTTATTAAATGTTGAAGCACATAAGTCACGGTGGACTTTGTTATTATATTAACATGATTCTATGTAACATTAATACGATAACGCCATGTACACCTTAATGCAAAATACAGCAGAAGTCGTGGTTTCAATGCCTACTCATGTCAATTGAATTTTTTATTTCTCATTTATTCAATTAAAAAGTATAATGCGAGGAGGATTTGTAATAATCACCATTGATAATCGCCAGTCAATGGTCTGCAAATTTTGGGCCTGGCACCTTTCAAAATTTATGGTCCTTCACCTGTTGATATCTATTACTATTTTTACTTTTCGCATTGGATCTGCCCTTAGACGCATCTTGCGATATCTAGAGGAGGAAAAGGTGCGGTTAATTATTTCCGATACGATGTAAATAATTATATTATATATAAATATAATAATTATTTTCGATACGGTAATGGATGGTGCTTGAAATTATAATTTTAGTGGCATATGATTAACTTATATTATAACTTATGATTAACATAAGAACCGATAACCTAGTTGGTAGTCACCATGCCCTTAAAGACAGTGGCTTCGTGTTCGTATCCTGCTTGGGGTAAACATTTATGTGATGAATACAAATGTCTGTTTTCGAGTCATGGACGAATATATTTATGAACGAATATTTATCTAAGTTTTTTAAATATCTATTATATAATATATCTATATAATAGATAAAAAAGTCACGATAGCCGAGTGGTTGGGTGCTCGGAATTTCGAGCCAATAGACCCGAGTTCGATCCCCAGTTGGTAGGCTCGTACCAATGGGTTTTTCAAAAACTTATGTACGAATATCGTTGGTTTCGACATAAAGACGGCGACGGGCTCACCACCTGTCACGTTGTTCCGAAAATATCTTCGGTGGAAGGTGGGTCGAAGGGACTTAATTGTCTAGACTCGACCTCTGTCTACCCCTGTATTGGGAATTTCGTGAAGATATTTTTTTTATAATATATCTATGTAAGTATAGTGTACCGTCTTAATATTTTTAAGGCGGTAATGGTCTAACCACCTTTCGCAATATCCCAAATAAGGTTTTGTGAAAGATAGGTGGATATTTCTTAATCGTCTAGACCTCTGTCTATGCCATTATTGGGAAGTGCGTAAAGGTATAATTTAAGTAAATAAGCGTAAGACGGTAACGTAACTTGGTACGTTATACGCCTATCGCCAGATATACTAGAATTTAAATATTCTTTTAGCAAATTTTTCTGTAAGTGAGAATGAATTATAAATATATAGATATACACAAATATGGACAATATAACGTATGTTGCTTTGATCTTAAAGTAAGCAGCTTAAGCACTTGTATTACGGTATCAGAAACAATAAAGGTACCACAAACACCCAGACCCGAGAAAATGTAGAAAAAGTGACGAAATAGTGTAGAAAAGTGAGTTTTATATTGACCCGTCTGGGAATCAAACACCAATCCTCAGAGCTGGCGACACCATGAAAACCAGTATGTTCGCCACACGCCTATGGATGTTCTCAGAGTAATAAAATAATTTTCATTAATTTTGACACCATTATGTCACAAGAATCTAGCGTAAATTTAAATTTCAACACAATGCGCCAAAAAATTCATTAGTAATTCGTTCGACCGTCACATTGTACTTTTTTGTCCGATTGAAAAACAATTTTCTTAAGTTTTTTAGTCGCTCCTTGAAAAAAGTGATTTTACTGTTCAGATACGATGGTTAAATTTTGTTTGCTAGTAATGTTGAATGAAATAGAAATGTATTTCTTTCAACATCTATTTTATTTATGATAAATCATTATAATTATATTCTAGCTTTTTAGTATTCTCCTCTGCGAGATCGTTAGATAAAATATAGTTTTTTTTTTTTCGTTATATTTATAACACAAATTACTCGTATCTCAGAACTTTCTTACACTCATTATTTCGAAATGATATTCATTAATATTAAGGTCATTACCTTAAACATGAAATTATATAGCTTTCTAGCTATGAAATTAAAAATAATATTTAGTTCTATAATGAGTATAAGTGAATATAGGTATAGCATTTTGTATTTCTTAGATTCAAAAGCTTAGCTCTTATAAAATCGCAAGAGTCCCCTCTTAAGTGGACAAAGGTTGCCAACAGATGGCGGGATTACTATCTCGCAAAGTCTTGACCAAAATTAAGCAGACCGGTAACGAGACTTGCATATTATACGCTGTGATCTGAGATGCGAGTTGTCTGCTATTTAAGTCGCAAATCGTCAATTCGAATTCCAGTTGAGGACATTTGTATATAAATATAAGTAAATAAATATCTTCACGCAATTCCCAAAACAAGGGTAGACAGAGGTCTAGTCTAGACAATTAAGTCTCTTTGACCGACCTTCCACCGAAGATATTTTCGGGACAACGTGACAGGTGTTGAGCCCGTCGCCGTTTTTATGTCCAAGCCAACGGTTTAATTCGTACTTAAGTTTTTTGAAAAACTTATTGGTACGAGCCTGCCATCTGGGGATCGAACTCGGGTCTTTTGACTCGAAATTCCGACCACCCAAGCAGCTATCGTGACATTTGTATGATGAATATAAACGTTTGTAATTTTTTTTTATAGAAAAGGGAGGCAAACGAGCAGGTGGCTCACATGATGGTAAGGGATTACCGCCGCCCAGGAACACCCGCAATACCAGAGGCATAGCAGATGCGTTGCCAGCCTTAGAGTGCCCCCCCCCCCAGAATTGAGGGAGGGGGGGTGTGTGGGACTCCGGTTACCTGCACTCACCAGACGAAACGCAGAAGTTTGTTAGCCTTCTACTTCACGCCGGTATTCTCTGAGGTCATGGTACTTCCCCGGTCGAGCCGGCCCATTCGTACAACAACAAAAGCTGATGCGTGGCTCTACCACTGTGTAATAGAGTTGTTTATATCATTAGTTTTCAAGCTATATTTTTTTCAGTTACCTAAATACAAAATATATTGGTTTTCTGTAAAGGAACCGGGTGACAATGCACAAACACCCAGGCCTAACACAGAAAGTGGTTTTAATACTTTAACCTAATAATTACTCTGAAAAATTATACTCCAGTTTTTTGTTTTAATGTATTCTACCTAAATAAGATCTTAATTGTAGCAATAAATAAACATTTTTGTTTTTCTCAAAAAATAACATATATGTAATTCGTTTTCAGCTAACCTTATTGTTTCCGGTATATGATAAGCTCCATCGTTTGACTGGCGATCAGTGGAGACTTTACGCATCAGCGTCATCAGCCATCGGGACAGCGTTTACTGTGGCAACACTGGCCAGTGGTCTAAACATTGTGGCAATGTTGGATGAACTGGTGGTGCCAGTGTTGGCTGTGTTCACGGCCGCATTTGAAGTTGTCGGATTCGTCTTTATCTATGGTAATTTCAATTTCGTTTGTAATGCTTTTCTTGTCAAATTTATGAAGTAACGATAAAAAAATAGATAGCCGTTGGGTGGTCGGAATTTCGAGTCGAGAGACCCGAGTTCGATCCCCAGATGGTATACCAATGAGTTTAAAAAAAAAGTTAAGTACGAATTTCAAAGTTGGCTTGGACATAAAGACGGCGACAGGCTCACCACCTGTCACGTTGTCCCGAAAATATCTTCGGTGGGTCAAAGCGACTTAATTGTCTAGACATGACCTCTGTCTACTCCTGTATTGGGAATTGCGTGAAGTGACGATGTTATTGCAATTAAATATTGTAGGTGATTCATCCTTTGTAAATGTTAGATAAATATTTATATTTATCTACCTACGTAATAAACTTTTTCTTCACGCCTTTGGTTGCCTGGAAGAGATCGCTATAAAGCGATAAGCCCGCCAAATTGTGCATTTCATAAAATTTTGTATCCTTTGTTACTTTTGTGTACCCTAATATTTGTAAAAGTAAATTCATTAATTCATTCATATATTTATTAACGACCCCATGGCCTAGTTTTTAGTGAACCCTGCCTTCGAAGCTAGATTGCGGATTTGAGTCCCGCAACTGTTGATGTTCTGTGACGAATATTAATGCTAGTTCATATCAATCAAAATCGTATGATATATGATAACATTTATGAATGATTTATTTAATTTATGATCCTAAGTTCTGGGTATCAAATGCATACCTCTTCGATAGACTCCCGACCACCCAACCATTCGGCTATCGTAACTATTCATTAGTTTTTTTTTACTTCACGGATCTTCAATACTGGTGTACTCAGAACGTATATTATGGATTCCCTACGACATACATCTCACAGAAGTTTGTTTTTCGTCATAGCCGATAAGAGATTGTGACCGTGTATTAACGGCGTAAAAATATACCACCCCTTTCGTCGCGTAGGTGTCGTAAGAAGTGACTAAAGGAAAAGCATTTAAAATGAAATTGGCCACTGACAGATGACGAAATAACCATGTCCAAACATACTAGACCATAATTCAACTGACCAGTGACTGGCAGAGGGGACATAGGTGCATGATGTGTAGTACTGCGATCGTCAATCCGCTTGCCAAGCGTAGCGATTATAGTAAATCCATACATACGGGACTGATCTATGCCCTGGAGTGGATATTAGTAGCCGTTATGATGATGATGATATAGGTAAGGAGCCTGTGGGCATTTTATTGTCCAAGATACAAATCGTACATCAGTATCGAAGCTAAGCTTTCCTGCTGGGCATCTAATTCGGGTCTTTTGAAAAATACTTAAAAAAATATACTTTTGAAATACATATCTTAATTTTTTTATACCTGGGAAACCCTGCATATATTATATCGAACTTTACTTAAAATAAATTATCTCTTTTCAGGATGGTTCTACCTTACAGTAGATGTTCAGTTCGTCACTGGTGCGAGACTACCGAGCTTCTGGGTAGTGACTTGGTGGATATCGCCATTTGTTATATTAGGAGTTACTGGCTGGTGGCTGAGGGCACTGCTCCGAGCAACGTGGGGAGAAGCACCGACGTTGTGGCCCTTGGTTGGAGTATTAATTGCGATACTTATCGTAATGGTGATATTTGCCGCGATAGCTGTTGCAAAAGAGGAACAATTTAATTTAATAACAGTAAGATTTTTTGTATTTTATTTCGCCATTTGATAATTTTTTATCAAAAACATTACACACGGATTACGAAGTTTTCCAACAAGAACTACTGAACATTGCTAAAGAGGCTTCGGTGAACCATTTATCATCAGTGTATGGTGTATCTCTTTCCACTTTACATAATATGAAAAGTCCACTGCTGAACAAATGCCTCTTCCAAAAATTGCCAAGTAGAACAAAAAACTATCCCTAGTCATAGGGAACCATCGACTGCTTCTAATATAATTTCTTGCCGGTCATAGTCACAAGATGGGGTATATTGTGGCAAAGTATATATAATAGGAGTTATGTAAATTATATACGACCTACCGTAGCAGGTTTTTACTATCTTGCCTTTAATAAAATTCTTCATAATCTTAAATAACTATGATTAGACATGAATTTTAACATAATAATATTTCTCAACATTGAAACTTTATTTCCACAATATTAAAAACATACAAAATGGCGGACTTAATTACTTAATCAACCTTTGGTTTGAGCATAGAATCTAGCGTTGGGTGCAAATCATGTAGTAAAAAAGTAAATTAATATAATAATTTACTTTGTTGATATAAGTAACGTACATTACATTTCGATTGTCACTTTTAAATCGATAACCATAAAGAGATTCTTTAGAGGAGACAAGTTAAGGGAACTCCATAGCTATACTATTTTTTCTTTTTTTTTTTAAGCAACCTTGTTTTGGACGGTTTTTGATAATTGCATACTTCTGTTGTTAAATGTAGGTTGTTGAATACTTTCAATCAATTAATTCGTCGCAAAAAAATTTAAATATCTTTATACGCGGTCACTACCACGGTATATCTACATTAAACATAAAACTAGTACAAAAAGAATAAAATTATTTGTACGTCACTGCAAAAACCAAATATATTTATAACAGTGTTATGATGGATCTATGTTTGGCCTATTCCAATCAAGCAAGAGTATTGGAATTAAACTACAGAGCTTTGTAATAAAAAATAAGGTATGGTGATAAAGATATGTGTGAATACCACCATTTAGTTATAACTATTATATATATTTCATTTTTGCGGTGACGTACAAACAATTTTATCATTTTTATTATTTTCTTTCCCTTTCCCCAATTTAAAAATCTCAATGGCCAGCAACAGCATCTGCAGCTCCTTTACTGTTGTTAGTGTAATAGAAGGCGTCTTAATCGCTTATCATCAAGATAGACCCTTTCTCCTTTGCCGTTTTAGTAAAAAAAAAAAACGATTACGTTATTAATATTTGTGTTATTTTTAAAAATCATTTAATCAGATATTATTGTAAGACATGGAAAAGCATGACATCTTGGCACAAGTATTTAATTGCTTAAAAAATTGTTCTAACGTTAGATACAATTGTGTAAACCTAAACTGAAAAAAAAACAATTTTTATTTAAAAAAAATATTATCCATTAAATCAAAGAACCTCACAATACCTATAAAATCTCATTTCAACATTTTTCAATTACAGAAAATGGCTTCTGCATTTCGACCTTCTCGTCTCTGGGGACCAGAAGAACCAATGGCTCGATATTTGTGGATGTCTCAACGATATGCAAACGAACTTAGCACTGAAAACGAAGCGAGCTCAGAATCTAAAAATTATTCGCATTTAAAAGATAAAAAAGAGAAAGCGTTCGAAGAGGACTGGTTAAACTCTGAAATGTACCAAAGATCACCTCAATTTCTAACTAAAAATTCTGAACCTGATAACGATAACAATAAAGAAATAGGACCCGTGTACAAAATTCAAACAATATCTAGATTCAAGAAGAATGAAAAAGAAAATGATGAAAAATTTCGATCGCCAAATATCTGTATTGCTAAAGATCAAATCGGTGGCCAAAATAATTGCCCTTGTAATAGACATTTCAAACTTAACGTGCCTGATTTAAAAAATACTGAAGTGTCGACTAGTCTATAAATTTGACCTCACATAACGAATATAATTTCTAGTCGACTAATCATTTAAATAATGTAGTATTTTATTAAATTATATCTTCAATTTAGTATATACTTAATCAAGAATAATTCAAATTATTATTTGAAATAGTTTTTTAGAAATCATATATACATAACTTTTTGAAGTTCAAAACTTTTGTTCCTTCAAAAGTTTTAATTTATTCACTAGTGAAATTGTTTGTAAGATTTTATACAAAAGATAGACAATATTAAAACGTAAATGTTATGAACAAAGTTAGCAATGATTAATAAAACATTAAAAATTTAAATCTCTTTTACTTAAAAACAAAACATTCATGCTATTTATATATTAAGAAGTACAGGATCATCGGTACTATGCATGCAGCATGCGGTTTTTGCTGGGATACGAAAATGTCAATCCCTATACTGGGGTCGACAGAGGTCTAGACAATTAAATCATTTCGACCTATCTTCCAACGAAGATATTTTTTGGACAATGTGGCATGTAGTGAGAGAGATATAAATCATGACATAAGTTATGAAAACTCTTTGGTGCGAGCCTACCATCTGGGGATCGAACTCGGATCTCTTGACTCAACTTCCGATCACCCAACCACTCGACTAGCCGAAAAGATATGCATAAACAAAGAAAAAAAACAACGTACACGTCTTCCTCAATAGAGGTTTGTTGAGAAAAAAAAATGAAAAATTACCGAAGTTCTAACATAAATCAAAAGTACAAAAAGAGATACGCATTGGTATCCCCAAGTGCTGTGTTTATTATTCCAGGGGTCCGCTCAGGCTTTACACGCGTCGATCTACATTTAATGGATATGATAATATATATCTTAAACATTAATTATAAATATTACTTAATTAAAAGTCACGATAGCCGAGTGTTTGAGTGGTCGGAATTTCGAGTCAAGAGACCCGAGTTCGATCCCCAGGTGGCAGGCACGTACCAAAGGGTTTTTCAAAAACTTATGTATGAATTACATCGTTGGCTTGGACATAAAGACGGCGACGGGCGCTCCACCTGTCACGTTGTCCCGAAAATATCTTCGGTGAAAGGTGGGTAGAGGGGACTCAATTGTCTAGACTAGACCTCTGTAGAATTGCGTGAAGATATTTATTTATTATTTATTTATTTTTTAATTAAACATTAAATCAAAAATTACGTGGATTAATATATTTAAAAGGACTCGGATATTTAAAATTTAACTGACACCTGTCTTTGACGCGAGACCGCCGCTTTTCCGTGGCATTGCAATGCTTGTAATCTGTTTGGAAACTTTCGGCATCTTTGCGATACGAACACAACTCATTTTGACACTGCACTGGCACCATATCGAGCATGGCTCCTAATAGACGTCCTACTAAACAAAGAAGCACGATCCTTGCGTGGAGACATAGGATTGAGGACCATGTTGTAAAGGCTAACACTCGGCCGTCTGGTCTCCCTTGCGGATCTCTTTTGTCTGGTTATTTATTTTTATTTTATTTATTTTTTTATTTATCTTCACGCACAATCCCTGACAGGGTAGCCAGAGAGAACAGATCGCCAAGTGTCACGATCCCTACATACTTCTTTCAGATTCATCATCTTCTTCATACATGCACGTTTAGGTATCCGAGTACTCTTGACCCTCCTCTCTTCGAGCAATTTGCTCACATGGTCTTCGAAAGTTAGTCTCGGTCTACCTCGACACCTTTTAATATTAACTTTGGCGCTATATATTTTCTTCACCATTCGGTCTTCACTCATTCGCTCAACGTGCCCAAACCATCGAAGCACGCTCTTATCCATTTTTGAGACAAGGTCATCTTTCAAACCTGGAGTCTGGTTAGATTTAATATTTATTTTTAGGTATTCATTATATATCTTCACGCCATTCCCAATACAGAGGTGAAGACAATTAAGTCCTTTCGACCTACCTTCCACTAAGACTGAAGATTTTTTGGGACAACGTGACAAGTGGAATGGCCAGACGCCGCCTTTATGTGCAACCCAACTATATCAGTCGTGCATAAGTTTTTGGAAAACCCATTGGTAGGCCTAGTGGGGATCAAATTCATGTATCTTGACTCGAATTCAGATCACCCAACCACTCGGCTATTGTGTTTAAGTGTCTAAAGAAAAATATATCAAAAAATATTTTTTGATATATAAGATACTTATTTATAAAGGTGTTTTATATTTATTTAACGGCGACGGGTTCACCACCTGTCACATTGTCCCGAAAAAATTTTCGGTGGAAGGTGCGTCAAAGGGACTTAATTGTATAGACTAGATCTCTGTCTACCCCTGTATTGGGAATTGCGTGAATATATTTATCTTTTTATTTTTTATGATATTTTGCACGTTTATAAGAAGAACATTTTAAGAACATTTAAACAAATATCTCTACTAATAAATAAACCTAACAAGCTCTATAACATAGGATTAAAAATAAAAGAATGTAGGACTGATTACTAATTTAATAAGTAATAAGTTTAACTATGAAAGTTATTGTTTGCTTATTTTCTTTCATATATTCACATATTTCCAGTGCAGTCTAGTGCCAGTAGGCAGTGGCTCATAAAAGTTAAAGACTTTTATGTTTTCCTTGGAAATGTACCACCAGATCGATACATGGTAACATCGGAATTAACTTGGAAATATAGAGTATACTTTAAACAATAAATAATATGAATATATACTTTAAATGAAAATATAATTCAAGAAATATAATTCAAGAGCAACACAAAAAGCGTAAACGGTTACCAAAAAAAAAAAAAAAACACAAACGAGAAAGAAAATGACTAATGGTGTAAGTTCCAACATAAATCTTAGAAAAGTTTAATGTGTCGGTGTGAAGAGCGTTTTATTCGATAGATTGTTATGAGGGCTTAACAATAAAGTAAGATTAGTAAAATTAAATGTATTGGATCGTTCACGTTAATGTATTGTGTAAAAATATATGACATTACAAGTATCAAAATTTAATTAAATTCGAATTACATCATGCAATGTTTTTTTTTATAAAATATGTTTTGAAATATTAATAAATTAACAAAATTTTATAATAAGGCGACATCATATGCTTCCTAGTAGTAGTTAAAGCAGTTACGATATGGAATTCTAAACATCGAGGGTAACACTCACATTTGACAGAATGTATAAAAAGTGGTTTCCCACTTGGACCCGTCCTGTAAATCAAACCTCGGAGCTGGCACGAAAACATGGAATGTAATTCTGTTTTTTTTTTTTTTTATATACGGAATAATTTATTGTGCACCTTATCTAGTTTCAAAGTAAGATTCCCAGAATTCGAGTCGAGAGGATGAGTTTGATCCCCAGGTGGCCGGCTCTTACCAATGTGTTATTTTCATAACTTATGCACAATAGATAACGTTGGCTTGGACATAAAGACGGCGATAGGCTCACCGCCTATGATGGTGTTTCAAAAATTCCTTTGGTGTAACGTGGGTCGAACTTAATTGTGTAGATCGCTGTCTACACTAGTATTAGGAGTGGGATATATTAATATGAAGTATATTTATCAAACCAGAGAAACAGCAAATGTTTTACTGATAGCAAATGTTTAGAGATTAATGAATAAGTATACAGAAATATGGCTAGGAACATCTGAACATTACAAAGATGCCGAAACATAGAAAATTATGAGGAAATAGCACTCTAGTTACATGGCAACTATCTCATAGCAATGGCAAAGCTTAATAACTATTTACGATACAATTTTATCCATTCAAAATTTTCAAAATTTTCTCCTTTTTTATTTATAAAATAAATAAATAAATATCTTCACGCAATTCCCAATACAGGGGTAGACAGAGGTCTAGTCTAGACATTTAAGTCCCTTCGACCCACCTTCCACCAAAGATATTTTCGGGACAACGTGACAGGTGGTGAGCCCGTCGCCGTTTAATATTATATATAAATTAATTCACAGAATCAATCTTCAACAGAAATTAGAATAAATATTACAAAGTTGAGATTACCGTAACGTTTCTTGAAGTTTCTGGACTATATTTCGACTCAGAATGGTTAATCTTAACCTTTGTGCGAGAAAACAATGAACCCTCTTGTCAGAAACTGATGTATTCCTTTAGGAACTGCGCCGTGAGAGAACCATGGACAATTCTAATCAGAAAATGTCCCAAATCAGATAAGACAGAGAATTACAAGTTACTGATCAATGCAAAGACAGTCTAGTATCATGAACAACGAACAACTAACGAGGGATTTTCGAAAACTTATATCCTAAAGAGGCAAAATAAAGTGCAAGCATTTATATGAAAATGCGTTATTTTTATAAACAAAACTTTAAAAAATTAAGTTCATTAAAATTTAATTACTAAAATATAAAAAAAAGTGAAATCCTTGAAGGAATCCGTCACTTTTTATGGAATAAGTAAAAACAAAATATCTGCTGTAGCCACTGTCGGACAAATCGCTTCTTACACATATTATTTGATAGAGATTGGACATATAAACATCCACCAGGCTGCTCCAGTGTGAACTTGTCGACTTAGACTCTCAGATATGTCGATGTATTCCATCACTAAATAGTTTAGTGGTGCCGCACCGAGAATGAAACCTCTTCTTCTTAAGCGAGCGGTCCGACGACACGGTAGCAACGGTTGTTAAAGAAATCAAAGCCGTGGGCAAGAGCAAATAGACTAACACATACACACAATTCTTGAATATGTCGCTGGTGCCGCCAGGTTTCTACTATAAATTAATGTAATTATATTTATTACCATCAGACGTCTGTCTCAAAAATCTACGTTTAAAATACAAAAAATGAATTAAAAAGAAAGCTACTATGATATAAAAGCGATACTTTGCAGAACACACCGTTAGTTCTACTACAAGTAAGAAAAATAAAGAAAAACTCTCGTTACCAGACTTAATAACGGTACGCTGCAGGTAAAATGTAATAACCGGTGTATAAGAAAATCTTAAGGGGAGGCAGAGAGTCGTGAGTTACGGCCTCATTTGTCGTTGTCATGTGACCTAACCTATCTTATTGCACCGGTGGATGTGAGGTATAAAAGCTTGCTTCGATAATGTTCCACAGTAATTGTTACAGAGGACATTATTCTTTCATAAGTAACAAATTAACTGGTCTTTGTATACTTTCAGATTAATATGATTTTGAGCGTCCAATATTGACTAGTCTTATACTTTATATATTTTACATAATAATGTAATTTTGAGCGCCCAATATTATAAAAAATGTTAACTGGCATACCACACCAAAATAATCTATATTAAAAAAACTTTAATCATTCTTTTCATAGACAGAGGCCTAGTCGTTGCAATTCCCCTTGTCCCTTCGACCCACCTTCCATCCATCCATACTTCTGGACCTTACTTTATTCTTACTTATTTTAATTCTTACATACTTCATTCTTCTTATTAACTGGAAATGTGTTTTTAACAGTGGTAGAGCCACGCATCAGCTTTTGTTGTTGCATGAATGGGCCGGCACGACCGGGGAAGTACCACGACCTTAGAGAATACCAGCGTGATGTAGAAGTCTACCAAACTTCTGCGTTTCGTCTGGTGAGTGTAGGTAACCGGAGCCCCCCTCCCTCCCCCATTTCGGGGGGTGGGGGGGGGTTGTTGGCACTCTACTCTTGCCACCCTTTTCTATGAAAAAAAAATGGCGTAAAACATTAAGTACGCTCTTTATATTCATTACGTTAATATGTTTTCAATTAATAATAAAATAATAGAATATTCCCACATATCTGATGATATAATTACACCGTTTAAGTGTTTTACCAATTTTAGTGATTTCTACTTTCTTATGAAAAAAGTTAAATGGTTCGTTTCTTTTTTAAACTGTAATGAATTTCATAGATTATAAGCTACTAAATAAGTCACGATAGTCGAGTTGTTGGGTGGTCGGAATTTCGAGTCAAGAGACCCGAGTTCGATCCCCAAGTGGCAGTACCAATTAGTTTTTCAAAAACTTATGTACGTATTTCATCGTTGGCTTGGATATAAAGACGGCGACGGGCTCACCACCTGTCACGTTGTCCCGAAAATATCTTCGGTGGAAGGTTGGTTAAAGGGACTTAATTATCTAGACTTGACCTCTGTCTACCCTTGTATTGAGAATTGCGTGGAGATATTTTATTTTATTTTAATTTTTTTTATAAGCTACTAAATAAGAGAGTCCCGAATGTTGCCACTCGTGAAGTTATATCATAGCCTTTTCGCGGTATTGCAATGAATAATTTGAACAGTTTTATGGTCCAAGTTAAAACCAGAAGCGTAATCGATACCAACATTAAACATGTAGAATATTTTTTGCTTCAATATCATCTAATAACCAACATTTTTAAATTTGCCGAGTTGTTATATCGTAAGAAGGTACAAAATTCTTTCTTCCTATAAGCGTCCTAAGAGAGAAAAGCAATTGGTTAAAATGGCAATGCTGCCAAATGCAACCTCAATAAATATGCCACCGCCGCTTTTAGTTTCACACATTTTACCAGAACTGGGGTAGACAGGTATCTTAACAGTTAAGTCTTTTCGATACACCTTTCACCGAAGCTTAGTGAAGCTAAAGAGCCTATCGTCGTTGTATCGTCGCTTTAGTTCGCATTTATTCGCAATATTTTTTAAAGCAGACCACGGCGAAGTGTGCCCATTATGGCAAATCCTCCCAGGAATGGCTTACGTCCTGTCTTATGAAATTATAGAAGTCTTCAAGAAAACAAAAAAAAACTCACTACAGCCAACAGTGGTTGGGTGATGGGAATTTCGTGTCAGGAGACCCGATTTTGATTCCCAAGCGGCCGGCTCGTACCAATGGTGTTTTTTACAAAAACTTATGTACGTTTATCAGTGGCTTAGATACATTTTTTGGACATAAAAACAACGACGGACCTCTGTCTACCCCTGTATTGGGAATGGCGTGAAGATATTAAATGAAACTAAAAATAAACCTTAATAACTATTTTAAAATCGCTTGGACCTCCGAATTAATTCCCAACATTTTACGTGATTGTTGCAGTCCGACCTAATTAGCTATTCCTGTGCACATGTTTGGGTTTTGTTAACTTTCTAAACTGCTTTTTTAAATCAGGCGTTGTTATTTTTAAACATTGTACTAGTAAACAATAAAACAACAAAAATGAAAACAAAAACAAACAGTTTGTTTACCGAAAATTTTTGTTGTAAAGATTTTCACTTTCCAGTATCGAAACTGGATGATGAATTTTATATTTTATTTTATCGCCTATATACCTAAGCAAAGCCTTGCCGCCAAGTGACTTCGGTCGTGTTCCGGCAAGATGCTAGGTGAAGCCTTATGGAAGTTAGGTCTGAACAGTTGCGTTGCATATGTGAACCGGGTACGACACGTCAACTTTTGCTGTGTCGGGTGCTTGATTGAGAAGGGTAGCGGGATCCGAAGCACGGTGCTCCGCTGGCCGACCGCAGGTAGTAGGGGGCCCAATTAGTGAACTAGCTACTCATGAAAGGCTGCCCCACCAACTAGCGAAAAATCCCAGGGTGGCTCCATCGTGCCGGTTAGCGACCCGATGGCGATCTCTGGGGGGGTTCGGGCGTCCCCGCAGTCTCCAAATCAAGCTCCCATAGGCACACAAATTTTTTCGTGTCTTTGGGTCATCATCGCAACGCCTCGTTCAACTGCCATCTTCCTTCCCTTTTCACTCCTTATCATTTATGAAAAGTACCAAAAAGAAAAGTAAGGTTAAACAGCGGTTGCACGTCCTTTCCTTGAAAGTGCACCTCTCTAACATCCGAGGATTGCACTCAAATCTCAACGCAGTCCATCACCATCTTGAGACTGAGAAGCCGCACCTACTTTTTCTGACGGAGACGCAAATTGGATGTCCGTTAGATGTGGCCTACCTTGACTACCCAGGGTTCTCGCTGCAGCACAACTTTTACCTTCGTGCCGGAGTCTGTGTGTACGTCAGCAATGACATCTGCTGCCAGCGTCTCCGTCACCTTGAAGACCCCACTTTTTCAACCATTTAGGTGTTGGTGGACACAGGTGACGATAAGATCGTTTATGCATGTGTTTACCGTTCGCACAGCGGTGACCAGGAGACAACTCGGTTATTCGAATATCTAAGTGAGGCCGCTGATATGGCCCAGCATCGGTACCCCTCCGCACAATTAATCTTTCTGGGAGACTTTAATGCCTCTCACCAGGATTGGCTGTTCCCATACCAGAAGACTGACCATGCTGGGAGGGAAATGAGGAATTTCGCCTTATCGCTAAACCTCTCCCAGATGGTAAAGCAAGCCACTAGGGTGCCAGACGTTGAAGGTCATACAGCCAATTGTCTAGACCTCCTGCTGACCACTGATCCTGACAGATATGAGGTAGAGGTAGCTTCTCCACTAGGAAACTCTGATCACTGTCTGGTGAAATCTGTATCGTCTTACACGCCAACAGACCTCGAACCACATGGTACTAGGCGAGTGTGGCGATACAAGTCAGCAGATTGGGATGAGATGCGACACTTTTTTGCATCTTATCCTTGGCGGCAGGTCTGCTTCTCTTCCGGAGATCCATCGAGATGCGCGGATTCTATAACTGACCTGGTATGTTTAGCTATGGAATATTTTATTCCTTTTGCTGATGTACCCGTTGGTGGCAAAGCTCGCCCATGGTTCAGCGCCGAATGTTCCCAAGCCGAAAAGCTTAAACATTTGGCGTACCTCTCATGGGTTGATGCTCGAAACCGTAAAACTCCGGATGTCAGATCCAAGAAGAGAGCCTTTAATCTAGCCGCCTAGACTTACAAAAAGGTGTTGCGGAAGGCTCGTTTCGAACGCATTAGGCATATTGACACAAAGCTCTCTGCTCAACCATCTGGCAGTAGAGCTTTTTGGTCTCTTGCCAAGGCAGTCGAGACGAGTTTTTGTAAACCTTCACTGCCTCCGCTGGTTAAGCCCGACGGGACATTGGCTCAGGCGGCAAAAGAGTAGGCAGAACTGTTAGCGAATCTCTTTGCCAGCAACTCACGTTTGGACACAAACAACGCAGTTCCAACTTCCCTACCTCCCTGTGGTACTTCAATGTCAGAGGTCCACATTACTAACAAATAGGTCCTTAAAACGTTGCGACATCTGGACGTGAACACAGCCAGTGGACCTGATGGTATTCCAGCTATAGTGCTTAAGACCTGTGCACCCGAGTTGTCTCCTGTTCTGACATGCTTGTATCGCCTCTCCTTGAAGACTGGAATAGTTCCCAAATCCTGGAAGCTTGCTAACGTGCAGCCCGTGCCCAAAAAAGGTAGCCGTGTTGACCCAGTCAATTATCGACCTACTTCAATTACCTCCATACTCTGTAAGATTATGGAGCGTATATTAACTCGCCCCTCTTGGCATACCTAGAACATAACGATCTCCTTAGTGATCGACAGTACAGGTTTCGCCGAAATCGGTCGACTGGGGACCTTCTAGTGTATGTCACACATCTATGGGGTGAGGCCCTCGAGGACAGTGGTGAAGCACTCGCAGTTTCGCTCGATGTCTCGAAGGCTTTTGACAGGGTCTGGCATGCTAGCCTTATCAATAAGCTTCCTTCATATGGTATATCCCCTGGACTGACAGCCTGGATAGAAGACTTTTTGCGGGAACGGTCTTTGCGAGTCGTTATTGACGGCTGCTCATCGGAGGCTATGGCGATTAATGCCGGAGTTCCTCAAGGGTCTGTTCTGTCCGCAACTCTCTTTCTGCTGCACATAAACGACCTGCTCGAGCCCGGTCTCTTTGGGTATGCAGATGACAGCACAGTTGTGGAGAGATATCTGGCGCGTGTTCAGTCCAGACAGGATCAAGTACACTCTGCTCGAGAGGCCATGGTAGAGCGTATTAATCTTACATTACAGGCAGTTTCCAACTGGGGCAATACCAATCTTGTGAGATTCAATGCCACCAAAACGCAAGCGTGTCTGTTCTCCGCCAAAAGGAGCCAGTTCACCTTGGCTCCTAAATTTCAGAATGTATCTCTGGAATACACCGACCGCCTCCAGTTACTAGGAGTCGAAATCACGTCAAACCTTAACTTTGGGCGGTTCATTGAGTCTAAGGCTAAAGCCGCTGCAAGGAGATTGGGAGTTCTTGCAAAAGTGCGGCGTTACTTTACTCCGGGACAGCTTCTGACCCTATATAAAGCTCAGGTCCGGTCGGCTGTAGAGTACTGCCACCACATATGGGCTGGAGCTCCTAAATATCAACTGGCAGCCTTGGACTCTGTGGAGAGACGGGCCAAGCGGCTAATCGGTGATCCTGACTTGGTTACTACCAATTTGTCCAGTCTCGAACACAGACGTCGGGTGGCCAGTCTCTCGGTGTTCTACAGGTTACATTTCAGAGAGTGTGCGAAGATGTTCCCCTTTCCATCATCGGACAACAAGACGCACGGCGGGTTGCCATCCTTTTGTTGTCGATATACCCTGCATTCGGACGAAGCGTTTTGCTTCGTCGTTCATAATGCGTACAGCAAAAGAATGGAATAATTTGCCTGCATCAGTCTTTCCGTCCGATTACAATGTGGGTGTCTTCAAGAGAAGAGTGAATAGGCTTTTTCTAAGCTAGTGTGTCTACAACAAAAACTACATCGCTACTTACCATCCGGTGGGATTGTAGTTAAACGCTAGCTTATAATGTTAAAAAAAACTGCGATAATACATTTTAACTAAGCTGATAGTAATAAGTTACCGTGTGGTAACGGCGTAAGAATATTGCCACTCCCTTTCTTCCCGGAAAGGGAAATAGCCTACAATATCTTTAAGGCATCCGATAAATGACGGGATAACAATCTCTAAAAACATCAGACCAAAATAATGAGTCCGAAGTTAGGCAGCAGCGACTGAGGTGCGAGTGGTCTGGTACTGCGATCGCCAATCCGCTTGCCAATCGTGGCGATTATTTCAAATCATCCCCATGGGAGAGGCCTATATTCTGCAGTGGACTTTAACAGGCCGTTATGTATGATTACCACGTGGCATCGGCGTAAAAATATACAACTCCTTTCTTCCCGTAATTGTTTTAAGAGGCTACTAACGACAAAGCATTCAAATATTATGGCCTATAGACCTACTGACTAACTACCTATAGACTCACTGAGCTAAAGAAAAATATTTTTTTATGTATAAAACAAAAATTGGTTATTAATCCAAGTGAATCATACAAAAATTCAAAAGACCAAAGCGGACAGCAGCGTAAGGTGCGAGTCGCTTAACTTTGGGGGGAGGCATTTCTCCGAGGCTTTCAACGCCGTTATATATGTAATAAAAAACAATCTTGGTAATTAAAAAAACAATACCTTTCTATTGTAAAATTTATTTGGGATTAAAATGATCCAATACATGGAAATGAAAATTTGTTTAAAATTGTTGAAAAAACATACAATAAAATACTAGTATACGATAAGCAGGTTAGTATTATTAACTTTATCCCATCTATTAACGTCCAACTACAAACATAAAATGTTTGTGGAAAGTTGAGTTATTCTTATTACACGCTGAAAAAAAGAGTTCGAATTCCATCATCTATGAAAAATTATGTACGTCAAATGAGCAAGATTTATTATCCTTTAAACCTTTCATTGGATTACAAAATAAATTAAAACATCTTTACGCTATTCCCAATACAGGGGTAGGCAGAGGTCTAGCCAATTAAGGCCTTTCGACCCAACTTCAACTGAAAACATTTTTTGGTACACCATGACAGGTGGTGAACACGGCGCCGTCTTATATGCGTATTAATATTCAAGGAGTTTTTTTTAATAATGGAGAGAATACTATATATTATTACCTTATAGTAGGTTGCAAAGTACAAAATGTCATGACAACTTTATTATTATTATTAAAAGAACTAGAAACATTTAGTTAAATTAATATAAAATTATTTTTAAAACTATTTTTAAAAATAGCTAGAACGATAAAACTTCTAAGTTGACAACGAGAAATCTTTCAACCTATTACTTGGTCTGAAGTAAACGAACTTTCTTTATCAACTTTTAATAGACTTGTGGAAAAATTTTAAACGTTTTTAAGTTGTTTGTTAGGTTTTAAATAGTTTTCGTAACAAAATATATTCAATCATTTTCCCAATACCGGGTGTATAGATATAGAGGTTTAGACAATGAGTAATTTCGACCTACCTTCCTTGGATACCTTACCTTGATAGGTGGGGAGATTTTCGTCTTCAAACCTTGACAACCGTCAATTAGGAGGGCTCTTATCCTCTATGAACGTAGTATGTGGTGCACACACCGGCTTTCATGTTGTCGCCAGCTATGAGTTCCCGGATTCTATTCCGAGTCGGATCAATGTAGAACACAATTTTTCTACATTTTCTTGGTGTTTGTGGTACCTTTGTCTGATTCTGTACGACAAGTGATTAAGTTGCTTACTTTGGAATCAGAGCAATTTACGTGATGTTGTCTCTATCAATTTATGTACTTATTTATTTCAACGTCCTATTGTCTCGTAAAATACTGAACAAAAAAATACTCGAAAATTACCGATTATTTTCGAGTACTAGTTATTCTCGACAATATTTTCTACATTTTCGATATTTACCAATTCTGATAATTAAATTCTTGAAATTCTTGAAATTCTCGACAGGCAGCCTCGTAGAAACAACTGCCCGTTAGTTGGCTGCCCCCTTCCTCCCCAAGATCGACAACATACAGAATATTGCTAAGTGTCGATGGGTGAAAATGGAACAGGATCGTTATGTATGCAATCTTTGGGGCAGACCTGCGTTCAGCAGTGGAATTTAGATGGTTGGTGATGGTGCCTGTAATAATGATGATAATAATAATGATAGAATGAAAGATGATAGAAGAAAAACATTTTGGGGACAACGTGACAGGTGGTGAGCCCGTATTTATGTCCAACGACCACGATGTAAATTGTACAAAGTTTTTAACAAAAACTCAAAGGTCCAACCTCCTGCGGCTCGAACTCTGGTCTCTTGACTCGAATTCCGATCACCCAACCTCTCGGCTATGGTGAAGTAATAACACTATAAATATTTGATCAATGAAATAATAGTTTGTGAAAACAAAACACTATCAAAGTTTTGCCATACATCACTGCAAGATGTACGAAATATTACCGTCCTTCCATGAAATGATTTAGTTGTGTATAATTTATCAAAGGTACCTGTCACGCACAACCCACTCCGCGAAATAGCGAATTGCGTTACAAATTTCATTTCAGCGACACGGAAAATAATAGTTCGTATGATTCAAATTGTCAGCACGATGTTACTGTGTCTTAACAATTTCATTTAAGTAGCATTAAATTAATTACACATATGTGTATAAAATTAATTATATTTTGGGTAGCATATTATTCATGTCTGGGTATTAAAGAACTTTTTTCTCTCTTCTTTTTGTTGTGACACTATTCAAGAATTGTATTTAAGTACTAACGACTTTTTTACAATAAGATATTATAGATTTTTTTATTATTTTATACTATTATACTACATATTTTTTACTACAAGATTAAAAGGTATATACTTTGATAATATCTGGAAAAACATCTGGTGCAATCATCATATCACAACTTAGTCAAACAGCACAACCATTACCTGATTTCTTTATTTATTTATCTTTATTACATTAAATAACAGTACAAAGACGAGACTTAATCCAATACTGCATACTCTTTCAGCTATCCTTAGGTGAAAAAATTAATAACAAAACTTCTGTTTGAAAGGACATAAAGACGGCAACGGGTTTACCACCTGTAAACGTTTTCCCAAAACATAAATATCTTCAGTGGAAATTGGGTCGAACATAAGTATGTACAAGAGCGTGTTGGCGCCAGCGAATGACTTATTGTACAGAGGCGCTCAGAGATGCTCAGCGTACTATGGAAATAGCTATGGTCGTCAATGAAGACATCCGCCATAGAACTAAGTTAACCGATATAGCAGTAAAGATCAGCGCGCTGAATTGGCAAAGGGCTGGCTACATAGCACGACGAACTGATAACTGTTGGGGAAAAAAGGTTCTCAAGTGGCAACGTCGTTTAGGCAAACGCAGTGTAGAATGACCCACCTCAAGATGGAGCAACGACCTGGAAAATATTGCGTAGAATCGACGGATTCAGGTTGCTGTGGACCCTTCTTTATGGCAAATTCTGTGGGAGGCCTATGTTCAGTGGACTCTTGATAAGCTGCAAAGAAGAAAAAAAAAGAAGTTACATGACGAGAGACTGACATAGATTAATATTTGGTGTATTTGGCTTTTTATTTTAACCAAAATTCACACAAAAAGAAAAAGTATGCGATCGAATAACTGAGAATGTACTTAAAAGGGGACCTTTAATATTGTTTGTGTTAATTAAAACTTGATTTTCAAAATTAAAAACGAAAATTAAATAAGTAAAAACAAAACGTGTTTTTTATATCTTTACGCATTTCCCAATTCTAGACGAAGGTACTACAAAAACCTAGACCAGAGTCTATGTAGAAAAATTGTTTTCTACTCTGACCCATCTGGGAATCGAACCCGGATTTGAGAGCTAGCGACACCTAGAAAACTTGTGTGTACGCCACCAATTAAAGGGCCCCCTTTACCTAACCTTGATAGGTGGAGAGATTTTCGTCGTCGAGGTTGACAATAAGAAGCGCTCTAATCCTTTATGTACGTGGTATGCACCATACACACCGGCTTTCATGTTGTCGCCAGCTATGAGTTCCCGGGTTCTATTCCGAGTCGGATCAATGTAGAACACAATTTTTCTACATTTTCTGGGTGTTAGTGGTACCTTTGTCTGATTCCGTACGACAAGTGATTAAGTTGCTTACTTTGGAATCAGAGCAATTTACGTGATGTTGTCTCTATCAATTTATGTACTTATTTATATCACCGTCCTATTGTCTCGTAAAATACTGAACGAAAAAATACTCGACAATATTTTCTACATTTTCGATATTTTCCAATTCTAATAATTAAATTCTTGAAATTCTCGACAGGCAGCCACGTAGAAACAACTGCCCGTTAGTTGGCTGCCCCCTTCCTCCCAAAGATCGACAACATACAGAATATTGCTAAGTGTCGATGGGTGCAAATGGAACAGGATCGTTATACATGCAATCTTTAGGGCAGACCTGCGTTCAGCAGTGGAATTTAGATGATTGGTGATGGTGCCTGTAATGATGATGATAGAAAAACAAATTTTTGGGGACAACGTGATAGGTTGTGAGCCCGTATTTATATCCAACGACGACGATGTAAATTGTACAAAGTTTTTAACAAAAACTCATAGGTCCTACCTCCTGCTGCTCGAACTCTGGTCTCTTGACTCGAATTCCGATCACCCAACTTAATACTCTCGGCTATGGTGACTTAATAACACTATAAATATTTGATCAATGAAATAATAGTTTGTGAAAACAAAACACTATCAAAGTTTTGCCATTCATCACTACAAGATGTACGAAATATTACCGTCCTTCCATGAAATGATTTAGTTGTGTATCATTTATCAAAGGTGCCTGTCATGCACAACCCACTCCGCGAAATAGCGAATTGCGTTACAAATTTTATTTCAGCGACACGGAAAATAATAGCTCGTATGATTCAAATTGTCAGCACGATGTTACTGTGTCTTAACAATTTCATACCAAAACGTTTTAAGTAGCATTAAATTAATTACACATATGTGTATAAAATGAATTACATTTTGTACAATGTACTTGTTGCTTTGATTTGAACGACTTTTTTACCTTAATAAGTATTTTGATAATATCTGGAAAAATATCTGGTGCTATTATCACAACAAAAAATTTGTTGTTGTGATGTATTGTTACAGTGGTAGAGCCACGCACCAGCTTTTGTTGTTGCATGAATAGGCCGGCTCGACCGGGGAAGTACCACGACCTCACAGAATACCGGCGTGAAGTCTAACAAATTTCTGCGTTTCGTCTGGTGAGTGCAGGTAACCAGAGGCCCACCCACCCTCCTCCCCCAAATCTGGCCGGCAACGCATCTGCTATACCTCTTGTATTGCGGGTGTTCATGGGCGGCGGTAATCACTTACCATCACGTGAGCCACCAGCTCGTTTGCCTCCCTATTCTGTAAAAAAACTTTGACAAACATAACTGCCATTACCTGATTTCTTCATTTAATTACAATAATCTTTATTCCTTTAAATAACAGTACACAGGCGAGCCTAATGCAATACTGCATACTCTATCAGCTATCCTTAAAACTTCTGTTTGAAAGGACATAAAGACGGCGACTGGCTTACCACCTGTAAACGTTGTTCCAAAACATACATGTCTTCAGTGGAAAGTGAGTCAAACACAAGTAAGTCTTGTTGCATGGCGAGCGTGTTGGCGCCAGTGATGACCGAGACGTAGTCTTTCACTGCAGGCCGAATGTGAAAGCTCTGAGTTGATCAGCGTCCTATGGAAATAGCTATGCTCGATGTTTCTCTGTGTGATAGAATCCGCAAAGAAGACATCGGCATCAGAACGAAATACCGTTTTATTTTAACCAAAACTCACACAAAAAGAAAATGTATGCGATCGAATAATTGAGAATGTACTTAAAAGGGGACCTTTAGTATTTCTTGTTTTTGTAAATTAAAAGCGAAAATTAAATAAGTAAAAACAAAACGTGTTTTTTATATCTTATCGCATTTCCCAATTCCAGACGAAGGTACTACAAGCACCCAGAACTGAGTCTATGTAGAAAAATTATTTTCTATTCTGTCCTATCTGGGAATCGAACCCGGACTTGAGAGCTAGTGACACCTTAAAAAACATGTGTGTACGCCACCCGTTAACGGGGGTCGGAAATATTATTAACAATTTATATATGAGCGTATTTACACAGTCATTAATACAAAATGTATTAATGTTTAGCAAATAACATACTTGAACCAAATGAAACCTACGTAGCACCGGAAATCAGGAATTTCAACGTCATATCCGCTGTACACCGGCGTCTTCCGGCGACGCGAGCCTCCTCACTTCCGCCGACAGGTCGTAATGGATTCTCTAGGTAACTGGAAATATACGTATTGTTTGTTTGCAGAATTCAAATAATACAAATTTATCAAACATGACACTGCCTTCCAACACTTCACTGAAGTAAGTAGTACTTATAAAACCTAAACGAAGTAAAATACAGCATTCACGATCAGAGTCACGGTAGCCGTGTGGTTGTGTGATCGGAATTAGAGTCAAAAGACCCGAGTTCGATACCCAAGGCTAGTAGTAATGGTTTTTTTTTTTCAAAAAACTTATGTATTTATATCGCTAGCTTGAACATAAATTTAGCGAAGGGCTCACCACCTGTCACGTTGTTCCAAAAAAATTTCTTGGATGTAAGAAGAGTCGAAAAGACATAGTTGTCTAGATCTCTGTCTACCCCTGTATTGGGAATGGCGTAAAAATGTTTATTTATTAAATAATTTTTTTGTGATTAAAGATCTTAAAGAATAATACAAATTTTATTAACACTTAGCTCTGACTTCAAGCACTTCATAAGTACTACTTATCAAAATGTTTTATTTAAATAAAAAGTATCAAATTAAGCTATGAGAGGCATTTGCTTTTTTATTCTTTCTGCAAGGTATTCATTTTGTTTTTTTTAATATTTATTTTTTAATTAAAATCGCTATAAAATACTTATCGCTACAATACAATGTCTCGAGTGTAACTAATCTATCAAATTACGAGGTCCAATAACTTTTTACTCTTAATTCGACTTCGACTGGTACAAATTGTGTTAACGCCGTGAGATCACAAGACCGATCCAGATTTCATTTAGATAATTGAATGAGGATCTATTCTCTTACAGAAAAGGCTCGATGCGAGTATCTGAAGTTGGGGCTATTAAATTAAAATTTATAATGCATTTTCATTAGTTTTAAGCATGTAATTCATGCTGGACTTTTCTAATTAAATAAATGAAAATCTTTAAAATTATACTAAAATACAATTAAGTTTTCTCATAAAAATTGATTAATTAAATATAATAACTAAAAATACACAATGGCTTAGGGATTAAACGATCAGAATTAAAATCGTTCAATCACATCACCGATGAGCGTTTTGGAAACTTAACTGTGTATTATTCTATAGCCGAGGAGGTGATCGGAACTAGAGTGAACAGACCCAAGTTCCATCCCCAAGACTCGTACCAATGAGCCTTTTTTTTCACAAAACTTAAGTACGATTTGTATCATTGGCTTCGACATAGGTAAGGCAACGGGATTCATCTGCTACATTGTCCCAAGAAATCTCTTCGGTGGAAGTTAGATCGAAAGGACTTAATTTTCGAGACCCCTGACTTTTCTAGTAAAACAGCTCATTGTAGTCAACTATTACTAGATCTCCTATTATGTGTATTAACTAGCAATCTCTTTAAACTAGAACGTTTCACAAGTGACAGTATAGGCTAATGTAAGTAATGTAAGTTATCTATACACTCAACCGATACCAATTAGTAGTATACTATCCTGACTGGTCAGCCAGAGAGAAGGAAAATCAATTGTCACGATCCTTACAAACCTCTTCCGCTTGTATCAAATTCATAATTTTAATAATACACGCAAAGTTAGAAAGTTAATAGTCTCTTCGAAATTTAATCTCAGCTTGTCTCAATCCCTTTTATATTTACATTGACGTGTTTTAGGTGTATTGAGTGAAGAACGAATGACTAGCATTCATTCTTCACTCATTAATTCCAAGCAATCAACTAAAGGACGACCCCCAAGGAGATGGAGCGATGACTTGCAGAATGTTGCGGTAAGTCGATGCATGCTGGTAGCTGAGGACCGTTCGATGTGAAAAATTTTAGGGGAGGTCTATCTTCAGCAGTGGACTCTTGATAGGCTGTAGAGAAGAAGAAGATGAAGAATCAACTAAAACCATCGAGGCACAGCTTATCCATTTTTTGTGATGAGATAATATAATGTAATACCCTAGCGTGGGAAATTACGTGAAGATATAAAAATAATATGGTATAAAACAAAAATTAATATAAAAAATTTATAGTCCTCTCCAAAAGTTTTCACAATCTTGCTAGCTCTGACGTCCCGGGTATCGTTCCCGAACGTAGCAATGTAGAAAAACTACTTTTTCTGTGGTGTTTGTGGTTGTGTGGTGTGTACTTTCAATCTTTCCAATTTCCACGCCAGTGCTTTAGCTACTTAATTTGGGTCAGAACAATTTACGTGATCTTGTCCCTATCTATGTACTTATATAATTCCCAAATACTCATTATTTTAATTAAAAAATAAGGACCGAGTATACTGCCAGTATTAAACTCATTTACATCTTTAACATACAGCAGAATGTAAGGCTGAACAACACTTATTCGGTTTTCGTGTAAAGGCAAGAGAATGTAAATTAGATAAGAGCAACTGTCTAGACACATACTGTAGACTTGGTTAATTAAGTTCCTATAATTAGCTTCTAACGTAAATACAGGAACATAGCAATAAGTTGTTATCCTAATTTAATTACATTGCGTAGTGTTAGTTCCAAACATGCTTCGGTGAAGGGGTGGGTCGAAAGAACTTAATTGTCTAGACCTCGGTCTACCCCGGTATTGGGAACATGCGTGAAGATGTTTCCATTATATATTATGCGTTGGTGTTGTAAACGCAACGACTACCTCTACAATGACACGGTTTCTTAGATAAATACAACATAAGCAGATCTATTAAAAGAAATTGTTAACAAAGAAAATTGACTAATTGAGATAAGTTAGTAGTAAACATCTTAGCTTGACGCGCTTGACGATTGTGACAAGTCCTTCTATTAGGACCTACCTCTTGGCCTTTTTCCAGAAGTGGATTAGCATACAGTTAATCTATGTTGCAATACCAGATGCGAAATTAAAGATTTTTAATTACTCTTTAGACTTTTTTTAGAAGCAACTTTGTAGAATCACTTTAGTAGGTAACATACTTACATTTATGTTTTTTTTATTGTAAATACATGCACAGACAGGACAATATCACATACGTTGGAATAAGACCCAAGTGGTTAAAGTACTTGCGTTATGGAATCCAAAACAACGAAGGTACCACAAACACACAGACCCGTGAGTGTAAAAAAAGTTGTTTTCTATATTGACCCGTTCGGGGATACGACTCCGGGACTTTAGAGCTGGCGATCCCTTGAAAACCGCTGCGTACGCCACTTGTTTACGAACGTCGTCAAAACATGATATCCGCTACGCTCTATTACTAGCTTATTTCCAAGCCACACGGCTAAAACGCTGACTATCGCTTGATCCTTTCCGTGAAGGTGTGATTAATTCCGAACGTTTACCTGATCTGGTCCGACAGTTAACCCCCGTTAGCATTTGCTAACAAGAAGACCCTTTTTTCATGGGCTTACATAGATCAACTCATGGCATCATGATTAATAGCATCTTTGTATCTTCGTTAAGCTGATAAGTTACATGAAAATTTAACCGATTTATTTCTATATGTTAGTTAACTGTTTAGTAAAAGCCTTTTATCTTCGATAAATATTTTTCTTTGAAAAATATTAGGTCGTATAATAGAGTATTAGAAGTGCAAATTTGCAAAATTAAATGTTTCAAAGGAAATATCTCAACAATTTTTGAATAATTTCCACCAAAGGGAATAATTAATGTCAAATCATAAATAAAACCATTACTGCAAATCTTTCGAAATTTAAATAATCTAAACGTTAGATTAGAACAGAAAATAATAGTAACCGTAGTCGTATGGACTTCTCAATAAACTTATTCTAAATGTGTTAGTAATACATATATTTCTATACGTTTAATTTTTTACATAAGCTTGAAATTAATAACAATAACTTAACAAAATTGATTAACATATTATCAGTAATTTGTTGGTTACATACTGATAAGTAAAAATGCGTTTCATTATGTAGACGCTTGATAACTCAAATAAAATAAAATGAATTTGCTGTTTACATTTATTGGTATAAGTGTAGACTTAGAATTTTGTTGTAGATTCAGATAGAACGAAGGTACCACACACACCTAGAGTGGAGACAATATAGAAAAGTGGTTTTCTATATTGATTTGTCCGGGATTCGAAACCGGGATCTCAGAGGTAGCACCTTGCTAACCGATTGCAGAGCTGACCATGAAGGTAGTTAAACGAATACAACTTAAAGATAATTTCTTCAACGTCGGCAAATTTTAGTATATATATTCACGCCGTTCCCAATACAAGGGTATACAGAAATTTAGTATAGACAATCAAGTCCTTTCGACCCTTCGGAGACATTTTTCGAGACAACGTGACAGGCGATTAACCCGTCGCCGTTTTTATCTCCAAGCCAACGATATAAATCGTACATAAGTTTTTAAGTGCAAAAGTGCATTTAGCCGTTGCCGTTTGTTAACTCAAAATACAATAAAATTACAATGCTGTGCACATTTACACCAATACAGGGGTAGACAGAGATCTAGTCTAGAAAATTCGACCCTCCTTCGACCAAAGACATTTTTCCGGACAACGTGACAGGTGGTGAGCCCGTCGCCGTCTATACGCTCAAGCCAATGATATAAATGGTACATAAGTTTTTGAAAAAGATGGAACTCGAGCCTCTTGACGCGAATTCCTATCACCCAACCACACGGCAATCGTGACTTGGTAAATTTTGGGGTATTAATTATTAAGCTGAGCCAGCCATTGGCTACGCCACCCATCTGAGCAGTTTGTTCCACATTGTTCTCAGCAGTTCAGATCTAATTAACTAGCAGTCAATAGCAGGACGCCTTCAGACGTAACCCAGCCGAGCGCAGGCAATTACTCGCCAATTAATTTCGCAATAAACAAGCGAATAGACTATGGGCACCGTGGTTTATAGGCGTATATGGAACAGACCGCTTGTGCAGTCATTGTTTTATTTAAAAAAGGATAGCAAGATTACTGACAGTTCACTTAAAATGTGAATATACTGAACTAATTTTTCTAAAAGTATAACTGCTATTCAAAATTTATCTGAACATATATAATGTACAGTTAGCTCTTGCTTTGATAATTAAAAATCAGACCTAATTCATAGAAAACATATAATATACATATATATATATATATATATATATATATATATATATATATATATATATATATAAATAAATACATATATATATATATATATATATATATGTATATATATATATATATATATATATATATATATATATATATAAGGCACGTTGTAATTATTCATATATACACATATAATTACAAGGTGTATTATGTAAATATGGATGAATTGGTCGCCATTGTTTCATTATTAGGAGCTTAAAAATGACGATCGATGGATGTAATGTATGTTTTTATTTCGATAAATATATATATATATATATATATATATATATATATATATATATATATATATATATATATATATATATATATATATATATATATATATATATATATATATATATATATATATATATATATATATATATATATATATATATATATATATATATATATATATATATCCGTCGTAGAATTATATAAGGGTCGTGACACCTGTGTTTTATCAGAGTCAGATATAATTTTTATGCAGTTACAATTATTTTAAGTTAGTTCAGTTATTATGTAACTATATTATTTTTAATGACTTTTTAATTCAGTCAGTTTTAATGGCTATCAGTAGCAGCCATATAAAAATAAGTTCAGTACTTTTTCAGTTAATTGCATTCAGACAAACAGACGCGACTTAAAATTTGTTTTATAATAACAAAACAAAAAAACAAGAATTAATACAAAATGTCACAGTATATACTCGTATGATTCCAGAAATTCGCCACCTTGCAAAGAGAAACAAGTGGAGAGGTGGATAAATTTTTTATAAGTTTCTACAGTGCACTTAAGAGATTGTATACAGCGAAGTTACGTGCCAAAAGCTTATCTCTAAAAACTTTTAAGTGTACCCTGAATTCCATATGACATTACTGATGACTTATTCAGTGTCTCACCCAATGTAAAAAAAGTTTTATTTCTTGTTCAGTTCGATGAAAAATATAATATTACAGTTTCAACATGTACAACAAAAACGTCAAGATAGCCGACGGTTTGGGAGATCGGATTTCGAGTTATGAGACCTATGTTCAAGCCCCATGTGGTAGAGACCCGTACCAATGCAACTTTTTAACTTTTGTACGATTGATACGTGGGCTTGGACACAAAGACAGGCTCGCTACCTGTAACGTTGTCCCAAAAAATATCTTCGGTGAAAGGTCGTTTGAAAGGACTTAATTGTCTAGGCCTCTGTCGACCCATTTTTATCATCTCTTTATATCGCTATAGTAAACTGAGAGTAAAACTTTGAAAATAATAATAGTTAAATACAAATGATGATTTATCCATTTCGAAGAATACAAGAAAAATAATTTATTAGGTCCGTGAAAGCAGCAGCGTCTAAGGTGCGAGATATCTGTAACTTCGATCGTGATTGTACATGCTAACCGTGACGATTATGACAAACCAAAGGAGATTACTACACTACTTACTGTAAATATCCACTGTAGGACCGGAGAGTCCTATAGTGGATAGTAATAAATCCCGTCTGGTTCCGGCATAAGAATATGCATCCCCCCCTCCGCTTCTATCAGAATCTTTACAAATAACATTTCGTAAATCACACTTTAAAATATATGGCAGATTTTTTTTTACAAGTTAGCCACGATAAAAACTTAAAAAGTGATAGGAAGAACTCCCGAGAATAGTCGAGTGGCTGGGTGATAGGAATTTGAACCAGAAAACTTGAGTTCGATCCACTGGAGGAAGAGTCGTGCCTATGATGACATTTCAAAGCCTGTGGTATTTTTATTGTTGATTTAGATATTAAAACGTCGGCATTCTCATAACTTGTTACATTGGACCAACTGAGTTTTGAGAAAATATAGATCGAAAGGAATAAATTATTTAGCCATCTACAGATAAGGCCCGTTTTTTTTACTTACTAATTAGCTGTTGTTAGAGTTAGTTGTTACTAAATTATATGTTTACTACCACATTCCATTCGCTACAATATTTTATAGAGACAGTCTAGCCTAACGGATAACATGTTTGGAATTGTGAATAGATTGTTGTATTGATATTTGCTAAAGTCATACTTTACACCATCTCACTTGGCTTTCGTTGAATATGTTTTTGGCGTCGTGTGTATAAGAATGAGTTGCGTGAAATTGATTGTATTAGATATATTCTAAACAGCCATAATACGTTAAATGTTCGGAAAGTGCTATGCGTTGCGTAGCTTATTTTCCAGTCCAATAAAAACTGATGGGAAATTTGTAGCAGTGGAATCAATATTCAACTTTTTCCCCTTTTACAAGTCGTTTCTTTATCGAAGAAATATATATTGAATATAGATTTATAGATAGCAATGTGTACGTTGCTGACATCATACTGGATTACTTTTGATTATATCTTATTCTTGTCTTAATAGCTATAAAATATATAAGATTGAAATTGCATATAATTGTATATATGTCATAAAAACTACTAAGAGATAAATTTAAAATTACATCGTCGGTTTGTAAAATATAAATCTGCCTACATTTATAGTCTGCAAAATATTTAGTGCAACCTCTACCATATTGAGAATCTGTCGTAATCGCTATACTCGGCAGATGCGTGATCGCAGAGCCCGTTGGTAGTAGTCATTTGCTTCTTAGACGCTTTTCATATTTTTTGCCATCAGTTTTCAAGGTATTTTTTTATGTCTTCTCAACTCGAATACATTTATATTCAACACACAAACGTATGCCCCCAGCGATATTCGAACCCGCAACCCTTTCCTTCGTAAGCTGGCTCACTACCATCTAGGCTATCGGGTTACTTGTTAATTAATAATCGGATTGTATGCCATGTTTTTTGTTATATGCAGCGCTGTAACGCGGATCCATACAGAAACGCTATCACTCAAAATCTGTATACCCCGTCGCTTTTATTTTATTACCAAAGCGTAACTTAATAAAGTGTTTCCCTCTCGCACAAAGAGTTTACTGTTTCATTAAATAATTACATTTACAGGGCAAAGCTTTAGTTTTTATTCTATTTACGCGCTCCATTAAAATGAAATCTTGAGAAAGCTTATTTACGATGAAGCTTTATTTTTCATAAATTTATAGAGGTCAAAGTCAAGTAGCTATATTCCGTAGTATAGGTACTATTTTTTTCAAGTTAAAACCTTTTTTACATTTTTTAATGACAAACTTAATAAAACGTATAAACAAGGCTAAAACCTATGAAAACTTTCGTGAGACATTATTATTTGAATTTTGAATACAACTTTTTCAGTTCTTTTCAGAAACATTTTAAATTTACGTCCTCACAATAACAAACCTATTTATCATAATAAATAATTATAATAATATTATTTGTAATAACATAACTTACAATTTTTTTTACTAAATTAAGTAAATTTTTAAGGCCCCTATAAAATATGAAGGTATTGCATAAGTTACGAGTAGATCGTCGTCTATAAAGCGCACATCTGTATACTAAAATTATAATGAAGACTAAAGTTAACCACTTTAGACAACCCCTGGAACAATAGAGCCTCCGGTACATCAAGCAAGTTAGGTACTTCGTGAAACTAAGTTCTAGTCTTCAGTATCAGACCATGCAGATGAGGCTAATGCAAAACAATATAAATTAATTATGTTTTGCGTTCCTGTTGCAGCCTATAAATATTTATATATATCTATAGTACGATATAATACGATAGTAAGTCACGACAGTCAAGTGGTTAAGTAATAAGAATTCGTGTCGAAAGACCCAAATTCGATCCCCAGGTTGCTGGTTGGGCTTTTTCAAAAACTTATCTACGATTCATATTGTTGGCTTGGACATAAAGATGGCGACGGGCTCACCACCTTTAACTTTGTGCTAAAAAATGTCTTCGGTGGGAGGTGGGTCGAAAGGAGCTTAATTTTCTAGACCTCGGCCTACCCCTGCATTGGGAATAGCGTGAAGACATTTTTATATAATACACACAACTCGAATTGGAGTATTGTAACATAGTAGTAACTAGAATTTATTACAGGTTGCATTTTTATCCAAAACGTGTTTGTATCCCGAAGTTCCCACAGGAACGTGATATACCTCCTTAAAAATATACTATTAAATACATGTAATTTGTTTCCTGTGCCTTCGAGGGGTAAGGGTTGCGGGTTCAGATCCCGCCAAGGCAAACATATGTATGTATTATAAATATATGAATGTATTAACTCGAGACATGGATTATGGGTGAAGAGAAAAAATATATAATTATTACTTCAAAATAGTAAAAGTTTTAGTATTTTAGCATAAAAATAATTAAATTCCTAGGTAATTTTCAATATATAATTACAATGAAAACTGTTTATCAAATTGCTTAAAAAATCGTAAGGTTATGACAATTTTTCAACTTTATTCATTCGCATATAATATAATAAAAGTATACATATTGTAATATATAATAAGTCACGACAGCCGAGTGGTTGGGCGGTCAGAATTTCGAGTCAAGAGAACCGAGTTCGATCCCCAAGTGGCAGGCTCGTACCAATGGGTTTTTCAAAAACTTATGTACGAATTATATCGTTGGTTTGGACATAAAAACGGCGTCTAGCCCACCACCTGTCACATTGCTCCGAAAATATCTTCGGTGGAAGGTGGGTCAAAGGGACTTAACTGTCTAGACTAGACCTCTGTCTAACCCTGTATTGGGAATTGCGTGAAGATAAATATTTCAACGTAATATATATTTTACATAAGAATAAGCATATTCAACAGTAAACAAATAGTTTTTCGAAATAAACATGCGCATAACAGCTATATGTTATTACAAAGTCAAAAAATACATTTATACAAAATTTCTTAGTAATTTAGAAAAGGTTATATTCAAAGATAGTAGATGTTCGAGCCAATTAAAATTGGCTTTACACAGACGACAGGTGGTGTTTTATTTAAAGTTATCCAATACGGCGAAGTTCTAATTAAGAGGTCCATAAGTTAAGACTATCGTCTGCAACGGCTTGTTCGAGAAACGATATTTGCAAAGGACTGTTAGTTGATTAGTTTTCATTATAATAATTCAAATATGCCAGGGCTTTATTCGCAACGTCGGCAGTTTATAAAAGACCCTTCGTGTCTTTTGTTGTCAAAAGCAATTATAGTGGTATGTAAAGTATAGATTTTAATAGTATTATTTGACTAATATTGTCTGGATGTTTCAATCGTAAAAATATTACGGAATTATACGGAATATGTTCACGCGATTCCCACACAGGGGTACACTTAGGTCTAGACAATCGAGTCCTTTCGGTCCACCTTCCATCGAAGACATTTTTGGGACAGTGTTACAGGCTGTGAGCCCGTCGCCGTCTTTATGTATAAGCCAACGATATAAAACGGATATAATTTTTGGAAAAAACTATAGGTATATACGAGCCTTGGGGATCGAACAGACTCGGCTATCGGGACGACACAATATATAATATTTATCATTATTTTTATTTCAACTTAGATGTGTCAATTTCATATAGCTTTAGATTATAATTACTTAACAACGTCATCAAGCAATTAATTTGTAATATTAAAATGCGTTCTCAATGTTGTATAATATTTACGCAGGAATTGCCGCAAGGGTATAAAAATTCTAGATAGGGTAATCGAGTTTTGATGAGGGTCCCCTTAACATTAGACACCTGTGCTACATGTTTCATATGTGGAATTTAGTATTTTGTTTAATGGCATATAAAGTATACTTGTTTTTTTTAATTACTTTTGTATTATGACGCCATACCGTTTCGGCATAAAATCATTACATATTTTTAACGGCCTCTTAAAGTCCACTACAGGGGATAGGTCTATTCCATAAAGGAACGTTTGCCACAATCGCAACGCTTGGTAAGCGGATTGGTGATCACAGTACCAGACACCTCGCACCTTAGATACTTCCGATCTGTTTATTTTTGGTCCAGTATTCTTCGAGATAGATATCCCACCATCTGTATTAATATGGGTTGTTTACGTCAATGATAGCCGTTAAACCAGAAACCATGCGGGCCTAGGATTTCTTTCGCCTATTTCTTCACGATCAGAGGAATCTCTTTGTATAAAGTGTATAGATTTAAAAACAATGACATTAGTTTATGCTGAAGGATGAAAATTATTGTTCTTCAATATAAACTGTTATTATAAAGCAAAAAAAAATATTTTCACGCCATTCCCAATGCAGGGGTAGACAGAGGTCTAGACAATTAAGTCGTATCGACCCAACTTTCACCTAAGATATGTTTGGGATAACGTAACAGGTGGTGAGCACGTCGCCGTCTTAACATCCAAGCCAACGATATAATTCGTACACAAGTTTTTGAAAAAAAAAATTTTACGAGCCTGAGCCTTGAATTCTGAACACCCAACTACTCGGCTATCGTGACACGTGATTGATAAAAGCATGGAAACAAAAGAAAAATGGATAGATTTTGAAAAGTAAATCTATCGTATGCAATATGATAACACAACTATTGTGTAATGTAGTTTTCAGACTGTCAATTATACATGAATACCCATTAAACAACTGGCAACGCGAGCAGAGATAACCGGAAACGCTGTGGACCGTTCATCCGGTGCGATGAATTACTCTTAAATTTTGCGAATTATTCTCTTACGTATAGAGCTTCAGTTTGTGAGTTCTTATTAATTAGTTTTAACATAAACTACTTGAAAAAGTAGATATTTTTACACAAACATTTTTTTAATGTTATTTGTTTTTAATGTTTATTAAAAAATAGAATAAATGATAATACATACATGCGTAGATAAGGAGAACATCACATTTTTTTAAAGAATAGGGAGGCAAACGAGCAGGTGGCTCACGTGATGGTAAGTGATTACCGCCGCCCATGAACACCCGCAATACCAGAGGCATAGCAGATGCGTTGCCGCGTTAGAGTGCCCCCGAATTGGTTACCTGCATTCATCAGACGAAACGCCGAAGTTTGTCAGACTTTTGATTCACGCCGGTATTCTGTGAGGTCCTGGTACTTCCCCGGTCGAGCCGACCCATTCATGCAACAACAAAAGTTGATGCGTGGCTCTACCACTGTACAAATATAACTTACAATTCTCTGATCCCAAAGTAAGTAGCTTAAGCAGCTGTGTTATGGAATCAGAAAAAAGAATGTGCCACAAACACACACTCAGGCCCTTAAAAATGTAGAAAAGTTATTTCCTACATTAACCCGACCGGGAATCGAACTACTAAAACAAAATTTCTTCACGCAATTCCCAATACAGGGGTAGACAGAGGTCTAGTCTAGACATTTAATTGGAAAAAAACTGTCAGTGTCAGTAGACAATTGATATTGCTCTTGACAAAAATTAAAGATTTAACGAGTTTTCTTAACCTTTATTACTCTGCTATAAGTTAAATATTTTATTTTTAATATAATTAGTAACATACTTTGTGGGTTCTGCTCACCTTAATATGTAAATTGTAAAAAGTGCATCACCCTAATACCGGTTACGTTTTGACAACTCATCACACGTCGCCAGAAGAACACACATTAGTTTCTGCAAAATATCCACAATTACTGAGCTGGCTGAGATCCAAAGAGCCGCAATATCGACACTTAATCAACGGATGACTGATTTTGAAGCACTATTAAAAAAGTCACCATCACCTGTTCTTGACTTGCAAACTCTAGTAAGTGATTTTCAAGAATTTAAAAACAATGTCTGGCAAATAATGACAGCGCTTCACCAAAAAATAATCGAGATTGGCCAGACTGTTGATAATATAGAGATGCGACATCGCAGGAAGTATTTGCTGTTGTATGGAGTTCCACAAGACACCTGTGATAATATTACCAATACTGTTGTGACAATCCTGCAGAAAAATCTTCTACTTTCTGACTTTTCCTCCGGTGCCATACAGGCATGTCATCGCTTAGGTGCAATCTCTGAGAATCGTGCAAGGCCCATTTTAATACGATTTAAAGACTTGTTTACTCGGTCAACCATTTGGGCGAAGAAGACACTATTTAAAGGTACTCCGCACGTACTTTCAGAATTTCTCACCCGTCAGCGCCAAAATTTATTTATTACCGCACGTAGTCATTTCGGCGTAAAACACGTATGGTCACTTGATGGAAATATTTATGTTAAGATGCCCAATAGCAAGCGACATCGGCTGAATGACACGAAAGACCTCGACAGGCTTATTATGGAGTGCGAGAAGTTATCAGTGAAATCTGCAACTAATGTTCCCAGCACGAGGATCCCAGACAAGGCTTACGATGCAAATGCTGCAAAGTCTACAGCAAGATCAAAACGTGTAGTGCGCAATAAGTAGTGTAGTATTTTGTGTTATCCTTTTCTTCTCGTCGTTTAATTTTTTTATTGTATTAATTTTTTTTTTCAAATTGCTCGAAGAGAGGAGGGTAAAGAGTACTTGGATACCTAGACGTGCATGTATGAAGAAGATGATGAATCTGAAAGAAGCGAAAGAAGTTTGTAGGGCTCGTGACACTTGGCGATCTGTTCTCTCTGGCTACTCCGTCAGGGATTGTGCGTGAAGATAAATAAAAATAAATAAATAAAAATTTATTTTTTTCTTTTCAACTACAAATGGTACATAATGATAGTTATTTCTTTATATCCTCTTTTGTAATTTTCTGTTAACATTTGGATTATTTAATTTCGATTTGTGTATTTCTTTAATTTATTATATAATACTTCGTTCAAAGAAATTCATATCTTATAATTTAATTATGATCGGTTTGTTAACTTTGTGTGATGCTTGACGTACGTGTATGTTGACATTTGATTACCGATCAAAGAGTATGCTGTCATTTAGTTACCATAGACATAATAGATTGGAGCACAACTGATAGATAATTATGTATAGGTTGTCTTTGTTGTAAAAATGTACTTTAAATATGTTGGTTCTTCTTTTACTTATTTTTTTAATATTCTTTTTTACAATTAATTAGTGTGATTGTTTTATTCTTTGTGAACAGTCAACCGGAGGGTAATGCAAGAAGATACACGTGGATATTATTTTTTACATATTCATATTTTATAGTATAATACTTATTATATATATATTTGTTTAGTATATCACTTATGTCAGATGATGAATCTTGTTATTCAACTTGCAACAGTTCTTCTTCTCTTTCGCTTATCGATGCCTCGGATACACCTATGACATTACAAACTTTGATTTCTGATGAATTTCAAAAATTTTTAAATTGTTTTCATATCCGTCACTTAAATGCCCAAAGCATTCCTCAACATCACACGGAACTGCTAGATACTTTTTATTCTGCTACAGCTCATACCATACTTGTATCCGAAAGCTGGCTTAAGCCAGAACTCGCCTCTACTTCTTACAGTCTTCCCGGATATATTTTGCTCCGTAACGATCGCACTGGTGATAGAGGCGGAGGTGTGGCTATATATTTGCGTAGCGATATATCATATAAAATTTTAGATTCTTCTCTCTCCTTATACTCAGGGTCAATGGAATTTCTCTTTGTTGAGGTTAATGTCAAGAGTGTGAAAGTATTTCTTGGAGTTGTCTATTGTCCACCTAAAGTGGACTACTTCTCCGATTTGGAAGAAAATTTGTCCCCATATTGCTCAGATTATGCACATCACATTATCATGGGAGATTTTAACACTGACCTTTTAGGGTCCTCTCCTAAATCTCGTAAATTGAGGTCGTTCAAGGGGACGCAAAATTTCTCTTTTTTGCCTTTAGATGCCACATACCATAATATTGACTATGCTGATACATGTATTGACCTCATAGCAGTATCCTCTATTGAGAATGTAGCCAATTACGGCCAATTCCCTGCTTCTGGATCCTCAAGGCATGATTTGCTCTTTCTTTCTTACAAATTAAAGTCTCCCAAGCCTTCGCCAGTGTCGGTCTCTATTCGCAATTTTGCGAAAATTGATATGGTAAAGTTCACGTCTGATGCTGATGCCATTGACTGGTCAGAAACGTTCAATGCTACGACAGTAGACGATAAAATTTTCTTGTTAAATCGGAACATCTCAAGGCTGTTTGATAAACATGCTCCTAAGCGCAAAGTCCGTCTCAGACGACCTCCTGTCCCATGGATTACAGTAGAGATCCGAATGGCCATGACTAAGCGTGATAGGGCGTTCAGGGCTTTTAAAAGAGATCACTCTGATGCTAAATGGCACGCATATAAATATGCAAGAAACCGTTGCAATCAAATGGTAATAGCTAAACGCCGATATTTTCATGATCAACTACTTTCTTCATCTTCGGCTGACATATGGAAGTTCCTCAATACTCTTGGATATAGGAAAACACACCTCGACTCTAGCACTACTTCTTTTTCACCTGATGATTTTAACCATCATTTCCTGTCTGCTGAAATTGTGTCAGATAGCTCTAGAGCGAAAGCTGTGTCTTTTATTACTTCCATGCCATATTACTCTAAAAACACTTTTACCTTTTCACCTGTTGATGAAGAAGAGATACGTAAAACGCTATTATCCATCAAATCTAAAGCCGTGGGATGTGATGATGTGAGTAGAACTATGATTTTATACGTATTACAATCTGTTATCCCTGTAATAACTCACATTATCAATTTCCCGTTAAACTGCGGTGTTTTCCCCATCGACTGGCGTAAAGCCTTTATTATCCCATTTCCTAAATCATCCACCTGCAGCCTGCTCTCTCATTTCAGACCAATTTATATTCTACCATTTCTTTCCAAGGTTTTAGAAGCTACTGTATATAAGCAAATTTCTACTTTTGTCCTTAAAAATAATGTTCTTTCTCCATATCAGTCCGGATTTCGACCCGGTCACAGCACAACTACGGCACTTTTAAAGATAACTGAAGATATCCGGGATGGTATGGAAAATTCGAAACTTACAATTCTTACTTTAATCGATTTCTCGAATGCTTTTAACGCCGTTGACCATGAAATCTTGTTAGCTCTTCTCTCGCGCTTGAATATCTCTTCTTCTACTCAGGATTGGTTTTCAACTTATCTTCGAGGGCGCCAACAGGCTGTGCGTGCAGGTCAGAATTTATCTGAATGGCGTGAAGTGCCTACTGGTGTCCCTCAAGGCGGTATACTCTCTCCTCTTTTATTTTCAATCTTTATAAACCTTATCACTTAAAATCTTAAGTGCTCTTATCATTGGTATGCTGACGATCTGCAGCTCTATACTCAAGCGGAGCCATCTGAAATTAGCAAATCAATAAATTTAATTAATAATGATTTACAGTATCTGTCAGAATGGTCCGCTTTGTTCGGTGTTAAAGTTAATCATTCCAAATGCCAAGCCATTATTATAGGTACCTCCAGATACATTATCAATTTGGATTTCTCTGGTTTGTCGCCAATCATGTATGATGACAATATAATTTCTTTTTGTACCCACGTAAAAAACCTCGGTTTATATATTGATAGCTCTTTCACCTGGGATAAACAAATACAGGAGACATGTCGGAAAGCTTATGCAACCTTGAGATCACTTTATCGTCTAAAAAACTTCCTACCAATTACTACTAAAAAGCTGCTTATTCAATCACTTATTTTGCCAATTATTGATTATGCTGATGTGTGTTGCTCTGACCTTTCCCAATATCACCTTAACATTTGGATCGTCTCCTAAACAATTGCATTAGATACATTTATGGTCTACGTATGTATGACCATGTATCTTCTTTTCGAACACAGCTTGAGTGGCTGCCTATTCGACAACGCAGAAATATTAGAATTCTCTGCACACTTTTTACAATTCTAAACAATCCTTGTGCACCTGAGTACTTGAAATCTAAGTTTCAATACTTAGGTGATTCTCCTAAGCGCATTCTCCGTTCTTTGGAAAGTCTCAAGTTACTTACACCGTTACACCGTACTGGTTACACATCTAAATCCTTCGCCCTTACGGCTATAAGGCTCTGGTATGAAATCCCTCTTGACATCAAAAAAGCATCCAACAAGTTTTCATTTAAAAATAAAGTCCGTGAATACTATAAAATGTTGCAAGTATGAATACCTGATATGGGTATAATTTTAAATCTTTCATGTATTGTCTCCTACTTATATAGTTATGTTGTACGCTTATAGATACGATATTATTTTTGTTTTTCATCATTTACTCTTAACAACATAAATATTCTATGTGTATACATATTTGTATATATATTTGTATATATATATATATATATATATATATATATATATACATATATATATATATATATATATATATATATATATATATATATATATATATATATATATATATATATATATATATATATATATATATATATACATATATATATATATATATATATATATATATATATATATATATATACATATATATATATATATATATATATATATATATATATATATATATATATATATATATATATATATATCAAGTCACGATAGCCGAGTTGTTGGGTGGTCGAATTTCGAGTCGAGAGACCCGAGTTCGATCCCCAGGTGGCAGTACCAATGAGTTTTTCAAAAACTTATGTACGAATTTCATCGTTGGCATAAAGGCGGCGACAGGCTCACCACCTGTCACGTTGTCCCGAAAATATCTTCGGTGGAAGGTGGGTCAAAGGGACTTAATTGTCTAGACTTGACCTCTGTCTACCCCTGTATTGGGATTTGCGTGAAGATATTTTTATATATATATATATATATATATATATATATATATATATATATATATATATATATATATATATATATATATATATATATATATATATATATATATATATATATATATATATATATATATATATATATATATATATATATATATAATATATATATATATATATATATATATATATATATATATATATATATATATATATATATATATTTATATGTATTTATACATCTATGTATTGTATAAGTAATAATTTATATATATAATATATGTATCACCTTCCACCGAAGATATTTTCGGGATAACGTGACAGATGGTGAGCCCGTTGCCGTCTTTATGTCCAAGCCAACGATATAATTTACACATAGGTTTTTAGAAAAACCCATTGGTATGGCCACTTGAGGATCGAACTGGGGTCTCTTGACTCGAAATCCGACCACCCAACCACTCGGCTATCGTGACTTATCGAACTCGAACCACTGAACTGGCGACACCATGAAAACCGATGTGTTCCCCACTCGGCCGCGGAGTTCGTCGATAATAGAATCTACTGTGGCTAATTATTCTAGCTTAGAGCTATTGTGGGGTTACGGCAGATGCATTAATACGAAATCGCGAATCCATACATAATTGATCTATAAAAAATTGTAATAACGTTGTCGAACAACTTCTTTTATTTAAAAAATAAAAAATGTATTACATTGTCTTAATAATAAAATTAGTACAATCCATAAAATTAAAATCTGAGTAATGCACAGGATCACAGTCACTTAAACACATACGTTTAATAGCGACGCAAAAGGCACATACAATAAAAAAAATTAACTGATTATTGTGTTCGTGTCAACTATTTTGAATAAAGTATTAAATGAACAGGTTAAATTAAAACGTAATTTTTTGAAAACATGCCACCAGAAACAGCAATAATAAATGTAAATAAATATTAAATACAAGATGTTTTAATGAACTACAGTAGAGGAATTTCATTATTATACATCACTCGCTTCCGTCAGTGTTCAAAATTTGAAAATTCTCAAGTTGTTGCTAAACTCGTGGGTATTTCAAAGGGCTTTTCATTATTTTGTTCCTGTGCAGCGATGAAATTTTGATCACAATGTGTATTTAAATCGAAACTATTTTATATCACATGTAAATTAAATTTACAGAATAATTAGAAAACAAATTCAAATAAAAATATCCTCGCCGCAGAGCTTTGAAACGATCATCTAAAATGTAAAATGGAGAAATTGAATCGAGAAGACTGGAGGGACTCAGTTATTTGTATGTTGTGTGAAGGAAAGGGTAATGTTTTAGATGTGTTCATCTTAATGAGGTATATCGCTGTACGGCGTATACAGTCATGCAAAATATTTGTACGTCTTATCAATTCTTACAAAACCCCGATTTTTAATATCGAGCACGAGCAGCAATATTGATGCTGTATTATCAAATTTCTACAAGTGCTCATTGTTATTTGTGCCTTTATACGGGTCAGAGACTTCTTGTAATGGAAGAAGTGATAAAGATCTTGACATATTTCATTGGAGACTTGTCATGATTATGAAGTGGTACGATCGCGTACCTAATTCAGAGGTTTTTGCGCCTTTCTGCATGTGGTATGTAGCATGGAATCGTTACTCATGGAAAGTCAATCTTAGTCACTTCAAATCATTACATACGCTATATGGGCATGTTTGAAAGGCATCTGATGGTATGCAACGTCAAGTGTTCCGAATTAGAAGGGCTAACTTCACTAATATCTTCTAGGCGCTCTGCTTTCTATTATAACGTCGAATAAAAACGTCTTTGTCAACGCAAGCGCCAAATGCATAAAGAGAGACCTAAACCGTGCTACTCATTAACCACCTACACTACATATATGATGGTCAATTATAATGCCTTGCAAGTGATCTAGTATTAAATGTAAAGGCTAATGAGGGCACACGCAGGTATAATTAACAGTTTTATTAAAAGTGGTGTTAAAGGTCTGATATTCCGAAATAGTCCATAAGATGTATATGTCATATTAATAATTCAAAATATGGTACCCTAGATTCTACCCCGCCGACATAAATAATAGTTTAAAGCTCACAGATCCTACAGGTATTTTCTTATCAAAATTTTAATTTTATTAGCCATAGTATTGATTTATAAAATATGTGAAAATATGAAAAAAAAAACATATTTCGGAGTGAATGCATGCATCATTTTAGCATTTATAAGAAATATTTATTAACTTTTGTCACGCCCAACTCGAATAAAAATTTAAAATACTAGTATAAAATACTAGAAAATATCAAATATAAAAATAGCATAAATTTAAAATCGTAGCCAAAGTGTCGACAGAAATAACTAGTGCAATGTGGAAAATGTATAAGATATGAAATATTAAGGTAAAAGCTTTCAGCATTCCATTGCTTACAATCTTGTAAGTGCATGGCAAAATACATCTCATGTGTATGCGACATGAAGTTACATGTTTATTTAAGGAGCTCACCTGAAGAAATAATCTAAATTTAGTTTGTGTAGTGTCATCAGGATACCATGCTTAAACATAAAGGCGTCTGTCAACCTTTTTTCCCTCAATTCGGACGCGGGAAACTTAAAAAGTAGACGCATCCGTATCCAAGTCAATACAGCCATAACGGAAAGGAATGTTTCTAGGGTTACCAACTTAGTTTATCGGTATGGTAAGACATTAAAATAAATTATTCAAGGTAATGCGAAATTTTTCAATGATAAAACGGTAACGTTATAATTAAATTTAAATTAATTAATTAACCTCACAATTAAAAAAAAATATTCGTGTCATTCCTAATACTTGGGTAGACAGTGGTCTAGACAAGTATGCCCTGACTGAAGACAAGTTTTTGGGACAACGTAGTTACGTTGTCTCACCAGTTGGTGGTAAGTCTTCTTTATGTCCTAGCCAACGATATAAATCGTAAAATAAGTTTTGAAAAAAAAAACCATTGCTAAGTCTAACACCTGGGGATCAAACTAGAGTCTCTTAACTCGAATTCCGATCACTCAACCACTAGGCTACCGTGACATATTACTATTACTTACTAATTTAATTGCATGTAAACGTGTGGCCTCTCCCGTAAGGGTTTACCGTAAACGCCACGCCTGGCAAGTGAATAGGCGATTGCAGTTCCGGAGACTTCGAACAATAGTCGTTGACTGCTCTTCACCGTTCCGTTAAATTGAAGTCGAGTATTTTTATTTTTTAGATGGTTATTTCGCCACCTGTCGGTGATCATCGTCTTATTTAACACTTTCCTCGGCGCTAACGAAATCCACGGGAAGAGAGGGGTGATAGATTCTAAAGCCACACGGCAAGTTAAGTTACATTGTGGTATTATTACACTTACTAAATGTATTTTACAGTTCACCATTAAGTTTGCTAACGATTTCAGTAATCCCTGGAATCGAACCAAGGTCACTAGACTATAATGTTTATTCAAATTTTCAGGTGTTTTGTCCTAACACATTTTCTAGCTTTAGTATATTAACATTAGATCTCGATACACACAACATACTTTAAAGCGATTGGTCATAACTCATGACTGCTTGAAATTGTAAGATATCTTATATAGACTATAAAAATATTGCAACAATTTAAGATAAAACTGCCAGTAGTTTCGAAGATAGTTATTACCTATCTATAGAATCACTAAATAAATGATCAGAAGCAATCCACATTTCACTTCGGCGTCTGGAATCGAAGACGTAAAAGGATATTAAGGAATTAATACTTTATTTTCGAAGCGATCTATGATACGAGTGCCTGAACACATAGTACGTATCATAATCTCAGTTATTAATACTTATCTTGTCATAACACAAAGAAATAGTTACATAAATAAATACCGGCCTGTAAGAGTCCACTGTTGGACATAGGATTCTCCCGTAACGAGGATTTACCGTTATCGTTACTCTCGGTAAACAGATCGGCTATCGCAGAACCAGACATCTAGTTTCTTGAGCACTGCTGCCCGTACTATTGCATTTTTATAATCACCCACATTAAAAAAACAACTTTTAATGTAATATTTTTAGCCTTATTAATAGAAATGTTGCCTTCGAATTTGAGGGTAGTGAGCACGAGTTCATCTGTAAAAAAAAACATTAATATGATAACTATTAATTAGTTAAGAACCAAGAGTCATAACTCTCTCAAGATTAACACTGATGCGTCTTTCCGTCCCTATGGTGTACCATCTTCTTATTCTTCTTTACAGCCTTTCAAAGGTCCACTGTTAAATATAGGCATACTATTTATATCGATGACTTGAACAAGTCGTCGTCTTTACGTCTTTACGGGCTTAACACCAAAAAAATGTCTTCGGCGGAAGGTGGGTCCAAGGGACTTAAATATCTACCCCTGTCTACCGGAATTGGGAATTGCCTAAAGATATTTACATATTTATATTTATTTATTTTATCTGTAATGCATTTTAAAAAAAATTATATTAATAACTGAGCACGAATTGGATAAAATTCGTGAAATATATCATTGATTGATAAATTTATCATTGAAGCCGACTGCAGCTATCAGTAAGCTGAACGTAGTTATGTGTGTACTAATATTAAAATCTTAGTAATAAAATGACAGATCTGTTAAATGAAGCGGAGTATGCAAAATATGGTAATCCATCTTGAAATTAAGTAAACAGAAAATTGATAAAAATTTAATTAGCTTCGGAATAATTTTACAATCAGCATATTGTGATCAAAACAGCGCAATTGGCGTCATGAGGACTGCTTTTTCTAGAAAAAGCTTTTGAATGGCTTAAATTGGAAAGTTTAACATTCTTAAACACAAAGATCAAGTCACGATTGCCGAGTTGTTGGGTGGTCGGAATTTCGAGTCAAGAGACCCGAGTTCGTTCCCCAGGTGACAGGCTCGTACCAATGGGTTTTTCAAACACTTATGTACGAATTACATCGTTGGCTTGGACATAAAGATGGCGACGGGTTCACCACCTGTCACGATGTCCCGAAAATATCTTCGGTGGAAAGTGGGTCGAAGGGACTTAATTGTCTAGATATGACCTCTATCTACCCCTGTATTGTATTCTACCCCGGAATTGCGTGAAGATATTTATTTATTTATTATTTTACAAAGATCAAGAGAGATTAAAAACAGGAATCAAAAATCTACAGCTGTAATACCTCCAACTGTTGCCCAGTTGAAGTAGTGTTTTTAGAAGAAATTTAAACGATGTCGTTACTCTCCCAACATTTTCAATATAATATGCAAAAAGCAGTAATGCAACAAGTCTGTTGTCAATAATGTGATATTAATAAAAAGCAAGAAATTTCTATAATCATAATCATTTTTATGATTATAGAAATTTCTTTTTTTATCAAAAAAAAAAAATAGGAACTACTAACAGTGGCTACATACCTTAATCTCTTTCGAAAATCTGGAAATAAAAGATAAATATATGATAAGGAACGATATAAACAATATTAAGGACCAAAATATCTTTATAAAGCGTAAACATGATCTAGATAATAAAAACCGGGACGGAGAAAATGAAGAACTACTACGAAACATACCAAAGCAAAAGTTATTTAATTTCTATACAGAAAAATTAATAAATAACAAAAGTTGAGCGACATAAAAAATTAGCTATCATGAATAATTTATATCTTCACGCTATTCTCATTACAGGGTTCAATGAGACAAGTTTTGAAAAATGCCATTGATTCGGGCAGGTAGTCTACCACCACAATTAAGTCCCTTTGACCCACCTTCCACCGAAGATATTTTTCGGGACAACGTGACAGGTGGGGAGCCCTTCACCGTATTTATGTCCAAGCCAACGATATAATTCGTATATAAGTTGAAAAGCCCATTGGTCTCGCACCAACTCCTGCCACCTGGGGATAGAACTTGGGACTCTCGACTCAAATTCCGATTACCCAACCACTCGGCTATCGTGACTTATATCACAGTTTTATAAGATTAACATTAATAGCTTTTACACTTTTTGTAAAGACTGTAAATACTGCTATTGCTGTCATGTTAGATGCTTTTCCACCCAATGGTTTTGCATTTGGTACAAAAGCAAAAAAACTTTTTTTTAACGATTACATTACTGTGAAATGTTTTACCTAGGTTTTTACGTGTTTTTATTTATTCATTTAAAATATGAAAACAATGTTGATATGCATGTTGTATTAACTTAACCAAAACATAATCAAAAATGTTACGAAATATTCTAACAAACAGTCATATGCTCTATTGTTTTGCTGTAAGTATTTTAAGTTCAACAATTTTACTATCTAAAAAAATGTGGGGATAATAAATTAAACGATCAGAACCATTCCAAAACCAAATGACATCTCCACATTTTTAAAATCGTTTCTACTTGTTCTTCTTCGTGTGTCTCTCCGACTAGCGAAGGTTGGCAGTCAGCTTTGTTGGAAATGGCATGAAGATATTTACTTCATCGAATGAACAGTTTTTTTTAAATACGTCTATTAGAAAAAAAGGGGAAAGGATATCTTTTACAATAAATGCAACAGTAGCAAAGTTAATAATTTATGTATCCATTCGTTCCTTTATGGAAATTGACGTAGGTCTTGATGTATACTACACAGTTTCAAAGTGTTCGAATGATTTATCGGAAGCAACAGTTAAAGTAACCCAAGACATACAACTTGGTCAAGTTGACGACTTATTTGATTAGATACTTATCAGATTCACCGAAACACAGAAGAATTGTTCATAAATATGAAAGTACTTCTCATTCACGCATCTTACCATATCCATATAGGCAAAGATCAAGGTAATGAAGTCCTCTCGACCCAGTTTTCAGCGGAGCCTATTTGGGACCACGTGACAGGTGGTGCGCGTTATCATAATTTTTAACAGTGGTAGAGCCACGCATCAGCTTTTGTTGTTGTATGAATAGGCCGGCTCGACCGGGGAAGTACCACGACCTCGCAGAATACCGGCGTGAAGTAGAAGTCTCACAAACTTCTGCGTTTCGTCTGGTGAGTTCAGATAAGCGGAGCCCCCCACTCACTCACTCTAAGACCGGCAACGCATCTGCTATGCCTCTGGTATTACGGGTGTTCATGGGCGACAGTAATCACTTACCATCACGTGAGCTACCTGCTCGTTTGCCTCCCTTTTCCATAAAAAAAAATCGTCGAAAGCTCACAGCCGTACCCACACCCAGACACTTACATGCATACAAACGCGAGCGCATACAACAATAAAATATGTTAGCTTACGTTATGTTATCCCACCACGAATTGTATTTTTATAATTTTTTTACCATACAAATATCAATAAAATTATCTTCTTCAATCTCGTCTCGTTCGTCAAGTTCGTTCTTCAAATCAATAACTCGGGACGAGTGCATTCGAAAGGTCTATCACAACAGCTGTTCACTCAGAAGTACCAAATAGTTGTGTACATATCACACAATATTACTACACCTTTCGCTTCAGGGTTCAGAGTTTCACCAACCTTGCTTTCGCTTTACAGCAACGACATCTGACCACGGAGAAGGGGCCACGGAGAGTTGGCATAATTTGTAGATGCACACCACGGTATTCGTTTCCAACTTCAGTGAATCGAAGGTAAACATCGCCACGAGGCTGCATTCAAAACGGTAAGCGGTTTAAGAGCTCGGAGAATTGATAAATAAATATCGTCACGCAAATTACCAGGCCATTACAGGGACCATTATGTTAACTGTGTAATGTATTAATTTTATTTAGTTATAAATTAAGAACTATGATGGGCAGCAGCGTCTAAGTTGCGAGATGTACTGCGATGGGATCGCTAATCCGCCTGTCAACAAGCGTGACGATTATGAAAAATCCTCCCTATGGATGAGATCAATATCCTGCAGTGAGCTATTACAGGTTATTATGTATATTCATATATTTTTCGTCATAGTTACCCCGCCATCATTCATTATCGATAGCCATTTCAAAGCTTCTTACGGCACCCAAGCATAGAAAAGAGGGGTAGATTGTTACAGCGATACCGTACGTCATTATTTGTTACACACATTTACATTTTCCACTATAAATTCTTTAGATATTTCTTTTCAATCTTTCTTTTTCTTTTTTTAGTCTTCAAAGACATAAGTGAGAAACAACAATCCTTTATAAAAGTTGTGTAGTACCCTTTTACAATGTAAACATATTGTTGTGAAACTAAAAATATACTTACTCGTACCAAGTTTACTGTCACAAGTGTCACTGAAAGGTCTTTGCGTATGAGGCGAAAGCTCCCCATTTTGTAGAAAATGTGTCTATCAATACATTTGAAACTACGAGTATAGCTACGTTTTTTAAAATCGTATGTATGGTGACTACTAAGAAGACCGATTATAAAAAAAATCTACGAAGTGTTAAAACGTCTATGAATTTGAATACATTATTAATTTATCACTACATACCGAACAAAAATTTTTTTAACTTCCTGCATTTCTCAGTACTGGGGTAGGCAGAGGTTGAGACAATTTAACACCAATCCAATTTTCACCGGATCACATGTTTGACATTATTTGACTAAGAAATACCTCGACCAGTTGTTTATTTATTACACCAGGGTATTTTAATTTATAACCTTTTTTTATGGGGCGGTGCGAATTTCTTCATGCTGATAATGTACAAAGACTTTGGAAAATATATTTGGAATAGATAAAATTCTGTGAAGAGTCCAATTTGAATTTTATTCCATTTGCAATTTTTTTTGTGTAACCAATCTATATTTATAACAAATAGAATCATCACTCGGAAATACTACTTTTTCTCGTTTTTATCGTTTACAAATATCTAATAATGTTTTACAAATCAACACTTAATGAACGAATGGTCGGGACATTTATTAAGTTATAATTTCATTTCTGTTGTATGTTTTTTGCAGGGTTCGGAATTTACGGCGAAAAAAATTTTGATTGTCAAATTTCATAGTTGGAATCAACTCAACTATGAATTTCACAGCTTTACAGCAAAGTATTAAGTTTTTTTTTTATTATATCTTCACGCTATCCCCAATACAGTGGTAGACAGAGGTCAAGAAAATTGTTGTCAGTTCTTTCGACCCACCTTCCACCGAAGAGATTTTTTTGTGACAACGTGACAGGCGGTGAGCCCATCACCGTATTTAATTCCAAGCCAATGATGAAAAGCGTACATAAGTATTTAAAAAAAAACATTTGTCCTAGCCTGCCGCCTGGGGACCGAACTCGGGGTCTCTCGACTCGAATTCCGTTCACCCAACCACTCAGCTAACGTGACTAAATATATATTAAGTTTTGATATTTGATTAATAATTTTAATTCTTTTTCTGCAGGCGTTAAATGAAAACTCTTTCGTTATAAATTCTAAGTGTAAATTTATCACAACAACAATCGATTCTACGGATACTATTCAAGTCAAGAATAAGTATGCCCGGCAGAACCGTGCCCGGGCAATCCCTATTGTTGTTTTGATTAAATTTGCAGATTGTTCTTTTTATGTAGCACCGAGTCAAATTGAAATGGACGAAAAATATTTTTTTAAACACCGCACGATGGCCTGCGTACTTGCGATATGTATTTTCAGACAGGGGGAGATTTTATTCATAAACAATATTTATTGAACGAAATGAAAAATACCTACGTCATTACGAAACAGAAAATAAATGGTAGAATGGAGATATACACTTTGTATAGCACTTTTTATTATGTTGACATATACTAATATTTTAAATTATTTCATTTTTAGAAAGTACCCTTTAAAAAGTGAAAATAAACAATCAAGCGGATATGTTATAAGACTATATTTATTACAATTTTAATAGAATTATAAGTCTGTTAAATTTACGTATGGCACTTTTCAAAGGTAAATCGTAAGCAGCAAATTAACGTTTTACGTGTACTCAATATTTATCAGATCTCTGAATTTCTCAGATATTTTCAGTAATAATTTTTTTTAATAAATAAATTCACGCAATTCACCAATCATATTTTTGGGTCAACGTGACTGGTTCCAACGATATTATTCGTACGTATGTTTTTTGAAAAACCCATTGGTACAAGCCTTCCACCTGGCGATCGAACTCGGGTCTCTTATTCCGACCACGTGACTCCTAATTATTTAATTATTTCTTAAATATACTATTTTAGGTATTCTAATATGTACATTTGGAAACAAACAATTGAGGCTATATAATTATTTTTTGTTAAGCACAATCTTGTTTCTATAGTTGAAATCAGTTTCATCAAATTGTTAATTTCAAAGCTTTCCATGATTATTGTAATAAAATTCCACGCAAACCCGTTAATGCGTTATGACGCGTTAACAAACACACATTTTCACACTCTTAAACTAATACGAAATTTTTGTGATGCGAAGTAATACATTAAAAAGAAACAATGTAATTAGTACCTAATAACAAACTAACTAAACAACATAGAGATAAAGTTAGAATAAACATCGTAAGGATTTAATGTTGACCTTCGAACGGTGATTTGTGTGTTGAATGTACTTTAACCGCTTTGCATAGATCGACGTCTTTAACTTGCGCTTAACTATTGCAGCTTGTTAACATTGTGGTTCATGCATCATTGAGTATTCAAAATGTTATCTGAAATCTGAATTTGCAGGCTATATCAAGATGATAAAAATATTACTTTACCATCTCTTACTTGGAATACAAAATGCTTTGAAAAATTCTTTCACCATCATTTGCAGCTTCTTTTAATGAGAGACCATAATATGTTCCGCATTGTACAAGTCACCTTTTTATTTAATAATTTTGCATCTTTAAATATTCGGTGTAATAAAAAATGTGAAAGGAAAAACTTTATTTGTTCAATAAATCTGTCAAAGAACGTAATTAAATTCTTCCTTAGGAAGTTCTTGTCCAACACTTTTTTTCCTTCTTTCTAGTCTTTATTTTCGCTATCGCTTGGTACTTATGTCCATATCCCAGCCTAACAAGAATGTTACTAAAATTTTGTATTTATATTATATAATATTATATTTCATTTACAAACAATAATGAATAATTATTTTTTTAATCAAACTTATTTTTGTATTTTAAAGCATATGAATCATTCTTGATTTTTGAGATAAAAGTCTTTGGTGGAAGATAGGTCAAAAGGACTTAATCGTCTAGGCCTCTGTCTACCCCTGCATTAGGAATGGCGTGAAGATATTTATTTATTAAATTAATGAGAAATTAAAAAAAACTGACATGTGAGGGATCCGAACATTAATTCGACACCTGAATAAAAAATAAACTGACAAGAGCGCGGTTTTTCTTACAGTACTATTAACTTTTTATCTAATTACATTATCATTTGTATTTTTATTACTTTATGATTCATTACCATCGACAATTATTTTATTACATATTTATACCTCATTCCAGAAACATTTTCATGGTATCTACAAAAGTTCCTCGAATTGTCTGACTCTATACGAGCCACGATAGCTGAGTTGTTGGGTGGTCGGAATTTCGAGTCGAGAGACCCGAGTTCGATCCCCAGGTGGCAGTACCAATGAGTTTTTCAAAAACTTATGTACGAATTTCATCGTTGGCTTGGACATAAAGACGGCGACGGGCTCACCACCTGTCACGTTGTCCCGAAAATATCTTCGGTGGAAGGTGGGTCAAAGGGACTTAATTGTCTAGACTGGACCTCTGTCTTCCCCTGTATTGAGAATTGCGTGAAGATATATTTTTTTTATACACGAGTAACACATGTTGAGTCTTCTATATATTCACCACTGGAATGGTATTTACAACTTAGCCTAAACTATTACATGATGTTCATAGTGTTCTTCTTTTTCAACGACTGCCACAGCAGCTTGTCCGGTATCCAAATTCTTCACCGGATTAAGCTTAGCCTTCTCCGTTTTCTTCTTAGAAACTTCACACTTCCTCATACAACCTACTCTCAAAGTAAAATTCCATTTTCTTATTTTTTTATTCAATTATACATTCTTTATTATATATTCTTTGGCTCGAGCCCGCCACAATTCCGATCACCCAACCACTCGGATATCGTGATTATCTTCAGTACTATAAGAGTATTAGTAATAAAATAAAAATAAATATGGTTACTTACAAGAAGAAAGAGAATTAAAATAATGAATACACAAAATATATATTAATATTTTTCAAGGTGGTTATATCGCCATACGCCAGTAACCAAGATTTTCAATGTTATTCTAGTGCCTTACGGTACCCAGGGGATAAAAGGGATGATATTTTCTTACGCTAACATCACACGGTATGTTATATGTATTAAAGTTTACAAATTAAGTATCTTTTTTTTAAATTAAAAAAATCTATTAATAAATGGGTAAGAATCCAATTAGATCTATTTTCTAGTCGATTTCGAAATATTGTATTTGTTCATTAACAACAAATAGCAATTGGAAATATGTAACGCTCCATCGCTCGGGCAACTGCCACTGTCCCTGAAGTGTTGCACTGGTCTATTGCGGCATACTTTCCTCATCTGAAACTGATCGACTATAAAAGAGCCCAGAAGTACTCTTAATGCCACACAACGACATCAATCAAAATGAAGTTAGTTCTAGCCTTTGGGCTCCTCTGCCTTGTGGCGGTATACGCCAGGGAGCTTGGGGAGGAGGAGAAAGATCTCGTGGCAGCTGCAAGTGGCAAATCAAGCCACCACGAAGAAGGTGGCGGTAAGGAGCATCACGCTCATCATCACCATGAGCACGGAGAAAAGGGTCATAAAGGCCACAAGGGACATCATCACCACCACAAAGGCGAGCATGGACATCATGGAAAGCACCACCACGAAGGGCATCACCACGAACATGGTGGTGGTCACAAAAAACACTGGGACGAGCACGACCATCACGGACACCATCATGAGCATGGCCATCATCACAAAGGAGGCAAACATGGCCATCACAAGCATCACGATAAGGGAGAGAAAACCGACGGCTACCATAAGAAGTACCATAAGGATGCCTTCCACAAGGATCATCACTTTTACGATGACCACCATCATGAAGGCAAGCACCATAAACATGGTCACCATCATGGACATCACGAGAAACACGGCGGTGACCACAAAAAGGGAGGACATCACGAATCCGGTCACCATGAGCATCACCATGGCAAGCATGGTCATCACGACAAGCATCATTACGATGAAGACCATCACGGACACAAAGGTCACCACGGACATGAGGAGCATCATCATCATCATCATGATCATGGCAAGAAGGGTGGCCACCATGACCACAAAGAGTGGGGCTTCCATCATGGGAAGCATTGATGTATGTTAAAGCTGTACGCTGTGATAGTTAATTGATGTAACAAACACGATTTCTTTTTATCGATATCAACTCTTAAAAAATTCCTAGGTCACTTTTTTGTATGACTAACAAAATCTTTGTCCCACTTTTGCTTTCATCGTTTGGTTGATGACACCGTTTTTGAATGATGCTCGATTGTACACTTCGTGGTCGTATTGAAGCGGACTTTACAGTTTATTAATGTCAAGTTCATTGACATCGGATCATAGAAATCGTGTTAAGTTTACAATTGTTATTTTTTGTACGGGTTGTTTTTTATTTGTTATCTTTATATTAATTTATAGGGATTTTTAATAAATATGTTGTGATTATGTTTTTATATTATTTTGTGTCTTACCAACTAAACTCGGCCACGGTTTATTGTTGTTCATATTGATTTTAATTATTTGCTGTGTGGTATCAGCGTTAGAATATCCAGCCTCCTTTCTTCTCCTGGGTGTCATGAACATAATTATTTTAATTAATCCATTATATACTTTTCACAGTCTTCGGTGACAACATGCAACAAGATTTTTTATATATAAAAATTATACATCATATTTTTTTAACCTATTGTATAGAATAAATAAATGGATAATAACAAATATTGCCACTTAATCAAAAGGAAACAATTTATTAAAGCTAATTATATCATTATTTTACTTGGCAACTTAACACGATATAAAATTTGCAGTTTGCCGTTAATACCTTTCCCCAGCATGAGATTGCATCTAGAGTGCTACTTGTGTTGAATGTCTGTGAGCCCGTCGCCGTCTTTATGTCCAAGCCTACAATATAAATCGTGCATAAGTTTTTGAAAAAAACCATTGATACAACAGTGGTAGAGCCACGCATCGTCTTTTGTTGTTGCATGCATGGGCCGGCTCGACCGGGAAAGTACCACGACCTCACAGAATACCGGCGTGAAGTAGAAGTCTAACAAACTTCTGCGTTTCGTCTAGTGAGTGCAGGTAACCGGAGGCCCACACACCCCCTTCCCCCAATTCTGGGGGGGGGGGCACTCTAAGGTTGGCAACGCATCTGCTATGCCTCTGGTATGGCGGATGCTCATGGGCGGCGGTAAACACATACCATCACGTGAGCCACCTGCTCGTTTGCCTCCCTTTTCTATAAAAAAAACAAGCTTGCAATTAAGGGATCGAACTTGGTTCTCTTGACTCGAATTCCGACCACCCAACTACACAATGATGTTACTGTAATTCAATAATATTTATGTAAGTCAAGCAATTGCCTATATATAAACCTAATAAGTACGAAACCCGAAATCGATATACAAAAAAAAAAAAAAAAGTTTCTCAGTTTGCAGTGTAGCTATAGACATCTGTATACATATATACATTCATAACGGCCCATTAAAGTCCACTGCAGGACATAGGCCTCTCCCATAGACAGGATTTGCCATAATCTCCACTCTTGGCAAGCGGATTGACGATCGCAGTAGTAGTCGCTGCTGCCCATCTTCGGTCTGATTTTTTGGTCTGATATTAGATGGTTATCCCGCCATCTATCGGTTGCCATAACGATATTCATGGCTGTTCCCCTTAGTTACCTCTTACGGAAACACCCACGGGAAGATAGGGAGTGGCAATATTCTTACACCGTTACCACACGGTATACATATGTCTGAATAAATATAAATAAATAAACAAATACATATACAGATGAAGACAGCATCCATACATTGTTACAATCCCAATGTAAGATACTACAGCACTTGTGGTATGGGAATAGGAAACAACGAAAGCACCACAAACACCCAGACCCGAGAAAATGTAGAAAAAGTGGTTTTTCTACATAGATCCGACCGGTAATCGAACCCTCGGGACCTCGATAAGGGGGCACCTTGAAAACTAGTGTTTTCGCCACTTGTCCAAGGAGGTCGTCAAAATAGATAGAAAGTCTAAACATTATATAACATAATCTAACCAAATCACCAGATAAATGGTATCAGGTACTATGTGTTATACAAAAGAACTCCGCATTGTATACGTGAACACAGAGTATTCAACTGTTTTCTAACCTTATACTTACTGCGAGTATCATTAAGGAAACCGAGAGATTTGTCCCACTAAACTCTCAAACGATCACAAAATACAGGACATAGTAACAAATACCAATTATGTCTTTGAAGAAATTGGTATTTTTAACTCAAAAACAATAATAATGCTAAATGCCCACATGTTTGTAAATGATTACTTCAGTAAATAAGATATTTATGAGTGAAATTAGAGTCTCTTGGTCTGTTATTTATGCTTCTAGGAAAAGCTAGCATGACAAACGTTAATTACATTCTCATAGTTAAAACGATGCCGTTGCAATCTACAGCTTGTAATCCGTTATATATGCGTTTCGTAAAATTTTAAATCTTTTGGTTAGTTCTATATATAATCTTCATAACAGATTATCAGAAGTCCATTGCTGAATATAGGCCTCTCCAAAGGATTGCTACATAGAGCGGTCCAGTGTGGTCTGTCCACGAAATTGTGTAGGTCGTTTCTCCATCTTGTGTGTGGGTCGCCCTACAGTGCGTTTGCCTGTACGTATAAGTTGTTAGAAACTATTATTGTAGACATCTACTGTATATAATATAATATTATATACCATTGCAAATTAAAAGAATTCTAAACATTTAAATTAAGAAAGAATATAAGAAATAAAGGAACGAATCGGAAAGCTCATCGAATACTTTAAAAACAACAATTAAAGCATAACCTTAAAGTCATGTTAAACAAAAGAGATTAAATTCTTACTAAGTCGTTGCGTTGTCTGCAACTATTCCAATACTACCGACTATTCTTTGAAAATTGGTTAAGCACTCGACAATCCCCCAAGCGGCGGGAGTCAATAGAGGAAGAAGCAAAAACTGCACTAAAGAGTACGTTAGAGACAACAAAATGTGCATACAGCTCACAGTTTTATAACTAAACCAATTTGTATTCGGAATCCCCGAGCTACGGAACCGAGACCCGCTCGAAGCATAAAACAGCTATCTCGTACGATACGCAAATATTACGTTACTGTCTTTGAAATAGATGCTAAATTTAAAAAAAAATTAACTTGAATAAAACAAAACTTAATTAATAAAAACTTATTTATTTATAAGAAAAATATGGAATGTAAAACGTTTATTCTACTTATTAGTAATACAGATTTAGCAGCACCCACTTATCAAACAAAACATATTTACAAATCAATAAAAATGTGTAATATTATAAAAATAATGAATTTACATTTATAAACTTACAAATATTTTACCTTACATTGAATGTAAGGGTGATGGTGTATGCTTAAACTGGTTGTAAATAAGATATAAATATTACAGACTGATGATTAGGAACAGTAAAGACAGTGCGTGAAAAGTTGTACTGCGCTCACAAGTTGTCAGAATGCAGTAGTTACATTATCGCAAATCTTTTTATCTACTAAGGGTAATGTTAACTTTCACACCTTCTGTCACGTTGTCCCAAAATATCTTCAGTGGAAAGTGGGTCGAAAGGACTTAAAATTGAGTACATTTAAAGATAATTTCAAACTTCTGTCTAACCCTGTATTGGGAATATTGACCCCACTAATTTTTATTATAACATGTACACTATAGGTAAATCGAAATTTATTATTATTGTAACTTAATTAGAGTAACAACAACCTTATCAGGTTGAATTCGTTATCAGCAATTCGACAAACAAGGCAAGAGTCGTTCGAGCTAATACTACTGGAGTAGAAACACCAATACGAACAAATATCAGGGAACTAGTTAACGATAGTGCTGTTCCGGCCAGTTACCTTTATCGCTTCCGCAGAGACTTGCCAATACCTAATATACATAAACACAAACACAAATAAATGCCGTTTTTCGGACGGGCTAGAGCAAATTAGTGCCTGAGTACAATATTTTAATAAGTGTTATTAAATTTTATTGATTTGGTAAATAATTTTTTAGATTTAACATCCAAAATGATCTATACTATCATAACTAAAAATATGTAAACATTAGAATATATAAACATTAGTTGTAGTCAGTTAAATTATCTCCAAAAATTGCGCCTTTTATTCCTATAGTCACCATAGCCGAGTGGTTTTATGATCGGAATTCGAGTCGAGAAACCCGAGTTTCATCCCCAGGTGACAAGCTCTTACCAAATATTTTTATTCAAAAACTTATGTACGTTTTACATCGTTGGCTTGGACATAAAGACGTCGACGGGCTCACCGCCTGACACATTGTCCCAAAAAATATCTACGGTGGAAAATTTTTTTAAAACAAATATTGTTCATATAAGACTTTCTTAACGACTATATCAATAAATAATTCTCTGTAAACAATTCGTTTGTTCTATTTTTTCAATCAACTAACGACTATTTGACGATTTAACAAAACGCTGAAAATATTTAAAAGTAACAACGCAGTTGAGTCATTTATTAGTACAAAGTTAAGAACGCGCAAACTGCCTTCCTGGTGGTAAGTGACTACTTTCATTGCAAGTGTCCATAGACTTCGCCTCTACAGAATTCAAAGGAAGAAAATTATAAGGAAGAAAAATATATTATAAGGCGCGTTGGCACCCCAGAAACCTAACACAAAATGCCTCATATTCTCAAAGTAGGCTGTCTACGTATTCCAAACTGGAACATAACAGACTTTACGCTGCAATTTGCAAATAAAATGTAAATCCATCTGTCTGTAATTAATGAATAATTGTGGTTAATCAAAATATTTGTAGAAAGCTATGAATTTTGATAACAAATAAAACAAAACACCCTGGCGACTCCAAGACAGACAAGAAGTGTAAGGTATTGATTGTATTTATGTCATTTTTACAATCGAATGTAAGCATTTTTGACTTGAATGGACATTTTAATATGAAATATAGTCAATTTAGTACTAACTGTAAGCAGAATAGTAACATAAAATTTTCTGTCAGAAACCTTCTACGAAAAAAAATTAGGCAACGCATGTATACACCATTTTAATTAGATTTTTTAATCAATCTCTGATGAAATGATTACACAAAATATTAATAAATATGCGGAAAATTTTACAAAAAATCGATAAAAAATTATCTATGACAAACGTCAAAATAACGAGAACTGAGATCAGGTGATAAAGCGGATTGATATTAAAATGACGTTCAAATGAAGCAAAGTAAGTGTCCTCGTCAAACGGATACGCCTCGGTGAGCACTTGTCGTTACTACGTGAGCGTTTCTCGACGAATGAGACCTCGGATTAGACGTTGTACAAGACACAAGCAGACAGCTTTCTTGTACTATTTATTTAAAAAAAATATATCTTCACGCCTTTCCCAATACAGGTCCAGACAATTAAGTCCTATCGACCCACCTTCTACCGAAGATATTTTTGGCACAACGTGATAGTAGAGCCCATCGCTGTCTTTATTTTCAAGCCAAAGATATAAATAGAACATGAGGTTGTGAAAAAACTGATTGGTACGAGCCATGAGCGACCATCTGAGAATCGAACGCGGACCTCTTGACTCGAATTCCGATCACCCAACCACTTACCGCATGACTTAATTATTTAAAACTAGTATTATAATTTCATTCCACGTGTAAGGAGTTGGATTGAAAAATAACAAGATGTGAGGCTTTAGAAGAAAGTATGATGTTTCGGCCGAAAATGCACAAATAAAACATAACCTTCATAACATATGAGATGTTCTATTGCATTTAATGTACATTCATTCCGAACAAACTGGGAATTGTACCATTAAGAAAGATTGTAAGTGGTCACTTTTAAATAAAAATCTTCAAACCATTAATTCTATTTTATGGACTGTAGTTAATCCAATTTTCATAATTAAATAATGTTGGTTTATTTGAAAAATTCGTGCAATCTCTCACTACCTCAGAGGAGAGGAAGGCAATGAAGGCTTAACGATTTGATACGACCCCACTATAAAATTTTCATATTTAATTTTTTTTGTGATTTTTGTCATCAGATTATCTCTAGAATATTATATATAAGATTATTAAGTGCAGCACTGGGCGTCTTTAGGCTCACTATCAGTCATGTTTTTCAATATAAGCTTCGGTGAAAGGTAGGACGAAAGGTCTAGACCTCTGCCTACCTTAGTTCTGGGAAAATGCATAATGACAATAGAAATATTTGTTATATTTATAATTTTTATTAATTTTTTTAAGAGAATAAGTTATGGTGAACTTATTGTTGTCCAATTATTATTGATTTTAAAGCATATAAGCGGACCTTCTTGTTATAATATTAAAGAGAAAAAAATATATAATAAAATATCTTCACGCAATTCCCAATACAGGGGTAGACAGAGGTTTAGTCTAGACATTTAAGTCCCTTCGACCCACCTTCCACCGAAGATATTTTCGGGACAACGTGACAGGTCGTGAGCCCGTCGCCGTCTTTATGTCGAAGCCAACGATATAATTTGTACATAGGTTTTTAGAAAAACCTATTGGTACGGTCACTTGAGGATCAAACTCGAAATTCCGACCACCCAACCACTCGGCTATCGTGACTTACTCGGCTATCGCGACTTACGTGATATTAAAGAGAAAACTATATATAATAATTTGAAAAAAAAATGATGAATATGTGATGAAATATCTAATTAATATTAGAAATTATTATACGTATCTTATAATTTTTTATAAATTATCGCTTGAACCTTTCACTTAGACTAAACCCTCGTCTCTAAAATACTTCCAACCCTTGAGTTGAGTGCGTTTCCAGAGACTCCTTCTTTCTTAACGTGGTCTAAATTACGCAGTTAAATTTATGAGAGGCGATGAGGAATTTTCATACGTCTCAATTTAATTTATAATTTTTGAGAGGTAGCTAAACCGGAAGGTTATTTAAAGTGAAAGTAATGCGATTATTTTATTATTACCTTTAACTTTTAAATTTAAATTTGTTATATAATTTATAAAAGAACTCAACTGCCAATATGTTGTCTGAGCAGGCTCCAAGTCTTTTTTCTCCTTTCTTTTTAGCCTCACCCAACGGCAGTCACTTTAAACTTGTCTACAGGTATGTATAGTCTACAGTGACTGCTTACAACAACCACTAGTGAAAATCCAACATGAAAATCACACATGTAAATCTATACATGTAAATAAAACTTTAACAGCTTTCTATTATATGCATATGAAAGTATATACATTACTTACATAAAAAATATTTTTAAAAATTTTATCTGATTTTCTTTTTGTTCCGGCTAAATTCTGAAACAGCTAGATCGATTTAATGGAACTTTCACTGGCAGGCAGCTAATGTTATAAGGAAGGTACTTTTATTTAAAAAAAAATTAAGGTTTCGCGTTACCGTAATATGTCGGGACAAAGTAGTGAGGGTAGCTAGTATTTAAATAAAAATATAAACAGTTATTTAAAATAACTAAAATAAATATCTTCACCCAATTCCCAATACAGGGGTAGACAGTGGTCTTGTCTAGAAAATTAAGTCCCTTTGACCCACCTTCCACCGAAGATATTTTCGGGACAACATGACAGGTGGTGAGCCCGTCGCTATCTTTATGTCCAAGCCAACGATATGAATCGTGCATAGGTTTTGAAAAACCCATTGGTACGAGCCTGCCACTTGGGGATCAATCTCGGGTCTCTTGACTCGAAATTCCGACTAACCATCCACTCGGCTATCGTGACTTACTCGGCTATCGCGACTTACGTGATATTAAAGAGAAAACTATATATAATAATTTGAAAAATAAATGATGAATATGTTATGAAATATCTAATTAATATTAGAAATTATTATACGTATCTTATAATTTTTTATAAATTATCGCTTGAACCTTTCACTTAGACTAAACCCTCGTCTCTAAAATACTTCCAACCCTTGAGTTGAGTGCGTTTCCAGAGACTCCTTCTTTCTTAACGTGGTCTAAATTACGCAGTTAAATTTATGAGAGGCGATGAGGAATTTTCATACGTCTCAATTTAATTTATAATTTTGTGAAGGTAGCTAAACCGGAAGGTTATTTAAAGTGAAAGTAATGCGATTACTTTATTATTACCTTTAACTTTTTAAATTTAAATTTGTTATATAATTTATAAAAGAACTCAACTGCCAATATGTTGTCTGAGCAGGCTCCAAGTCTTTTTTCTCCTTTCTTTTTAGCCTCACCCAACGGCAGTCACTTTAAACTTGTCTACAGGTATGTATAGTCTACAGTGACTGCTTACAACAACCACTAGTGAAAATCCAACATGAAAATCACACATGTAAATCTATACATGTAAATAAAACTTTAACAGCTTTCTATTATATGCATATGAAAGTATATACATTACTTACATAAAAAATATTTTTAAAAATTTTATCTGATTTTCTTTTTGTTCCGGCTAAATTCTGAAACAGCTAGATCGATTTAATGGAACTTTCACTGGCAGGCAGCTAATGTTATAAGGAAGGTACTTTTATTTAAAAAAAAATTAAGGTTTCGCGTTACCGTAATATGTCGGGACAAAGTAGTGAGGGTAGCTAGTATTTAAATAAAAATATAAACAGTTATTTAAAATAACTAAAATAAATATCTTCACCCAATTCCCAATACAGGGGTAGACAGTGGTCTTGTCTAGAAAATTAAGTCCCTTTGACCCACCTTCCACCGAAGATATTTTCGGGACAACATGACAGGTGGTGAGCCCATCGCCATCTTTATGTCCAAGCCAACGATATGAATCGTACATAGGTTTTGAAAAACCCATTGGTACGAGCCTGCCACTTGGGGATCAATCTCGGGTCTCTTGACTCGAAATTCCGACTAACCATCCACTCGGCTATCGTGACTTCTTAAACAGTTATTTAAGTAAAGTATTTATGTGGGTATCCGTGTGGTAAGAATATTGCCACTCCCTATTTTCCCGTGGGTGTCGTAAGCCTTAAATATCGTTAGTGCGACCGATAGATGTCGGGATAACCATCTCTAAAAATATCAGATCAAAATAATCAGACCGAAAATGGGCTGCAGCGTCTGAGGTGCGAGTGGTCCGGTATGCGATCGCCAACCCGCTTGCCAGGCGTGGCGATTACGGCAATTCCTCCCTATGGGTAAGGCCTATGTCATGCATTGGACTTTAACAGGCCGTTACGTACGTTACGTTTTTATGTGGGAAAACGCAAAACGCACGTCAAACGCGCGTAAAAAATATGATAACGTATTTTAAAATATTGTATATATATAATATTATTATTTACATATTAAGAATTTATTACAATAACATTATTATTTAAATATTAAGAAAATATTTTTAAATAATATATACTAAATAAGATGACAGCTTAAAATTATAAGAGTGTGTTTAGATCGTTTGGGCACTTTGAGCGAATGAGTGAAGACCGAATGGCGAAGAAAATATATAGCGCGAAAGTTAATATTAAAAGGTGTCGAGGTAGGCCGGGACTGACTATGAAGTATGAAGAAAATGATGAATATGAAAGAAGCGAAAAAGATATGTAAGGATCGTAAAACTTGACGATCAGTTCTCTCTGACTACCCTGTCAGGGACTGGGCGTGAAGATAAATAAAAATATAATAATAGTAAAATTAATATCTCATTTAAAACTAAGTATTTTGTATCAAAGATGTGCATGAAACATTATCTCACTCGACTCCCTCGCAATGCGTCTTGGTGGAGTCATAAATCTTAGCGGACGCAGTGCCATCTAAGTTTGTTACTTAAGTTAGACACAGGGGGCATTAGAAGGAAAATTATGGAGCATTCGGTTTTAAACCAAACATATGAACAACTAAGATTATATTTGTGGGATTTAGATAATCAAAAGAAAAAGTTTAGAAAGAAGTTTAGTATTTGTAAATAATATTTAAAATATTTTTCCGTGACAATCTAACCCAGCTCAACAAGCACAGTCTCAATGAAAAGTTCTTTTTATTACACATACAAACATAAATAAATAAATATCTTCACGCAATTCCCAATACAGGGGTAGACAGAGGTCAAGTCTAGACTTCAACAGCTACTGTTATAAACCCCAGTATACAGATCAATTAGTGCAGTTGCACTTTGTTTATTAACAGACCATAATTAATTAAATAAATAATAAGTATGTAAATAGATTGAGACAACTTCACTTACATTGCACTGATCCCAAAGTAGTAGGTACCACAAAAACTCAATTGATTATTAAATATTAACTTTTATTTTTAACTTTTACTTTCACTTAATTTAATTTTATATCTTTCCTTAAAATTTTTGGTACAAAAAGACAAGGCTTTCACGGATAACCAGTAAAATAACATCCATTCAAACACCTCTGCTCTTTCATAGTAGAGAAGTAGTGAATATCAGTGCAAGAATTTACGATCTTATTTTATACTTACTTCTGAAAAGACCTAATCACCATAAGGACCACCACAAGAAAAAGTCTTTTCCCGTGTGACTTCCCTTATAATGCTACATTCTTTCACACACACATTTGCTATAATTTCTACACTTTGAAATTTTGAAATTTTAATGGTCAATCGGATTGGCCATTTCTGGAATCTAAGTGAATCGACAAAAATGTAGCTCGGTCGATTCACTTACAGTTTGTTAAAAAAAATATCTTCATGCAATTCCCAATACTGGGGTAGACAGAGGTCAAGTCTAGACAATTAAGTCCCTTTGACCCACCTTCCACCGAAGATATTTTCGGGACGACGTGACAGGTGGTGAGCCCGTCGCCGTCTTTATGTCCAAGCCAACGATGAAATTCGTACATAGGTTTTTGAAAAAGTCATTGGTACTGCCACCTGGGGATCGAACTCGGGTCTCTCGACTCGAAATTCCGACCACCCAACAACTCGGCTATCGTGACTTTGACATACAAACATACATATCTTTTTTCATTTATTCATTTATTTTATCTTTATGTATTTTCCTTACGTATACCTTTAACCTACCTTTCGCCGTAGCTCTTTTGGGACAACGTGACCGGTAGTGAGCCAAGTGTTCAAGCCCTTAAAATATACTTACATAGATATATATTTAAATATAAACATCCAAAGTACAAACATAAGGAAGTATTCACCGCACAGACGTTTTCACGTAGCGGGTTTAGAACCCGCAAAACTTAACGTCGAAAGTAAGATCACTCCCAACTAGGCTATCGGATCGTTATGCTTACATTTTTAAAACTGAAAAATAGATTTTCGTGTATGTGAACCGCTCAATTTTCCGAATAAATATGCCTCATTACCTAGTACCTTATGTTTCAATACTTATAATAAATAACAGGTACAGATATCAATAAAATCGCAAACAGAACAAGAAGGTGCCAATAGAAAAAATAAAGATGAGTATATCCCTAGATCACAAACGTACGTGACAGCTGCAAAAATCGATGGATCGCCCATTGTACATACAATGTATGTGCTGAAACCACATGTGTACTTAAGTCCTTCCGTGCGTGATTAATATTTACCAACTTAATTTTGATCAGAGAAGATTTTATTGTGCTTTTATTAGATGTGCATTTTATACATGTGTGTCTAAATTAATGTCCCGACTAGTGGCGGATTAAGGAAACATGTGGACATCCTACATCGCGCTATCGAAGTTCGCACGATTACACGCATATATACGACTACCGATGGCTGACACACTGGAGGAGACGTCGTCCTTTCCTTCAATATCTCGTCCGCTACACATGGTAATGTTATTCAGCCAAATAATAAGCACAAGGAATCATAAGCATATTGATAGATATAATATAGATTTTAATAATTATTATATACGTATAACTAGTAAAGATAAGAAATATAAAAAGAAATCACGCATGTTCCCAATACTGAGGTAGACAGAGGTCGATATAATTAAGTCCCATATTTCATCGAAAACTATTTGGGACAACGTCACAGGTGGAGAGGCTGTCGCCATTTCTATGTTTAGGTTAAGTATAATATATTTTATACTTACGAATGTAACTAAAATGTTAGGTCTCTACCTATACGTTTGTTAGTTATAAAAAGATAATTTGACATTAACCCTAAAATTAAAATGAGATAAGGACATGAGAAAGAAACATCAATGGTACCATTGATCTGAAAATATTCAGCATAACACTATTTGTTTTACAATAGTTTATGATTTACATATAAATACCTACATACGTACATACATAACGGCTTGTTAAACCCCACTACAGGACATAGGCCTCTCCCATAGGCAGAATTTGCCATAGTCGCCACGCTTAGCAGGCGGATTGGTGATTACGGCAAAATGGCGATGGTACCAGACCACTCGCACATTAGACGCTGCTGCCCATCTTCGGACTGATTATTTTGGTCTGATATTTTTAGAGATGGTTATCCCGTCATCTATCGGTTGCCATAACGATATTCAAGGCTGTTTCCCTTAGTCGACTCTTACGGACACCAACGGGATGAAAGAATACATAGAAATACCTATATAGTAACGTACCTATATATTAATGTAAATTATTATAATATTAAGAAAGTATTTCTTAACTCCGCTCCACTGTTGTCGGAAAATTTTCAATCCTAGTATTAAAGATTTGTTAAAATAAAACAATGTAAATTAAACTCTTTTCCTCTCTTTTAATAAATCTGCAAGACTACTTCATATTCGTAACGGAATCTACACACAAATGAATAAACGCAGTGAGAAACGCCTCAACCCAAGTTAATGTTACAGCGTATAAGCGACGGCGATAGCGTGGACTCATAAGTTTAGTTTCATTATTTTATTATATGGAACTGATAGTGAGACATTAGAAGCTCGGTAGGGGTGGACACTTAGGAAAACGCGATAAAATCCTACATCACACTATCGAAGTTCGTGTTACTTCATCCAAATTCACCAGAACTCAGTAACACTTAGTCTTACTTATACATAGTCGTCATCGACCTCCAACCACCCAAGAATTGTGTGTATCAACACACAAGTTCTCGGGTCTGGATGTTTTTCGTACCTTCGTGGTTTTTGATTCTATAATACTTAAGCTGCTTACTTTAGGACCTGAGCAATGTATGTGATGTTGTCCCTATATATGTATGTATATTTTCTATTATTCTATTACACGCCGTAAAGGCCGCCGGGCCTCCTCAGAATAAAGGCATTATGTCTAATGATTATGACATGCATTGAACATACGCAAGTCGATACATAAGTATATTTAAACAAGTAACAAAAATGCTAACAAAAATTACTATGGAAAATATTAGTTTGAACAGAATTTGAAATCAGAAACACACATACGTAGGAATAATAATTCAAACTGAGACGCATTTTTACAAGCTTCAACCGCAATTACAAATTTTGTACACATAAATACATTATGTAGGATTAGAAATAATTTATTTTCACAAGATCATCTTACAAAAATATATCCTTTAATAATATATCCTATCCTTTTAAACAAATAAAAGATATATTACTCTTTTAACTTTTAAACAAATAAAAGGTATATTACTCTTTTAACTTTTAAATAAATAAAAGATATATTACTCTTTTAACTTTTAAATAAATAAAAGATATATTACTCTTTTAACTTTTAAACAAATAAAAGATATATTACTCTTTTAACTTTTAAATAAATAAAAGATATATTACTCTTTTAACTTTTAAATAAATAAAATATATATTACTCTTTTAACTTTTAAATAAATAAAAGATATATTACTCTTTTAACTTGCGCCCAGTCCAATCTCACCTCTCCGGCAGCAGACCGCCCGTAAAACGACGTCGATCATAAAAATATTTGATTAGGAGCGTCGCTCCACACCGCGCCAATTCGCCATCTTGAAACTTTTATTAGGCGCGCGCGGGAATGTGAATTATTAACTATAATGAAAACATAATTTTCAGAGACTACTGTGTAGAGACAACGCTCATTTATTATACCGCATTTTTGTTGCACAAAACTTTGTAATCTGTATTAATTAGCTAAAACGCTACCTAATTCCAGTTCCTTACTATTCAAAGCTACTAAGGTAACGATAGCCGAGTGGTTGGGTGGTCGGAATTTCGAGTCGAGTGACCCTAGTTCGATCCCCAAGTGGCTGGCTCGTCAGGGTTTTCCAAAAAAATTATGTACCAATTATATCGTTGGCTGCGACATAAAGACGGCGACGGGCTCACCACCTGTCACGTTGTCCCGAAAATATCTTCGGTGGAAGGTGGGTCGAAGGGACTTAATTGTCTAGACTAGACCTCTGTCTACCCCTGTATTGGGAATTGCGGGAATATATTTATTTATTTATTGTTTTTAGATATTAAAAATGGCAAGCGTGGAAAGTAACTACTAGCGTGACAATTATCTCAACAAATAAAGAAATAAATATCTTTCGCCATTATCAATTCTGGGGTAGACAGAGATCCAGACGATTAAATCGTTACGACCCACCGTTCACCGAAGACATTTTTTGGAACAACGTGTCAGGTGGCCTATCGCCGTACGTTCAAACCGAAGTTTGATAAATATCCGTCGCGTTGCATGCAATAACACCAGTGAACTCCAGTCTGGCTGTAATGATGATGATGAATGTATTTACTAGAGAAATATGACGCTCCGTCATAAACGTAGCACTTTAATTTTATTAATTTAAAGTTATTTATAGAGAATGTCTCACAGGTAAATTCAAAGTATTATTTAAAAAGAAGTCTAAGGTTCTTCAAAGTTTTGACGAATAAAACACGCGTGAAAAAGACGTGAGTTATATTCTCTATTTGTCATTTGAGGGCTTTCTCGACGTGAAAAATATCGCCTGAAATACCGGGTGCTTTGTTTGCTGAAAAAAACGTCCTTTTTTGTTTATTCGGCACGTCATCCGTCATGGACCCGAAATGTTATGAAGAAGGAAGCGGGAGAATGGATCAAAGGAGGATTTTGTTTTGGTGAGGTAAGTATTGCTGTTTGTAAAGATATATTTAGTTACATTTTAAACATGTTTATGTTTAAAACGGCGCATTATGGTTTTGTACATATTTATTGCTTTTTTTATGGAAAAGGCAGGCAAACGAGCAGATGGCTCACGTGATGGTAAGTGATTACCGCCGCCCATGAAAATTCGCAATACCAGAGGCATAGCAGATGCGTTGCCGGCCTAACAGTGCCCCCCCCCCCCAGAATAGGAGGAGAAGGGGTGTGTGGGCCTCCGGTTACCTGCACTCACCAGACGAAACGCAGAAGTTTGTTAGACTTCTACTTCACGCCGGTATTCTGTGAGGTCGTGGTTCCTTCCCTGGTCGAGCCGGCCCATTCATGCAACAACAAAAGCTGATGCGTGGCTCTACCACTGTTAAAATCACTTTATTGCTTATCTATACATATAAATAAAATTGGTGTGCCGGTTTGTAATATTGAAATAACCGTTTTTTACTACATGTATATAATATACACGGTACCAAAATATTTTTTTTTACAATTTTTGTCTGTCTGTTTGTTCCGGCTAATCTCTTAAGCGGCTGGGCCGATTTTAACAGGACTTTCACTGACAGATAGCTAATGTTATAAGGAGTAACATATGCTACTTGTTTTTAGAAATATAATTAGGGTTTTGCGTTAAGTGCAAAGCCGCGGGGGCAGCTAGTTATAAATTAATAAATACTTACTGTAACAGAGACAACATCATACATTGCTCTGATCCTCAAGTTGCTTAAGCACTTATATACCACAACGAAGGTACCACAAACTCGCATCCGAGGCAATGCAGAAAAAGAAGTTTTCTACATTGACCTGCCTGGAAATCGATCCCTATACCTCAAAACTGTCAACACCATGAAAACCGGTGTGCACGCCACTCATCCACAGAGGTCGTAAAAATATTTCATTAGAATACATACGAAACCTTACACAATTTATTTTATTAAAACTAATCACACTTTGCACTGAATCACTTTTAATAATAAAAATAAATCAGAACAAAAAGATAGCGACGTCAAGACCGTCCAATTTCATAACCATATTTCTCGCCCCTTCAATAATTGGCCCCTCGTCCCTTTTATATTCCGTTCGAGATTGCGACACAGAATAAGGGACGGGATAAACAAATTATGGTGAGCTTGCCCAGTATTCCCTGTCCCCGGCCGTGACTGTCTCCATTATGTAGCACCGATGGGTAGCGCGGAAAATATTTCCCATTCAAAACCACCCTGCGTCGTCCGCTTTTCCGGCTCCTGCATTGTTGTTGCCCCCGTGATTTTTCGATATTTCGATTACGTAATATCAATGTGTGTGACAGGTATTTTTTTATTTATAAAAAAAAAATAAAAATATATCTCCACGCCTTTCCCAATACAGGGGTTGACAGAGGGCTAGACAGTTAAATCCTTTTGACTTACTTGTTACCGAAGATATTTTTGGGCTAACGTGACAGGTAGTGAGCCCGTCGCCGTCTTTATGTCCAAGCCAACTATATAATTCGTACATAAGTTTTTGAAAAACCCATTAGTACGTGCCTGCCACCTGGGGATCGAACTGGAGTCTCTCGACTCGAAATTCCGACCACCCAACCACTCGGCTATCGTGACTTTTTATAAAAAATAAAAATATATATTAACCCCATTCCCAATACCGTGGTAGACAGAGGGTTAGACAATTAAGTCATTTTGACCCACTTTTCACCGAAGATATATTTGTACCAACGTGACATGTTGTGAACTCGTCGCCGTCTATGTGTTTATTGGTACGAGCTTGCCACCGGGGCCATGCCATGGGGTCGAACTCAGGTCTCTCGACTCGAAAAAGACTTAATTATTAGGAATACTGCAATCAAGATAAAACCAAAATAGCTTCGAACTTATTAGTTCAACTTTTTAATTGTAAAATAGAAAATAGCTTACCTTACGGTAACTAATTATTGTTACATATAATAATAAGTTTGAGGCCTACTTACACTGGCTACTACTGCATATGGCAGGTTCCACTTGAGGAATTTTAGCTGCATGTAAAAAGATGTAAAAAGTGATGGGTATATAAATAACGATAAACGAATGAAATGTATAAGCTAAAGATCCTTGTGAGGGTACTAAAGATACTTGCGTAGGTTGTCCTGGAATTGTTTCCAATCTTTAACAAAATAAAGACTTTAGGAAATATTTCTTTTAAGTAACTATTAATTATGCTATAAATATTATATTTATGGAGATGATTGCTGCTGGCTGTGTCACATATAAACCAGATAAACTTTTGTCAATGCTGCGCTAGTGTAGTTCGAGTCAATTTATTGTTAACGAAATACAGGACTTACCACTAAACTTACTTACCAACCGGAATTAGTTGCTTGCAAAATTTTGTTTCCAGTTAATAAAACAGAGATTCGAAGCTAGAAAATTGAAAACAGGTTTTAAGAAAACAATAATATAACATGTATTGCTTTATTGTCAGTTCTTATAAAGTCGCTTAGAAAATTAAATGTAGATATTTTATTTTAATTAAACCTCCATCAATGTTACATACTACAATGTTTTTATGTCAAACTGTTAATTTCCTATTTGTTTTAATACAATAAGGAAGAATTTTACTTCATTTAATTTAACAATTTCACTAGTTATCAATTTAGAGCCATCTATGTTTGATTTAAAATATTACAGCAATGAAGTAACGTAAGAAGCTAACATTTTGTAAAATGCATCTACAGGTGGCGCTTACATCAGAATATTCATAAATCTTATAATTAGGTTAGATAACATTGAGCAATCAATTAATTACTCGGTGTACAAATATTTATTTTTATTTCCTAAATATCATATCAATAACTTTAAATAGTAAGCTGTAACTACATGTAATAGACAAAGCCCCAAACACAATAATATTTAACTAAGAATTCTTTAATTTTGGTATTCCTTAAACAAATGAAAAAAAATTCTGTTTGTGATATTATTAAGTCCACAAACAGTATGGAACTCACGACTATTTTATATTCTGTGGTTTTAAACGTTAGAGCTTTTTGATCACGAAGCCGTTAAACATGATTGTGACTAAATTAAGTTCAAGTGTAAACATTCGACACCATAAACAACTTCATTAACCTAACACCAAAAAAAAACTTTAAAATAATTTTATTAATATTATGTTAAGCAACTGCGATATTACTGATGTATAGAGATATGATATATCTGTGATAAATTTGATAGTTAGTAAAACACCATAAAATTTATTAATTACTCTAATAATAATAATAATAATGGAGGTGGTACAACTGAGGCAGGATTTGTATGTTCGATCGTGATATTATTAGTGATTCTCTTTCGATAAATATTTTACGTTTAATTAGTACCTCGTTATTTATTTATTAAGATTATAACACTTTTAATAATATAACACCTATATTGTTATAATAATATAACTTGTAATGTACACACTTAATGTTGTTTATAATCGATACGGTCGGAGACCTGACAAAATACTGACGGGTTTTTTTTTTACTTTTTTTTTTGTAGGAATATGCATTTTAAGCCATTCTATTCCATGCCAATTCGGTCTACAAAAAATAATCAATTGGACTTTAAAGGAATAAATTTCAGCCAGATGTCGCTCTCGATTATTTTCATGAAGTTATGATCTGTTACAGGCAATTGTTTTGGTGTATTGTCCGTCATTTCGATCTTGTATTTCTTGAGAATGGACATTGTCACTTTTTTTATAATTTTAATCGCTATTTGTTCACCTGAGAATAGAAAAAATATAGATATTAATTACAGATAGAAAGATAGATATGACAATACGCTTAATTGCACAGGAATAGAGAAAAAATACTTCATTAATTTAAGTCATATATCTATATTACTCCATGATAGGATAACGATGGGTCTTATCGCTAAAAGCAATTTCACCTACTCTTCTTTCTATTATACATAGAAAGCTTCCTGTTAGAGCAGACTCCAATGGAATTTGATTGAATACAGCGAGATTTTTTTTAATGAATTCATAAATAGACACATGATTGATAACTTAATAGTGCAAAACACGATGTGTCACCGAGCAATATTGCGTGTTTATTTAGATTCTCTTCTGTTCATCGGAGTACATTGACTCTGAATGTCTTTATCATTATCAGGTCTTTATCGTAAGTTACCATGAAACTCGCTTTTTTTGAAGGTTACTAAAATGTAATGTGCTGATTGTTACCAAGTATTAATAGCTCAACAGTCAGATCCTAAATGTTAAATGTTAAAAAAAAAGTTTCATGACAACGATCCGCTCCCTTTATCTCGTGGTTGTCGTAAGAGGTGACTAAGAGAAATCCACAAGGAAAGACATTTTTTCGGACAACGTGACAGGTGATGACCCATTGGTACTACTCTTGAGGATCGAACTCGGGTCTACCGTTTCGATCGGGTTATCCAGACTGGTGGAGGGTTGAGGCTTTCCTTAAGCTTTTTATTCTAATACGGCAATTACCAATTCCCTTACCGAGGATGGCGATATCTGCAAAGTCCTCTTTACGAATTATCACTAAAGACTTATTTTCTGAACAATTCACAGATCGTTAAATTACTCTACAAAACGCAAAATTATACGTTACTATCAATTTAAACTTTACTTTAAATTAAAGTGAAATTTAAAAATCAACTGACATGGGTGGGAATCGAACCTGCGACCACTGCTTTACTGTGGCAACGCTCTTACATCCGAGCCATTAAGCTGGAATTTAAAATATCTTCCGATATATGTTCCTATGTCATGACAGGCAAAAATGAAGAAAAAAATAAAAATAATTCAGCAATTTCCAATACAGGGGTAGACAGGGGTAGGTCTAGTCTAGACAATTAAGTTCCTTTGACAAATCCACCAAAAATATTTTTGAGACAACTTGACTGGGGCTGAGCCCGTCGCCGTCTTTTACGTCCAAGCCAACGATATGCTTCATACGAGTACATAAGTTTTTGAAAAACCCATTGGCCATGCCTGCCATCTGGGGAACACTCGGGTCCCATGACTCAAAATTTCGACCCCTCGGCTATTGTGACTTTTAACTTAGCTTAACATATATACCATAAATTCAATAATATTGCACAATTAGTTCACTTACCAATACATTTCCGTGGTCCAGCGCCAAACGGTAAGTAAGCAAAATCATGCCTTACTGTATTTTCACTTTCCAAGAACCGGTCTGGGTTAAACATATCGGGATCATTATAATGCTTGGAGTCTTTATGAATCGCTTCCACAGGTATGGTTATGGTGATTTTCTTATCTAAAACCATACCTTTATTGGGTATCTGGTAGGGCTTAACACATTCTATTTATTACCGAATATGGGCTGTGTAATCGCAAGGCTTCTTTGATTGTCAAATCTAAATAATCAACGTTTGGATGCGTGCAGCATCTGATAGTCTCTTGGATCTGAGGATTTTTTGCTAATTCAAATAATAAAGAAGTTATTAAATTCAGACATGGTATATATCCTTCATTTACGAAAAGAGACAATGTGGAATATGTTAAATTTTCTTCGGATGTGTTTCTTGAGAGTTTTGACTTAATTTACTTTGTGCATTGATCTTATCAATGAGGCCGGTCGAGCGAATTTTGATGCAAATTTAGAGTGTCTCAAAACTTCAAGGGTTTTCTCCGTAGGTTCCCCTGAATTGTCACCAATCGTAACAAAATAAACACTGAAGGAAATATTTCTTTTAAGTAACTCTTAAATTTTTCCAGGTACGTGATATTCTGGATTGATTTCCGCAGTTTAGTTATTAGAAATCCGTCATCATTCCCTTCAAATAGACAGTCCTTGAACACAGCGTCCAATATTTTCGACAATAACTGTTGAACGTTCACGTCTCCATTGGTTCCTGACAAACAGACATGTAAACTGACTTCAAGGTCACAGTCGATGTTTCTCAATAAAGTCTCCAATTCTTCTCGAAGTAAAGTCCATTTCTCTCCCTCCGCGTAAAACAAATTGTTTCTTAAGCAAACATCACGAGATTTGTCGAGACCGATACCTCTGCAATGGAAATTTTCGAAATCCGTCGACAAAATATTCTTTACAACTTCCGGATCTTTAACTATCAAATCAGGAATGCGACTCTTTATACTACCAACAAAGTTGTCTTTTGGATATTTATTATACAATTTACTTACTTCCTCCGACGTGGATCTAATTTTCAATACACGGTGGTAATCACTTCCGAAAAATGGTATTGATGTTTTATATGGTACGTGTCGTATGTACCAGTAACTAAAGAATTTTGTGACATAGTCAAATATTAGAGCGACTATTAGTGCGGCCAATATGGTCAAGTTCAAAACAAAGCTTTCGAAAAACATGGCACAAGCCGCGTTCGAACTGTATGATAATACGTTGGGCACTGAGGAGTGTACGGAGAGATGATTTGTTGTTCGCCCGTCAGTGGGTCAAAGTAACGGTGCAAAATGTTCAGAGATTGGTGTTGCTTTTGTACAACCGTGAAAATAGCATCAGTAATATTTCACAAAAGCCACTTACGATTCTAGCTTCTATTTGTATGCAATATTGCATACAGTTACGTGCGTTGATTGTAACCAATGTTGGAATATGGCTATATGCAATCGCATTTACGTTTTATTGTTCACAGCTTTTGCTTAGAACGAATAACGGTGGCTTAGACTTTCATAACTTATTATAATCGTTCGGCTTTTTAAGTTTGATTGTGTTTTAACACTTCTAACAGTTAAGAGGTAATATGTGAAAAAGTAATAAGCAACATAAACTTACCCACATAATAATAGTCACGATAGCAGAGTGGTTGGGTGATTGGAATTCGAGTTGAGCGACCCGAGTCCGATACCCAGGTGGCAGGCTCGTATCAATGGGTTTTTTTCAAAACCTTTATACGATTTATATCGTTGGTTTGCACATAAGAGACGGCGACGGGCTCACCACCTGTCACGTTGTTCCAAAAAAATGTCTTCGGTGACAGGTGGGTCGAAAGTACTTAATTGCTTAGACCTCTCTCTACGCTAGTATTGGGAATGGCGTGAAGAATTGTTACCACCGATTGCTTAGGAGTGATTCGCATATCGTACCTACTCACTATGACGTACCTAATCATCACCATCATCAAAACCACGAAATTCACGTACTGCTAGGTTGGCCCATTTAAATATTATCATAATTATTACGTACTTACATTTTTCTTTATTAGAAATGACTTTTTTTCAATATCTTGTCCCAATTAATCATATTGGTGTAGGCAGCGGACAATTAAGTCCCTTCGATTGTCTAGACTAGAAGACATCTGTCAACCCCTGTATTGGGAATGGCGTGAAGATATTTATTTTAAAAGTGACTTTTTTTAATATCTTGTCCCAATTAATCATATTGGTGTAGGCAGCGGACAATTAAGTCCCTTCGATTGTCTAGACTAGAAGACATCTGTCAACCCCTGTATTGGGAATGGCGTGAAGATATTTATTTTAAAAGTGACTTTTTTTAATATCTTGTCCCAATTAATCATATTGGTGTAGGCAGCGGACAATTAAGTCCCTTCGATTGTCTAGACTAGAAGACATCTGTCAACCCCTGTATTGGGAATGGCGTGAAGATATTTATTTTAAAAGTGACTTTTTTTAATATCTTGTCCCAATTAATCATATTGGTGTAGGCAGCGGACAATTAAGTCCCTTCGATTGTCTAGACTAGAAGACATCTGTCAACCCCTGTATTGGGAATGGCGTGAAGATATTTATTTTAAAAGTGACTTTTTTTAATATCTTGTCCCAATTAATCATATTGGTGTAGGCAGCGGACAATTAAGTCCCTTCGATTGTCTAGACTAGAAGACATCTGTCAACCCCTGTATTGGGAATGGCGTGAAGATATTTATTTTAAAAGTGACTTTTTTTAATATCTTGTCCCAATTAATCATATTGGTGTAGGCAGCGGACAATTAAGTCATTTTGACCCACTTTTCACTGAAGATATTTTTGGGCCAACGTGACAGGTGGTGAGCCCGTCGCCGTCTTTATGTCCAAGCCAACTATATAATTCGTACATAAGTTTTTGAAAACCCATTGGCCATGCCTGCCATCTGGGGAACACTCGGGTCCCATGACTCAAAATTTCGACCCCTCGGCTATTGTGACTTTTAACTTAGCTTAACATATATACCATAAATTCAATAATATTGCACAATTAGTTCACTTACCAATACATTTCCGTGGTCCAGCGCCAAACGGTAAGTAAGCAAAATCATGCCTTACTGTATTTTCACTTTCCAAGAACCGGTCTGGGTTAAACATATCGGGATCATTATAATGCTTGGAGTCTTTATGAATCCTTCCACAGGTATGGTTATGGTGATTTTCTTATCTAAAACCATACCTTTATTGGGTATCTGGTACGGCTTAACACACATTCTATTTATTACCGAATATGGGCTGTGTAATCGCAAGGCTTCTTTGATTGTCAAATCTAAATAATCAACGTTTGGATGCGTGCAGCATCTGATAGTCTCTTGGATCTGAGGATTTTTTGCTAATTCAAATAATAAAGAAGTTATTAAATTCAGACATGGTATATATCCTTCATTTACGAAAAGAGACAATGTGGAATATGTTAAATTTTCTTCGGATGTGTTTCTTGAGAGTTTTTGACTTAATTTACTTTGTGCATTGATCTTATCAATGAGGCCGGTCGAGCGAATTTTGATGCAAATTTAGAGTGTCTCAAAACTTCAAGGGTTTTCTCCGTAGGTTGTCCTGAATTGTTTCCAATCTTTAACAAAATAAAGACTTTAGGAAATATTTCTTTTAAGTAACTATTAATTTTATTAATTATGCTATAAATATTATATTTATGGAGATGACTGCTGCTGGCAGGGTCACATATAAACCAGATAAACTTTTTGTCAATGCTGCGCTAGTGTAGTGCGAGTCAATTTATTGTTAACGAAATACAGGACTTACCACTAAACTTACTTACCAACCGGAATTAGTTGCTTGCAAAATTTTGTTTCCAGTTAATAAAACAGAGATTCGAAGCCAGAAAATTGAAAACAAGTTTTAAGAAAACAATAATATAACATGTATTGCTTTATTGTCAGTTCTTATAAAGTCGCTTAGAAAATTAAATGTAGATATTTTATTTATAAAAAAATAAAAATATATATTCACCCCATTCCCAACACCGAGGTAGACAGAGGGTTAGACAATTAAGTCATTTTGACCCACTTTTCACCGAAGATATATTTGTACCAACGTGACAGGTGGTGAGCCTGTCGCCGTCTATGTGTTTATTGGTACGAGCTGCTACCTGGGCTATGCCATGGGGTTGAAATTTGGTCTCTCTCGACTGAAAAGACTTAATTGTTAGGAATACTGCAATCAAGATAAAACCAAAACAGCTTCGAACTTATTAGTTAAAATATATAAAATAAATCTTACGCAATTCCCAATACAGGGGTAGACAGAGGTCAAGTCTAGACAATTAAGTCTCTTTGACCCACCTTCCACCGAAGATATTTTCGGGACAACGTGACAGGTGGTGAGCCTGTCGCCGTCTTTATGTCCAAGCCAACGATGAAATTCGTACATAAGTTTTTGTTGAAAAACTCATTGGTACTGCCACCTGGGGATCGAACTCGGGTCTCTCGACTCGAAATTCCGACCACCCAACAACTCGGCTATCGTGACTTTTTAAACTTCTTTCGTAACTTTTAGTTCAACTTTTTTATTGTAAAATAGAAAATAGCTAAAATAATAAGTTTGAGAGTTCCACTTGAGGAATTTTAGCTGCATGTAAAAAGATGTAAAAAGTGATGGGTATATGAATAACGATATACGAATGAAATGTATAAGCTAAAGATCCTTGTGAGGGTACTAAAGATACTTGCGTAGGTTCTCCTGGAATTGTTTCCAATCTTTAACAAAATAAAGACTTTAGGAAATATTTCTTTTAAGTAACTATTAATTTTATTAATTATGCTATAAATATTATATTTATGGAGATGACTGCTGCTGGCAGGGTCACATATAAACCAGATAAACTTTTGTCAATGCTGCGCTAGTGTAGTGCGAGTCAATTTATTGTTAACGAAATACAGGACTTACCACTAAACTTACTTACCAACCGGAATTAGTTGCTTGCAAAATTTTGTTTCCAGTTAATAAAACAGAGATTCGAAGCCAGAAAATTGAAAACAAGTTTTAAGAAAACAATAATATAACATGTATTGCTTTATTGTCAGTTCTTATAAAGTCGCTTAGAAAATTAAATGTAGATATTTTATTTTAATTAAACCTCCATCAATGTTACATACTACAATGTTTTTATGTCAAACTGTTAATTTCCTATTTGTTTTAATACAATAAGAAGGAATTTTACTTCATTTAATTTAACAATTTCACTAGTTATCAATTTAGAGCCATCTATGTTTGATTTAAAATATTACAGCAATGAAGTAACGTAAGAAGCTAACATTTTGTAAAATGCATCTACAGGTGGCGCTTACATCAGAATATTCATAAATCTTATAATTAGGTTAGATAACATTGAGCAATCAATTAATTACTCGGTTTACAAATATTTATTTTTATTTCCTAAATATCATATCAATAACTTTAAATAGTAAGCTGTAACTACATATAATAGACAAAGCCCCAAACACAATAATATTTAACTAAGAATTCTTTAATTTTGGTATTCCTTAAACAAATGAAAAAAAATTCTGTTTGTGATATTATTAAGTCCACAAACAGTATGGAACTCACGACTATTTTATATTCTGTGGTTTTAAACGTTAGAGCTTTTTGATCACGAAGCCATTAAATATGATTGTGACTAAATTAAGTTCAAGTGTAAACATTCGACACCAGAAACAACTCCATTAACCTAACACCAAAAAAAAAACTTTAAAATAATTTTATTAATATTATGTTAAGCAACTGCGATATTACTGATGTATAAAGATATGATATATCTGTGATAAATTTGATAGTAAGTAAAACACCATAAAATTTATTAATTACTCTAATAATAATAATAATAATGGAGGTGGTACAATTGAGGCAGGATTTGTATGTTCGATCGTGATATTATTAGTGATTCTCTTTCGATAAATATTTTACGTTTAATTAGTACCTCGTTATTTATTTATTAAGATTATAACACTTTTAATAATAATAATAATGGAGGTGGTACAACTGAGGCAGGATTTGTATGTTCGATCGTGATATTATTAAGTCCACAAACAGTATGGAACTCACGACTATTTTATATTCTGTGGTTTTAAACGTTAGAGCTTTTTGATCACGAAGCCATTAAATATGATTGTGACTAAATTAAGTTCAAGTGTAAACATTCGACACCAGAAACAACTCCATTAACCTAACACCAAAAAACTTTAAAATAATTTTATTAATATTATGTTAAGCAACTGCGATATTACTGATGTATAAAGATATGATATATCTGTGATAAATTTGATAGTAAGTAAAACACCATAAAATTTATTAATTACTCTAATAATAATAATAATAATAATGGAGGTGGTACAATTGAGGCAGGATTTGTATGTTCGATCGTGATATTATTAGTGATTCTCTTTCGATAAATATTTTACGTTTAATTAGTACCTCATTATTTATTTATTAAGATTATAACACTTTTAATAATATAACACCTATATTGTTATAATAATATAACTTGTAATGTACACACTTAATGTTGTTTATAATCGATACGGTCGGAGACCTGACAAAATACTGACGGGTTTTTTTATTTTTTTTTTTTGTAGGAATATGCATTTTAAGCCATTCTATTCCATGCCAATTCGGTCTACAAAAATAATCAATTGACTTTAAAGGAATAAATTTCAGCCAGATGTCGCTATCGATTATTTTCATGAAGTTATGATCTGTTACAGGCAATTGTTTTGGTGTATTGTCCGTCATTTCGATCTTGTATTTCTTGAGAATGGACATTGTCACTTTTTTTATAATTTTAATCGCTATTTGTTCACCTGAGAATAGAAAAATATAGATATTAATTACAGATAGAAAGATAGATATGACAATACGCTTAATTGCACAGGAATAGAGAAAAATACTTCATTAATTTAAGTCATATATCTATATTACTCCATGATAGGATAACGATGGGTCTTATCGCTAAAAGCAATTTCACCTACTCTTCTTTCTATTATACATAGAAAGCTTCCTGTTAGAGCAGACTCCAATGGAATTTGATTGAATACAGCGAGATTTTTTTTAATGAATTCATAAATAGACACATGATTGACAACTTAATAGTGCAAAACACGATGTGTCATCGAGCAATATTGCGTGTTTATTTAGATTCTCTTCTGTTCATCGGAGTACATTGACTCTGAATGTCTTTATAATTTGCAGGTCTTTATCGTAAGTTACCATGTAACTCGCTTTTTTTGAAGGTTACTAAAATGTAATGTGCTGATTGTTAACAAGTATTAATAGCTCAACAGTCAGATCCTAAATGTGAAATGTTAAAAAAAAGTTTCATGACAACGATCCGCCCTTTATCTCGTGGTTGTCGTAAGAGGTGACTAAGAGAAATCCACAAGGAAAGACATTTTTCGGACAACGTGACAGGTGATGACCCATTGGTACTACTCTTGAGGATCGAACTCGGGTCTAACGATCTGATCGGGTTATCCAGACTGGTGGAGGGTTGAGGCTTTCTTCAAGCTTTTTATTCTAATACGGCAATTACCAATTCCCTTACCGAGGATGGCGATATCTGCAAAGTCCTCTTTACGAATTATCACTAAAGACTTATTTTCTGAACAATTTACAGATCGTTAAATTACTCTACAAAACGCAAAATTATACGTTACTATCAATTTAAACTTTACTTTAAATTAAAGTGAAATTTAAAAATCAACTGACATGGTTGGGAATCGAACCTGCGACCACTGCTTTACTGTGGCAACGCTCTTACATCCGAGCCATTAAGCTGGAATTTAAAATATCTTCCGATATATGTTCCTATGTCATGACAGGCAAAAATGAAGAAAAAATAAAAATAATTCAGCAATTTCCAATACAGGGGTAGACAGGGTAGGTCTAGTCTAGACAATTAAGTTCCTTTGACCCCCCATCCACCAAAAATATTTTTGAGACAACTTGACTGGGCTGAGCCTGTCGCCGTCTTTACGTCCAAGCCAACGATATGCTTCATACGAGTACATAAGTTTTGAAAACCCATTGGCCATGCTCAGCATCTGGGGAACACTCGGGTCCCATGACTCAAAATTTCGACCCCTCGGCTATTGTGACTTTTAACTTAGCTTAACATATATACCATAAATTCAATAATATTGCACAATTAGTTCACTTACCAATACATTTCCGTGGTCCAGCGCCAAACGGTAAGTAAGCAAAATCATGCCTTACTGTATTTTCACTTTCCAAGAACCGGTCTGGGTTAAACATATCGGGATCATTATAATGCTTGGAGTCTTTATGAATCGCTTCCACAGGTATGGTTATGGTGATTTTCTTATCTAAAACCATACCTTTATTGGGTATCTGGTACGGCTTAACACACATTCTATTTATTACCGAATATGGGCTGTGTAATCGCAAGGCTTCTTTGATTGTCAAATCTAAATAATCAACGTTTGGATGCGTGCAGCATCTGATAGTCTCTTGGATCTGAGGATTTTTTGCTAATTCAAATAATAAAGAAGTTATTAAATTCAGACATGGTATATATCCTTCATTTACGAAAAGAGACAATGTGGAATATGTTAAATTTTCTTCGGATGTGTTTCTTGAGAGTTTTTGACTTAATTTACTTTGTGCATTGATCTTATCAATGAGGCCGGTCGAGCGAATTTTTGATGCAAATTTAGAGTGTCTCAAAACTTCAAGGGTTTTCTCCGTAGGTTCCCCTGGAATTGTCACCAATCGTAACAAAATAAACACTGAAGGAAATATTTCTTTTAAGTAACTCTTAAATTTTTCCAGGTACGTGATATTCTGGATTGATTTCCGCAGTTTAGTTATTAGAAATCCGTCATCATTCCCTTCAAATAGACAGTCCTTGAACACAGCGTCCAATATTTTTGACAATAACTGTTGAACGTTCACGTCTCCATTGGTTCCTGACAAACAGACATGTAAACTGACTTCAAGTTCACAGTCGATGTTTCTCAATAAAGTCTCCAATCCTTCTCGAAGTAAAGTCCATTTCTCTCCCTCCGCGTAAAACAAATTGTTTCTTAAGCAAACATCACGAGATTTGTCGAGACCGATACCTCTGCAATGGAAATTTGCGAAATCCGTCGACAAAATATTCTTTACAACTTCCGGATCTTTAACTATCAAATCAGGAATGCGACTCTTTATACTACCAACAAAGTTGTCTTTTGGATATTTATTATACAATTTACTTACTTCCTCCGACGTGGATCTAATTTTCAATACACGGTGGTAATCACTTCCGAAAAATGGTATTGATGTTTTATATGGTACGTGTCGTATGTACCAGTAACTAAAGAATTTTGTGACATAGTCAAATATTAGAGCGACTATTAGTGCGGCCAATATGGTCAAGTTCAAAACAAAGCTTTCGAAAAACATGGCACAAGCCGCGTTCGAACTGTATGATAATACGTTGGGCACTGAGGAGTGTACGGAGAGATGATTTGTTGTTCGCCCGTCAGTGGGTCAAAGTAACGGTGCAAAAATGTTCAGAGATTGGTGTTGCTTTTGTACAACCGTGAAAATAGCATCAGTAATATTTCACAAAAGCCACTTACGATTCTAGCTTCTATTTGTATGCAATATTGCATACAGTTACGTGCGTTGATTGTAACCAATGTTGGAATATGGCTATATGCAATCGCATTTACGTTTTATTGTTCACAGCTTTTGCTTAGAACGAATAACGGTGGCTTAGACTTTCATAACTTATTATAATCGTTCGGCTTTTTAAGTTTGATAGTGTTTTAACACTTCTAACAGTTAAGAGGTAATATGTGAAAAAGTAATAAGCAACATAAACTTACCCACATAATAATAGTCACGATAGCAGAGTGGTTGGGTGGTCGGAATTTCGGTCGAGAGACCCTAGTTCGATCCCCAGGTGGCAGGCTCGTATCAATGGGTTTTTTCAATACCTTTATACGATTTATATCGTTGGTTTGCACATAAGAGACGGCGACGGGCTCACCACCTGTCACGTTGTTCCAAAAATGTCTTCGGTGACAGGTGGGTCGAAAGTACTTAATTGTTTAGACCTCTCTCTACGCTAGTATTGGGAATGGCGTGAAGAATTGTTACCACCGATTGCTTAGGAGTGATTCGCATATCGTACCTACTCACTATGACGTACCTAATCATCACCATCATCAAAACCACGAAATTCACGTACTGCTAGGTTGGCCCATTTAAATATTATCATAATTATTACGTACTTACATTTTTCTTTATTAGAAATGACTTTTTTTCAATATCTTGTCCCAATTAATCATATTGGTGTAGGCAGCGGACAATTAAGTCCCTTCGACCCTACTTCCACCGAAGCTTATTTGGGAAAAGGTAAATTCGAGTGAGCCTATTGCCATGTTAATTCAAACGGTACAATATACTTAAATACAAAAATATTTACTAAAGTCACGATAGCCGAGTGGTTGGGTGGTCGGAAATTCGGTCGAGAGACCCTAGTTCGATCCCCAGGTGGCAGGCTCCAATGGGTTTTGGTCCAATGGGTTTTTCAAAAACTTTTGTACGAATTATATCGTTGGCTTGGACATAAAGGCGGGCTCACCATCTGTCACGTTGTCCCGAAAATATCTTCGGTGGAAGGTGGGTCGAAGGGTAAGTCCCTTCGATTGTCTAGACTAGAAGACATCTGTCAACCCCTGTATTGGGAATGGCGTGAAGATATTTATTTTAAAAGTGACTTTTTTTAATATCTTGTCCCAATTAATCATATTGGTGTAGGCAGCGGACAGTGAAGTCCCTTCGACCCAACTTCCATTGAAGCTTATTTGAGAAAAGGTAAATCGAGTGAGCCTATCGCACAATATACTTACATACAAAAATATTTACAAAGAAAAATATTAATAAATACATATATTATTATATCCTCCGTATGGAAAAAGACATAGCATGTCGACATAGTGACGGACGTGTGATAAAGCAAACAAATATAAACTTATTGAAAATATCCTTAAGTCGTGTACTAAAGTGGTCGACAAAAAACTTTAATACACGACGTATTAAAGTTTTTGTCGACCTGATAGCCTAGTTGGTAGTGACCCTGCCTTCGAAGCTAAGGGTTGCAGGTTCGAGTCCGGTTGTGAGCAAACATTTTTTGATAAATGTGAATGTTTTCACTCGACTCCTGAATGTTAATATGCATTTATAAATATTTTTGAATGTATATATACATAGTCAGGTCATAAGTACTGTCACACAGTAAAAACTTTTCTTTTAGAATGCTGGCCACAAAAAAGTTTATTGAATTCGAAATTCGAATTGTCCATGAAAATAAAACTACATACTTTTTAGAATTTTACTCATTTTTAAATATGGAGTGGACGCTTAAAGAAGACCGTGTTGCAGTTATTGCGTTGCATCGTTGCGGTTACGCGACTATTCAAGTTTTTGACATACTGAAAAATTTTAATATAACCAAAAGATTCGTTTATCGTGCCATCAAACGATACAATGAAGACTCTAGTGTAGATGACAGGTCAAGAAGTGGTCGTCCCCAGTCTGTTAGGGCTCCAGCAGTGAAAAAAGCTGTGAAGGCTCGAATTCAAAGAAATCCCAAACGTAAGCAGAAACTATTGGCCCTTGAGATGGGGTTAAGCAGAACCACGGTGAAAAGGGTTAAATGAAGACTTAGGGCTTCGGGCATGTCGAAGAAAAACAGGACATTGTTTGAATGCTCGTCTAATGCACCTGAGACTGAAGAGATGCCGCACTTTGTTTTTAAGCGGTACGCGGGAAAAAAATATCGGGAAATTCTTTTTTCGAATGAAAAATTTTTCATCCGAAAAAAGAATTTCCCGGTGTAAAAACGAATGCAGTTGTGTATCAAAATACTGGCGTGACGAACCTTGTGGAACCTGTTTCTCATACCATGTTCAATAACAGGCACTGGGTATTCCAACAAGTTTCGGCGCCCGCTCATAGAGCGAAGAGCACACAAGTCTGGCTGGCGGCGCGTGAAATCGACTTCATTGGGCACGAAGACTGGTGGGTCCTCCGCCAGTCCAGATTTGAATCCGTTAGATTACAAGATATGGCAACACTTGGAGGAAAAGACGTGCTCAAAGTCTCATCCCAGTTTGGAGTCATTCAAGACATCCTTGATTAAGGCAGCCGCCGATATTGACATGGATCTCGTTCGTGCTGCGATAAACGACTGGCCGCGCAGATTGAAGGCCTGTATTCAAAATCACGGAGGTCATTTTGAATAAACTTTAGTGTCATAATAATCTATGTTTTGTTAAGTTTATTTTGGTTTATAAATAGTTACATAATGAATAAACTTGTTTTAATTATTTTAGGTTAAACATGAGACAGAATTTATGACCTGACTAGGTATATATCTATGTAACTTTATTAAACCGTTGAACACTAAGAAATGACCTGTCACATTGTCCCAATTAGGTTTTAGTGGCTCAATAGTACTAAATTTACTTCTGTTTAGTGGGAATATGCATACAAATAACAACAATTATAAAAATAAAATATTACATTCATATAAACAACACCAAAGTAGATAAAAAGCAAAATAAAAAATAACTTTCCCAACTTTTGTGGTTGTCGTGGTTATTATAAAAAAATATTTTATTGCCAAAAACAAAATTTTTCATTTTGGCTTTGCTTTTTGGCTTGTTTTTCATTTTGGCTTGTTTTCATAATAAATTGATATTTATCACAACTAACATAACAAATCATTTAAAAAACTGCCATCTCTAGAAAAACAGTTGAAGCTTTTCAGGAATTTTATGCAATAATACCGATGTGTGTTATTATTTCTAATACGTGACACTTCGAATAAAAATTAACTAAAATTCTCATAGATGGCGCTGTAAAACAAATTGTACGTACGTACTACTTCTTCAAATTTCGTGTAGATGGCGCTGATTTACAAAAATATTATTTTATTGTACAATTAGTAGAGTATAACGGATTAGTGGGTACTGATATTTAAATGCTATAGTTATAATAATAATAATAACATCATTTATTGTACACCAAATGAAAAAAAAAAAAACAACATAATACAAAACTTAAGCATCAAAAATTGCATAACAAAAGGCGATATAATTGCTATATAGCAATTTCTTCCAGGCAACCTCAGGAATTTACTACAACGAAAAATAATTAACGGGTAGAATGTACATGAAAGCAAGAGATGGATAAATACAAAGTAATAAGAAAAGCACACCTTTTGTGAGCAATCATTAGGGCAAAGGGAAATATGAGATGAAAATAGGTATTGTCGTAAAGAGGAGTCAAAGAGACAGATAGTGATGTTTGACCTGTTTTTTAAAGGATTCTATGTTTTTAGCCAGTTTAATAGACAGAGGTTCCACAGCTTAACAGCAACAGCAGTGAAAGATTTATGACAGAAATTAGAGGAACGCATACGATGTTTGAGGGAGAGGTTTTCATTAGAACGTAGAGGAAACTTATTTATTTATAGAATAAACAAGAAACCCATAATCAATTTTAAAATATAATGTCTGAAATTAGTTAAAAATAAATAAATAAATATCTTCACGCAATTCCCAATACAGGGGTAGACAGAGGGCAAGTCTAGACAATTAAGTCCCTATGACCCACCTTCCACCGAAGATATTTTGGGGACAACGTGACGGGTGGTGAGCCCGTCGCCGTCTTTATGTCCAAGCCAACGATGAAATTCGTACATAAGTTTTTGAAAAACTCATTGGTACTGCCATCTGGGGATCGAACTCGGGTCTCTCGACTCGAAATTCCGACCACCCAACAACTCGGCCATCGTGACTTATGTTAAAATTTGTTAATTATATATACAATTACAAATTATAAAAAATAATAAAAAAAGGAAAATTTGTATCTACATAAGTGTACAATGTCGGCCGAGTAGCCAACAAACTCACAGAGTTGCTACTTTGCCAGACAGATAAGTTGACCAAAGTATGAACCAGCCGTTGGTCATCAGTAATGGTTACTAAACGCATGCAAATGTCTTTGTATAAATTTCTCGCATCTGGCCCTATGGGCCGAAGGTCCCTTCATATGTTCTACTTTTGCTGCTGCAACACCTGATTTGCGTGCAGTTCCAGAAACATATGTCGGCGCTAATGTATCAGAGACAAGACTAATCTATACATGTGAGAGATTTCCATCTGTTGTGAACCGATAGATTCATAGCGATATCTCAGGAACCGTAAAGCCTAGAAACTTTAGAAACTAGCCTAGAAATTTGGTAGGAATGCTTTTTTCGCCGAGTAGAGGACTGTCAAAGCGCCTGACACTTTCTGCTGAGCAACTTATGTTATTTAAAACAAAGATAATATTAAGAGAGGCGCACAGTTTACCACGTGCTTATATGTCGTTACCCTCGGAACTTTACGTACATAATACAATAGACAAGTTATCATCCACGTCGCTTCATTCTAAATTCCTAATACTTCAGAATAAGGACTTGAAACGGATTTTACTAATTTCTACCCGTAACGGCGGACTTCTTGTCCTGGCAATGAAGTTCTTCAATGGTGATGTGGAAAGATGTGTCATAAATGTTTTGCTACGTGTTTATTTATTTATTTATTTATTAATGATCACCAACATAGTTAATACTTATACAATCATAAAAGAGCCATTAACAGTAATAATACTATTAAAATTAAATATATACTTATAAATGATTACAGCGTGCAAATAGTAGTGGACTAAGAAATTAAAATTAAAACAAGCAATAATTATTGCGAAAGGTTACCAAAAGACTGAATAAATAACAATAATAAAAGTTAATAGTTTAAGCTTAAGGATTAGTCAAACCTTAAATATAATGTTATGCGTAACACATAGTAAACACATAGTAAAACTTATTTATTTATAGAATAAACAAGAAAACCATAATCAATTTTAAAATATAATGTCTGAAATTAGTAAAAAATAAATAAATAAATATCTTCACGCAATTCCCAATACAGGGGTAGACAGAGGGCAAGTCTAGACAATTAAGTCCCTATGACCCACCTTCCACCGAAGATATTTTGGGGACAACGTGACGGGTGGTGAGCCCGTCGCCGTCTTTATGTCCAAGCCAACGATGAAATTCGTACATAAGTTTTTGAAAAACTCATTGGTACTGCCATCTGGGGATCGAACTCGGGTCTCTCGACTCGAAATTCCGACCACCCAACAACTCGGCCATCGTGACTTATGTTAAAATTTGTTAATTATATATACAATTACAAATTATAAAAAATAATAAAAAAAGTAAAATTTGTATCTACATAAGTGTACAATGTCGGCCGAGTAGCCAACAAACTCACAGAGTTGCTACTTTGCCAGACAGATAAGTTGACCAAAGTATGAACCAGCCGTTGGTCATCAGTAATGGTTACTAAACGCATGCAAATGTCTTTGTATAAATTTCTCGCATCTGGCCCTATGGGCCGAAGGTCCCTTCATATGTTCTACTTTTGCTGCTGCAACACCTGATTTGCGTGCAGTTCCAGAAACATATGTCGGCGCTAATGTATCAGAGACAAGACTAATCTATACATGTGAGAGATTTCCATCTGTTGTGAACCGATAGATTCATAGCGATATCTCAGGAACCGTAAAGCCTAGAAACTTTAGAAACTAGCCTAGAAATTTGGTAGGAATGCTTTTTTCGCCGAGTAGAGGACTGTCAAAGCGCCTGACACTTTCTGCTGAGCAACTTATGTTATTTAAAACAAAGATAATATTAAGAGAGGCGCACAGTTTACCACCTGCTTATATGTCGTTACCCTCGGTACTTTACGTACATAATACAATAGACAAGTTATCATCCACGTCGCTTTATTCTAAATTCCTAATATTTCAGAATAAGGACTTGAAACGGATTTAACTAATTTCTACCCGTAACGGCGGACTTTGTCCTGGCAATGAAGTTCTTCAATGGTGATGTGGAAAGATGTGTCATGAATGTTTTGCTACGTGTTTATTTGTTTATTTATTTATTTATTAATGATCACCAACATAGTTAATACTTATACAATCATAAAAGAGACATTAACAGTAATAATACTATTAAAATTAAATATATACTTATAAATGATTACAGCGTGCAAATAGTAGTGGACTAAGAAATTAAAATTAAAACAAGCAATAATTATTGCGAAAGGTTACCAAAAGACTGAATAAATAACAATAATAAAAGTTAATAGTTTAAGCTTAAGGATTAGTCAAACCTTAAATATAATGTTATGCGTAACACATAGTAAACACATAGTAAAACTTGTTTATTTCTAAGTTAATTCAAGGCGTTATTTTCATAAAATTTATTAATTATGAATAATTAGTAAGACAAATAAAATAACATATTTCCTTAACCTTGGGTTACTATTAAATTACAAAATGAATATTAATAATCACATGGATTGTATTGCTGAAGCAGCATCTCGCATTTCTCAAAACAGGGTAAACAGAGCTTTTGACAATTAAGACCTTTCGACACACCGAACATTTTTTTGGGACAACGTGACAGGTGCTGTGCACGTCGTCGTCTTTATGTCCAAGCCAACGATATAATTGTACTTAAATTTTTGAAAAAAACTCATTGGTACAAGCCTGCCACTTTGGGGAAAAAATGTGCATTATTCTTATTTTCAAAGTGTCTTATAGTATGCAAGCCCTGTTTAGTCCCTCGTATACCATGTTCATAATACTGAAATTGAGAAAATTCAAAAGAAATTTATTAAATATCTTTACCTAAAGTGAGGCATACGGGTAATAATATTTTATTTAAGGAAAACAGTCGAAAGTATAATTGCGACGAACGTTGGAAGAGAGACGTGAATTATTGCACATGGGAGTTCTGTTTGGTATAGTACGTTTTTACAGCGTTTGGATTTTCCAGACGTAGTCGCATGGTTGTCACTACGCGTGCTTACCCGGAGTATCAGACAAAATACGAAACATAGTACCAGATAAATACAATGAAATTATAATTACAGTAACATTTTTAAGGGTTTGAAAACAAATTTTAAACGTAGTATAAAAGCATCTAATTGACTCACAAAAGCGTATACAAACACACACACACACACACACATAAATAAATTAATTTGATAAAGTTAAAGCAGTTATTGTTGCAAATAAATAAATAAATAAATAAATAAATAATAATAATAAAAAGGAAAATTTGTATCTACATAAGTGTACAATGTCGGCCGAGTAGCCAACAAACTCACAGAGTTGCTACTTTGCCAGACAGATAAGTTGACCAAAGTATGAACCAGCCGTTGGTCATCAGTAATGGTTACTTAACGCATGCAAATGTCTTTGTATAAATTTCAAGCATCTGGCCCTATGGGCCGAAGGTCCCTTCATATGTTCTACTTTGCTGCTGCAACACCTGATTTGCGTGCAGTTCCAGAAACATATGTCGGCGCTAATGTATCAGAGACAAGACTAATCTATACATGTGAGAGATTTCCATCTGTTGTGAACCGATAGATTCATAGCGATATCTCAGGAACCGTAAAGCCTAGAAACTTTAGAAACTAGCCTAGAAATTTGGTAGGAATGCTTTTTTCGCCGAGTAGAGGACTGTCAAAGCGCCTGACACTTTCTGCTGAGCAACTTATGTTATTTAGAACAAAGATAATATTAAGAGAGGCGCACAGTTTACCACGTGCTTATATTTCCTTAACCTTGGGTTACTATTAAATTACAAAATGAATATTAATAATCACATGGATTGTATTGCTGAAGCAGCATCTCGCATATCTCAAAACAGGGTAAACAGAGCTTTTGACAATTAAGACCTTTCGACACACCTTACACCGAACATTTTTTTGGGACAACGTGACAGGTGCTGTGCACGTCGTCGTCTTTATGTCCAAGCCAACGATATAATTGTACTTAAGTTTTTGAAAAAAACTCATTGGTACAAGCCTGCCACTTTGGGGAAAAAATGTGCATTATTCTTATTTTCAAAGTGTCTTATAGTATGCAAGCCCTGTTTAGTCCCTCGTATACCATGTTCATAATACTGAAATTGAGAAAATTCAAAAGAAATTTATTAAATATCTTTACCTAAAGTGAGGCATACGGGTAATAATATTTTATTTAAGGAAAACAGTCGAAAGTATAATTGCGACGAACGTTGGAAGAGAGACGTGAATTATTGCACATGGGAGTTCTGTTTGGTATAGTACGTTTTTACAGCGTTTGGATTTTCCAGACGTAGTCGCATGGTTGTCACTACGCGTGCTTACCCGGAGTATCAGACAAAATACGAAACATAGTACCAGATAAATACAATGAAATTATAATTACAGTAACATTTTTAAGGGTTTGAAAACAAATTTTAAACGTAGTATAAAAGCATCTAATTGACTCACAAAAGCGTATACAAACACACACACACACACACACATAAATAAATTAATTTGATAAAGTTAAAGCAGTTATTGTTGCAAATAAATAAATTTAAAAAAAATCTCTTCACTTATAGTATTAATGTACATATTTCTGTAGTCGTCTATAATATTGCTATCTATCGTAAATTAGTCTCAGATAGCTGCGCCGCTTCCCTTTGCCATTGAATTATTATCAAGTCTTCCTTACGGGAGAGGACTAAGTCCTGCAGTGAACTTTTATAGTTAAGAAAGTAATTAACAATGGTCTTAGATTAATTATTATTTTTTGGTATTTGACAATGACAGGCTCACTCGTCACGGTGTCTCAAATAATTTTCAGTAGAATGCGGGTCAAAAGGACTTCATTGTCTAGGCCTCTGCCTACCACAGTACGGGAAATCGTTTGAAGATACATATTTCTATACCATAACATGTGTAAAATTCCGATGTTATACAACCAATTAATACCTAAATTCCTTCGAACAAGAAACCTTACGCGTAAGTTATTCTTACGCGTAGCGAAGTGGTCATTTCGAATCGATCAAACCCGATGTCCTCCGTCTCGCACTTGATATTTATCAGACGCATTATAATGTCGCACACCCAGTGGTTACGACGCGGGATTCAGGGTTGCTACTGGGACATATTAATCTGAGTTGAGTGCAGCAGTAGATTCTCGTGTGCAGCTCGGTTCACGTTTCGTGCATATTTCACTGAAACTTCATGAAGATTTGTCTATAACGTGCGAGGTTTCACACATTATAATAATAATAATAATAATAATAATAATAAATAAATACATACATATATAGATAGGGACAACATCACATACATTGATCTGATCCCAATGTAAGATGCTAAAGCACTTGAGGAATGGGAATCGGAAATAACAAAGGCACCACAAATACTTTTAAATACATTTGAAATACTTTTAAGCGTTTTTAAGTGACGAATGTCGTCTAAATTTTTCTAAGGAGAAATTTATGTTTGCTTGCAGGCGACTTTGCCCGCGTGGCTTATACTATTTAGCAATTTTATTTGGTACTAGCTACCCGACGTTGCCCGGGGCTTAACACTTAACGCGGACCCCTAATTATTGTTTTAAATTAAAGATAGCGTAAGTAACTCGTTATAGCATCAGCTATCCTTCAGTGAAAGTCCCGTCTAAATCGGTCCAGCCATTTCAGAGATTAGCCGGAACAGAGAGACAAAAAAATTATTAGACACTGAAAAAAAATATTTTGGAGTATGTGTCGTATACATTCATATACATGTAGTACAAACGGTAATTTAAATATTACAAACAGACACTCCAATTTTATTTATATTTATAGATTTCAAAAATGTTAGAACAAAGATAATAAGTAATTAAGAGTCTACATAACAATTTTTATACTTACAAGTTCTTTAAGCTCAATTACTGAGGGAGTTCTCAAAAATCCTTCCTTAAGCATCTCGTACTTAAAATCCAAGTCAAATTACGTCTTAATAGGTCTTGACCTATGCCAGTTACCGCGAATAGTTAATCGATAAATAAATATGCAACAAGCAGCGATCGTGTAGTACAGAATTCATGCAAAACATAAATTTAATGTAAAAAAAGAGTAAACTAAAATTATTATTATATCTTCACGCATAATTCCTGACAGGGTAGCCAGAGATACAAATCAACAAGTGCAATATAAAAGAATTATTATTCTAGTTAAAGACATACTTCGTAGGATGTTATAAATAATATATTTAACATTAAATTGTTACTTTGTAATTGCTTAATGAGATGAAATCTTTACTCAAAATATTCCACAAAAAATATTGAGCAGTTACGAAATAGTTAAGTTTGTAACTGCTCCATATTATATTAATTATAACAAATTAAAAATTTGACAAATAAATAAATAAATATCTTCACGCCGTTACTAGTACAGGGGTAAACTGATGTCTATACAGTTAAGAAACAAGAATTATGTCTTTCCACCCACCTTCCACCGAAGACATTTTTGGGGCAATGAGAGAGGTGGTGAGCCGCTGTCTTTATGGCCGATATAAATCGTACATAAGTTTTTGAAATTGGTACGTGCCTTCGCGATCGAACTCGGGACTCTTGACTCGAATTTCGATTGCCTAACCACTCGGCTATAATTCTCAAAGAATAGTACCATGGTAATGATTGTCATAGTTTTAGAGATTACATGATTAATTATACATTTTTTATTACATTTCAGCTTTATATGGCCTTTAGCCCTTCTTTACCTTACCTAAATATTGTTATATTTTATATACGTCTTACTCCTGAGCCACAGTCTCATTAGACAGTCACTTGTTTTTTCATTGATTTTTCTTAGTTACTGAGTAACAAAATGCCTACGACATTTTCCTTCAAAACTAAGGGTTTTAGTTCGAATCCCACTAGGGGCAAATATTTGTGTAATGAATATGAATGTTTGTTATCGAGTCATGAATGCATAACTGTATATAAGATTTTTATCTAAGTAAATATTTATGTAATAATATTCTACCTCTTAGACACTAATAAGGAGTAAATATAAGCTTTTGTGAAAAGTGGGACTAAAGGACTTTCCGGTTTTGATCGCTATGGCCAGCTATCTCCCGTACAGGAAATTGCGTGTAGATAAACGAAACAAAAAGTCGACCATATTCCCATGTATTTTTTTATTTTTGTAATATTTACTTATGACTCAATTTTTTATGTCCTTATTTTTATTTTAAAAACAATAAATTTCGATTACTTAAACCAACACTCTATGTTGAAAAACTTATAGTAGTCTACTACAAATATTAATAAACAAAGTTATAATTAGCTGCAAAGGTTTTCCTCAATCAAAACGAAACGTTTCAAAAACTCAATTTTTGTACCGTGTCATAATTTCTTGTATAATCTGTAACAAATGCACGCCTCGGAGGCTCTGGCTGATCCGTAATCATATCGAGTGCAGTAGCACGCACTGTAATACGGTTGCCATCCGTTCCCTAAAGGTTGTTTGTGGTATATAAACTCTAGTATTTGCCTGTTGATACCACGACTTGCGCATTTAAAACACAAAATTTATTTTGGTATTCAATTTAAAAAAATTGGCCTGGCTCTTGTATCTTTCGAGGTAGTCATTCACTAAGTATTATTATGTGTTCAAAATTTCTCCTTGTGACACTTAAGGAAAGAAAGTATATATCATAGAAGTTAAATTGAATGGGCTGATTGAGAGGCCTAACCATGCAAAAAAGCGTCGTAAATAATGACAATAATTAATAGTTAGGGATATCATCAGACTGTGTGGACTGGGATTCATAGACATAGAACTGGACGTTTTGTCCCACATGTCGTTTTCGCAGCTGTGGGCCTTACATAGAAATCACAAAAGCGGCTTGTCCAAAACTGTCAGCAATTATCTCACCAACGATGGCTCTCTACAAGGATGGTTGCGATGAAACAAGTAAGAATATAAAAAAATATCTTCACTTTGTTCCCAATACTGGAGTAGAGTTCTAGACAATTAAGTCCTTTTCCTAATTATGACCCACCTATCACCGAAGATACTTTTTTTGGTACGACGGTGAGCTTGTCGCCGTCCTTATGTGCAAGCCAACGATACAAATCGTACATAAGTTTTTGAAAAAAAAACCCATTGCTACGAGCCAACACCTGGGGATTGAACTCGGGTCACTTGACTCAAAATTCCAACCACCCAACCACTCGGCTAACGTGACTTTAAAATCGTATCGTATCGATAGAATATCAATGTCCCACATTACCCACGATGCCTCGGCTATCCACCGCGCGTGCCTCGGAATCAATGGTTCATACGTACGTGAGATCGTGACCACAGATCTTTGGATACCGATAAACGGGAAGGTCGATCATTATTCATACGTTTACGCATCCACTGATATGGTTTGTGACATCGTTAATTATTGCCTAATATTAATTGCGTCTTCTTATCTATTCACTGGCTTGCGGTGTGTAACATTTCACCGCATTTGTTTCTTTTGCCTAGATGTCTTCTGTTTTTCTATATACCTACTTTAATCACGTTAAATGTAAAAACAACCGAGTTGGTGATAGGCAGAGAATCATCAATCCAATGATGGAATCATTACTATAAAGAAAGAAATAAATCGAGTACGTAGTGATTATCTTCGAAGCTAAGGGTTGCGGGTTTAGAATGTCGCTAGCGGATATTTATATGTTTAAATACATCTTTATCTATAAAAATATGTATGTAAGTATATTCTACCGTAAGAAAAAAGCACAAAGATGGCGAGACGGTACTCGATTCGGTTGTATATTTGCTATTTTATTAATGTTTGTTTATTATTTACATTCATTTATTTATTTTATTATTTGTTACTTCATAACTTCTTCACGTGTAAATCGTTAGTAATTTTTTCGTTTGTAAGGGTATTCTACTTTCTGTTTGGTCCCACCATTACCACGTTAGAATCTGATGAATCCCTAGAAAATCGAGATATTCGTCAAATTTTATTTCTATATATAATTAGCAATGGAACTTTGTTTAACCGCTCACTAGGTATAAATTGTTTAAGGAGCTCGCTGACTACAAGTCTCTGAGTATAAATATTCTAAATACCTGTCTTTACCTATGACATATTTGTATTTACTTATTAATTATAAATTATTTTTTTTAATTATAAATAGAAAAAGAAAAAGATATATACAATGAAGTAAATCGATTGTTCCCTTTTTGAAAAACTCATCACAAACCCACTACTGAACTCCTCACGACAATAAAAAGAAACGCATTCGTTACTGTGACCATTCATTCGCCGATGTATCTAATCGATATCAAGATCGATTTCATTCAACAAAAGATCTATAGATCACAGATCGATGTCTGACTGTGATCGGGAAACTCGTCTCATTGATTCTATTATTAAAATCGGGTGTGGTGGTGTGATCACAAAGGGTGAAGTCTGCTTCATAAAAAAATAATTGCAGTTTTATCAATTTATTAATTCTACTTTGATGTAGCCGACTTAATAGCTTTTTTTTGAGAAAGGTTTTCATTTTATTTCAAAACTTAGCAATGAAATACAATAGTGCTTACATTTTAATTTTCAGCGTTACTTGCTTAATATTTTCTTGTTTAAAGTCTAGAAAAATAAATTTTACTATTGGTTGACGTCTAAGGCATATACATACCTTATAAAATGAATATTCATGCTTGTTCTCAATACTGTGGTAGACAGAAGTCTAAACAATTGAGACAAGATAAGTAAGTTAAACCCCACCAAAGTCTGTTTGAGATAACATGTCAGGTAGTGAACTTGTTGCAATCTTAGGGTCTAAGAAAGATGATCTGCACTATGAATGTTAAATATACTTACACAAATATATATTTATACAGATAAATATTCATATAGAGAGTGTATAATATATATGAATACTTAGAGATAACAATTTATAGAGGGTATAATATCAATTCATGACTTTATAATATAAATAGTGAAGTCGTGGAAGGGTCTGCATCAGCATAAGACGCGGGGTAGCGTCGCTGATTTTTAGTCAGCGCCATACCAAATACACGAACTCTACCCTCAAAAATTTGAGTTCTGCAGTTACCTAGAGTCGAGAGAAATGCTTGTATGGGTAAAAATTATGATTGTACACAACATCGATTTACTGCGTGTGGTTATCTCTTGATTTCTATTTATTTTTACTCATAATTTCTGACGGGGTAGCCAGAGAGAATAATCTACCAAGAATTGTAATCCTTACATACCTTTTTCGCTTCTATGAGATTCATCAAGTTCTTTACACTTGCGCTCTGGGGTACCCGTTGGCCAGATCTTCCTTTCACGAAGTAATATGCTCACATAATTTCACCATTCTTCACCATTCGCTCCTTCGTTCGTCGTGCCCAAACCATCACGCCACTATGCATCTTAGTGAATATTACATCTTAATGCATTGCATACCATCATCAGAAACTATAGCTTCTAGATATATACTAAAGAATGATTAATAATTCAGTTTATCATATCAACGTCATAATGGCCTATAAAAGTCCAACGCAGAACATAGGCTTATAGGGTTAGCTATAATCGCCATGCTAGGCAAATAAGATAAATAAATAAATATCTTCACGCAACTCCCAATACAGGGGTAGATAGAGGCTTAGTCTAGACAATTAAGTCACTTTGTCCCACCTTCCATCGAAGATATTTCGGCAAGTGATCGCAGTAACATGAAGCATGCATCTACGCGCTGCTGCTCGTCTCAGGTTTGCTTAACGCATAGGAAGAGAAGGAGTGCTATTATTCTTATGCCGATACCACACCTCAATGATTCAGTTTGCACTTTAATATTTAATAGGCCACACATAATTTTTAATTACATATGTGGACGTGTAGCGTACTCACTCGTTTTCATGGTGCCGCTAGCCCCGAGGTCTACGCTTCGATCCCGGTCGGGTCAAGGTGTAATATACTTTTTATACATTTTCTCGGTTCTGGATATTTGTGTTACCTTCATTGTTTCTGATTCCATAGTACAAGAACTTAATACTTATTTTTGATCAGAGCAATGTATATGATGTTACGCTTATCTATGTATGTATTTATATAATTATAAACAATAAACATGTAAATAATGTACAATGAACATATCCTGGCGACACAAAGGCGCATCACCCGAGGCGATCCTCGTGCATTACGCTAATGACTATGCCATTATGGTCTCTGACCATATACTCTCGTTTATTAGGGATAATAACGCTAACGAGTTTTTTATTCGTCAACATTGTTGCTTTCGGGACCGAAAAACTGCGATCATTACCGTCAGCGATGTCAAATTATACGATGCGTCTAGGATTATATCGCTTTTTTTACCAATCTCTATAGAAATTGTCTACCCGCCCTAATTGACTGATGAGAGTTCATCGTGTCTCGGATCTATCGATACTGGATATATATATATATATATATATATATATATATATATATATATATATATATATATATATATATATATATATATATATATATATATATATATATATATATATATATATATATATATGTATATATATATATATACCCATACAAGCATTTCTCTCGACTCTAGGTAACTGCAGAACTCAAATTTTTGAGGGTAGAGTTCGTGTATTTGGTATGGCGCTGACTAAAAATCAGCGACGCTACCCCGCGTCTTATGCTGATGCAGACCCTTCCACGACTTCACTATTTATATTATAAAGTCATGAATTGATATTATACCCTCTATAAATTGTTATCTCTAAGTATTCATATATATTATACACTCTCTATATGAATATTTATCTGTATAAATATATATTTGTGTAAGTATATTTAACATTCATAGTGCAGATCATCTTTCTTAGACCCTAAGATTGCAACAAGTTCACTACCTGACATGTTATCTCAAACAGACTTTGGTGGGGTTTAACTTACTTATCTTGTCTCAATTGTTTAGACTTCTGTCTACCACAGTATTGAGAACAAGCATGAATATTCATTTTATAAGGTATGTATATGCCTTAGACGTCAACCAATAGTAAAATTTATTTTTCTAGACTTTAAACAAGAAAATATTAAGCAAGTAACGCTGAAAATTAAAATGTAAGCACTATTGTATTTCATTGCTAAGTTTTGAAATAAAATGAAAACCTTTCTCAAAAAAAAGCTATTAAGTCGGCTACATCAAAGTAGAATTAATAAATTGATGAAACTGCAATTATTTTTTATGAAGCAGACTTCACCCTTTGTGATCACACCACCACACCTGATTTTAATAATAGAATCAATGAGACGAGTTTCCTGATCACAGTCAGACATCGATCTGTGATCTATAGATCTTTATATATATATATATATATATATATATATATATATATATATATATATATATATATATATATATATATATATATATATATATATATATATATATATATATATATATATATATATATATATATATATATATATATATCAACATTCATGAAAAAAAAGTAATAAATGACAATTATAATGTTTGTGTTTTTCCATTTGCTTGAATATTTGTTAACCAATGACGCTGAAACGATTAACCAATACGATTTTCATTTGTGAAATTCCCGAAATGATTTTTTTATATAAATACATATATAGATACGGATAACATCACATACTTTGCTCCGATCCTAATGTAAGAAGCTAAAGCGCTTGTGGTATGGGAATCTGAAACAACGAGGGCACCACAAACACTCAGACCCATGAAAATGTAGAAAAAGTAGTTTTACTACATTGCCCGACCGGGAATCGAACCCGGGACCTCGAGATGGCGACACTTTGAAAACCGGTGTTTACGCTACTCGTCCACGGAGGTCGCCTTATACAGTAGTACTTAAACTTATACTTACTTACAGAGACTTAAATATTAAAAAAAATCCATACACACGTTTTCCATACTTTTATAATAATTATAACCTACCATTTAGAAAGAAAGAAGAAGAAAAAAAGAAATTTTATTTGTTGCTTATTTTACCGGAACCAAAAAAAACATAGATGTACAAAAACCAAAAAAAAACGTAAAACAATAAAATAAAGGTGCCTAAAGTGAAAAAAACTTACAAATAAATAATAAAATATACAAATAATTTTTATATAAATATATTTTTTTCACTTTCCACCGAAGATATTTACGGGACTAAGTGGTGTTGAGCCCGTCACCATCTTTTTGTCCAAGCCAATGATATAATACGTACATAAGTTTTTAAAAAATCCATTGGTACGAGCCTACCACCTAGGGATCTCTTGACTCGAAATTTCGACCGCACAACTACTCGGCTATCGTGACTTCTTATATACATATAAAATACTTTATTATGCAACATGTAACCTATGGGAAAGATCTGACGCATGATATTGCTTAACCGATTTTGTATTTGTTGTAATCAAGTTGTATAAGAAATGGAAAAATATGAATAAGTAGACTGAATAGTTTTCATAGTGTCGCTAGTTTTGAGTCCCATGTTCGCTTTGGATGGGTCAATGTAGAAAACTACCTATACCATGTTGCGAAACGATGGCCTGGGTGTTTGTGGTTACTCTGTTGTTTCTGATAACATGACACAAGTGCTTTAGCTTTGCTATTAACTTTGAAATCGGAGCAATATATGCGAAGTTCTACCTATCTTTTAAAACTAGGGAAATAACAAAGTAACTGTAATACTTAACAGTACTGACTTAAAATATGCAAAAAGGCTCTCACAAATATAACTTCTTTCTAGTACGCCTTTCCCGCCTATCGGTCATGCGCATCGATTCACCAATTATGAAATTACAAGTTACGTCAATCAAATACTATCAGGCAAGACATATCTTACCAGCGTGACATTCGGTAATCTCATGTTAATATAGTTTTACATTTTAAACTGGTTTCTGACGTTTGGTACGATCGAAGGGTTATCAATTTAATTGGTCTGCGGTAATGTAATATGTTAAATCAAAAAGTAAGAAATAGTAACAGGAGTGTTTTAGTATATTTGTATGTTGTAAAATAGGTAGTAGGTAGGTAGTTTAGATTCGTCCAGTCCTAGGTTCTTGATATGTCATGTGGAGGTATGAGAGCAAAAAGGCTTGTTGTGACAATTTTCATTGAAACAAACATATTTTTAGAACTATTGATGGTAATTTTATCCTCAGAAATTTTATTTTTTATTTTTTCAGGATAAAAGTATCTTCAGTTAATCCCTATATGTATTATAAATCTTCTGCGTGTCAAATTTCATCCAAATCCTTCTACATTTTTGGTGTTATTTGACAACAGACATATACAAACAACTGTCACATTTATTAATAAATATCTTCACGCAATTCCCAATACAGGGATAGACATAGGACTAGTCTAGACAATTAAGTCCCTTCGACCCACCTTCCACCGAAGATATTTTCGGGACAACGTGACATGTGGTGAGCCCGTCGCCGTCTTTATGTCCAAGCCAACGATATAATTCGTACGTAAGTTTTTGAATAACCTTTTGGTACGAGCCTGTCATCTGGGGATCGAACTCGGGTCTCTCGACTCGAAATTCCGACCACTCAACCACTCGGTTATCGTGACTTTATCACATTTATAATTTTAGGTAATACAGAAATAGACCATAAGTGAAAATACTTTAAAATAATTTAAATATAATAAAAGGTTTTCTGCCTCTTATGCGTCCTGGCCAAATATCAGTGTAACAATTGTTATGTACTGGTTTGAAAAGTGTTGAGAACCAGTATAATTAAATAAATAAATACACAAATTGGGACAATATGAAATATATTGCTCAGATGCCAAAGAAAATATCAAAAGCACTTGAGTTATTGAATCGGAAACAAAGAAGGGACCAAAAATATGTACCTAGACGCGAGACAATGCAGAAAAAGTGGTTTTCTACAGTGAGCCGCGTTGGGAGTCGAACCCGGGACCTTAGAGCTAGCGACACTATGTTAGCTGTAGTGTACGCCAATCAACCACTTATGAGGTTTGAGTTATGAGGCATTCAATTTTAGTCTTCAAGGGTGAAAACCATATCATTTTTAGTTGGTTTGCAGGTCCATAGCTGCAGTCCGTACCACCTTCAGATGGTCTCATCAGATAGACTGTTTGCTTATTTTTCATTCAAATCCCATAAAAAATATAAATGGGTCAAGAACATCTAACGTAGTAGTAAATAAAAGTAAAAAACAAAAATTAAAAATCATTCTCTAAACGGATTTGAATCGAAATTAATTGAAATTTGAAAATAAATAAACTAAAAACAAACGTTAACAAACTGACCTTGTGGTCGGGAGCACCGTTATACTGAATACTTTTTCTCTCTTTATAAAAATCTTAGGGCGCTGCTAAGCTTCTGATCTTGTGAACCGCAAAAGGACTTGCTGATTTTAAATCTAAAGGTGCGATTACATTACTCTATTTGAAAGATTTAATTGTTTATTCAGTTTTAATATGGATAGTTTTAATCTTCGTTTTCCCTGAATTGAAGGTGAGAGAGGTCTAGAAAATTGAGACACTTGTTTACAATAATAGTCACTTTTTGTTGTATTTTTGCTGTTGTGTAATTTTCGGGTCGGGTCTCTTGACTCGAATTTCGACCACACAACCATTCAGCTATCGTGACTTTATATTAAAAAATATATATTGAAATTAAAATGCTTATAGTTATATAACCGGAATCATCGGAAAATTCCGATGGTCGGAATTTAGAATCAAGAGATCCGAGTTCGATCCCCAGGTGGCAGTACCAATGAGTTTTTCAAAAACTTATATACGAATTTCATCGTTGGCTTGGACATAAAGACGGCGACGGGCTCACCACCTGTCACGTTGTCCCGAAAATATCTTCGGTGGAAGGTGGGTCAAAGGGACTTATTTGTCTAGACTAGACCTTTGTCTGTCCCTGTATTGGGAATTGCGTGAAGATATTCATTATTATTATTTATTGTTATTGACATATTTGATCCTAATAAATCACGTAATACGGAAATTTCTAAGATTTCTGCAGAACATAGGTGTCTGGTTCTAGGTTGAAATGTCAGCCGAAGTAAACATTTGACAAACATAAATTGGTTTGGTTTTGAATATACGAATCATAATATTTTTATAGTCACATTTTGACATGAGACATTCAATCTTAGTCCTAGGGGTGAGCAGGAAAATATTTTTTAATATATTAATTAATTTATGTATATTTACTAATTACAACAGTCGTAGAATCAATAAATTCTGACTAGTTGTTATTTTGGTCCCTGTCGACGTAAAAAATGTTTATAGGGTTTTTTTTTAAGTAAAGAAATCAATGTATTATTCTGATGTATACTCTCCTTAATGGAGCCGGTCGGGACGCTATGGCGACGACAGTTTTGACTATAAATAAGTGTTGTATTGTATTCAATGTATGCCGCTACTGTTCGCTGTGGCGGCAAAACACAAAAGAATTTGGAATCCTTATTCTATAACTTAACAATGCCGTATGGGTTTGTTTGCTTTCTAATTTATTTTTATGTAACATTATAGTTTGTTGAGTTGAGAACCTATAACAGTGTTTTTTTATTATTACTCACCAATAAAAAACTTATTTGTTAAAACTTATATGCATATGTGTAAACAAATATTACAATTTCAATTTGTAACTCGATAAAAGTCCATACCTCAAAAACTGGTTCCGGAAAGTTTTTTTAGAACATTTGTAATTACGCTGTTATTCATTTTAAAATTATTTAACTATTTTTAAATACCTGAAATACTTAGGTGGGTGGTTTGCCTACTCTTAATATACAAGCTAACGAAAATTTTGGTAAAAACTCTTTTATATTTAAGTTTCAATTCCTTCAAGAAAATTACTTTATAAAATACCATTAGATAAAGTTACTACTTTATCTTTTAACGCTTAAAAATTAAAATTAGCCAAGGAACTTTTAAGACTTTAGCAAACCTTCTGAGTGTCTAACGAAAAAATATTTAACCTGTTGTGTATAATACACGGGATACCATATTTATGAAATTAATTACAGCTTAATTGAATCTTGGATACTAAGACAGCGTTCGGGTTCACCACCTTTCAAGTTGTCCTAAATAAGCCTTGGTGAATGTTGGGTCGAAAGGACTTAATTATCTAGACATCTGCCTGAAAAAAGAAATTTTTTATTCAACGAACAAACAGACGTACTAATTTGTGTAAATCTAAACGCTGTTGGTTTTAGAAACGATCTTAAAACTTTTTCTGGCGATGTTTTTTTGCTGGTTCAGATGCCACTACAGTTAGCGTCCGTTTGAATTTCTTATCTTTTTCTTTGTTTATGTCTAAATGTATTAATATAGCATTGATTCAGATATATGCAAGAACTTCCCTCGATTCGTCATCGTTAATTTCTTTTGTACGAGGAACATCTACTTTGTTCTTTCGGGTGGTCTTCTTGGTGGCTTATGATTTTTGATTTTGTTTGTGATTAAATTGTAAACATTAATAAATAGCACGGCGAAGGTACACCTTTCAGGCTGTTCCAAACCGGATTCAGAGAAAGGTCGGTCACAAGGACTTCGTAAAGACATCGCTCTACCCCAATATTGAGAAAATGCATTAAGATAAAAATAAATAGATAGTAAAACAATATTAAAACCTTATGCGTTTTTTTAAATTTCATATCAGGAACTAAGTGTTGTTTTGAATGAAAAGGTTGAGGCAAGATATTCTTCAACGTTTTGTCCGCTGAGCTAACTTTCCCACAGCACACAGGTTTCCAAGATGCGCCAGCAGAAAATAACTTTTTCTAAATAGTTACGATAGCCGAGTTGTTGGGTGGTCGGAATTTCGAGTCAAGAGACGCGAGTTCGATCCCCAGGTGGCAAGCTCGTACCGATGGGTTTTTCAAAATTTTATGTACGAATTATATCGTTGGCTTGGACATAAAAACGGCGTCGGGTTCACCACCTGTCACGTTGTCCCGAAAATATTCGGTGGAAGATGGGTCCAAGGGACTTAATCGTCTAGACTGGACCTCTGTCCACCCCTGTATTGGAAATTGCGAGAAGATGTTTATTTGTTCAATTACTTTTTCTACATTATCTCGAGTGGTGTCTCCTTTGTATTTGTGGGACCTTCATTGTTTCTAATTCCATAATACAAGTGCATGAGCTGCATACTTTGGGATCGGAGCCATGAACTTGATTTGTCCCAATCTATGTGTGTATTTATTTAGTATTTATTCAACTATTCTTATTAGAGAGACCTATAGTTAGACCGTGGTCCATTCATAGGTTTTAAGGTTAATATATACAAATACCTATAGCGTGAAAAAGTGTGACAAAGAAAAATATAAATTTTTTTGGCTACCAGGCTTTAAATTCCCGCCTAAACAATCATGCCATCCGTTCACCAAGAGCACTCGGGAGCGTTATTATTATACTTTATTGAATCATTTCCTGAACTACGTTATCTTATTAGAATCACAATACGAACTCTCTAAGGTCTAGCTCCGACACATGAATAGAGTTGGTCCAGTCCTAGTTCATAAATTAATCGATCGTGATTCGATTAATATAATGATCGGCTCCCGGTTCGCAACGTTCGCGGTGCGTGTATCGTAATTAAATCTTGCGCTCAGTAACGTTACTGAGGAAATTTAAATTTTTACTGTTCAATTATTTTGTGCTGTGCTAATTAGTTGGAAGTCTTTTCTTTCTTTTTACGTTAGGTATATTAGTTATTAAGTATATTGTCATATATATGTATGTTTATGAAAAATTTCACTCTTTTTTTAATAAATTAAACAAAAATAAGTTTACTATATTCATTACTGGGGTAGAATTAAGTCCTTTCTACCCGCCACTTCCATTTCTTTCGCTGAAGACTTCACTTCTTCCAGACAGAAGACATTTTTTGGGACAACGTGAAAAATGGAGCGTTCTTTTTGTCCAAGATAGCGATATAAATCGCACATTAGTTTTGAAAACTCATAGTAGTAGTAGTATGTATATACGTACATATATACGTGACGGCCTGTTAAAGTCCACTGCAGAACATCCACACAGGACAGGCCTCTTCCATAGGAAGGAATTGTCGTAACCGCCACCAGACCACTCGCACCTCACACGCTGTAACCATCTTCAGTCTGATTATTTTGGTCTGATGTTTATAGAGACGTTTATCCTACCACCTATCGGTCGCACTAAAGATATTTAAGTCTGTTTCCCTTAGTCGCCTCTTACGACACCCATGGGAAGATAGGGAGTGGCAATATTCTTACGCCGTTACCACAGAGAGTAGTAGGTGCCTACCGGGTATCGAACTCGGGCTTCTTGACTCGAATTCCGATCATGTTACATGAAATTTTAGACACGATATCTGATCACTGGGATATCGTGACTACAAACTACAAAATTAATACATTAACACACTTTTTTCATCCGGGGTAACGGTGACGGTCTAAGGTGCGAGATTACTGACTGTGATTGCTTTGGATTATAAATAGAGAAGATCGCAGACTACTTTTCGGAAGCAATCTATATCCTACAGTGAGCTTTTACAGGTCATTATGAATGTGTGTAAGTGAAATTGTTTTTTATAATGAAAGAAAATCCTTAGTTGAAATTTTCTTGCCTGTGATATACCTTACCTATTGTATTTCTTCACTAGAAATCTCCTCAAAAATTTTAGGCCGATAACCTATTAGCTAATGAAACAGCCTTCGTTCCCCTTAGGGGAAAACATTTGTGCGATGAATATGTTGATACTTATAAATGTCTTGATCTCTGCCTACCGCAGTCTCGGAAAAAGTGTGAAGATAAAATAATAATAATAATAAAAGGTATGCTCATATAATGTACTTACCAAAAAAAGTTAAAGCAATGCGACCGCTTCGATTTTTTAGGAAAAGTAACTCTGGACAAAATTTATTACATAAATAATATAACTTTTCTTTGAGTTTCGAAAAGATCTTAGCTTAGTATACATTTTATTTAAAGAAATTATTCATAACAAAACTACATCCGGTCATTCATCGTCGATTCCATTTTTAAATCTATGACGATGTAATGAAATCGATACTGATGTAATGTGAATCGAATAACTATCGGAACGAGAACCTAAAATTACTATAATCAGACCGACTCGCCATTGCTACCGTCTGGCAAGCGAAATTTTGTTTTACATCATTTAGTTATGTAATATTTATAGAAAATCGAAAGGAAAAAAAGAAAAAAAATTTAACACAAATACACCACATCAGGATTTTGATTAGGAGTTTGATCCTGGTGTTAGACGTGAGTTCAAGAACATCATATGACAACTTCCGTAGTCGAGTGGCGCAGCACTGAGGTCACCTGGATGCGTTAATGTACACAGAAAACAATTTTTTCAAACATATTTTCGGGTCTAGATGTTTGTGGTACCTTAGATGTTTCCGATCTCATAGCAAAAGTGCTTTACCTACTTACTTAGTGATCAGACTTACTTAATTTGGATGAGAGAGAGCAATGTATGTGATGTTGTCCCTATCTATGTATACATTTATCTTAAGTTTGTATATTTTTAACAGAAAAAAAAAGTTATATATGATGTTGTTCCTATATGTCTATGTATTTATTTATCTTAAGTATGTCTGTTTTAAACAGATTTTTTAAACAAAATAAAATTAATGTGAAACATACGTATTCGTACAAGATACTTCCATAAGCGTGCTGTGTAGCATACGAATTGATCTGGTAGTAGGTAGTTGTCCTGTTAAAATTCCAATAAATTTGTTCGCAGTAGTTTTCTACATTCATTAAATGTGATTATAAATGTGTAAACTAGGATAAATGAAAATAGACGTATTTCTAAATTTTCTATCTATCTTTTAACGACAAAATTCGTAGAATAAAGGAATTTAAATGTTTCCTTTTCAAGTAGAATTTTTTCAAAAACTATTTAGTACAAACATTGTCGTGATATTTATGAACACAATAATAATCTTGTTCCAATGGGAATCAATCCGGTCTTATGCTCCGTCATCACAGTGGCAATTGATTTTTATTATCTTTACACAATCATATTATATATTATTATAAATACGAAGGTGCATTTGTTTTCTTATGCTTTACTCCTTAACCACTGAACTGATTTTAAAAATTTATCATCACTGTTTTTTTTTTTAAATAGAGATACAGTAATTTAATTTTTATATTCTTATTTGTGAGAAAATTAAATTTACTATAGAGAACTCTACGACACATAACATCTAACTATGTATAATTATAGTATTAAGAGGAAACGGTCTAAGGAACTTTCAATAGCAAATATCGGCTGTCAGTTCAGAATTCAATTAAATATTACATCAGCTGTTTCTCTTTGTTTGAGAAATAATCATTTAATATTTATATTTATTTAAATAAAATTTTCAAATAAGTCACGATAGCAGAGTGGTTGGGTGGTTGGAATTTCGAGTGGAACCCCAGGTGGCAGTACCAATGAGTTTTTCAAAAACTTATGTACGAATTACATCGTTGGCTTGGACATAAAGACGGCGACGGGCTCACCACCTGTCACATTGTCCTGAAAATATCTTCGGTGAAAGGCGGGTCAAAGGGACTTAATTGTCTAGCCTAGACCTCTGTCTACCCCTGTATTGGGAATTGCGTGAAGATATTTATTTATTTATTATTTATTTATTTTAATAGTGAATGATTATAACTTGACATATATTAAAAGACATCTACCTGAGCGAAGGCGTGGGTAAGAGCTAGTATGTGTATATAGATACATATCCACTAGATAGAAATCCCACAAGATGGAGTGACGATCTGCACAATGTTCCGGGAGATCGATAGGTAGAGCTGGCTCAGGACCATTATCTGCGGCAATTTTATTTTATTTAAATTTATTTTTGTAGGTGGAATCAAAACTAATATTTTAAACTATGCGAATTCGTAAGTTAGAAGTTTTAACGCACTAATAGCAGAAATTAACAAATTTAAATGTTTTGAAGCGAAATTTTCTTTAGGTTTTTTACGATCAAATAGCTTCAAAGTTGCGTTACCGACATACTAAGATTAATGTATATTTATAGCTTTAAGTATAAGGTTTTGCGCATTCGACATGTGCGTTCGATTTTTTTTTAATTGGTATTGGTGCTGGGTGTGAGTTTAATATTTTATATTCAACTTAATTATAATTAATTAGAATTTTCAAAAATAAAAGAAAAAATATTACATTTATGTTATATTTTCGCCGGCCATGTGTCGAGAACCATAGCCTGGATCTATTTTAAATCCTTTTATAAAAAATCGGATTAGAGACTACCCGGGAAAAACTTGAAAATCGCATTTATTAGCGATAAATTATGGGATACTCATACGAGTATATGTATTGTTTATTTATTGTTACAATTAATGTAAAAAACAAACTACTAGAATGTGTAGAATACATAGTTCTTGATGGTACTTAGCTTCATGAGCCTATGAAAACCTGCAAAGTAACTTCAGTATAAAAATATTACATATGCATCTTTATCTATTAGAACTAAGATAGGTTACAATATACCTATTATTTTTATTTACAGGCTATATTATATTTAACTTAGTTTTTTTTAGTTATAGAAATATTACTAACATAAACAAGTCGGTGGCGAGACATTGCGGTTTCTAACCAGCCAAAATACCCCATAACCTAAAGAAGTTATTACTTGAAACTAAAAACCACTGCTTCGAATTTAATCATGATCAATTATAATTAATTAGAATTTTCAAAAATAAAAAAAAAAATTACATTAAGTTTCCATTTCTGTGAGAAACTTACGCCATCCTCTTCCTCGCATTATGAATAAGATATGAAGTAACGCGATTAAAACTGCGACTCACAAATTTCTTAAAATAAAAATCACTCACACATCACATTTCGAAAGAAACTTATGAATTTGATGGAAGAAAGAGGTGTTTAAAAATTGTGACACTGGGCGATCTCTTTTTTTTGTTTTGAGTTTTATACGCTAAGGTTGTAAAGTTTTTCAGCCTATTCATTAAAAAAAAAAAAGATTTATAAGTTGCTATAGCATTCTCCTATCAATATGTATTTGCGTCAACCTCAAACATAACCACACAATGCAGTCTAACCCGTACGCGTCGGTCCAAAAAAAAAAAAAAAAAATAAACATGTTCCATCATTCAAACGACTTATTGAAGTCTTAAAGTGAGCTGTAAATTAGACAGTAACACAGGAAATGGCTTCTTAACCCGTCAGTAGGCCGCTGTGATTAGCGATCAATGTGATCACCGGGCGGCTATCACCCGTGGTAGGTGATTCACTGACGCTTGAGTGCCGGAGACGGTAAAAAGTTTTGTCATAGATTATGCAAACAGCTTCTTTTAATACCATCATATTTTAATGTTGGTGTTTTTTGCATGCGATGCATTGTCATTCTTTTTCATTGGCTTGAGTTTTGCAGTGTGATGAGAATTCAGATTTTGTGTGATGAAGTTATTGCCGATTTTTATGAGAACGTGTGTATGAATTATTTGTCTTCATTTTATTATCAAGTGAAAACTTCTTTAGGTTATAAGTGATTGTTGGCTGGATAGAAACCTCAATGTAACGCCACCGACTTGCTAATGTTAGTAATATATTTTAAACTAAAAAATAAATAAAAAATGTAATATATATCGTAGTTCTCAAAGGTGATCAAGCATCGGTATTTTTTTTTATATTTAAGTTACTTTGCAGGTTTCCATAGGCTACCGAAGGCTAAGTACCCATTCCATTAGCTTGTTTTTTACACTAATTGTAACAAGAAATAAACAAGACATACTCTTATACCTCATCATCTCACGGTAATAAATGAGATTTTTATTTTTTTTCTTTATATAGAGGCCCTATTCCGCTTTTTTATTAAAAGAGTTAAATTCGATCTTTAAAATGGTTCTCAATACATGTCAAGGGAATTCCTAGTATGAATCGCTAGGTTAATAACATATTAAGTCGTTCTGTTTTTACATAGTCATGCATTCTATGTACGACTTCATTCAGATAAATGATGGGGAAATCAGTTGATGCCAGAAAATAATGTTAATAAAACATGGAATCTTAGACGTTACTTAAAATAATAAAATAGTAATAGTATAAGAAAATTAAAGTAGAAAGAATTGAAGCAAGTCTGTTTTTATTTTAAAGGAGTCTCGAAATTAGTTCGGATCAATGGAAACGCGATGCTAATACTCCAAAGATATAGCATCTTTTATCAGTAGCAAAAAATGTGGACTACTATTTATAGGCTATAGCAATAATTGTGAAATCTTATTTATCGTTTTCTATAGCTTAGTTTTTGAAGTGATTTTAATAACCCTTCTGCGTGCAATTAAATTGTAATCTTTGACAAAGTAGAAGGCGCGTAGATACCCATGTGTTTAAGTAAGGCACGATAATTGAAGATATGCTGGTATCATACATACTAGTTCAATTCTGTGCAATGATTGACGTATGATTACTTTGTGCACAACCAGATTTGAGATTAAGAACGAACGCTTCAAGGAGCAATTTTATGTAATACGGAAGTGAGCGAATTATTTATTAATTACTTGTATTTATATTCGGCCTTAGCTATGATGTTGGTTACCGTATATAAATTTGAAAAAAATTTACTGACATTGTGGTTAGAATTCGGTCCGTCTCACTAATTTTCTTAATTTTTCATTTATATATAACAAAAACACAGAGTAGCTCACATAGATACATAAATTAATTATAATGTCATACGTAAATTAATAAAAGTTAATTAAGTTCTTTTTTTTTATAGAAAAGGGAGGCAAACGAGCAGGTGGCTCACGTGATGGTAAGTGATTACCGCCGCCCATGAACACCCGCAATACCAGAGGCAAAGCAGATGCGTTGCCTCCCTTAGAGTCCCCCCAGAATTGGAGGAGGAGGGTGTGTGGGCCACCGGTTACCTGCACTCACCAGACGTAACGCAGAAGCATGTTAGACTTCTAATTCACGCCGGTATTCTGTGAGGTCGTGGTACTTCCCCGGTCGAGCCGGCCCATTCATGCAACAACAAAAGCTGATGCGTGGCTCTACCACTGTTAAAAGTTAATAATATAGTTAATTCGTTCGTAACTTTTAGCGTTATTGTGTTACATAGTAGCTTATGTTGGTTTGTACAATATGTTCAGAGTCGATGACTTCACAATTATTAATTTTTGATTACAATGTCTTTGTCGGTCCTTTGTTTTTTATTCCGATATTAAGGATTCGAATTCTCTATACGATTCACGGAAGGATAAAGAAGAAAAAATCTTCACGCTATTCCCAATACAGGTGTAGAAAGGGGTCCAGACAATTAAGTTTATTCGAACCATCTTTCACAGAATACATACTTTTGGGACAATGTGACTGGTGGTGAGGTAGTCGCAGTCTTTATGTGGGAGGAAAGAGACCATACGTTGTATTATCTTGATTATTTTTTTTAAAAAGCAGACCAGTCAAATCGAAAATGATAAAAATCATTAATTACCAGTGGCAAGAAAGCAAGGTGGTTGTTGATACACAAATCATTAAGAAGCCGAGTGAAATTAACAGTATCGTCTCCTTTATGAGTTGTGGGGTAATCAAGAAACAACAAACATTTTTTACTCTTAACTGAACATAAGGTCCCAGTCTGTGAGGTGACCATGCGGTCGTATAAAAATGAGGATTGCAGTTTATGTATATTATAAAAACGTGGATAATGAAATTAAAGTTCATTTTGTCATAATTTTTTTTCTCCCGTCCCTTTTCCCTGTTGTGTCTGTGCGAATTTTTAATTATTTCGATAGAAATCAGACCCATTGACCCATGAACTATAGCATCTGTGATGTTGAAGTGTGTTGATAAAATCTATGTTTTTTATCTTCCCGCTTTGCCCAATACCGAAGTAGTCTGAGGTCTAGACAATTGTCTTTTTTGTACCCCGCTTCACCGCAGTTTATTTTGGGACAATGTGACCGGTGTTGAGCGTGTTGAATTATTTATATCCAAGCCAATATCTTAAATCGTACATAAGTGATGAAAAACTCATGTCTTCAAAATCTCACAAACTTGTTTTATACCTTAAAAACAAAATTAACGGTCTTAATGCCTTTAGACATTTCATGCAAACAATCCGAGGTATTGAAAATGATGCTTGCTTTAAAATCAACTTAAAAATAAATATTTTAAGTTAAGCTAGATAAATATTTAAATTAATATTAAAATAAATATCTTCACGCAATTCTAAATACAGTGAGAACAGTCTAGACAGTTAAGTCCCTTTGATCCACCTTCCACCGAAGATATTTTCGGAACAATGTGACAGGTGGTGAGCCCGTCGCCGTCTTTATGTTCAAGCCAACGATATAATTCGTACATAAGTTTTTGAAATATCCATTGGTACGAGCCTGGCACCAAGGGATCGAACTCGGGGCTATATAAATAAAGTAATTTATTCACGTAATTCCCAATACAGGGGTAGACAGAGGTCTAGTCTAGACAATTAAGTCCCTTCGACCCACCTTCCACCGAAGATATTTTCGGGGCTATATAATATTTATAAATAAATATTTAGGTAACTTATTACTCACTTTAGTATGATCTATATCTCTGAACAACACAATTATATACATTAATTAGAAGTCCTATTGCACTCGTAATAGTGTTAAAATATCCTAGAATATTACAAATTATGGTTACACTATATAAGTAATCACCAGGAGCCGATATCGAATCTGCGTTAATGACGCTTCGGAGCCCTGAGCACGGTATCGGTGGCTCCATCGGCGTTGTGTTGTATCCAGAATATTATGCATACGGTACCAGCATGTAATTCATCTTACTATTTAGAGTAGCTAGACACTTTATCCATAGGTTAACATAACATAAAAATCATGATTTTTATACAAATAAAAACGATATAAATTATTCACGCATTTTCCTAACACTAGGGTAGACAGAGGTCTAGATAATTAAGTCTCTTCCGTCCACACTTGATCAAAGAATATTTGGGACGTGACAGGTTGTGAGCCAATCCCCGCCTTACCATCTAAACCTGCGATACAACATACTTATATAGATATTGTATAGCATTTACATAGATAAATATTCAAATATACATATCAACATCCATGACTCCGGAACAAAACATTCATATTTATCAACATTTGTCGCTAGCGGGATTCAAACCCCAACCCTTAGCTTCGAAGTTTATTGTATATATTGTATATTTCCGGGATAAAAAGTAGCCTATGGTGGTATTGACATCAACGATCTATATTTGTTTCAAATCGCACCTGTTTCAGATTGTTTCAGTTTTGGCTAATAAGTACGATAGCCGAGTGGTTGGGTGGTCGGAATTTCGAGTCAATAGACCCGAGTTCGATCCCCAGTTGGTAGGCTCGTACCAATGAGTTTTTCAAAAACTTATGTACGAATATCGTTGGCTTGGACATAAAGGCGGTGACGGGCTCACCACCTGTCACGTATTCCCGAAAATATCTTCGGTGGAAGGTGGGTCGAAGGGACTTAATTATCTAGACTCGACCTCTGTCTACCCTTGTATTGGGATGTGCGTGAAGACATATTTTTTTATTTTTTTTTTTCAGTTTTGGCATGATGGATTAATAAACATCCATCTATTAGACGCATCAAAAAGTATACTACAGCAAAAGCATCTCTTGAGAAATTTTACATCCATACATTTATTTTGTTCTGGTATTTGTCAAGATAGTTATCCAGCCATCGGTTGGATTCTGTTGACATTTTCAAGACTTTTTCCTTAGTCACCTCTTACAACACGTACCTATAAAGAATGGGGTGGTAATATTTTAATGCCGATACTGTATGGCAACATCATTATTGGTACATTTCATCACTTAAGTACATGGAACGTATAAATGTAAAAATGAACATCTTCACGCCATTCCCAACAAGGGTAGACAGAGGTAAGACATGTAAGTCCTTTCGACCCACCGTTTACCGAAGACATTTTTTGAGACAACGTGACAAGCTGAACTATTGTCGTCTTTAAGTTCAAGCAAATAAGATTTGAATCCGAGAATCGAACCCGGGTCTCTTGACTCGACTTTCGATCACAGAAGTCAGTTATCGTGAAGGTAAAAATAGTTTCATTATATCATTATATAATTCCTACATGAAGTATGCTAAATACGTTTTTGAGTGTTTTATTATACACCTCATACATTTACCATGTTGAAAAGGTAATAACGAGTAATTCAGAACATTGTATTTTTTAATATTTTTAAAATTGTCGTTTATTGTGTTATAACTGACTGTAAAAGAAAAGTTGATGACGGAGTTTTCAAGATAACAATATATGACAGCCTATTTGAAGTCCTGAACAAAAAAACTATTATTTCATACAGTAGCCCTTGCTGCCTCAAGGCACGGAGTTGTACTGTCCGTCACACATTACTTAAGGATTAGAATTTTTACATAATATAAAAATAGGATTAGTTCATAGTATTAGGTATCTCGGTGTAATAATAGATTCCAACCTTTCTTTTAAAAATCATATAGAATTATTATCAAATAGACTATCCAAATTAATATATATATTCAAAAATATACGCCATGTGCTAGATAGAACAGCTTTAATACGTATCTATTATGCCCTAGCCCAAAGCCTGCTTACGTATTGCATCACCAGGAGGGGCGGTGCTCCAAAATCAATTATGAAACGGGTAGAAATATCGCAAAGGGCTATTTTAAAAGTTAGTGGATTTTTCCCATACAGACATCTTTATCGACACTGGCGGGTACTAACCGTACGTCAGCTTTTCATTCTCTATACAATCTTGAAGCAACACAGTGGAAATACCTATGATCGACATAAACTAGTAGAAGTTAGACGTAAAAACAGAGTTTGTATAACATTTACTACAAAGAAGACATATACCAAAAAATTCTTTTGTTATATGGGTGGATTCTTATATAATAAAATAAATGAAAAACTATCTATATTTTGTAACAATAAATATGATTGCAAAATAAAAGTACAGGACTGGTTACTGAAATTAGATTATGATTCAACTGAATCGCTCCTATCGAGATAAATACTACAATAAACAGATATAGAATAAATACACACACACACACACACACACACACACACACACACACACACACACACACACACACACATACACACACACACACATATATATATATATATATGTATATATATATATACATATATATATATATATATATATATATATATATATATATATATATATATATATATATATATATATATATATATATATATATATATATATATATATATATATATATATATATATATATATATATATATATATATATATATATATATCCTCAACGGTTTCCGTCCAACGACCTCGCTGTGGATAACAGGCTCTGACCATAGGTTCCGCCAAAAGGTCACAATATCAGTCTGATCCGGTTCTTGACCTGTTTCACATGTTCCAGGTCGCTCCAATGATTTGTAGAGCCTCTTTTGGTCACTCTGAAAGAGACGATTCAGGTTGAACCGTTTAAACCTCTCCGTATATCGCCGAATCCGCTTTCCCCAGGCTGCAATCCTTTGCTTCAGGTCGTCTATGCGCTCCGTCAACTTTTGCTCTATGTTTGGCTGGGAAAATGTAAAATCTGACCCAGCAAACGCTAACCTGACGGCGCGCACAATTCTCGGCCTACTATTGCCCGACCTGAAGCTTGTCAGCCTTCCGATTAGGGCCCTTGTCTTTGCGATACGGTCTTCAATTCTTCTTCTCCACGCTGGGACAGCGTTACTTTGGTTAGTAGCGCGTCCAACCGAAGAAATTTTGGCGCCAACAATACGGCAGACTGCCAATGCAGCGGCAAAAATAATTGAATCCGTATCGTAAAGGTTCCGGCTGGTTTCCAAATAGGTAGCCAGCATTGGGTTTAGTGCCTCAACGACAGCCCTGTTTCGCTTGCTTAGGGCTATGCGGGGAAGTCGTGGCCGATTTTCGAGAGGATTTTCGCGCGTTTCCATTATCGCCTCCTCCAATATGCTTCTCATTTGCTCTATGTCTTGGGAAACTGTTCCCTCGCCGCCCGAATCAACAGCTGCCGGAAGGTCTGCGGTAGCATCCACATCTGCAGAAATGATTGCAATTGGTGGAGCTACATTCCCAACCGTAGCATTCTCATTGGACGAAGGAACAGCTTCACGTCTTAGTCGTTCGAGTTCGGCATCATCGAATATGTTAGAGCGGAGTATGTACCGAACTCGGTCTGCCAGGTTTTGCTCCGTGACGGTGATGGTAGGCTCCGGCTCGGCAAAAATGCGATGCATCTTAGCCCGATATGCAAATCCCCCAGTTTCTCCCCCCCTCGCCCTATAGTACGCCCGCAATGCGTTAATATTCATCTCTTTTGTCCATCGCATGTGGCGTACTCCACCAGTAGCGGGTGCCGATTGCTGAGACCCAGAGGGTCCTGCCGACACCAAGCTGTCTGGTGGGGATGATGGATGCAGGGTGCTGCTGGATGTTCGTGTAGCACCCGCGCTCGGCTGGCGGCTCGCATGCTGCCGCGTCCAGCGCCAGCTCCAGACGCGCCCTGGCGGCCCCCAGGCAGCGACCCTATGCGCATTCTATTTGTGTCCATCATCCATAGTGTTTTGGGGCGTCATTTAACGGAAGACGCCCCCAGACCGGTACCGTTTCATTTACTGTGGCCATACGCACAGACGGACCTATGCACCCTCATATTGCACATGCCGAGGCACGGCACAAACACCTCTGGGCTAGGCGCGGACTGACTGCACCGACGCAACATTTTTTGTCACTTAAACTGTTACGTCGGTGGGCGATGAGGTCGTAATTTCTCTACGCCTTAAAAATATTATTATGGGGTATTTCTTATATTTTCTCGTCTGGTTGGGTTTTTATATACATAAAAATAAAAATACATAAAATTAAATAAATAAAGTACTATAAAATATATACGTTATAAACCCATAAAATACATAAAAATAATAAATAAATATTAAGACCCAACCAGACGGAAGCCCTCGACAGGGGAGACCAGACGGCCGAAGGTTAGGGCGACAGGGAGAGAAACCGGCGGACGATGCGGGCTGTATCGAGGAGCACCGCCTTCTGCATTTGAGCTCGGAGTGGTCCGTCACGGAGTCCCAGTCGCCTCAGATGTTCAGCGAGGCTGACTGGGATTAACCCATTCGCAGAAACAACTATAGGAATAATTTCAGCGGGCACCCCCACATGTCGGTCACCTCGTGAGCCAGGTCCAGATATTTCGTCTTTTTGTCTGTTTCGGCTTTCACGAGGTTCTCGTCATACGGGATGGTAATGTCCACCAAAAATATCCTTGACTGTGCCCGGTCCATCAACACGATATCAGGCTTATTTGCCAGAATCGTCCTGTCCGTGATGATGGGCCGGTCCCAATAGAGCCTGGCGCGGTCATTTTCGAGCACGGCCTCCGAAGAGTACTTATAGTAAGGCAGTTTCCGTCCGACGAGACCGTATTTAAGGGCGAGCTCCTGATGTAAAATCCTGGCTATTAAGTTGTATCTATGCAGATACTCAGAGTTAGAAAGCATGGAACAACCGGACATGATATGCCGAAGCGACTCCCCAGAATGGCGACAAGCTCGACAGATGTCGACGGTGCCATCCCTTAGGATGTATCTCCGATAGTTGTTCGTCTTAATAACCTGATCCTTTATCACACAGACATAACCCTCGGTTTCCCCAAAGAGGTCACCGAAACGTAACCAGTTAAGGGAGGCGACAGTATCTACGAACGGCTCATGTAGAGCCTTGTAGAACCTGCCATGGAGCTCTTTTTCCTTCCACACGGTCCCCCGGTCGGAAACGCTCTGTGCTCCCGGGCCCTGCCATTGCTCGTCGGCCATGGATAGAGGGGTAAGTCCTTTATCACTCATAATGACATCTGCGTAGAACGAATCATCCGATTTCGCTAGGAAATAGTTACGGAGGCTGTACACCTCGCGATTATGCATAGTGAGGGCGCTTAAAAAGCCCCGTCCGCCATGCTTACGCGGTAAGTACAGCCTCATCACTGACGACCTCGGATGATGCATCCTGTGAGACGTCATAGTGGTGCCGACTTTTCGATCCAGGGCGTTAAGGTCGGTTTAAGTCCACCTGAGTATACCGAAGGTATAAATCAGGACTGGCATGACCCAACCGTTGAAGGCGCGTGCCTTGTTCACGCCTGACAAATAGCTATTAAGCACTTTTGCCAGGCGCGCAAAAAACACACCGCAAACCGACTGCTTCACGCCACCCTCATCGACACCCAAGTTTTGTGACATACCCAGGTATCGGTATGTATCTGACTCGGAAAGGGTCCGTATGTTGACGGGCATAGCCAAGTCTATGCCCTCGGTGATAGTGACCCTGCCCCTTTCAACATGGAGAACCGCACACTTATCCGTCCCGAGCTCCGTCTTGATAGAATTGCTGAAATCACATGTGATTCCAAGCAATTCCACCAAATGGGAACGATTGGAGGCGAACAGCTTGAGGTCATCCATGTAGAAAAGGTGAGTAGCTTTTGTCCCTCCTCTCCAAATCTGAAATCCTCTCCCTGATCCATCCAGCAGTGTGCTAAGAGGATTCAGGGAGAGGCAAAACCATATTGGGCTCAAACAATCGCCCTGGAAAATACCCCGTCGTATCCTTATCCGGTGTTCCGCAGCCGTCATCCGCACGCCGAGATGACAAAGGATCGTGCTCCATTGCCCCATACAGTGCCTGAGGAAGTCTCTGACTGTACAGTGGACTTTGTACAGCTCGAGGACCCTCTTTAGCCATGTATGGGGCACCGAGTCAAACGCCTTTCTGTAATCGATCCAGGCGGCGGAGAAGTTCCGACGGTTGCGTTTAACCACCTTGCCGATGACCGCGTCAATGAGGAGTGGTTCCTTGGTCCCACGACTACCGCTCCGACATCCACTCTGAGCACTCGACATGATCCGATTTAAATTTACGTGTCGGGTAATCTTCGCGCTCAGAATAGATGTCAGTGTCTTGTAAATGGTGGGCAGACATGTGATGGGGCGGTACTTGCTCGGATCTGTGGTAACCAGGTCTTTAGGAACCAAATGAGTGACTCCAGTGGTGAAGAGGCTCGGGAGCGACTTATGGTCGAGAGCCTCTTGGAACTACCGTGCCAGTATTGCGTGACACACCATGAACCCCTTCAACCAGTAATGATGCAATCCGTCGAGCCCCGGGCTTTTCCAGTTCGGCGCTCTACGGACCGCCTCAGCCACGTCGTCTGGTGTAATGACGACGGGATCCATGGGTTTAATAAGTGCACACTGATCCTCAACGGTTTCCGTCCAACGACCCTCGCTGTGGATAACAGGCTCTGACCATAGGTTCCGCCAAAAGGTCACAATATCAGTCTGATCCGGTTCTTGACCTGTTTCACATGTTCCAGGTCGCTCCAATGATTTGTAGAGCCTCTTTTGGTCACTCTGAAAGAGACGATTCTGGTTAAACCGTTTAAACCTCTCCATATATCGCCGAATCCGCTTTCCCCAGGCTGCAATCCTTTGCTCCAGGTCGTCTATGCGCTCCGTCAACTTTTGCTCTATGTTTGGCTGGGAAAATGTAAAATCTGACCCAGCAAACGCTAACCTGACAGCGCGCACAATTCTCGGCCGACTAATGCCCGACCTGAAGCTTGTCAGCCTTCCGATTAGGGCCCTTGTCTTTGCGATACGGTCTTCAATTCTTCTTCTCCACGCTGGGACAGCGTTACTTTGGTTAGTAGCGCGTCCAACCGAAGAAACTTTGGCGCCAACAATACGGCAGACTGCCAATGCAGCGGCGAAAATAATTGAATCCGTATCGCAAAGGTCCCGGCTGGTTTCCAAATAGGTAGCCAGCATTGGGTTTAGTGCCCCTACGACAGCCCTGTTTCGCTTGCTTAGGCCTACGCGGGGAAGTCGTGGCCGATTTCCGAGAGGATTTTCGCGCGTTTCCATTATCGCCTCCTCCAATATGCTCCTTATTTGCTCTATGTCTTGGGAAACTGTTCCCTCGCCGCCCGAATCAACAGCTGCCGGAAGGTCTACGGTAGCATCCACATCTGCAGAAATGATTGCAATTGGTGAAGCTACATTCCCAACCGTAGCATTCTCATTCGATGAAGGAACAGCTTCATGTCTTAGTCGTTCGAGTTCGGCATCATCGAATATGTTAGAGCGGATGATGTACCGAACTCGGTCTGCCAGGTTTTGCTCCGTGACGGTGATGGTAGGCTCCAGCTCGGCAAAAATGCAATGCATCTTAGCCCGATGTGAAAATCCCCCAGTTTCTCCCCCTCTCGCCCTATAGTACGCCCGCAATGCGTTAATATTCATCTCTTTTGTCCATCGCATGCGGCGTACTGCACCAGTAGCGGGTGCCGATTGCTGAGACCCAGAGGGCCCTGCCGACACCAAGCTGTCTGGTGGGGATGATGGATGCGGGGTGCTGCTGGATGTTCGTGTAGCACCCCGCGCTCGGCTGGCGGCTCGCATGCTGCCGCGTCCAGCGCCAGCTCCAGACGCGCCCTGGCGGCCCCCAGGCAGCGGCCCTATGCGCATTCTATTTGTGTCCATCATCCATAGTGTTTTGGGGCGTCATTTAACGGAAGACGCCCCCAGACCGGTACCGTTTCATTTACTGTGGCCATACGCACAGACGGACCTATGCACCCTCATATTGCACTTGCCGAGGCACGGCACAAACACCTCTGGGCTAGGCGCGGACTGACTGCACCGACGCAACATTTTTTGTCACCTAAACTGTTACGTCGGTGGGCGATGAGGTCGTCACTTCTCTACGCCTATTATTATTATTATTATTATAATTCGTATAATTTTTAATAAACCTCGACATTAGTGGGAATTAAGTATTAACCAACTTGGACATTAGATTAGGAGCCGTGGTAGCTTAGTGGAGGACGTTGGCTTGCAACGCGTGTAACCTGGATGCGATTTCCAGTCCAGCACCACTAAATAAATAGGGACAACATCACATTTATTTTTCTGATCCCAAAGTAAGTAGCACTTGTGTTTTGGATTTAAAAAATATCGAAGTTGACAATCACACCCAGACTCGAGAAAATGTAAAAAAAGGTTTTCTACATTGACTAGTGGTTTTCTATTTGACACCTCGCACTTTTCAGTCCGTCACCGGTGGCTTAGTTTTGGTCTAGAATTTTTGATATCCTGCCACCTGCCGGTAGCATTTTCAAGACTTTACCTTCAATCGCTGTACTACTCTACCCACGTGAGGAGAGGTGTGATCTATAATTTAAATTAAATATTTTTTTATGAAATCTTATTTTGATTATTAACTTTTGTTTAAATGAATTCTAACACCAGATTCAGTCAGGATAGCCTGGTGGTTGAGTGATCGGAATTCATGTCAAGAGACCTGAGTTCGAGCCCTAAGGGTCGTACTTTCAAAAACTTACGTACGATTTATATCGTTGACTTGGACATAAAGACGGCGAAGGGCTCACCACAGTCACGTTGTCCCAAAAAATATCTTCGGTGGAAGATGGGTCGAAAGGACTTAATTGTCTCCCCCTCTGTCTGCCCCTGTGTGGCAATGGTGTGAGGATATTAATTTTATTTATGACACCAGATTTTTTACACTTTTCTCTTGAACAGTACCACAGCGCACTGTGATTATTACCAGTTTTTGTATCGCTGAGTCCTCAGCTCAGACACGTGGTAAGATGAAATTATGGTAATCACACTCGGTTTCATTGCCGCTCCCGTATTTAGGGTTCCGGCGTTATAGTCGCACGTAGATAGCATTCAATGTTTTATAAATACATGTTGTAAGGATATTGGTGGAATAATAATACATTTTCTATCAATTGTTACGTACTTATTGATCTCTGTGTTCCGGTCTAAAGCATCATCTTTTTTCAAACTTATATATACTTTGTTTTTATACTTAAAAATGGAATTTCGTCTTCTGTTCATGGTTTCTTCTGCTCTGAGGTCCCGAGTTAGATTCTCGGTTGGGTCTCACTTTTTCTACATATTCTCGGGTCTGAATGGTTGCGGTAACTACGTATCTGATTCCATAATACAAGTACTCGTACTTAAGCTACTTACTTTCCGATCAGAAACGTATGTATTTTATTAATTATGTAACTGTTACTATACTACAATATGCAGCAGAGATTGCATTAAGTATTAAGTCCGCCTTTGTTGGTTGCACCACCTGCATTGGACTAACAGGGCATAATGCGTTTTTAGACTAACTTACTACTTAGTTATAACAATAAAATAAATATCTTCACGCAATTCCCAATACAGGGATAGACAGAGGTCTAGTCAGGTGGTGAGCCCGTCGCCGTCTTTATGTCCAAGCCAACATTATAATTCGTACATAAGTTTTTGAAAAAAATCATTGGTACTGTCACCTGGGGATCGAACTCGGGTCTCTTGACTCGAAATTCAGACCACCCCACCACTCGGCTATCGTGACTTATTATATATATGAAAAGAAAAAAACACGACAGACGAGTGGTTGGGTGATCGGAATTCGAACCAAGAGACCTTCGATAGTTCGATCCTCAGGTGGCAGGCTCGCATAAATCAGTTTTTTCAAAAACTTATGTACGATTTTTATTCTTGTGTTGGATATAAAGACTGCGACAGGCTCACCACATGTCACGTTGTCCAAAAATGTCTTCAATGAAAGGTGGGTCGGAAAGCTCAATTGTCTAGACCTCTGTCTACCCCAGTATTGAGAATGGTGTGTAGATATTTCTTTATATATAAGAAATGTAATAAATAATTCGCGTTAAAAACTAGGCTAAAGGTAGCTAGAAATCCACTTTAGAGGCTTTTTTAAAGTAAAAAAGTGCGTGCTTCAGTTCTTTTCTTACTTCTGAATAAGTAATTATCTTTCTTTTACCAATGTTTATTAATATTACTACGATTCCAAGAACTGTTATTTTTTTAATTACGTTTAATTAATTTTAATTATTAGACTAAGCTGCTATGCACGTATCTACAGTGCTTTTTGACAATAGCACGGCAAGGCATGCTCGTGCTTAAATATCCACCAACATGTAAAATTCTATTTTTATTAATATATAAAATATAATACATCTTCGCGCAATTCCCAATACAGGGGTAGACAGAGGTCAAGTCTAGACAATTAAGTCCCTTTGACCCACCTTCCACCAAAGATATTTTCGGGACAACGTGACAGGTGGTGAGCCAGTCGCCGCCTTTATGTCCAAGCCAACGATAAAATTCGTACATAAGTTTTTGAAAAACTCATTGGTACTGCCACCTGGGGATCGAACTCGGGTCTCTTGACTCGAAATTCAGACCACCCCACCACTCGGCTATCGTGACTTATTATATATATGAAAAGAAAAAAACACGACAGACGAGTGGTTGGGTGATCGGAATTCGAACCAAGAGACCTTCGATAGTTCGATCCTCAGGTGGCAGGCTCGCATAAATCAGTTTTTTCAAAAACTTATGTACGATTTTTATTCTTGTGTTGGATATAAAGACTGCGACAGGCTCACCACATGTCACGTTGTCCAAAAATGTCTTCAATGAAAGGTGGGTCGGAAAGCTCAATTGTCTAGACCTCTGTCTACCCCAGTATTGAGAATGGTGTGTAGATATTTCTTTATATATAAGAAATGTAATAAATAATTCGCGTTAAAAACTAGGCTAAAGGTAGCTAGAAATCCACTTTAGAGGCTTTTTTAAAGTAAAAAAGTGCGTGCTTCAGTTCTTTTCTTACTTCTGAATAAGTAATTATCTTTCTTTTACCAATGTTTATTAATATTACTACGATTCCAAGAACTGTTATTTTTTTTAATTACGTTTAATTAATTTTAATTATTAGACTAAGCTGCTATGCACGTATCTACAGTGCTTTTTGACAATAGCACGGCAAGGCATGCTCGTGCTTAAATATCCACCAACATGTAAAATTCTATTTTTATTAATATATAAAATATAATACATCTTCGCGCAATTCCCAATACAGGGGTAGACAGAGGTCAAGTCTAGACAATTAAGTCCCTTTGACCCACCTTCCACCAAAGATATTTTCGGGACAACGTGACAGGTGGTGAGCCAGTCGCCGCCTTTATGTCCAAGCCAACGATAAAATTCGTACATAAGTTTTTGAAAAACTCATTGGTACTGCCACCTGGGGATCGAACTCGGGTCTCTCGACTCGAAATTCCGACCACCCAACAACTCGGCTATCGTGACTATCTATTTTTATTAAAAAGTAGTTTAAGGAATGGATGGCATGATTTGGCAACAGACATATACAGCTATCACATTTATAATTTTAGGAAATACAGAAATAGACCATAAGTGTCACGATAGTAGAACATGTCACGATAGCCGAGTGGTTGGGTGGTCGGAATTTCAAGTCAAGAGACCCGAGTACGATCCTTAGGTGGCAGGCTTGTACCAATGGTTTTACAAAAACTTATGTAAAACCGAATGTAAACTTATGTATTATATCGCTGGCATGGACATAAAGACAGCGACGGGACAAAACCTGTCACGTTGTCCCGAAAATATGTTCGGTGGAAGGTGGGTCGAAGGGACTTAATTGTCTAGACTAGACAACTGTCTACCCCTGTATTGGGAATTGCGTGAAGATATTTATTTATTTATTTATATTTATTAAAAAGTAGCTTAAGGAACATTCATTTCACAGAACCCTTTACATTATCTGGTACGTGCGCGCGTTTATGCTACGCGCGTTTATGCTACCAACTGTAGGTATGCTATATATATTTATTTCTATTTTGTCGTACCAGTATCACGCGATCGCATTCAATTTTCTTCGTGTCGAAAATTTTAATCTTAATTGGTTCAAATAAAAAAAAATATATCTTCACGCAATTCCCAATACAGGGGTAGACAGAGGTCAAGTTCAAATAAAGTTGGTACATTTATCTGCCAATAGAATGGAATAAGTTATTTATTTATTACTATTATTATTTATTATTGTTTAACTATTTATGATCAGAAATTATCGAACACAAAGTTTTGAAAATTACACTAGGTTTTTTAATTAGGATTAAGAATAATTTCTTCGTATAATACCGATAGCAATTAAACAGATTATTATTAATTATTTTTTAATGATCGCTTTTATCGTGAAAAAATATTTCTAATTTAATTATCTTTTATTGCATATATGCCATGCAATTAATTTCCGATTTAATTTGCCCGACAAGTTGCTTGTAGCTGAACGGAAATCATGTCACGTAACGTCTTAATGAATCCCTCTAAATAATTATAGACAGGTAGTACACTAAACCTGTTTTACATTAACGATTTCTAAGCAGTTCGATCGGAAGAGCCAAGATGCTATCAACACCCATAACGTTTAGTTAAATATGATCTGTGGGGGCGCTATCTGTGAATGCAATTATTTCAATTTCGCAATTATATTAATTGATATCTTTTCTAATATTTTTTTTGTTATATTTTTAAAAAATATTAACTTTCAAGCAGTTTTATTGAAACGTTTATTATAAATTTTATTCAAGATTTTATATTATATACATATTATGACTCAATAAAATTTTAAATTAACATTCACTAAATTATATGAGGTTCTGATTTGTAAAATCAAAATTCTAAATATAACAAACATTTAAAGTAACATTGGTCTTGGGTAACCAGAAGTGGTAATCCATCGCGATCAGATCTTTATATAAATACATGTTCGATTATATAAAATAATAAATAAATAAATATCTTCACGCAATTCCCAATACAGTGGTAGACAGAGGTCTAGTCTAGACATTAAAGTCCCTTCGACCCACTTTCCACCGAAGATATTTTCAGGACAACTTGAGAGATGGTGAGCCGTCGCCGTCTTTATGTCCAAGCCAACGATATGATTCTTGCATAAATTTTAGAAAAACCCATTGGTACGGCCACTTGAGGATCGAACTCGAGTCTCTTGTCTTAAAATTCCGATCACCCAACAACTCGGCTATCGTGACTATCTATTTTTATTAAAAGTAGTTTAAGGAATGGATGGCATGATTTGGCAACAGACATATACAGCTATCACATTTATAATTTTAGGAAATACAGAAATAGACCATAAGTGTCACGATAGTAGAACATGTCACGATAGCCGAGTGGTTGGGTGGTCGGAATTTCAAGTCAAGAGACCCGAGTACGATCCTTAGGTGGCAGGCTTGTACCAATGGTTTTACAAAAACTTATGTAAAACCGAATGTAAACTTATGTATTATATCGCTGGCATGGACATAAAGACAGCGACGGGACAAAACCTGTCACGTTGTCCCGAAAATATGTTCGGTGGAAGGTGGGTCGAAGGGACTTAATTGTCTAGACTAGACAACTGTCTACCCCTGTATTGGGAATTGCGTGAAGATATTTATTTATTTATTTATATTTATTAAAAAGTAGCTTAAGGAACATTCATTTCACAGAACCCTTTACATTATCTGGTACGTGCGCGCGTTTATGCTACGCGCGTTTATGCTACCAACTGTAGGTATGCTATATATATTTATTTCTATTTTGTCGTACCAGTATCACGCGATCGCATTCAATTTTCTTCGTGTCGAAAATTTTAATCTTAATTGGTTCAAATAAAAAAAAATATATCTTCACGCAATTCCCAATACAGGGGTAGACAGAGGTCAAGTTCAAATAAAGTTGGTACATTTATCTGCCAATAGAATGGAATAAGTTATTTATTTATTACTATTATTATTTATTATTGTTTAACTATTTATGATCAGAAATTATCGAACACAAAGTTTTGAAAATTACACTAGGTTTTTTAATTAGGATTAAGAATAATTTCTTCGTATAATACCGATAGCAATTAAACAGATTATTATTAATTATTTTTTAATGATCGCTTTTATCGTGAAAAAATATTTCTAATTTAATTATCTTTTATTGCATATATGCCATGCAATTAATTTCCGATTTAATTTGCCCGACAAGTTGCTTGTAGCTGAACGGAAATCATGTCACGTAACGTCTTAATGAATCCCTCTAAATAATTATAGACAGGTAGTACACTAAACCTGTTTTACATTAACGATTTCTAAGCAGTTCGATCGGAAGAGCCAAGATGCTATCAACACCCATAACGTTTAGTTAAATATGATCTGTGGGGGCGCTATCTGTGAATGCAATTATTTCAATTTCGCAATTATATTAATTGATATCTTTTCTAATATTTTTTTTGTTATATTTTTAAAAAATATTAACTTTCAAGCAGTTTTATTGAAACGTTTATTATAAATTTTATTCAAGATTTTATATTATATACATATTATGACTCAATAAAATTTTAAATTAACATTCACTAAATTATATGAGGTTCTGATTTGTAAAATCAAAATTCTAAATATAACAAACATTTAAAGTAACATTGGTCTTGGGTAACCAGAAGTGGTAATCCATCGCGATCAGATCTTTATATAAATACATGTTCGATTATATAAAATAATAAATAAATAAATATCTTCACGCAATTCCCAATACAGTGGTAGACAGAGGTCTAGTCTAGACATTAAAGTCCCTTCGACCCACTTTCCACCGAAGATATTTTCGGGACAACTTGACAGATGGTGAGCCCGTCGCCGTCTTTATGTCCAAGCCAACGATATGATTCTTACATAAATTTTAGAAAAACCCATTGGTACGGCCACTTGAGGATCGAACTCGGGTCTCTTGTCTTAAAATTCCGATCACCCAACCACTCAGCTGTCGTGACTTTTTTATCGTGATTTTTTTTTTGATTTTTTTTAATAATATAAATAAATACATAAAAGTGAATAAGAACAACATCACACATTGCTCTGATCCCAAAGTTAGAAGCTAAAGCGATCATAACAGCAAAGCAAGTTATGGAATCGGAAATAACGAAAGTACCACAAACACCAAAATACCAGAAATGCAGTGTTTTTTTTAGATTGATCCCAGATCTCGTCCAGGAATCGCACCCGGGGATCCAGAGCTGGCAACAGAAGACAACCGGTTTGTTCGCAACTCGTCCACGGAGGTGTCTATATGTAAATGTCTCGCGTCTTATCCCCATTGCGAACGTTTCCACTCCAGAAATGCACATTAAAATTTATTTAAACTTGGCTTTGTTGCCTCTTACGACAACTACGGGGAGAAAGAGAGTGTTCGTGGCTTGTGACGTATGCCGGGTTGTTAAAGAACACACGGATTATATTGTGGCCAACAGCTAATCATTGTATACTTCCTTAAAGACCCCTGTTAGATCTTTAAGCAATTCATTTACTCTGAAATAGATATCAATTACGAAAAGAACTAACTGATACTCCAATCTCATTCATGTAATTGGCGTACAAACTTATAATGATTAGGAGAGAAAAAAAAGTATTTCCAAGAATAACATTTGTTACTGCAATTAGACCATAAACGGCTTATCATGAAACCATTAACTGACGACGTATGAGGAGGGAGGTTTACGAGTTTTACTACACAAAATCGTAGCCGGTCATTTTGAACAATCTGCCTTCGATTTACAACCAATTAAGTCAATAAATACAGGGGGCCTGTCTGTACTAAAGTTGACTGTACTACGGCCATGAAGTTTGACTTACTGAAGCGGCATAAATTGATTTTAGCGCTAAAAGAAAATGTTTCGGGTGTATTTTTTATTTCTATTTATTTTAATTCTTTCTATTCTATTTATTATTTATATTTATTTTATAGTCACGATAGCCGAGAGGTTGAGTGGTCGGAATTTCGAGTCAAGAGACCCAAGTTCGATCCCCAGGTGGCAGGCTCGTACCAATGGGTTTTTCAAAAACTTATGTACGAATTATATCGTTGGTTTAGACATAAAGACGGCGATGGGCTCACCTCTTGTCACGTTGTCCCGAAAATATTTTCGGTGGAAGGTGGGTCAAAGGGACTTAATTGTCTAGACTTAACCTATGTCTACCTGTGTATTGGGAAATGCGTGCAGATATTTATTTTTATTTTAATCCTCTAAATTCAACATGTTAATAAATACAAATAAAAATTTAAATTTTTGCAGATATTAATTATTTATTTTTATTTATTTTAAACACATTACGACAATTATCCTAATTGATAGTGAATATGCCTTCGAAGCTTTGGGATATGGATTCGAATCCTGCTAGAGGCAAATATTTTTGTGATGAATATGTATGTTTATAAGTATATATGAATATTAATCTATGTGAAAAATATTGCATCGTAGACTTGGACACTAAGACGGAGATACGCTCACCAACTGTCAATTTGTCCCTAATGAAGGCTTTTGTGAAAGGTGGGTCGAGAGGATTTAGTTGCCTAGACCTCTGTCTATGTATGGGGGTATGTCTGGGGTATTGGGAATATGGGTGAAAAAAAAAATGAAATATATCTTCACGCAATTTCCAATATAGGGGCAGACAGAGGTCTAGTCTAGTCTATTAAGTCCCTTTAACAATATAATTCGAACATAAGTTTTTGAAAAACCCCTGGGGATCGAACTTGGGTCTCCTGACCCGAAATTTCGACCACCCAACCAATCGGCTATCGTGACTCTATGAAGATATTTATTTATTATTTAAACACACTAGGAATTTTTAACGAAGATATATAGTATCGGCACAGACGCCCTATTATGCTAAGCCTGAGTCTGGTAAAATGTCCTGATAGCTAAATAGCTTCTTTATATCTAAATAAAACTTTATGGATTTTTTCGCAATTTAATTTGTCTTTAATACTTTATTATCCACGTTTAGATTACAATTTAAAATTAAACAGCAAATCCTCGCAAAGGATCACCTTTCCAAGATTTGTGGTCCTGAAAAACCACTAATTGACTTGACGACGTCCGTGGTATACTCATCGGATTTTATAGTGTCGCCAGTACTGAAGTTCCGGGTTCGATTCCCGACGAATCGGATCCATAATTAATAATTAAAAGATAACGGTAACTGAAGCTTATAATAGGACGTTGGACCATGGGTATTGCAAAACACTCTAAACATCGGGAACTTTAAAGAACAAAATGAAACGCGATAAAATCCGTAAACATTTGCTTTTTAAAAATAAAATATGTGTTTGCAATATACGTTTTCTATCCCCTTATTTTTATATTCACAAAATATTGTCACCTTAATAAGGCACATATCCGACTTCGTGGCCCATGTTTATAAAAATGCGCAGTTAAACCAAATCAAAATGGAGCCGAAATGACAAATATACCTCGTTGATGGGAAATTCTAGTCAAAACAACTGGTGTCTAATTGACCATTAAATATAATTATTAACGAACGGCGAACGGTAGCCAGTGGATATGAATGTAGTCGTAAAATTTACCTAAAAGCTTTTTTTAGTGTCACAAGTTTTTAGGGCTTTAGCGATAAAAGTTTACGTAGAACTAGCTTTGATTATGAAGACTGTGAGAACGAGACTATGGAATAGTTTTAATCTAAAACAGTTTATGCCGACCACAAATTTTACTTTAATTTTAATTTGTTAGTGACATTTTCGTATCGTAGTTAGTAGGTACATTCCCATCAGAACGATTGCTATATTGGGGACAGAATTTTTTATGCAAGTGTAATCAAATTAATAATAAAAATTTGTTGCCATTATAGCATATCCATATAAATAGTGAATATTTATAAATAGTGAAATATTTTCACCTATCACTTTTTATAAACGATGAAAAAATAAGTGTAAAGAGTTAGTTGGGCCTTATGCTGTAAAGATTCGGAACAAAGAGACTATGACTCATTTGTTTTAGTCACTATAGCTTATAATTTACAGTGTGAGTACGTGTTTCGGTAACTTAAAATGCTATTTATTAAATCTTCAAGCATTTTCCACAATTGGATTGACAGAGTCTAGGTAGACAGTTTAACAGTGGTAGAGACACGCATCAGCTTTTGTTGTTGCATGATTGGGCCGGCTCGAACGGGGAAGTACCACGACCTCACAGAATACCTGCGTGAAGTAGAAGTCTAACAAACTTCTGCGTTTCATCTGGTAAGTGCAGGTAACCGGTGGCCCATACACCCCCCTCCCCCAATTCTGATTCGGGGGCACTCTAAGGCCGACAATGCATCTGCTATGCCTCTGGTATTGCGGGTGTTCATGGGCGGCGGTAATCACTTACCATCACGTGAGCCACCTGCTCGTTTGCCTCCCTTTTTTTATAAAAAAAAGACATTAGAGGACATTGTCCTTTCGACCTGCCTTTTTTTAAATACGGTGTATTTAGGACAACGTGACAGATAGTGAGCCAGATACTATCGTCTGTCGAGTCCTTTTCGACTCAGTCTCAAGTTTTGGTTTTGAGAGACCGAAGTCTTTAAGTACCCACCATTGAATAAATACCTTCTCTTAAATACAGAAAGATATTAAATCAGGAGAATGTCCGCCAGAGGAGACGTTAGCCTAGTGGGTAGCCCAGGAAGTAGGTAGAAAAAAAATAGGAGATATAGTATCCGTGTTCCCGAAATAGTAACGTTGAGAAGAAAATCGTCTTAACTGAAATCGGTAGGAGTCCGGCATAACCCTTTCGCCGCAACGGTGTAAGGATTGGAGGATAACAAACATGAGGATTTCCCCACAATAAAAATAAAAGTGGGTATCTAAAAAGGCTTAGGAGTTAAAAAAGGGCTAAAAAGTTTTCAAGTGTCCCTAGGGTCAAAAATTTGTGTGATGAATAGGATGTTTGTACATGAGCCATAGATGATCATATGTACATTTGAATATTTATCTATGTACATACATGTCTGATCCCGAAGTAAGCAGCTAAAGCACTTGTATTATGGAATCAGAAACAGCGAAGGTGCTAAAATAAATAGATAAAAAAATATCTTCACGCAATTTCCAATACAGAGGGGGAGGTCTATGCTAGATAATTGAGTCCCTTAGACCCACCTTCCAACGAAGATATTTTCGGGGCAACTTCACAGGTGGTGAGCCCGTCGCCGTCTTTATGTCCAAGCCAACGATATAATTCGTACATACATAAGTTTTTGAAAAACCCATTGGTACGAGCCTGCCACCTGGTCGAACCTGGGTCTCTTGATTCGAAATTCCGACCACCTAACCACTTGGCTATCGTGACTATTTATAGATAGTAGTATAAATACAAATAGTATTATAAATACACGATAAAATGTAGAAATAGTGTTTTCTACATTGACCCAACCGCGAATAGAACCCGGAAACTCAGAGCTGGCGACACCATGAAAACCGGTGTGGATCTCACTCATCCACGTAGGTCATCGATGTTAAAATATATATATATATATATATATATATATATATATATATATATATATATATATATATATATATATATATATATATATATATATATATGTACTAAAATAAAATTATACTTATAGTATCTTATCACTTGGTCAAATGCATGAATATCCCATTCAAATTTGAAAACTTCAGACATCTTCGACATAATACATGGTGGTTGCGGTGAGCTTGTCCGGTTTCGGTGGTTGAGGAATCGAACTTGGGTCACTTGCGTACTAAAACTAGCGTAATTACCTCTACGTTACTACGGCTCTTTGCCGTGTACATCACCTTTATGAATAATACCACCCGCTCTCTTCCCATGGGTATCATAACAGGGGACAGAGACTAATGTAAATGGTAATGACAACCGATAGACTGCCGTACAAATATTTCTATAAATAACTGACCATTAAGCAACAGATGACGGGCAGCCAGGTTCACGGTGGCCTGTCTAGTATTGCGGTTGCCAATCCGCTTGTCAAGCATGGCGATTAATAACAAATCCTCCTTAAGGGAGAGGCCTATGGCCTGCAGTAGACACATACATGCCGTTAAGTAAGTACTAAGGCTACACAATTACTTTATATATTGTCCAATATTCCATCAAATTCCTGAAGTTCCACCGCTTAGTTTCTTAATATTACAAATATACAGAAGAGAAATGTAACATGTGAAAGTTATAAGGTTCAACACTCTTACTAATTATTGTTCTTGTAGACGTGTTACTAGATTAATTTATGTTAATATTATATTTCCCATTAACATTGAGAAAATATTTTAGTAGAAATGAAGGGAAGTACCCATTTAATGGTTCCCTAGACACCGTATCGCTCCAGGCGGAATTGTAACTGCTATTAAAGTAATCGGAAATCACCTTAGTTTTGGTTAATGAAATTCGTGAATGCAAATTACAATCAAGTGTAAACCAATTTGAACTCTAAGCTGAAATCGTTAGATTAAAAATTATTTGAAGAGAATTTTGAATGTACGATATCCGGTCACTTTGCGTAGCTGGGGGCGGTAATTTATTAATGTTCCTTTAGCCACGTTTTGATAGATCAAGTTAGACAAAAGCCGATCGAGATTTCTCCGAACCACGAGGTCTTCATCTTGATTTTAGAGTTACGGTACAATTGAGTTGTGCTCAATGACTGGGAGTTGTAATCAATCAAACTTAAAAGCTGTTAATCATACATACAAAATGTCTTTACTCGCTTCGGTTACATGAATGTTGTACCTCCGGCGATGATAGACGAACAGTCACACAAACCAGTGAAGTATAAATTTTCTAAAATGTTTCGTTTTCAAATGAATCGATTTTTCGTGACATATTGTTATAGAAAAATCTCTAAGTTATATACTATACTGTATTACCCTAGAGTTAAAATTAAAAAGCGAAGAAACCTGAAATCTAAAAAGTGCAATTTAACAAACAAGGCTTACACTAATAAACTAGGCTTATACTAACAGAGCTATTCTTATATACATATATAAACTTATACATTGGTATCACGGAAACTACTGTTTGAGATTGAGATACTATTTAAGGGTTCGAATCCCGTTACGGAATATCGCATGTGTAATGAATATAAATGTTTGTACCAGAGTAATGCCTGTTTATGGATATACGAGTATATTAATAAAAAATATTTTTGGCAAATATTTTTGACACTCCAAAAACAGCCAGGCAGGACAACAAAAATTATATATAATAGACAAATGGCACTGGAATTTTATTTATATGTACATTTAAAAAAAATTTATAAAATTCTTCATGCAATTCCCAATACAGGGGTAGACAGAGGTCTAGTCTAGACAATTATGTCCCTTTGACCCACCTTCCACCCAAGATATTTTCGGGACAACGTGACATGTAATGAGCCCGTCTTTATGTCCAAGCCAACGATATAATTCGTACATACGTTTTTCGAAAACCCATTGGCACGAGCCTGCCACTCGGGTCTCTTGACTCAAAATTCCGACCACCCACTTATGGCAAAGAAAAAATTAAATGTACATTAAATTAAAGAGAAAAATTGTTTAAAAATTTTAACCGACACGGGCGGGGTTAAACCAACCTTTGCCAAACCGTGGAAAACGCGGGTTCCATGCTTAAAATCAATAAAAAATTGCCTAATTAAATGTACATATAAAAAGTCTCGATAGCCGAGTGTTTGGGTTAATTTACTTAATTGTCTAGTCTAGACCTCTGTCTACCCCTGTAGTGGGAATTGCGTAAAGATATATTATATTGTTTTTTTTTTATATTCTGAAGTAAGTAAAATAAATAAATATCTTCACGCAATTCCCAATACAGGGGTAGACAGAGGTCTAGTTTAGACAATTAAGTCCCGTTGACCCAACTTCCACCGAAGATATTTTCGGGACTGAAGTAAGTCAAGTATGAGTTAAGTAGAATTATAAGTTGACCACTTCCGTCGACTAGTGGCGTACACACTGGTTTTCATGGTGTCGCCAGCACTGAAGCCCCATGTTCGATTTCCGTTCGGGTCCTGGTATTTGTTGTACCTTCATTGTTTCTGATTCCATTATACAAGTGCTTAAGTTTACTTTGGAATCAGAGCAATGTATGTATCTATCTAGGTATTTACTTAAAAAAATAATTAAGTAGTATCAGTCACAATAGCCGAGTGGATGGGTGGTTTCGAGTCGAGAGACACGAGTTCGATCCCCAAGTGGCAGGCTCGTACCAATGGGTTTTTTCAAAACCTATGTACGATTCATATCGTTGGCTTGTACATAAAGACGGCGACAGGCTCGTCACGTGCCACTTTGTCCCAAAAATATCTTCGGTGGAAGGTGGGTCAAAAGGACTTAATTGTCTAGACTAGACCTCTGTCTATCCCTGTATTGGGAATTCCGTGAAGATATTTATTTTATTGTTATAAATAAGTCGTAAGTTAGTCTAAACACGCATTATGCCCTGTTTGCCCAATGCAGGTGTATGCTGCTGCTCGTCTTCGGTTTGCAAAATTTTAGTTAAATTTTCGAGAAGATGTAACCATGTTTTGATAGCCAAGGATATTTTCAAGTATTTTCCCTAAGTCATGTACAAGACTTACACACACACACACACACACACACACGCACGCACGCACGCACGCACGCACGCACGAACGCACGCACGCACGCACGCACGCACGCACGCACGCACGCACGCACGCACACGCACGCACGCACGCACGCACGCACGCACGCATCGCACGCACGCACGCACGCTCGCACGCACGCATTCACGCACGCACGCACGCATTCACGCACGCACGCGCACGCACGCTCGCACGCACGCACGCACGCACGCACTAACGCACGCACGCTCGCACGCACGCACGCACGCACGCACGCACGCACGCATGAACGCACGCACGCACGCACGCACGCACGCACGCACGCACGCACGCGAGCACGCACGCACGCACGCACGCACGCACGCACGCACGCATGCACGCACGCACGCACGCACACACACACACACACACACACACACACACACACACACACACACACACACACACACTAAAATATAATGAAATATAAAGAAATTGTCTCCGTTGTCGAATACGGATATATATCTATATAGCTAGCTATATATATATAATAGTAGATCAACATTATCGTCACGATAATCGCGGTAGGTTGTGCGGATGATTAACATCAAATGTGAATCATTCCTACAAATGATAGCATCTGATGCTTTAACATTCCGAAGTAATTCGGTACGTCCGTAGTACAGCGCGTGCTCGCAAGCCTTATATCGCCTTTCATCTATTTGTAATAACTACTTATTGTGAGTAATAAAAAAGAGTTTTCAACTCCGTTTTTATTGCCGAGTTACCGTAGTAGCTCGGAGCTGAATTCGGCGACTGTATCATTGTAGATTTTAATTTATTTGTTAGCGTCTAGATTTATATATTAAATATATAGAAAAAATAATATAACTTGTGGATAGTATTTTTGAAGTTATAGAACTTATGACACGTTAGGGAAAAGTGATGAACACAGTTCTTTGGATACGGGCGCGACAAACGAAAAGAACGAAACCCGTGACTATATTTAAATGATATAAATATTATATATATTTAAATATTTCTAAGTCTTAGATACCTGTTTCATATTAGTAAGATTAAAATATATTTACTTGTAAATTTGCATATATGTGTGTATGTGTGTGTATTAGTTTTAGATACTGATTTTTAAATAATTCACCCACGTACTCGATAATAAAATAGATCTTTTTTACATATCTTCACACACAGTGCCTGACGGGGTAGCCAGAGAGAATAGATCGCCCTTTTTTCTTAGGTCTATGTCTGTATTCTTCAATTCCTATTTACCTAGCTGCTGTTATGGAATTGTACCAACACTATCCTTGGATATATGGATAAGTGCTTTATATAAGCGCCTTATGTATGATAAGACATATCTTTTGTAAATTTTCCTAACGAGACGCGATAATGGCTCGGTTACCTGCAGCCATCACCTACAACTATATCGGAGGGGTGCTGACTTGCGTTCAATGTGCTCGCACGTTAGCGTAAAAATCGGTTACGTCAGTCACTTGTTAGCACACCAACGACGCTCGCAATACGTTGCTAAATATTAAATAATAAGATGCTGTTGCCGAAATCGGCCGGAATACTATGCTACTAAATTGTTCCTAACATTTTAAAGAGAGAAATATTTATGAAAAAAATATGGCCTTGTAGACACCACCGCTAGGGCCCCATGTCTCAAAACTAGTAAAAACTTTGCTTAACATAACATGCTGTAAGAAAAGTTAGAAGCCTGACTGATTTAGAAACGGACGGAATTGTCTATTTAGTTATTTGCATAGCGTAATGTACGGTAATTTCAATTTAGAAACATACCGCTGATGCAGAAACAATACTCATATTACAAAAATAAAGGAATTATTATTCTCTATCTTAGTCATACGACTCATGAGCTCGCACTTCTTATGCCATAACGCTATAATTTTTCAATCTGAGTTTCAAGGTGCACAAAATAAATCATATATGATGAAAAAAATTTATACAATATTATTAATAGAAAAATTCATATTCGATACTGTATCAAAAAGTAAGTGATATCAAAAAAAATGTTTTGCAATGTGCAATACAATTAACAATAACCTATCATAGCTAAAATATTGCCATTCATTAAATTAAAAATCCACTTCGAAGATGGCCACTAGAAAAAAGTTAGATGTTAGATGTTAATTAGATGTTTTGACATTTTAATATAATTGATAAAAATTTTGGACTGTTGACATTATTTTGCATGTTTATGCCATGCAAAATAAAACATAGCTAAAGAAAAGTCATGATAGTCGAGTGGTTGGGTGGTAGGAATTTCGAGTTAAAAGACCCATCCGATTTCGATCCCCAGGTGACAGGCTCGAACCACTGGGTTTTTCAAAAACTTATGTACGGATTACATCGTTGGCTTGCACATAAAGACGACGACGGGCTCACCACCTGTCACGTTGTCCTGAAAATATTTTAGGTGGAAAGTGGGTCGAAGGGACTGAATCGTCTAGACTAGACCTCTGTCTACCCCTGTATTAGGAATTGCGTGAAGATATTTTTTTTTTAATTTAACTAATAAATTATAGTCATTCGTTAAATTAAAAATTTGCTTCGAAGGTGAATAGTAGAAAATAGTTAGATGTTGGATGCTAATTAGATGTTTTGACATTTTAATATAATTAAAATAGTGACTTTATATAAGATTAAAATTGGATAATTTTTTTAGACTGCTGACAGTTTTTTTGCATGCTATAAATTAGCTAAGTAGCTTAATGAGACATAATTATATCACTGTAACCTTCTAATATATCCAAGGTCCTTCTAACGGCAAATAAAGAATTTGAATTTAGAACCTTACTTTTTTTACTTGGGATAAGAAACGTATAAATCCCGTCACGTAGGCAAAGACGTATCGTACCAACACTTTTGTGTCTTATACTGAAGTGCGATATTATTTCCTACTCGCATATTTTAAGTCCAGAAGTGATTTCATTATTTATATTGAATATTGTCCCGAAGACCACTTAACTGTCTAGACTAGACCTAAGTCTACCCCCTATTGGGAATTGCGTGATAGGTGGTGATTCCGTCAATTTAGATTTTGTGTATAAGTTTAGAAAAAATTTAAATGCGGATCTTACACATATTTTCCGAAACGAATCAAGACCTCCCGGCTACCGATTTTTCCTGATAATTTTAGTATATATTTATTTACTTTATACATTTATTTATTTATACATAAACTAAATAATATATACATATATATATATATATATATATATATATATATATATATATATATATATATATATATATATATATATATATATATATATATATAAATATATATATATATATATATATATATATATATATATATATATATATATATATATATATATATATATATATATATATATATATATATATATATATATATATATATATATATATATATATATATATATATATATATATATATATTTATTTATAATTTCAACTTTAATGTAAATCCAATAATATTAGCGGAAGCCTGTGGCAAGTGTGTAAACTAAGGTGGTTAGTTAATTTTATACTATTATATCAGCAATACGGGCAATTTTACTAGCGGCTACCAGATGCAATTGTGTATAAGAATATTGAAATGCATGTTTATTTGATGCGGGAAACTTTGTAAGTCTTTGTTCTATGATCCTTTTACAATGAAAAAACATAGAAGGAAATATAAAAAGAAAACAAACGAAATAAACGCTTAACGGTTCCGAGAACAATTAGGAACAGATATAAAATCACTCTACAGCAATAAAAATCAAAGCGAAATCTCTTATATATAAAAGTAATGTTGCATAAATACATTACTTAGAAAAGACGATCGTATCTTTCTTCTTTTCTACTTAAGTTTACCCTTTTTTTACTATTTAACCTGGAGTAAATTATTTAGCAGCTTTAAGCTTATAGAGAGATAACGTTAAAGTAAGACTTTATTTCCTATGCAGATATCACTTGCCTTTCTTTATTGTTTGATTTATTTGCCGTGTGGTTACGGTGCAAGAATATACCATTACCTTTCTTTCCGTGGGGTTCGTAAAAGTCTTTTAAGAAGGAAAGGCATTGAAAGTGCCCTTGGGTAAATATAGATGTCGGGATAACCCAATTCATCCATCTCGAAAAACTGCTTGAGCAGACCAGTGACAGGCAGCAGAGCCATAGGCACTTGCCAAGCGTGTTTATTATGGCTAAACCTCCCTTATGGGAGAAATCAATATCCTATGATCCTTTTTTAGTCCATTACATCTGTCGGATAGAAATTTAGTAATAACCAATTAGATTGCCAAGAAAATGGTTTAACCAAGGAGTTAATTATAGAAAAAAATCTTGTATTTAATTTTGAATTTTAATACATAGGAAAGGACATATGTTTGTCATAAAAAGTGTTTTTACGTTGATCCATCGAAATCAAACCCGGGACCTTAGAGGTAGCGACACCTCGAAAACCATCGACGTCACCATTCATCCACGGAGACCGTGAATGGGTGAATGTAAGTAACTTACATCATTACAGAATTAAAAGCTCCCGAGTTTCGTTGGAAAATAACACACCACATTCATATATAACTAGTTCGAATAAACATATGGTATTTTAAACTAAAACTTTAATGCAAGTAACAATTTGGCCCGCAGTACCGTTGCGGCAATACATCAGTTCAGGTGCTGTCTGCCTGCGGGCTAATTTCTGGTCCAATTCACAAGCAATGGCTGTGTAGACTAAACCTATCTAAATCTATTAGCATTAAGCCAATTGTAGTTTGTTGAATCATATTGTTTTACAATTTTTTCTTGCTTTTCATTCCACTGCAAATGTATAAACTTAAGATGATATGACTGGCTAATCCTATTTAAGCTTACTTATGCCATAAATTTTTCTATGACACTAGCTGTGGTTGTGAATCTATGAAGTTTTCGTGGTGTGTTTGTACTAGTGACAAGCGGTAACTTTTGGACTAAAGTATCCCTGTATTTATTAATGAATCTATTGTACTCACAATCTCGCAGAATATTATGCATTTTGTGCTTTTTCTTTCCGTCCATTGAGAGAGGTAACCTGAGGACTAAATGATCATCTCCCATTGCTTTCCGAATTCCTTCTTTACGGTCTCAATTAATCTGCAGGTTCATTAGTGTTTTCTTTACTAAAAACTTATTATCGGATGAGCTGATTGCTGGTTTACTAACGTTTCCCATAAAAAAGACAATACTTTCCAAATATCCTTATAATAATCCTGACTGACTTTTACATTTTCTGTTAGATGACTCCAAACAACACTTGGTGCAGAATAGTCGAAGAATGGGGTCGAACCTGCGACCTTCTTTAATTTCATATGTTTGCCAAATAAAGTTAAACTAGCCTACCTACTACCCTAGGGTAGATAAAGCTCGAGACAGTTTAATGCTTTCGACCCACTTTTCATATTTAATATAACTTATTCGGAAAAATATATAAATATAGATAAACATTTGTATAAACTAATCTTTACTGGATATATTTATACCACAGATTTAAACTTTGCCATAGTCAGCATACTTGGCAAGCAGATTTGTCTTCTTTTTAGACGCTCCTTTTTATTACCGTTCTACTTATTTTGGTCTGGTGTTTTTAGCTGTTACCAGCCATTTATATTTATAGGATTTTTCTTTTAGTCGTCTCTCACCCATCTATGTCGACACTTATGGGAAGACATCGGGTGATAGATTAGCCAATACCGGCTTAACCATTTAATATAGTTTAAACTTTAAACTGCTATTCTAAATAACATTCTATGTAATGCTATTCTATATAACTCTTGGCGATTAAAAATTTAAGTCGGTTGAAATCACGATAGCCGTGTGGAATGAAATTGGGAATGGCGTAAAGATATTACGATTATTTTTATTTATATATATTTTTTTGCATTGGATGGTCTAAAACATGTATGGGACTAGGCCATACACGTTTTACATCTTCCATCGTCAAGAGTTGTGGTAACATGTATGTGGTAAGAATATTTATTACAAGTCTAAATTTTTATTCTTATTAATTTTTCATGTTTCAATTCCGCTAAAATCTTCTGACTCAAGCCCCCGATCAACTGACTAGCAGGTGAAGTTCTACGTTATTGTGACCACCACTCCCATCCATATGGAGAAATAAATTCAAGACTGTTGGTAGAATGTTCACATCAGTTGTTTATGATGTTTCGCCGACATCACGATGACCGTATTTGTAATCTTCTAATTAAGTCTTTAAATAGAAATTTGGTTTAATCAATCAACAAAAAAGGAAAACCTCTTTATTATGTCTAAGCTGTAACAGTTAATAATCCCTTGGCGTAAAATAATTAGGGATATGAAGTTGACGGTGTGAAGAAATTTTTTGGCGTTGGGCAAATTTTTTTTTTTTGGATCATCATGACATCATCATATGTAGTTTACATAGTAAACAAAAATACAACAACTATACAATATACGTAGTTTAGTTAGCGCCCTTAAAAGTAAGATGCAATGACTCTCAGTCCATAAATACGTTGCTTTTGCTAATATAATTTAACAGTGGTAGAGCCACGCATCAGCTTTTGTTGTCGCATGAATGGGCTGGCTCAACCGGGGAAGTACCACGACCTTACAGAATAATATTACGAATAAACAAAATCGTAAACAAGTATGACATTTACCCAGACGAGTCCTAGACAGAGAAAAAATCTTAACTATAAGTGGTAATAACTAAGATTTTTTCTCTGTTTAATCAGTGTAATTGTAGTCACGATAGCCAATTAGGTAGCTGATCTGAATTCGACAGGAGATTCGAGGAGTTCGAATTCATCAGGATCATGAATATTCACACTAATGAGTTTTTTCAAAACAGCCAACAAGTCCCAAATAAGTTTTCGAGAATTGCGTCGAAAGGACTAAATTCAATAATAATTGAAATTGTACAATAATGAATGTAAAATCATACAAGTATACAATAATTGGAATACCGTGTTTACCTTGTTTTATTTCCTTATTAATTTTATGATCATAAGGTAAGAAACAAGTTAGAGTATTGATGTGGTAGCAGTGGTATACAATGGCATACTGCTGGCTTGGAAACCATATAAATAGACAACGACTCAATAAAGTCCACTGCATGTCTCAGGCCTCTGGTGTTGTTGGTGTTCTCTCATTTGGCCTTATCGCCACTCTTGGCATGCGGATTGACGACATAGTACCAGACAATTCACCTTCGACGCAGCTGCCCATCATCGGTCTGCTGTATTTTAGTCTGGAGCTTTTCGAGATGACTCATCCATCAGCCTATTAAATTTTAAATGCATTCATCCTGGTGGCTTCTTAAGATAGCCACGGGAAAAAATAGTTCTAAATTATTATTCCGATACCGCTCGATAACAATGAATATATAAATATACATTGATCATTAAATGAGAAATATTATGAAAAATAATTTCATTAACATTGAAAAATCTATTAAATGAAACATTCGATGTATAAAATATTAAATAAAAGCAAATGTTTTTATTTCATACCAATTATAATACCGGCTCGATAATATTTAATTACATAAAATATCAATCGGCGCTTCTTTTGAAATAGTTTGATCAATCATAAACTAGATTTCACGCGTTAATTTTTTTTATTGTAACTAAAACGATAGTTCTTTTCAATTAGCTTTTGCGGCTATAAACGTGAACGCACATTTTTAAAGCAAATAAATAATGATGGTTTTAATTGTTTAATATAATTAATGGTCTAGATTAAATTAAATAAATAGTTAAGCGTCAGACTAATGAGAGCGCGAACTGCATAATATATCTGTTGTTTTATCAAAGTGTAGTCGTAACTTTAAAGTAATCTTTAACCTTCCTGACGAATGTGATCTTTTACCATATTAGAAATAGAATTCCTTCACGCGATTCCCAATACAGGGGTAAGCAGATGTCTAGACTATTAAGTCGTTTCGATCAATCTTACATCGAAGACATTTCTGGGACAACGTGATAGGTGGTGAGTCCGTCGTCGTCTTTATGTCCAAGCCAACTATATAAATCGTACATAAATTTTGAAAAAAAAAAAGTCATTGTTATGAGCCATGGGGATCGAACTCTAGACTTCCGATTAACCAACCACTCGGCTATTGTGACTTCCACCATATTTTATTATATGTAATACTATACTCGTATGATCATTATCATAATAGTCCATAAAAGTCCACTGCAGGACCGACAGGATAGACGCTGCTGCCCATCTCTAGTCTGATTATTTTGGTGTGATATTTTTCGAGATGATAATCCCGCCATATATCGGTCGCCAAAACGATTTCAAGGCTGTTTCCCTTAGTCGCCTTTTACGATACCCGCGGGAAGAAAGGGAGTGGCAATATTTTTACACCGTCACCACATGGCAAATGCTATTTTTAAACTTGGTGGTTTGGAGATCTTCCAAAAAATGAGACCCAATTATACCTTATTCCTCTCCTACGGGAAATGGTACGAAATTAGTTTCTTTCTAAAAGGCGGTTTTCTCACCCTTGAACGTCATACAATCTCGGCTATCCCGCACGCCGATAAATAAGTTTTGTTTCTTTGAATATTGATAAATTAAAAAAAATCAACAAAACATACATTGCTCTGATCCCAAGGTAAGTAGCTCAAGCACTTGTGTTATGGAATCGGAAATAACAAAGGCACCATAAAAACAGCATGAAAACCAGTAAGTACGTCCTTCGTATATGGAAGTCATCACAATTGTACCAAGTCAAGTATATATGTCAATCATTAGTGTAAATTAAATTACAGGCATACGTTAATCCAGTGGGATTATAACAAATTTTATATAAAATTTAATAGAAATAAATAATAACTTGCAACCAAATAAACTTATAACTCGTTTATCATCTCAATTCAATAAGAAACCAGCATAATCGCTTTCCGATACGGTTCAGCTACCTGATTAAGTTTTAAAACATCAAAATAGATATGTCTCATAATTTCTGACGTGCCGTGGCGCTGCGTCTATAATTTTCTTTATTCCAATCCAGATATATAGCGTCGAACGATAAATCATTATATATGGCCACCGCTTTGATAACCAGCGCGGCTTATAGGCCCGGTCAAGCCTGCGTAGGCGCAGACGTTCCATAATTAAACTTAGCGTTACCTGATATCGATCACAGTAATGACGTTAACTTTGGCTCTCGTGTTTGACGTAGTTTCAATTTAACTTTAACGCCCACTGATCCGTTTGTGAAAGGCATCGGATGAAATTATACTAACGATACTTATCGATTTACGATCTATATGACTAAAGACTAGAAGGAAATATAATGAAATCAGTTTTTGCCTTCTTTAAGCAATTCAGAAAAGTTAAACGTCCCCCCAGCGAGTGGTAAAATTATCTATAAGTATATGTACAATAAGTTACCAATTAAAGTAGTAGTTAATAAATATATAAATACATACATAGGGACAACATAACATACATTGCTCCGATCACAATGTAAGATGCTAAAGCATTTGTGGTATGGGAATCGGACACAACGAAGGTACCAGGGTAGTTAATAGCATTAAAAATAAAAATTTCATTAAAAAAATTGTATTTGTATAATTGTTTTATCTCTACGCATTTACCAATCCTAATCAAAGGTTTTGTCGCGCCTAAATCGGACTAACATTAGATATATCCTCATGTATAAGAATAGGATGAGCTAAAGATATTGATACCGACCGAGCGTTATCTAATAGCAAGATGCTAAAAAAGTTTAGTACGCCTCGTTCAGTTAAATTCATCAATAACTTAAATAAGTTGTCAATGTTATTGCTAGAAATGTGCCATTCGACACTTTCAAAATCATTAAAGACACGAAGTTATTTAGACTAGAAGGTGTTGCATATTAATAAAATAATTATTATCAACTGATTGCCTGAGCTATATCATTCGGCAGGCGTGGTCGGTTCACACAAGCTTATGATTTACGACAAACAGAACAACCTTCTCTCCGATTCTTTACTTTTAGAATACAAAAAATATTATTAATGCAATATCCATTGCTTGATTAACAAGAACATTTAGCTCAAGAATAAAGAAAAAGCAAGTATTGGATCAACGAATGAGGTGTATAACGACATTGTTTAAAGTTCAAAGTAAGAAGGATTACGGTTGGTAGCCCACAGAAGTAAACGGTTTTAGGTTTTCTTATTTGCAAAAAAAAAAAAATAATTTCCTGTGAAGATAAAGTCTTATGCATGTGCTAAACTATAACGATGACTTATCAGGGAGCAATTAATTGTTTATACCATACTCAAAAATATATATCTTCACGTCATTCCCAATAGAGGAGTAGACAGTGGTCTAGACTCTGTTGGGCCAAAAAACTTAGTTTTCGACCCACCTTCCACCGAAGAAATTCTTGGGACTTGACAGGTGGAGAACCCGTCGCCGTCTTAATGTCCAACCCAACGATATAATCCGTACATAAGTTTTTGAAAAAACCTATTGACCCCTGGGGATCGAACTCGGGTCGCTTGAATTCTGACCACCCAACCACTCGGCTATCGTGACTGTTTAGTATATATAATACTCAAAAATATCAGATTTAAAAAGCGTTAGTAGATTCCGGGAATTTGTTTTTGTATCAAAATATATTTATTTCATTTTAATCAATGATAGCATTAGAAGTGTATTTTTCAACGTCATGAATTCAGAAAAATATATGTATGACAATATAACATATGAGTATAACATATGATTTATTTTATATATGATTTATTTTATATATTAGTTCACTTAATCCTCTAAATTCACAATCTCTATATTCATGAGTCACGATAGCCAAGTTGTTGGGTGGTCGAAATTTCGAGTCAAGAGACCCGAGTTCGATCCCCAGATGGCAGGCTCGTACCAATGGGTTTTTTTTTAAAAACTTACGTACGAATTATATCGTTGGCTTGGACATAAAGACGGCGATGGGCTCACCACCTGTCATGTTGTCCTGAAAATGTCTTCGTTGGAAGGTGGGTCGAAGGGAATTAATTGTCAAGACTAGACCTCTGTCTACCCCTGTATTGGGAATTGCGTGCAGATATTTATTTTTATTTTAATCCTCTAAATTCAATATGTTAATAAATACAAATACAAATTTTTAATTTATTAAGTTTATTTTAAATCATTTACGCGTATTTGCTATTGTAACCTCTTTTCACTATGTAAATCACACCAGCATACTAAAAAAGCTAATCCATCTTATTCAACAGTCACAAAGGCTCTAATTGACGTCAGTCCGCTACCATTCTGGCATCGACACGTAAAAGGGTGGGTAAAAAAAAACCGACAAAAGGTGTTATAGGTAAAAATTACCTGATTGTTATGAATAATGTATGTATCATTATGGTAAGGAACATGTGCGCGACACATGGCCAATGGAGCATAAGGCCCCTATTGATATGTATTCGATGTTATTTTTATTTCGTCGACTTTCAGAAAAGGTAGTTTTTTTAATGATACAATTAATTACTGTTGTAAGGTACACGATTTTTAAACTTGTTAGGTGGTTCTTACTTTATAGCAGACGCGATAGTGATAGAACTGGTAAATACTTTTTTATCTTTACGCGTTTTCCAACCCCGGGGTAGCAAGAGGTCTAGACAATTTGGTACGTGACGGGTGGTGAGTCTGTCGCCGTATAGTACATACTTGTGTTTTTTTAAATGAAAAAAAAAATATCTTCACGCAATTCCCAATACAAGGGTAGACGGAGGTCAAGTCTAGACAAATAAGTCCCTTTGACCCACCTTCCACCGAAGATATTTTCGAGACAACGTGACAGGTGGTGAGCCCGTCGCCGCCTTTATGTCCAAGCCAACGATGAAATTCGTACATAAGTTTTTGAAAAACTCATTGGTACTGCCACCTGGGGATCGAACTCGGGTCTCTCGACTCGAAATTCCGTCCACCCAACAACTCGGCTATCGTGACTTACACTAAATGAACATGTTTTTATTTGAGAGATATTGTAGTATATCATTGTGTATATAGGGTCAAGATTCTAATGCTATTCAGACTACGAGTAAATGCTTATGAAATACATGAATTTTTATGATTGCTTTATTTTATTTGACTCGGATACGGTAACACTATTTATTTTACCATGTCCGAAAAGTTTTCGGTTTACGTAATCATTCCAAGTATTTTTAGTTTTTTATGTTTTTTGACAGCCTCTTGCTGGCTTAACCTGTCAAAATGTTAGGAAACTGATAGTACAAAGTGTGAACACAATATCAATGACCCACTAATATATTTGGAAACAATACATTCTTAAGTAGATATTTTCGCAATATGATACTGTATTTATAAGTATTAGATAGTTTTATGACAGAAATGGTTAAATGATCAAAACTTTAGGCAGGTATTATTAATTAAATAATTAGAAACGGCTTAACTCACGTCTAAACAATCGGTGTAGGAACCTACTATTTTCAAACCTGTTAGAGATGCTTCAATAGGGTGTGTAAGATGACTTCACAGTCGCACCCCTCTCGCACTGACTGCTACACCGTTTGTTAAGACGTGATTTCAACCGTTATTAATTATTTAAGTAAAAAAATGTAACTGTATTTGTGAATAATATATAATAATGAATATGCTATAGTAGTTGAGGCTTTGAATTTTTTTTTCTAACTCATAGTCGGTTTCTATGTTACTCTTAAATACTTCAAACATTTTTCAAAGAAAAATAATGAGTACCAAATTACTACTTTACTTTCTTTAGATGTCATAAAATATTCTTATTTCAATAACACATCATCTACTATAAATGATTCACCATTTTAGAGCACTAAAATAAATTTCAATAACGTATCAACGGATCAAGAATCCACTGCTAAACAAGTGTCTAATAAAACGTTCCATAGACACTCGACGCAACTGTTTACAAGTCTTAAACAAGATGGAGTAATGAGCAAGGGTACTAATGAAGAAACTACTGAAGAAATATATTACTGTTTAAAAGTCTACTAGATAAATGTATACATCACAATCATGTCACGATAGCCGAGTGGTCGCAATTTCGTATCGAGAGACCCGAGTTCGATCCCCAGGTGGCAGGCTCGTACAAATGGGTTTTTCAAAAAAACTATGTACGAATTATATCGTTAGTTTGGACATAAAGACGGCGACGGGCTCACCACCTGTCACGTTGTCCCGAAAATATCTTCGGTGGTAAGTGAGTCGAAGGGACTTAATTGTCTATACTAGAACTCTAACTACCCACGTATTGGGAATTGCGTGAAGATATTTATTTATTTATTTTTACACATTTACAAACATTTATTTTCTTTTTGTTAAATATTTTATTTATATATGCAAAATTATTTTTTATTTATTATAATATCTCATAAGTGATTATATTGGCTTCATAGGTTTCAATAGTTATTTTATTTGCAACAATAGACAAGGCTTTGCCTAAACCCCATCGGTTATCAGTTCGTCGAGCTATGTGACCATTTCACTGCCACTTCAGCGCGTTTATCTTTTCTGCTATTGCAGTTAAATACTTCTGCTGCGGATGTCTTCATTGAATATTCTATCACGCAGAGAAACATCGAGCAAATCTATATCCACATCGCGAGGCAACTTTAGCCTAATCGGCCAGCAGTGACAGACAGGTCAAGGTCAAGGTTAAGCTCATCACTGGCGACACGCACTGGATGTATACTTTGGACATATGATTTTGAGAAATGCATTACGAAAAGATATAGCGTAGTTTTCCGAACGCTGCCCAGCAGAGTTAAATTGGTCGATTAACATCTCGGTCAAAGTTGTACTTACCTTGTCTGATAATTTGCCCCATGTAATATATTTGTCAATAACTTCATGCGTAGTGTTCCCGACAACAAGCGTCATTGGTCTGATATGGATGCTAGACTCGTTCTTAGTCTTGTCCATGTTTATCTTGCCACAAACCTATGTAGGAAAACTACTAAGGTCCTTAAGAATGGTACTAAGCTCCTCCAGCGATGCAGCTGCTCAAGACAAAAACCGAAAAAAGAAACCGAAGAAACCAAAGGTTTGCCCAGCCATGGAATCGCAGGAACCACTGAACCATTGAGCTTTCTTATCTTTATACATTTTCTAATACCAAGGAAGAGGTCCAGACATTTTAGTACTTTCGACCTACTTTTTACCGGAGCGCGGCTTGGGACAACGTGGCATGTGGTGGGTTTATTGAAAAGAGCCAAACGAGTGGTACAATATGGTTACATAGATATGTATTTATAAACATTATGTCTATATCTGTAACTATTATATATAGATATAAACATCCAAGATTGAAGTACCAAAATCCCAAAAATTCTTACTCCCTACGGAATTCAAACTCGCAAATCGTAGATTCTAATACCGGGTCACTACTAACTGGGCTATCGGATAGAATTGAAGACGTTTTTGAATCGTTTTGCAAAATACAGGAATCTCTTAAGTTTATTTATTCCTTAGTTTAAATGATATACTATAAAACTATTTATTTTATCGTATTCTTACGTAATAGCAGCTGCCTTCTAGGCAGGTGACAATTTTATGGCATCATAGTCGCCAGTGTACTATACTTAAAAAAACACTGACATCTTTTACTTTCCACTTAACTAGCTAAGGTGGTTCACTTAATTTCAAATGAACGCACATGTAAAAATCTTTTCATTGTTTGTAACTCGTAAATTAACGGAGTACTACACTTGAATAACGTTTATGGCTTTTGAAATTTTGTTTGGTTGTAAATGTGCTATTTACTAATGGCTTTTTGTGTAGTGACGGCCCATAATAGCAATAACTTCTATTAGACGTATTAGTTTTTACAGCCAATTGTAAACACAGTGCATCACTCACCGTCTATTATACATAGTGCAACCATCTAATACACAAAAAATCATCTAATAAATGATGCTCCTGCATAAATATGGTGCAACATATTTTTGAGTATGACATAATTTTTTGAAAAAGCTGAACGATAATTAATTGATTCGGCGTAATGTTACCGTTGTTACAAAACACAAAATAAAAATTACGTTTAAAAACATTTGAAAACTATGAGGATAAAATAAAAAAAAAACAATAAAATAAAATAGGGTCTTAAGAAAGGTTTTGTGTAACTTTCTCTTCGTAATCTGTGATTTCAAATCACAGTAACAGACAAACCTTGGAATGCTGTCACCCTTTCCTGGTGTGTATATATTGAACAGACTCAATACATATACAATTACATAATATAAGGTTTTACCCTCTTACGGAAGAAAGTGATGAAAAGTTTCATGGACATTCAAAATGTCACGCCATGCCATTTATTTTTACAAAACAATTAGACACGTAACAAATATAAATACACATATTTCGTCACGCCATTCCCAATACAGGGGTAGACAGAGGTCTAGACATTTAAGTTGCTTCGACCCGCCTACCACCGAAGATATTTTTGGGACAACGTGGCAGGTGGTGAGTCCGTCGCCGTCTCAATGTCCAAGCCAACGATATAATTCTTACATAACAGTTTTTGGAAAACCCTGGGGATCGTACTTGGGTCTCTCGACTTGAAATTTCGACCACCCTACCATTCGGCTATCGTGACTACACATAACAAAGAAAGAAGTCATAAAACAATTACAAATTAATCACTACTCACGATCCCGTAACGTGCCTTATTCTAGTTTCTTTATTTAACGCGCTTAACGATCTTTCTTAAGGTTTTTAGATGTGACACAATCAAACCGAAGATATTTTTGGGACAACGTGGCAGGTGGTGAGTCCGTCGCCGTCTCAATGTCCAAGCCAACGATATAATTCGTACATAACAGTTTTTGGAAAACCCTGGGGATCGTACTTGGGTCTCTCGACTTGAAATTTCGACCACCCTACCATTCGGCTATCGTGACTACACATAACAAAGAAAGAAGTCATAAAACAATTACAAATTAATCACTACTCACGATCCCGTAACGTGCCTTATTCTAGTTTCTTTCTTTAACGCGCTTAACGATCTTTCTTAAGGTTTTTAGATGTGACACAATGATAATAATATACCTGACACAACAACCGTGCTTATCGATTTATGCGGTTTCCATTGCAGTTTTGTTACCTTTATAAAATTATGGTTGAATTTTAAACTCCGCAATGGAATAAACTTTATGGGTTTTGTAAAAAAATATTGTATGATAATGTGTTCATTGAAGCATGCGCGCACCCCGATCGTCACGGTGTCGCGTGGTCTGATTCGCTATGGTCCATCGCACCTTGCTCTAATTTTATATTAACAAAAAGTTGATGGCTTGGAAGGGTTCGGTAAAGCATTTCTTTGTTGAATGGTGTAAATGTATAGCAGATGTGTGTTATTCTTATAATAAACACATTAATATTCAACAGCAGACTTATTACATAAATAATTGTATATTCAAAATATGTGGCAATATCCTTGACAGTCCTTTGACGTTTTCTTGAGCAATATAGTCTATTGTGTGTATTTTGGTTGTTACCTATATCAGCTTAAAATATGATAGTAATTTATGATTTGGCCGAGCTCACTGCTGAATTTTTGTTGGATATAATTAATCTTTAATGGTTTTGGCCCGAATTCGATTTAAATCAACTATTTTTACAAAACCGCTAATAAAATAAGCGTTATATGGGTGTTATATGGGAGTGACAGTTCAAAGGCTAATTTGAACATAGTAGAAAAGTTTTCATTTTGTAAAATGTGCGATGATTCCCTGACCCCCAATAAAAAAAGAAAGTTATTTGCAATATGGCGGGTTTGAAAGATCTTTCTTCAGTTCAGGAACATTAAATAAATGAATTAAGAACAAATTCAAGAGCAATTTAAGAAAATTACTTACACGTGCGGGATTTGAACCTTGTAGACCCGGATACCCAAACATATGTTACCAGTGTATACGGCAAATAGGTGGTAGAAGCGATAGACTTATTACAATTTAAATTAGTTGATTAGGAGGGGAAGAACTTTGGCTTGATTTAAATATACCTCGTTTTTTACCCTACCTCGTTTTTTATTCGATTTTTGATTTAAAAAAATATCTTCATGCTATTTAAAGGGGTAGACAGAGGTCTAGGCAGTTAAGTTTAATATGAATATTTGACTTGAATTTCAATTCAATTCAATCGTTTTTATTAACACTGTTTTAACATGATTGATGGTTCTCTGGTCTAGAAGTTTTGTTTTATGTTCATGTCTCTCAATTTTCCTGAACTTATATTTTGCCGTATGGTGACGACGCAAATATTTATTACCCTTTTCTTTCCGTTGATGTAACAAGAGGAGACTATTTGGCAGCTGTTGCAGTGGTTTAGATGCATACCAATTCTTAATAATTTTGCACTAAAAATGAGTACGCAGAAGTGTCTCGGGACATATCTCGGCGAAGTGATAATAACCGTTGGGGAAGGATAGTTCTCGAGAGGCCACCTCGTTTAGGCTTATGCTTAGCCTCTTAGTCTTAGTTTATTGTCAGCCTCGTTTAGATTTGATGGAGTGACAATCCACAAAATGTTGCGGGGAGTCAGCGGATCTTGCAACCACGGTTGAGGTCCGTTGTTTGTGGAAAATTTTACGGGAGGCCTATGCTTAGTAATGGACTCTTGATAGACTGTAAATGATAATAGCCAAGTGGTTGGGTGGTCGGAATTTCAAGTCAAGAGACCCGGTGGCAGGCTCGTACCAATTGGTTTTTTAAAAACTTATGTATGAATTAGAATATGTTATAATTAGTACGTTAGCTTGGACATAAAGTCGGCATCTGGATCACCACCTGTCACGTTGTCCCGAAAATATCTTAGGTGGAAGGTGGGTCAAAGGGTCTTCATTGTTTAGATCAGACCTCTGTCTACCCCTGTGTTGCGTGACGATATTTATTTTTATTTACGCAGCCACAGACAACTTACTAACAAAGTAACTTAATGCGGAACCCGAAAACAGATCAACTATTGAACGGTGACGAACGGAAATTTCTTGGTGCTAGCACGAGCGACGTAATTGTCACGGAGTAAAAAAAGAAGTGTCTCGTGTTGCTACTACCAAAAATATCGTGGTCACAGCTTAATGTGACTTTTGTTGAATTCATTGCCATCATCTATCATTCCTGCACCATGTACAGATATTTTTTTTTAATTTCACGCTAGGGTAGATTGAGGTCAAGACAATTATGTCCTTTCGAACCACGTTTCACCGAAAACTGTTCAGCACAACGTGATAAGTAGTGACTCTGTCGCCGTCTTAGTATCCAAACTAACAACATAATTTACATACATAGATACATATTTTTAATAGACAAATAGTCATATATTCATATAAACATTTGTGACTCGGAGAACAAACATTTATATTCATCGCACAAGTGTTTACTACTAGCGGGATTCGAACCCGCAACTCTCACCTTCGAAAGATCATTACCAACTTGGCTATAGGGTCGTCTCACGTGTCACTTACACGTTTGACGACTTTCTGCTTAACGTTAAAAACTATTATTTCACGCGAGTCCACGGTGAAATAATAAGTAGACTGTTTATAGTATATGTATAAATCGATGTAAAAGTGTAAGAAAGATATTAAATTATAATACAGGGACAATGTACAAAAAGTGATTTTCTACATGACCCGTCCGGAAACTCTCTGTTTACCCTGTATTACTCCCTATATTGGGAATGGCATGTATAGTTAGGTTAGGTTATATATATATATATATATATATATATATATATATATATATATATATATATATATATATATATATATATATATATATATATATATATATATATATATATATATATATATATATATATATATATATATATATATATATATATATATATATATATATATATATATATATATATATATATATATATATATATATATATATATATATATATATATATACAGTTACTATCCAATTTCGTATAAAACTGGCAATTTGCTTTACGTTATTTCTGTCATCTCAAACCTTCGATAACCATAGCTTATGTTTATAATAACTACTAAAGGTCACTTTAAAATAGATGTGCTCTATTCGTTTTAGGTCTGCAGGTGCCAAGTTATATATATATATATATATATATATATATATATATATATATATATATATATATATATATATATATATATATATATATATATATATATATATATATATATATATATATATATATATATATATATATATATATATATATATATATATATATATATATAGATATGATCCAATTTCGTATAAAATTGGCAATTTGCTTTACGTTATTTCTGTCATCTCAAACCTTCTATAACCATAGCTTATTTTATAATAACTACTAAAGGTCACTTTAAAATAGATGTGCTCTATTCGTTTTAGGTCTGCAGGTGCGAAGTTTTTCAGAAAGTTATAAACGTTACAAAAACGGTTGCGCAATCTACTGCGTAGAGTTTTTTTTATATATTTTTCTTTTACGGACTTAATTTTGTTTAACGGCCAGTTAAAATAGGGAGCTTTTACGGACAGGAAGTAGAGCTTATCGGTAAGCAGGCCACACTTTGCAAGCGGACTGGCGATCGCAGTACCAGACAAGTAACTCCTTAGATAATGTTATCACTGGTCTGCTTATTTTTCATGGTATCAAGAGATGGTAATAGCTATACATTTATAACACTGACCTGTCTATGCTATCAGATAGAAAAAAAATATTCTTTTTCGAATTATTTATTTATTCAGTAAACTGTTTTATTTAACTTACTTATTTTCACGCAAAAATCCTGACGAGGTTACCAGAGAGAACAGATCACCAAGTGTTATTTCCTTCATAAACGCACGCCTAGGCATCCGATAACTCTCGATCCTCGCCTCTTCGATCTATTTGCTCACATAAGTCTTTGAAAATTAGTCTCGGTCTACCTGACGAGGTAGGTACCTTTTTATGTTAAATTTATTGCGACCAAAACTGCAGAAGGTCACGATAGCCGAATGTTTGGATGGTCGGAATTTACAATCAAGAGAACCGAGTTCGAAACCCAGATGGCAAGCTCGTACCAAAGGGCTTTAAAAAAAACTTATGTACGAATTTATCGTTGGCTTGGACATTGATACGGCGATGGGCTCACCACCTGCCACGTTGTCCCGAAAATATCTTCGGTGGAAGAAGGGTCTAAGGGATTTAATTGTCAACACTAGACCTCTGTCTATCCCCGTATTGGGAATTGCGCGAAGATATTTATTTATTTATTTAAAACTGCATAACAAGTCTAGTTTTAAAGATATTACATACATCATGAACAATAACCAGCTTTAGTCTCAATTTCTTCGTGTAATATTAAAATAAGTGTATTGCATTACACGACATGAAGGCAAATGTAGATACATGTTTCGACGAGCAGGTGAAGTTTCAAATGACACTTGCCTTTGTTCTTTAAAATGCCAAACCAATTATCTCCTAAAGATCTAATGGCTGATAAAAGTAATTTGTTGGCGGACAGAAATAATTTTTAAAATAAATGAAGATAATATTACGATTTTGATAGTACGTAGGTCTTAAAAGAAAATGATAACGAAGCGGCCAAATGAGATTTCTTTTAAAGTTTTTATACAATCTAGGAAAAAGGTTATATTCCCTAAAACTTAAACACTGTTATCACCAAAATTTATTAAATTCACTCTTATACGTTTTCACGTTTAATGTTTAATCTTAATTCTAGAACAAGAAAGGCATTCTTTTCATCACCGGGTACGACCAGTCGCGTATTAAATACATCAACCTTTAAAAACTGCACCGCTTGAAAGGGACTCCAAGAACCAATTTTAAGGCAAATGGAACAAATATTAACTTAACATAAACTTAAAATAAAACGATTTTCGGATTTTATCGCGTTTTTAATTAGTTTTTACAAACTATTTTTATTTCCCGACGTTTCGGATGCTTTACAGCAACCGTGGTCACGGGGGGACTCCTAACCTTTATAATTAAGCTTTTAAAAAAAATCTTACTGAAAAATATTTCATTTCTATTACTCTGATTCTAGCACATACATTCATTTACACATAATACTAGTTCTGAGTGTCAAAAGAGGTAAAATATAATAATAAATAAATATCTTTACGTTAATACATAATTCAGGGGTTGACAGAGGTCTAGACATTAAAATCTTTTTGAGCCACCTTTTACCTGTGTCCATGACTCGAGTAAAAAACATTTACATTCTTGACACAAATGTTTGCGCCTAGCGGAACTTGAAAGCGCAACCACTAGTTTCTAAGGTAGGGTCGCTACTGACTAGGCTATCGGGTCGTCTAATCCCAAATTGTTTTTTAAAGTAATAAGCCTAAATTCGAATTTCATTAAGCGCACCACAAATTACATCCCAGGAAAAGCATCTGTTGAGAAATTTTACATACATACATTATACATATACACGTGTATAATGCTACAGTAATAAACGCAACAGAATCTACATTACCATGCTATTACAATAACCATAAAATGGCGATTTAATTTCATGTTCATGCGTCTCTTTTGATGTCGAGAACAAATTACAGACGCGTCAATAATCTAAATAATGTCAGCGATGACTGAGAAGACAAGAACGAGACGTGGTAAAGTGTACTAATGTTTGGTGTTATTGATTCGTCGATCAATTACAAGTTTATAGATTATACTAAGAACGCTCACATAATGTACTCTTTGTATTATATCGACTGACTTTAATAATAACATAGATGATTATCATACGTATTTTAAAGAAATAAACATGACATTTTTTTTCATGACATAAATGTTGGAGTCTCCTTTTAAGCTTGAAGCCTGTACCAGGAAACTCCGCACTTCCATAACTACATAATATGACAAAGACCCTTTTAGTAAATAGTATTTACAACTTTATTAGAAATATATGCATCAATGAAATATGCATCTTAATCATATCATCTCATCAATTGCTTATTTTCTTTACCCATTCACATTTTTTTATAGAAAAGGGAGGCAAACGAGCAGGTGGCTCACGTGATGGTAAGTGATTACCGCCGCCCATGAACACCCGCAATACCAGAGGCATAGCAGATGCGTTGCCTCCCTTAGTGTGCCCCCAGAATTGGGGGAGGGAGTGTGGTTTACCTGTACTGACCAGATGAAACGCAGAAGTTTGTTAGACTTCTACTTTACGCTGGTATTCTGTGAGGTCGTGGTACTTCCCCGGTCGAGCCGGCCCATTCATGCAACAACAAAAGCTGATGCGTGGCTCTACCACTGTTAATAATGCGTCATTGACAATATATTAATTTCTCTATTTATAGCATTATATAACTAGGCTGATCTTTTTGAGTATTGAATACTCGAAAAACTGTTTTTGATTTAGGTACTACAGCAACAACATATCGTCTTCTACTTCTTTTACAATCATAGTCCGATTTTACTAGAATGCTCTTATGTTTTCTTAATATTGTATGATAATAATTGACATGTTTTATAAAGACTATCAGTACAGCACCTTTGTATATTGAAACCCATAACTTTTAGTAAAACGGCTAATTTTTTAAGTTGGCTTTTATTGTCAAGTTAGTCGCTTGAATTAAATATAAAATCAAATAGAGGCATTTCTGTTTACATGTTGTCAATGTACGTAACTTAAATTTAGCGCATACATTTATACTTAAAAATAAAACGTGTGGTATCGTGGGACACCGAATATAAACGAAGTTCCTTATTATAAAATTATTAATTTTAAGTTAAAAAGTCACGATAGCCGAGTGGTTGGGTGGTCGGAATTACGAGACGAGAGACCAGAGTTCGATCCCCAGGTGGCAGGCTCGTACCAATGGGTCTTTCAAGAACTTAAGTACGAATTATATCGTTGGCTTGGACAAAAAGACGTCGACGGGCTCATCACCGGTCACGTTGTCCCGAAAATATCTTCGGTGGAAGGTGAGTCAAAGGGACTTAATTGTCTAGACTAGACCTCTGTCTACGTGAAGATATTTATTTATTTATTTTATGTTCTATTTGAGGTATAAAGAAAATAATTGTTCGGGTATACATTTTTTAAATAAAAAAACTACTTTACAAACTTAACAACTTTATTTTATTTACGATGATTTATAAATAACAATAACCGTCATTACGTAGACAATGTAATTGTATGTAATTAGACACTGTATAACCATCATACAAAGACTATACATGAGTAATAAAAATCTTACATTACGGACGTTTTTCCCTCTCCGCATCGTCCCAAAGGAATTTCGTTCCAAAAATTAGACTTAAATTACGCAATAACTTATACGCGTATTGCTACGCATTATTTTTCTTGATAAACTACGCATTAAACTCTTTCATAATAGGACAATTTTGTTAGTTGGAAATATTATGTGCACTGTTCTGGAAATATACATAACTAGGTCATTCGTTAAAATTTTGTAGAAGCAGTACATCTGACATAACTTTTACCGATGATTTTAATTGCTAATTTTCCATTATTGAAAAATATTCATAATAAGTTACCGATTTTGTTTTCAGTTGTAAAGTCTATTCGAAAAAGAAATAAAATACATATGAAAGTAAAAAAACGGCAAAGTGATAAGGAACTTCAAGCTTATTACATTAAATATAGGAACTTAACCAATAAGATAATAAAAAATTTAAAGAAAAAGTATTATGAGTATCAGTTTCACATACATACTAACCTGGAAAATTATAAAAGATGTGTGTAATTTAAATAAAGATAGGAAAACTCCCTCTGAATTATTAAAAATGGTTAATTCTCCTACTAGATCTCTCAATCTAGTGAATAAATATTTTACTTCTGTGGGGCGCGACTTAGCAAGTAAACAACTTAAAGAATTAAATGAGACTGAAAACGAATTGGCAAAGAAAGCTAAAATTATCGATACACCACATAAATCTTTATCTTCATACTTTTATCCCACAGATGTAGCTGAAATTAAAAGTATCATAAGTAGTCTAAAAAGTACTGGGGCTTCCGGTCACGACTCAATTACTTCATTTTTAATTAAAAATCACAGTGATATTCTGTCTGAGCCCATTGCTTTCATTTGTAATTTAAGTCTTATACAGGGCGTTTTTCCAAAATATTTTAAAGAAGCTATAGTCTGTCCTATATACAAAGATGGAAATAAAACATCACCCTCAAATTACAGACCAATATCATTACTAAGTACATTGTCAAAGATACTTGAAAAGGTTGTAAATAAAAGACTGATGGGATATCTTGAAACAAACAAGTTTCTCCACAACAACCAGTATGGATTTCGTGCCCATAAATCTACTGGGGATGCTGTATTAAAATTAACTTCATTGGTTACTACATATCTTGACAAAGGAAAAAAAAGTATTGGTGTCTTTCTAGACTTAAAAAAAGCATTCGATACAGTTTCAATTCCAATTCTTATTCATCGTCTTGAAAATTTAGGTATCAGAGGTGTTGCTTCTAGTTGGTTTAAGGACTTCTTATCTGATAGAAAGCAACGTGTTAGGGTAGAGAGTTATTTAAGCGATCCCTTGTCATGCTCCTATGGCATTCCGCAAGGTAGCACCTTGGGTCCGACGATGTTTCTCATATATATAAATGATCTGTAAATTACAGATACTAGGTGCTGACCTTATAATGTTTGCGGATGACACTGTGTTGCTATTTAATGGTGATACTTGGGATGAAGTGAAGCGTAGTGCGGAAAACGGGTTACGTGTTGTAACTCGCTGGTTAGAAGATAGTTTGCTTTCTCTCAATATTTCTAAAACTAAATATTTATGCTTTAGTAAGACAAAGGCATCCGGTCCTAATAAAAATTTCAAGCTGTACATCCACACGTTTCCATGTAATCACACACTAAGCACAAATCGCTGTCTCTGCAGCCTGCTGACTAAGTGTGATTCTATCAGATACCTTGGAGTTATAATTGATAGCAGAATGTCTTGGGAAGGCCATGTTAATGCAGTTTCTGCAAGACTTAGAAAACTGGTTTATGTCTTTAAAACCTACGTTTACTTGTAAATAAAGCTCTCCTCATAAAAACATATAAAGCGCTAGGAGAATGTGTAATAAATTACTGCATTAGTTCTTGGGGTGGTGCAGCTAAAAGTCACATAATAAAGATAGAACGTGCACAAAGAACTGTCTTAAAAGTTATGCTCCGGCTACCTTTCCGCCACCCAACTGTATCGGTTTATGAGCTTGCTAACGTGCTATCCGTACGCAAATTGTTTATTTTAAACATCATAAGAAGGTTTCATCGCTTTACAGTGCCTCACGTAACTCAAAGTCATAAAAGAATTGACCGTTATCCTATCCCAAGAGCAAATAGCGCAGTATTTAAAAGACATTTCGATTTTCTTGCCCCTAAACTATACAATGAATTAAGTAAATACCGTATCGTTAGAAATGTTAGTAATTTTAATATCAAGAATATTGTAACTGACTGGTTAAATAAGTTCGATTTCAAAAGCACTGAAAATCTATTATCTATAAATATTTGACTAAGCACGCACGCACGCACGCACGCACGCACGCACACACACACACACACACACGCTCACACACACACACACACACACACACACACTCATGCACACAAAATATATTTTAAAAATTCTTTTAATTTTGTAAAATTTTATAATTTTCGTTAGACTAATTAAAAATTTAAATTTGTTTAAACTATTTACTGGCAAGGAAAGTGGCCCCTGAAACACAGGTATCTTATCCCTAGCTCAGGGGTCACAAACCACTGTTATTCATGATTCTGTTTAATTGGTTTATCAATAAAGATTATTATTATTATTATTTATTTTAGAACAAGGAAATGTTTCGTTAACATCCGTAAACCCTAAAAACATATCCACAAAAATTAGGTTTTAAACTATCAACGACATTATGCCGCATCTGCGCAAGCGCAACTTAAGTCCAAGCCGCCCACGAAAACGCAAAGTCTAAATAATGTTCTAAGACATTAACAACTGCTCTACATTCGTATTGACCGGACAAAAAACGCGAAGGCGTGCAGTAAAGTAGATAAAACAACAGCAGCCGTCAAATTTCCTCCCGACATTAATCACACTAGTATGCTCAGTAAGCTAATGTTGTGGCCACTAACACTGTGTAAACTTAGACTTTTCTAACAACATTTAATGATAATTGCATTCATTGAAAAAAAATATTGTCACGCCGTTCCCAACTGAGGTAGACACAAGTCTAGACAATAAAGTAATTTCGCCCCGCGAAGATTTTTGGGACAACGTGAGAGGTGGTGAGCCCATTTCCGTCTCACAAAAAGTCACGATAGCCAAGTCTCCTGACTCGAAATTTCGACCACCCAACCGGTCGGTATTTCTTGTCAAAGTCGGAGACCCGAGTTCTATCCCCTGTTGGCAAGCTGGTATCAATAGGTTTATGTACGAATTATATTGTTGGATTGGACATTGAGACGGCGACGGGGTCACCACCTGTCACGTTGTCCCAATAATGTCTTCGGTGGAAGGCGGGTCGAAACGACATAATTGTCTAGACCTCTGTCTACCCTTGTAATGGGAATGTCGTGAAGATATGTAGTGTGTATTGAAAGTGTGTATTGTGTTTCCTTTGATATGCCATAATCGTGGTCAACCTATTCGCATGCTTGCGCGGTCGCGCACTTTCTACTGTTAACGGTCGGCGCGTGCGATGCGCACCTGTCTCTCGACCTCAGAGCTGTGTGGTTAACGTTCTTTAGCCATTATTTCATTATATTTATTAAATTTAAAGGATAACCCCCTGATAACGTTTACAATAACGAACTAAACTTCTTCCGACCGTTAATTGTAGGAAAGATCTTCCAAAATGACCGCGCGATCCTGTCCTGTCAGTAAAATTACTTTAATTTTATTGTCACGCAATACCCAATACTGGGGCAGACAGAGAACGAGACATTTAAGATCTTTCGACCCACCTCTCACCGGAGTAATTTTATTCTGTGACAACGTGGTGAGCTTATCGCCGATTTGGCCAAACTATGGATATAAATCGCCCATTAGTTTAAAAAACTCATTGGTTCGAGCTTACAACCAGGGATCGAAATCGAGTCTCTTGACTCTAATAACGATTACCCATTAACTCGAATCGCGACTTGTATTAAAATTTTTATAATAAAAAAATACTGTTCATTAGTATATTATGTGTCTTTAACCTCGTTGCATGATTATATTTAGCTTTAATGTCCTTCCAAACATCATAAGAATCAAAAAGAACACACAAAATTTGTCTGGTGAATCAAGCGTTAAATTAGTTATATCTTCTCTACAATAAGGTTTACCAACTTCTAACGTTGTCCCAAAAAAAAGGCTTCGGTGAGAGGTGGGCCAAAAGAACTTAATTTTGAAGACCTCTGTCTACCTCAGTATTAAGAATGGCGTAAAGATATGTTTTTTACAATAAAAATTGTTATTGTCAACAATACTCGTAAACACTATACGTAAATAAGTAATAACCGAGTATAATAGATAAATCCCAAATCCCAATACTGGGATAGGCAGATCAGACAGACAGACAGGTATTAAGTCTTTTGACGTGTAACAGACATTGCTGTAATACTTTTTATTGTTCATAATGATTAATGTTTTTCGTATGTAAACGATATTTTTTAGAGATCACGCCTGTCTAGATAAAACTGGAATGACAAACACAGTCTAAAACGAAATACAGAGTATGTACTTACAAAATATTATACACAAGGTATATCGATAGTATATCTATGTAGAAAATAAAAAAAAATGCAGAAATTTCCCGCAACATGTTATCACTTTAGGGAATCTGACTCTATCTAACTCTATTATTATTATTATTAATTGTACTGCAGGCTTGGATACTAAGACTGCCAAAGATTTATTTATTTATTTTAAATAAGAGGCTTACGCTTTAAAGATTTTTTAGAAAAAAAATTATAGCGTAAACTTCTTATTTATTTATTTTTAATAAGAAGCTTAGGCTATAAATATTTTTTGTAAGCTAAGGCTTCTTTGCGTTGAGCCAAAGCTTAAACCATTCTCGGTTAAAGCTTTGGTTAAACGCAAAGAAATCTTAGCTTGATTTTTATATTTTATACCACATGGAAAATGTGATGTAACAATATATTTTGTATATATTTTATGCCACATAGATAATGTGTTTTCCAATTCACGTTTAACTAAGCTTCAGATACAAAAATTGCGATCAGAGCAATGTACGTGACGTTGTATCAATAAATGTTATCTATCAAGGATCATTAAAATATAAATAAATATATTAATTATAGTAAGCCCTGGGAATAAGTTGATCACTCCCATGCTATTTCTATTTAAATTATTTTGTATTTCCTTTATAAAAAAAGCTAAAAAATAGTATACCTACGGAGTTTCTTTCGCCGTTTCCTCTCCGTTAGAAGAACCTCATTACGAAATGGTGGTAGTTTACAAAATGATGATTGATGGATGTCATATATAAATAAATAAATAAATAAGTAAAAAATAAATAAGTAAATAATAAATAATAAGTTACTTATTTTTTTTTGATTTAACTTGAATGTACGTATATATGCCCATGTATATTACCCGAATTATTTTCTTAAATTCTTATACAAATCATTACTGGCAAAACTAATACATAATTTCACAGAAAACCAAATAAAGATTTTTTTCATGAATTATCTTTTTAATTCCCCATTGATTTAATCATACGTTACGTCATTCCAACGGGTCCCGAATTAACGGTCGGAGGGCCTGCCACGCGGCGGGCCGGGCGAGGGGATGCGGACAACAGGTGAATACGCACCTGCCTCAACGGTTCCCGTTTCCTTTATGCGTTTGACATTACGATGGTACGATTAGACTTGCGAACGGCCGTTTCTAGATAAGTGTTTTCCTTAGAAGCCTTTTTTTTCGGTCCGAGTCGATTTTTTAACTATTCGTATCATCCGATTCGTTCGTTTTGTGTTTTAATTCGTGGTATACGGGTTTTAAATAAATAAATTCACACATACATACATACATACATACATACATACATACATACATACATACAAAGACATAACTCTGACCCTGTAAGTACTTAAAGCATTCGTGTAGTAGAATCGGAAACACAAACATTCAGACAGGAGATAACATTGAAAAAGTGTATTCTAAAGTGATCCGACTGAGAATTGAACACGGAACCACAGACCTGGCAACATCACGAAAACCAGTGTGTACGCTCGTCGACGGAGGTTGTGCCAGCCATGGTTACTAACCCGCGTCGGTTAAAACATTTTTAAATCTCTTTCACAAGCTTCTTAAGAGCATTGGTATGCGACGCGGTATGAAATGACTGTGGGTATCCACCTGGGGATCGAACTCGGGTCTCTTGACTCGAAAATCCGACCACCCACTCGGCTATCGTGATTAATATTGTTAGCTTGGCCAAAAGGGCCTATCACGTAGTCCCAAAAATATCTTCGGTGGAAGTTGGATCAAAAGGACTTAATTGTCTAGACCCCTGTCTACCCCTGTATTGGAAATGTATAATTATAGCTTATAAGTTATAAACTTTGCGAGAAAAAAAGTTGTTGAAAAAAATAATGTTCATTTGAAATTACTTGTCACGATAGCCGAGTGGATGGGTGGTCGGAATTTCAAGTCAATAGACCCGAGTTCGATCCCCAGTTGGTAGGCTCGTACCAATGGGTTTTTCCAAAAAAAACTTAGGTACGAATATCGTTGGCTTGGACATAAAGACGGCGACGGGCTCACCACCTGTCACGTTGTCCCGAAAATATCTTCGGTGGAAGGTGGGCCGAAAGAACTTAGTTGTCTAGACTGGAACCGAGCCTGTTGTAAGAGTCGACTAAGGGAAAAGCCTTGGATATAGAATTCGCTACCGACACATGGCGGGTAACCATCTCGAAATATACCAGACCAAAATTTTAAGGACAGCAACGTCTATGGCGCGAAGTGTCTGGTGTTACTATCACCAATTTGTTTACCTAGCGTAGCCATTATGGAAAATCCTGCTTATGGGTGGGGTCCACGTCCTGCAGTGGACTTTACGAGCCGTTAAGTTTAGAGAATTTGTCCTTTGGGTATCCTAATTCTAAGAACGTCTCCCGTGTTCTAAACATATTCTGGTCTAGGATGTCCGATTAACATTGGATTTGCCTGTCTTTACTTTAACTCTTATGTTTCTATCATATATCATATCTCCGTGATGGTTCCAAATACGCTGCTTACAGAGAAATCTGAAACTTGGAGATAAATAGACCTAACAAGGCTCATGAAATTATATATGATAGCTAAGCTAAGATAAAAATATAACCTAGTTACTTAAACTAGGTATTATTAAATTGACAGGGCAGGGAGAAATAACGATGAAGTAAGAAAAAAGATAAACCTATTCAATCAAAAGTATAAGATTCAAATAATCTATAATTTTGGAAATTGAACCTATAAGATAAAGTATTTGATTATTCCAAGATGCTCATAAACACTATGCAAACAGAGAAAGATGAAACTAAATCATCGGTAACCATCGGTAACACAAATAAAATTCGAACGTGAGCTAACAACTTCTGATGCAAAATTCAATTACATCATAAAATTAAAGGAATATATACCTTCATACAATAAAAATAAAGTCAATAAAGCTATAAGATAAAAGATTGTATTAGATTGCAGAGAAATTGCTCAGCTGCCACGTGCCTTATTTAGACTAGTTCAAAGTGTTTTGCGCATGTTCACTAGGGATGTACTAATATGAGTTAGTGTATATGTTTTCTTGTATTTGCACTTATATGAATTAATTTACGAGTTAGTTTAGTTCAGTGGACACAGTGTAAAATAATGGTGCTAGATAGCTAGTTTTAGAAATGTAGTGAAAGATTTTCTAATTAGTTCTATCGCAATTTATTACCCAAGCCTAGTTTGCCCCATTTCGCCTTCCTTTGAATCACTGTTAAAAGTCTTAGTGTATAGGGTTAATGTAAAGAAATCTATTCTTTCGAAGACATATAAATTATAAAAAGGCAGGGCTTAGAGTTCACTCGAATATTTATAAAACACGGAAGCATATTTTGCCAACCTTATTTTAAAATAAGTAGAAACATAAGAAACGCGGTGCAGTAATAGTCAGTCATAATGGTTTTTGCACAAGCATACGATAAAATTACACCTTATATTTGTTTGTGGTTCCAGTGATCCAGATAGCCGTGATTGTATTGCTATCAGCAATTTTGATCGAGAACAAATATTGACTTGAGACTTACGAGTATCTTTACTTTTTATTTTGTTTTTATAAATGCAAATAGTTTTCTTAAATCGAATGAACAGAAAAGATCAGACACGATTAAGAAAATACAAGTTTTTTCGTATTGTTACCAATAGTAGTCAGTGTATAATTAGTCATAACTATGCCTGTTGTCAACTCAGGACTATTAAATAATAAAATTAATTAATAAATTATATATGAAATTAAACTAAAAATAAAATAATTAATTAAATATTAAAGATAAATTAAAGCAAAGCGGTGCGTCTATTTTGATGAGCTTTATTAAAGCATACAGAGTGTATGCTTTAATAAATACAGAGTGTATTAAAGAACTTATTTTTATTAAGAGTTTTTCGATAAAATTTTAAAGAATAAAATATTTCAGAAAAACTTTGTTAACAAAATTACGAAAAGAAAATAATAAATTCACATAACTTTTCCATAAGTTTTTTGGCCTTACCTTACAAATTTTATTACCGTCACACAGCTAATCTCTAACTAAATCAAATAGTTTTTTTTTATTCATAAATGATTATAGCCTAACTGATCTCACCAATACAGGTTTTTAACCTAAGAGAACTCATTTGATAAGTTTTCAATTCTTGATTACTGGAAATTCGTGTTAATTATTAATTATCGTTTTTTTATAATATAATTTACTCTGACAAATGTAACTACTATGTTAATATATGTAATAAAGATCTGATAATATTTTGACTGAAATAAGTAGAATAATGTTATTACACAGTTTGACGATCCAATCACCTAGAGGTACGATCCTTCCTTAGTTCATCCATAGGATTACGGGTTCAAGTCCAGTTACGTTCAAACATTTGTGTAATGTGTATGATTCATCCAAGTGCATTATGTTTTTTTTTATAGAAAAGGGAGACAAACGTGCAGGTGGCTCACGTGATGGTAAGTGATTACCGCCGCCCGTGAACACCCGCAATACCAGAGGCTTAGCAGATGCGTTGCCTCCCTTAAAGTGCCCCCCTCCCCCAGAATTGGGGGAAGGGAGTGTGTGGGCCACCGGTTACCTGCTCTCACCAGACGAAACGCAGAAGTTTGTTAGACTTCTACTTCACGCCGGTATTCTGTGAGGTCGTGATACTTCCCCGGTCGAGTCGGCCCATTCATGCATCAACAAAAGCTGATGCGTGGCTCTACCACTGTTAATATGTGTATATGATTATTAATAAATTTATCTTAGTACCATAGTTAGCAAGATACAAGCAAGGTATCTAAGTAGGTAGGATTAGGTATCGTGTCATTTATTGTAATATCATGATAGCATACTTAGTTTGGATATGAACCCAAAAATGATAATACAACAGGATCATGATAACTACTGAGATACACTAAATGCTAAAGGACCCTTAATGTCCACACAACAACTCACACAATTACAGAGTCGCCTATTGCGTAAGCGGAGCTTGGGATCGACCATCATAAACACGGATTGCACCTTTAGCAGAGTTATGCACGCCAAGCACGCCATCCCAGCGTATTATGCTCAAACGATAAATTAACACTTCGCACCCCGATAGAGCTTTGTGCAAATCGAATATCGATGATTTATGAACCATTATCGATTAATTCAAGCAGCGATCGTAAGTTTAATCGAGATTGTTAAGGAGGCGAATCGAAGGTGCGATCCAACCGTAACTAAATCATAACCTTCAACAAGCAAGTTGGCTAATTAGCACTTGACTTTTGTATTGTCTGCACTAAAAACAGATTGTAATAGCGCTTACAGAGCAATGTAATTCGAATTTTATTTTATTTATGCTTATCGTATGGAAACTCTTAAATTACGTTGCTCCTTGTTTAACAACAGAGGATAAATTACAGAATAACTGTCCTCTGGTCTATAATGCACCTAATTTACTATCCGCATATAAAATTAAAGATTTAATTTCAGCTTAGGATTCACAGATAAATACATAGACAACATTACACATATTGCTCTGATCCCAAAGTAAGTAGCTTAAGCACTTGTATTATGGAATCAGACCTGATCAATGTTTTACATTGACCAGACCGGTAAACAAATCCGTCAGTGCTGGCGACACCATGAAAAACCGGTGCGCTACTCGTCCACGGAGGTCGCCTTTATTCAAAGCGAAGATCGAACTCAATATATAAATTACTTAGCTGCTTATTTCTAATAACACTTCAGTAATTTTAGCTAAGCATTTAAAAAAAAAAAGCTATCGTTATATCGTTATGCTACTTTCTAAATATGGACACTGTTTATTATTTGAACACGATATCCTCGTTTAGATGATCCACATCGAGACTATTTTAATAGCAAACTGGTCAACGAGCTCTATGAACGATTGTGTCGGCGCATAGACGTGCGACCGATATGTTTTTTGTCGGCAAAATGGGAGCAGTACTCATCAGATAGCATTACAAAAAGCCGATGACGGAGTCTTCACAAAGGCGCCACCGTCCCGCCTCGATTACGCCCTATGACAAAGCATTTTGCTCCGAACAACACTCCATATTGATCCAAACAACTCGTCTATTTTGTTTGGCCTTTATTAGAATTTTTTTGCTTCGTTGATAGGTGCTGATGGTGACCAAAGTATTAGATCTAGCAAACGAAATTATGATTTATGTGTCGCAGGTCAAGCTAATCTGGAGAGCTCAGTAGTTGGTACATTAGCTCCCGTGGCGCGATCTATGGCATTGTGCGCCCGCATAGATCTAAATTGTTGGTTTAATCGAGCTTTTTGTGATCACATTTTGAATTGTGAATGCAATACTTTTCTGATTGTACGATAAATGCAAAAAGTAAAACGCAAATGTCTATAGAACTATGAGTAGGTTTGAGATACCTTATAAATTGTATTGTTTCATAATCATCAGTGTGGTGAAGAAGGTTGTTTATAGCTTTGTACTTAAGATCATTATTTTGGTCCATGCTACTTCCTTATAATTTCTATTATGATTAGTTTCATATTATTTTCTACTTAGTGAGTCTTTCTTAGAACTTGGCATTTTGATCACTTACGTAAAGCGGATGTTGTTGTGTTGATGCCAATTAGGTATACGAATAAAATGAAGTACATAAGTGTATGATTACGTCTTATAACACCGTACGTGTTCAAAGAAGTTTGATTTTTTATAAGAAGAATTGATCTGTCTGGAAAATACTTAAGGTGTTTAATGGTACCTTAATTTCGAAACTTGTTCAATATCAATTTTATTTAATAAACATTTAATTTCATATAGAAATCAATGAACTTTTCCTCCTTTCCTTCCTTTTTATTTCTTAATTCTTTATTGAAACTAGTATAGCTATTCTTTTTACTCGTTTTTGTCTAGCTTGTACATAGAGTGGTTCACGACAATAGTTGCATTTTGGATTGGTACCAGTGAAATTTTGCAGTACCTACTATAACATTATCGATGATTTATTATGACTTAATGTAATTTTTTGGCAGGGCATATCTTGTTTGCCTTTTTATTTTTAGAATAGTCGTTAATTGTTAGGATGAGTTACTTAACTTTAATACCAATTCTCATAAACGAATAACATATTATATTATAATCTTCGAGTTTTTAGGCAAATAATATCAAGAATCATAAACGATTTTCTATGAGCTGTTAGAGAAGAAAAACACTCCTAAAAAGGATCTAAGACTTTCTTGACAGTTTTTTCTTGTTTTGTGTTGAAAGCTTCCCGAGGTAGAAAGCTAGTACCAATGAGATTTTCAAAACTTATGTACGAATTATATCGTTGTCTTGGACATAAAGACGGCGACGGGCTCACCACCTGTCCCATTGTCCCGAAAATATCTTCGGTGGAAGGTGACGAACTCCGTAGACGAGTGGCGTAAACACCGATTTTCAAGGTGTCGCCATCTCGAGGTCCCGGGTTTGATTCCCGATCGGGTCAATGAAGAAAAACTTTTTCTACATTTTCTCGGTACTGAGTGTTTGTGGTGCGTTCCGATTCCCATACCACACGTGTTTTAGCATCTTACATTGAGATCGGAGCAATGTATGTGATGTTGTCCCTACGTAAATATGTATTTATTTATTTATGCATTTATTTAAGGTGGGGCAAAGGACTTAATTGTCTAAACTAGACACCTCTGTGAGCTCCTGTATTGGGAATTGCGTGAAGATGTTTATATTTATTTAATTTGGATTTAAGGAATTTAAAGTGTTAAACTTCTTTAAGCTACTGGGACAATGTCACGAGAATCTTCTTTTTTTACTCCGTGACAATTACGTCGCTCGTGCCAGCACCACGAAATATCCGTTCAATAGTTGTTATGTTATCGGGTTCCGCACGAAGTTAGTTCCTTAATAAATGTGCGCCTGTAATCCTTTGTGGCTGCAAAAATAAACAAAATATCTTCACGCTATTCCTAATATAGGGGGAGGCAGAGGTCTAGTCTAAACAATTAAGTTCCTTTGACCCACCTTCCATCAAAGATATTTTCGGGATAACGTGACAGGTGGAGAGCCCATCGCTGTCTTTATGTCCAAGACAACGTCCAAGCAACGACATAATTCGTATGTAAGTTTTTGAAAAACACATTGGTTCTTAAATACATTCAATCGGAATTCCGACCACCCAACCACTCGGCTATCGTGACCATAAATGTCAGATATGAAATTCTATGCCACTGAAACTGAAAATAACCAAAATATCCAAATCCAGAGAATTTATATATATATATATACATATATATATATATATATATATATATATATATATATATATATATATATATATATATATATATATATATATATATATATATATATATATATATATATATATATATATATATATATATATATATATATATATATATATATATATATATATATATATATATATATATATATATATATATATATATATATATATATTATCTTCACGCACAACCCTGACGGGGTAGCCAGAGAGAACAGATCGCCAAGTGTCACGATCCCTACATACTTCTTTCAGATTGATCATCTTCTTCATACATGCACGTCAAGGTATCCGAGTACTCTTGAGCCTCCTCTCTTCGAGCAATTTGCTCACATGGTCTTCGAAAGTTAGTCTCGGTCTACCTCGACACCTTTTAATATTAACTTTCGCGCTATATATTTTCTTCACCATTCGGTCTTCACTCATTCGCTCAACGTGCCCAAGCCATCGAAGCACGCCCTTATCCATTTTTGAGACAAGGTCATCTTTCAAACCTGCCATATTGCGAATCTCTTCGTTTCGCTTTCGGTCGGCCATGGTAAGTCCGCACATTTTACGAAGAGATCGCATCTCCACTGCATTCAACCTGCTTTTATGCTTCTTCTGGCATACCCAGGTTTCGCTGCCATATAACAAAGTCGGTACCAACACTGCGTTATGTATTGCAAGGCGTGCACTTTTCACAACGCCTTGCCTTTTGATTAACGCAGTCAGGGCACCATTGACTTTGTTCCCGGCAGCGACACGCCTGTCCACATCTAAATCACATCTTCCATCCCGGCTAAACGCACTCCCCAAGTATACAATTTCATTCACCTGTTCTAGACATTCCTGATTTACCAAATCCAGAGAAGAAAGGCAAATTAATCCTACCATGTACGAGGTGTAACACATACTTAGTATTAGTTGCACTACTATAGCTTTCGTACCAATAATTGTAGCAATAGTAGTAATTATTTAATAGTAGTAGTTACGGCGTAGAACAAACAAGTCAATGAAATGTTGGTCTGCTTCGTATTTAACGGGTTTATAACATGCGTTTTGGTGGTCCAAATGAGACCACCCAAGAGAAAAATAACTATCTCCTATCAGGGTATAATTGATTTAGTGTTAAGATTTATTGTACTACAGATTGACAATGATCAAGTTTCTAACGATTGTTTTGATGATGTTTCCATTACATGTCGTATTTTCATTATATTAAATAACCTATACAAGTTTTTGTTTGTAATTTGTTGCCATAAAATCTTTTTAAGCGTTTATTTTTAACAATAAATGATAATGGTTGCGCATTGAGCCGGGCTATTTAGTGATCGTTCGCTTTAGAAAGTGAGACCCAAGTTTGATCCCGGGCCGGCATTATTAAAATTATTCTTAGCAATTTGATATGCTCAATTTACTATTATCTCGGCGGTGAAGGAAAACATCAAGAAACCTGCGCGTCTTAAAAAAAAATAATATTATGACGACGAGACAAAGTCTATCTAAACTAAAAAATCTAAACTGGAGCAGCGATTAGAGAACGTTTCCCGCACCAATCTCTCACAATATTTTTAGTTGGAAGGCCTTTGCCCAACAGTGGAGTTACATGTTTAAAGTTTATAGTTTAGTTTGTAGTTGCACCAAATGCAGATATTATATAAGTAAATAGATAGATGGAAACAAAATCACGTGCATTTTTCTGATTCCAAGCGAAGCACTTGTGTTATATATGTTACATAGTTTCACAAACAACGAAGGTATCAAAAACTTACAGACCCGAGAAAATGTAGTGTTTTTTACAGCCGGGACGACGCTGGTGATACTATGAAAACCAGCGTGTACGCCACTTACGTGTAACTTAGTGGAAAAGTTTAATTGTTTTGTTATCCAAATTATGAAGTTACAGAAAATGGAATAATTAGAAGAGTAAAAATAATGAACAAAAACAACCTGTATAACAACTAAATGTAACAGTTACTAAAACCCATTAATCATCGTAAAATTATCGATAATTATATTTTAACGTTCATAATTTATCGACGCATAGGCAAGTGAAAGTTAATCCACGGAGATTGTTATGTGCCTACCCTCTAATTAATGACAGGCATCGTAAATAGATACCTAAAAAAATAACTTTGCAGTTGTAATTGGCCGAATAATTCAGTACTGATCGCTCAAAAGAATGAAACTAGGTATTCTTTAACAAGGTAACTCTTGTCTGCAACAAGCAAGGAATACCTACCAAAACACCAGATTGTTCAAAAAGTAAAGCGGCTAAATTTAAAAAATCTAATTTTTGTTAAAAATTATGACGTTGTAATAGTTTACTAGATTTCAATACAAAAAATGAGTATCCATTGTCGATAAGTGTCATAAACTTTATCTAACCATTAAATTCAAGAGGGCTGGTTATTTTCTCGCTCAACGGTTAAGTCTAAGCGTTCTTGGTACTATGCCACGAGGAGTAGGGCTCTACGATTATAATAGTTTTTAGTTAATAAGTATTGTAAATATTAACGTAAATTTTTCTGTAAAAAATATTTATGAAAAAAAAAAGATAATCTAAACTTAAAAATAAACAGTAACTCAAACAATCACTACTTAGAAGTAGAGGTAGACATTTCGCTAGTAAATTTTTTAACGTAGGTTTTCTGGTTAATTGAGTAAGGTAGACGAGGTATCGAGTGACACCTTTTTGTGATATCCGTATTATATCATAGCTTGGCTTGGCTACTCCATTTAGCGCTGTACGCCCTTATGTTGCTTGTTGTACCCTGTGCTTGCCAGTAGAGAGAGATACTGATGCCTACGTTAGTTCCGTAACGTATTGTTTATTGAAAGTTGCCATTTATGGTAAGAGTGTAATGGATTTATGGTAAAGGAGTGTTTACTGTTTTTCTTTCAGATCTGTTTATAATTTATCATGCATATTTATTGGAATCCCTTTAACAACCACATAATCTCTCACCCGATCAAGTACACGGGGTAATGCGACCGTAAACTAGGAACAGAACCGTGAAAACACATTAATAACACTCTGGTGCCCTTCCGATGCTTCTTGCGCAAATAAAATGTTACTGCTGCGTTTATCGGCCCCATGGCAGCATGTCCCGTCCCACAGGACCCTGCATGTTCCACGGCAGCGACAATTAAGACTTAATACCGCCAACTGAAGTTGTTTTATGCAAATCAGAACGAGCCTCGCGTGTTGGGACGCCTACTCGGTATTTGAACGCAGCTTCTATATTTAAAATGCTCTTTATAAATATTCCGAGTGGTAAATTGTGATTGGGATGTCAGTGTTCCTAGATTTATAAGCAATTGAAAATATAAGGAAAGTGTACGTACGATTACGTATTGGTTATGTTTTTTTTTTTTAAATTAACATAAAGAATAACGTAGTTTCACATATCTACTAATTTATATCTACACGACTGTGTAGATACGTTTTCTTGTAATTATCATTTATTATATGTTATCAGAACTGGGGTAGACCGCTGGGGTAGATCTAGACAATTAAGACTTCGACACACCTTTCACCGAAGCCTGTTTGTGACGTGTGGTAAGCTCGTCGTCGTCTATGTGCCCAAGTGAACGGTATAATATACTTACTAAATATTCATATATACATACAAACATCCATGACACGAGTACAAATATTCCTATTTAATACACTGATGTTGTGCCCCCATTGGCATTCGAACCCGCAACCCTTAGCTTCAAAGGAAGAGTCACACGATATATTAGTGTACAAGATACAGACAGTAGCATTATCCTAGACAGACTTCGGCGAATGGTGGTTCGAAAGGACCTATCCCAGTATTGGATAAATTTTTAAGTATAAAAATAAGATTTTAAAATAAAAAAAATATATATTCATGCCATTCCTAATACAGGGGTAGACAGAGTTCTACACAATTAAGTCGTTTCGACCCACCCTCCACCGAACATATTTTTGAGATACCGTGACAGGTAGTGAGCCCGTTGCCGCCTCAATGTCCAAGCCAACGATATAATTCGTACATAAGTTCGTTTTGGTACGAGCCTGCCACCTGGAGATTGAACTCGGGTCTCTTGATTCGAAATTCCCACTACCCAACCACTCGACAATCGTGACTTATTTCTATAATGATATTCCGAAACTATGTTGAGTATATTCTGTGGGGATTATGGGAGGCGTTGTATATATTCTAATTGTGTTCTAGATTTTTTTTTGATAATTATTTTAAAATATTATTGGAAAATAATTTATTATTACCGTGCCCTGTCGGAACAAAAATAATACCTTTCCCTCTCCTGCCATGGTTGTTAAAACAGCCTTTGAAGATGTAATTGGCTATCGACCGACGGCCGGATAACCATAAATACACTACATTCAGCAGATCGGAAACGGGTAGCAGTGTCTTAAGTACAAGATGTCAGGTACTGCGGTCGCCAATCCGTTTGCTTAGCGTAGCGATAATGGGAAACTCTCCCGTTGGGAGAGGTTTATATCCTTGACTTTTTAAGGTAATGATGCAGGCTCTTAAGATGATGATGATGATTATAAAAATTGCAATTGATATTTTGAGTTTTCATCTCTGGGATCGAACATGGGACACTCGAGAATATTGAAGGAAGCTCAATGACCATTGGGCTCTATTTATTAAATTTGGCTGCCGTATGTTAGTGTCCACAAAACTTGAAAAATACTCAACGGATTGACTTTAAGTTAAATAAAGTTACTTTTCAATACAATGTGTGTTGTGTTTTATATACATTTTTGTCTACATTACTATGTCAATTATTTCATATACCGCTAGATATCGCTCACAGAAGTGGTAAATTTGATGTATATTCCCCGTGAATCTTAGTTCACTGAAATTTTTAATTCCCTAATAAACAATACCAGACTGAGCCACAGAAAAGAGTTACAAGTGTTGACAGTTTTATATACATTTTGTATACATTACTATGTCAATTATTTCATATACCGCTAGATATCGCTCACAGAAGTGGTAAATTTGATGTATATTCCCCGTGAATCTTAGTTCACTGAAATTTTTAATTCCCTAATAAACAATACCAGACTGAGCCACAGAAAAGAGTTACAAGTGTTGACAGTTTTTATATAATAGTAGCATAATTAATATTTTGCAATTTAATTAACAATTACCAAGTAAATGATGTCACTTAATACCTCGTTAAGATTATTCGCATTTATTGCTACCAAAATAATTATATAAATGTTTAAAAAGGATAAAATAAAAATACAGATTGATAATTTAATGATCTATTCATATAGTTACTTATATTTATTAAATTTGGCTGCCGTATGTTAGTGTCCACAAAACTTGAAAAATACTCAACGGATTGACTTTAAGTTAAATAACGTTACTTTTCAATACAATGTGTTGTGTTTTATATACATTTTGTATACATTACTATGTCAATTATTTCATATACCGCTAGATATCGCTCACAGAAGTGGTAAATTTGATGTATATTCCCCGTGAATCTTAGTTCACTGAAATTTTTAATTCCTAATAAACAATACCAGACTGAGCCACAGAAAAGAGTTACAAGTGTTGACAGTTTTATATAAGCATAATTAATATTTTGCAATTTAATTAACAATTACCAAGTAAATGATGTCACTTAATACCTCGTTAAGATTATTCGCATTTATTGCTACCAAAATAATTATATAAATGTTTAAAAAGGATAAAATAAAAATACAGATTGATAATTTAATGATCTATTCATATAGTTACTTATATTTATTAAATTTGGCTGCCGTATGTTAGTGTCCACAAAACTTGAAAAATACTCAACGGATTGACTTTAAGTTAAATAACGTTACTTTTCAATACAATGTGTTGTGTTTTATATACATTTTGTCTACATTACTATGTCAATTATTTCATATACCGCTAGATATCGCTCACAGAAGTGGTAAATTTGATGTATATTCCCCGTGAATCTTAGTTCACTGAAATTTTTAATTCCCTAATAAACAATACCAGACTGAGCCACAGAAAAGAGTTACAAGTGTTGACAGTTTTTATATAATAGTAGCATAATTAATATTTTGCAATTTAATTAACAATTACCAAGTAAATGATGTCACTTAATACCTTGTTAAGATTATTCGCATTTATTGCTACCAAAATAATTATATAAATGTTTAAAAAAGGATAAAATAAAAATACAGATTGATAATTTAATGATCTATTCATATAGTTACTTATATTTATTAAAATATAAATACTTTTTATAACTTAATAATTCGTATAAAGTAATTTGGACGGAACCTCTCATCACAATATACATACTCAATGTAAGTACATTACAATTACATTCTATAGTTCATTTTCACATAATTACTATGTGGTTATTTATATTATAATATTAATATTTACAAAAAGTATTATTAAGGCGGGTGTAAAATAATCTCTAAATATTTAACAGCTACTATTTATATTACGTATAGTTTTATTTTAAATTATTTGGGGATAGTAATGCGAATTACTTTTTCCACCAGTTCTACTGACGTCCATTGCTATAAGAAAAAAATAGAGTAATTGATTTCCATAATTAATACCAATACCTCACACAGACAAAGTGATTATGTTTTACAGTCCCCTAAATATTGATATATATATACATATAAATAAATTGCTAAAAATAAATGAACGATGTTATTTTTTTTTCCTTATAAACCATCACTACCAATGCTGTTATTGTTCAACAAATTTCGCATTCCATAAACATCTGAAGATAATAATAATAATGTTTTTTTTAATATTTGTAATGTAATACAATTTCTTTAATACTTCTGTATTCGAATTTTTCTGATAGTGTAAACGCAAATATTTTTAATAGTTATTTGAAACCTAGAAATTATTATAAAATTAATATTTACGTAATTGCTCAGCTAAAATTAATATTTGATTATTTTGGCGTTTTATTATAGTCTATACTTATATATATTATAGTTGTATAATTATATAGTTTAATTATACGCGATAAAATAATTTGAAATTTACGTGCGTAGTATGTATACCAACGTATTTGTCATTTTTTACCAATTCTTTTTGTAATTTTTATTCTCTTTATAATTGTCAAATACTGCAAATAGTATTTTCTCATATACTAATTATGTACAAACTTTGTTGTGCTAATTGAAAAAATATCTATATTAAAAAATATATACATATATCTTAATTGTGATAGTCACGTTTTACATCCCACACTATAATATTGATGATTATATTTTAAATATTTACAATATATCTCTAAAAATAAATTAACACTTAAGTCTAATTAGCATCTAATATCACACTTTTTATTTATTGTATCATATTCGTGTTACGGCAGATATTATGATTAACTAACTTTAGTTAGTTAATCATAATATCTTTAATTTATGAGCGTAGTTCACCGTATAGTTCTTCTTTTTAATAAAAACAAATATCGGTTTTAATAAAACATTAAAAACTATGTTTCAACAAATGCTTAAAGCACTTCTTAAAAGCGAGGTTTCAGGTGGCCTCTCTGGCAGTGTTTCTTTGATGTTTAGCTGCAACAAAAATATGTAATTTTAATATATTTTTTATGTAATACAGTAGTACTCATATTAGGTAAAAAGTAAGAAAAACAAAATAGTGATGTAAAAAACAATAATTAAAAAAACATGTAATTTAAAGCCACGATAGCCGAGTGGATGAGTGGTCGGAATTTCGAGTCGAGAGAGAGACCCGAGTTCGATTCCCAATTGGCAGGCTCGTACGAATGGGTTTTGCAAAAACTTATGTACTAATTATATCGTGGGCTTAAAAATAAAGACGGCGACGAGCTCACCACCTGTTACATTGTCCCGAAAACGTCTTTGGTGGAAGGTGGGTCGAAGAGACTTAATTGTCTAGATTAGACTTCTCTCTATCCCTTTCTATTGGGAATTGAGTGAAGATATTTTTTTATTTTTAAATTCTTTCTGTACGGTAATTTTTGTAATAATATTTCCTTTAAGTTTCAATTCTTACCGGTGTGTAAAAAGAGATGGTTCTTGAGGTTGGTGTGCTTGGAAAATCCTCGAGAGCAGATATGACATTTGTACGGCCATGAACCGCTATGAACATACATGTGAGATTTCAGATCTCCAGGAGTCGGGAATGACTTAGAGCAGAGGCTGCACTTATGTGGTTTTTCCTGCGAAAGAAAAAAATATTATTAGTATAACAAAACAAATATCCTCACGCATTTCCAATACAGGGGTAGACAGAGGTCTAGTCTAGATAATTAAGACCCTTGGATCCACCTTCCACCGAAGATATTTTCGAGACAACGTGACAGTCGCCGTCTTTATGTCCAAGCCAACGATATTCGTACGGAAGTTTTTGAAAAACCCATTGGTACGTGCCTGCCACCAGGGAATCGAACTCGGGTCTCTTAAGTCGAAATTCCGACCACCTTACCGCTCGGCTATCGCGACTTTCTAGTAGTATAACAGCACCCGAATATTAAGTAAAACAAGGCAATTGAGAGGACGCTTTTATTTTGACACAAATATTTGCGAATTTTGTAGAGAAGTTTCCGAGATAACAAGTATGCACTGATATTTACGAAAATTAACCACTATTAAAGTAATAAAATAAATATGTATACCAATATCCAAGACTCAGGATCGAAATAATATTCGAAAAAAAAATAGAATTCAAATAATATTCAAATTTAATTCGAAGGCAGGGTCACCATTAATCAACATTATCGTGTCCATACCATAAGGTCACCATTATCGGGCCCTTTTTACTAATAAACTTCATGCTTTGCATATTTAACGAAAAATTATTAATAATGAGTATTTATTGCCCACAAATAATTTCCAAAATATCTTGATAATCAAAAGTCAAACACTGCATTAACTAGTCAAAGAAACGCCCGTTGTAGATGCTTATCATAAAATAAATCGTATTGATACACAAATATAATGACCAGAAACAAAAAAAAAGAAAACAAAATCAATGTTGGAAGACAATAAAACGCCTAATAATCATCATCACATCCAATATAATCAAAGTCATGACATTGCACATCATGTGTAGAGCGTGCAAATGAATTTATAATGCGGGTGCGATGCCTCTTTTAAACCTGTTGTGGTCGCCCAGTCCAGAAGTTCTAGTGACTGATCTAAACCTCTTGAATATGATACAGCATTTTCCGCATGAGTGCAGCGTAATTAAAATTTTCAGTCTTTCTCACGGGTTTCGATTTTAAGAAAACACAAAGTAATTATTGATAATTAATGAAAATAAATCATTAATTTCAATTAATGTCTATCTTCAGATAGACACAGAAATTAAACAACAGAAAATATTCCAATTTTCTTAAAGACATATGTAACTATAACGTTTAAGAGCAGCCATTGTATTTGAACATTAATTCTCGACGGTACCATCAAAATGAAAAAGAATGAAGTTCTGAGACAATAGCGACATAGATTGGAGCATTAAATGCAAATGTTTCTCCCAATTTTGACGGTATTTAAGTGGAACTACCGAGCATCTGCGGTAGTGTTTATGATCATTAGACGACATTTAGGTGTGGTCAGAAATTACAAATATCTCAGTAAGTCGGAACACGGTAAATTAAAGACACATCACATCAACATGAATATACTGTATCCAAATTAAAGGAAGCACGCATACATAGTAATTTTATTATTTACAGCCTTATTATACTGCACATAATTATATGAACAGCATTATGTTCATCATATAGTGAAAATTTAAATTAAGTCTTATTTTTTATTAATAAATATCATCATCAAGAGGAAACTATTGTAAATTTTGATAGTTCTAACTATCTTCTACCAGATTAATATTTTAATTTTTTCTTTATTTATTATGGGTAATTACATACTGAGATTTGAGTTTGTAGCTTATCGGGTAAAAACTCTGTAGAGTATTAAACCTTGATGTTATATTTTATATATTATATAAAATATAATAAATAACAAATATGAATGCGTAAAAATTTGCAGAAAGTATGAATTTGAATATACTTACATGAATTTGAAATAAAACAACTAAAAGTCAGTAACTGAAAGACAACTAGTATATTTTGAAACGTGGACAGCCTTTGCTTTTAAGGCAACTCACTACCGTGAAGCTTATAATTTAATATAATACATAGCTTCCTAACACTGATGAAGCGTGAATGAGTCACATACCTGAACACGACAAATTGTATTTACCATTCAGACATTTCCCGGATTCTCTCGGGTTTCTTTATTAGTTTTATTAATTCTAAAAATATACATCTTCACGTCATCCCCGATACAGGGGTAGGCAGAGGTCTATACAATTAAGTCCTTTCGACCCACCTTCCAATGAAGATATTTTTGGGACAATATGATAGTTGGTGAACCCGTCGCCGTCTTTATGTTTTCATTAATTCTATTTATTATGTTAAATTATATATTCATAAATAGAATTAATATAATATATTTTATATTATATTATTTATTTATATATTATATTATATTAATTCTATTTATGAATATATAATTTTAACTTTTATTAAATGCACTTTGTATTTCCTGAAACTTAAAAAAAATGTGCTTGTTGATGTAATTAGGCAATGAATGATTAAAAATATTACATTTATTCATGAATGGTATTCCACTTAGTGCCTAATAAATAATATTATATTAGACATCGATAATCTTATAGAAACTAATAATGAGAAGGTTGGTCAAAAGTACTTAATTCTCTGGACTTTGTCTACTCCAGTATTTGAGAATACATACATATATAGATAGGGACAACATCACATACATTGCTCCGATCCCAATGTAAGATACTAAAGCACTTGAGGTATGGAAATCGGAAACAACGAAGGCACCACAAACACCCAGACCCAAGAAAATGTAGAAAAAGTGGTTTTTCTACATTGACCCGACCGGGAATCGAACCCGGAACCTCGAGATGGCGACACCTTGAAAACCAGTGTTTACGCCACTCGTCCACGGAGGTCGTCATTAATGGCGTGAAGATATTTTTTTACAGAAGCTATAACAGTTTAACTTACTTAAGTGCGGTAAATTTTTTAAATAAATAAATAAATATCTTCACGCAATTCCCAATACAGGGGTAGACAGAGGTCTAGTCTAGACAATTAAGTCCCTTCGACCCACCTTCCACCGAAGATATTTTCGGGACAACGTGACAGGTGGTGAGCCCGTCGCCGTCTTTATGTCCAAGCCAACGATATTCGTACATAAGTTTTTAAAAAACCCATTGGTACGAGCCTGCCACCTGGGGATCGAACTCGGGTCTCTCGACTCGAAATTCCGACCACACAACCACTCGGCTATCGTGGCTTAAATTAATTTTTACCTTAAATTTTTTACCTTTCAATAATTATCAAGTTATATACAATAATCTAATTTCGTTTCCTATGATAGACACTCCCATTTAATTTTCGCTAGCCCGCCCATTATCTACACGTATCAAAAAACTCTGATTGCTATAACGCAGTCAATTTTAAAGTTGCTCCCTAAACATATACGTAGGCGTTCATTTCAGCCATATTTTATACAGTCGGGTTACCAAACCCCAGTGGCTTAATAAAGGTGGCCCAAAAAAACGACTACCGGCATTATTTCGACCTTTCTCGCTACCGAATATTGCAATATATAAATCAATAAACAAAGAACCATTAGTTGTCGGACAATTTCCGTTGGATAAATCACAGCACCGGCCAAAACAGGCAGCCATCTTATACGCTGTTACGTGAATAATGAAAATATATTATATTTAATGAACATTGCAGGACTATATTGGGGAGATATTTTTAATAAATATATATAAATATAAATACTTTAGATAATGTTAAAATCTATGGATTGTATCCAAATTCTGGAAGTCATTTTCGAAAAACCAGAGAAATAGAATATCTACTTTTTTGGAGATAGATATCAGGATCCCGCCCCATTCTTTTCCTTCTTCTCCTTCTTTCCTAAGTCTTTAAAGAGCAAACAACCTCAAACCATTATAGAGCTTCAAGTACATATGCTTCACTAGTTACCATCAACTGCATTGATTTCCATAAAATAAATATATATACTTATTATTTTAGACTAACTAATCACTATAAGTATTAATAATTTGATACCTAGAGCTCTGTATTACATACATACATAACAGCCTATTAAAGCCCACTGCAGGACATAGGCCTCTCCCATAGGGAGAGGCTGCCATAATCGCATAAACGCTTGGCAAGCGATTTGGCGATCGTAGTATCACACACTTCGCACCTCAGATGCTGCTGCCCAACTTCGGTCTTATTATTTTGGTCTGATATTTTTCGAGATGATTATCCCGCCATCTATACGATGTTCTAGGATGTATTCCCTTAATCGCCTCTTACGACACCCACGGGAAAAAAAGAAGTGGCAATATTCTTAAACCGTTACCACACAGTTAAGCTCTATCTTGTAGAAGGTTTCATGTTCGGGAAATCTGTCTGTTTCGAAATTATCCAGTAATAAAAACAATACATTGATAAAAACTGGTATTAAATTATTATTTTAACTACTAAAAGAGTTCATCTTTATATCACAACTCCATAAAATACTCAAGACGAGCGAACAGAATTGAATATGCATAAATAAATAGTATGATGTTAAAAACAATTCATACAATATAATTTCACTCTTGATACCCGAATCCTTCGTACTACGATCCATTTGGCATTCGTATCTCTTCGATACAGTGACGTATGGCCAACTGATACGCCCTTAGCTGCCTTATGGAAATTGAATGCAAATGCGCTGCGCGGTGCTTAATTTAACTAAATAACTGATGCGAGGGTACCGTGCGTGCTAGCCCTATTAGGTTACGGCATTGATTTATAATTGGTATTGTTTATTCTGGATACGCAAGATCTTAATATCCATATTTTTTTGCATTGCTCCCTATTTATTTTATTACATTTCGACGACTTAATTTTTATTAATTTTACCCAAAAGAGCGTGTCCCTTTTTATTCTTATGGGTGTCCTAATAGAAGATTAAGGAAATAGCCAGAAAAAGAAACAATTAGCTACCAACTGGCGGTGGGTTGAATATTTCTAAAAATATTAGACCAGAAATTCAATGGACCGATGACGGACAGCAGCTTCTAAGTTTCCAATTCGCTTGCGATGCGTGGCGATTGTGGCAGCCCCTCCCATACGGGAGAGGCCGATGTCCTGTAATACAGTCTTTTACAGGCGGTTAATGATGATGAATTCACGAGATAGTAAGCAACTCCTATTGGAAACAGATATATGTAAATGACTGATTTAATTAAAAAAATGTCTCACTAGAACAAGATGGTACTCCCTACGGGCTGTAACCCTGGATTTTTACTTGAATGATGAAATGGTTAAGTGTATAGTGGATGTAACTTGTAGGAAATCAAGATTGCGGCTAACATGAAGCTATGTATTATACAAAACGGCAGTGTAAATAAAATTAATATCTTCACGCAATTCCCAATATAGGGACAGAGGTTTAGTCTAGACCATTAAGTCCCTCTGACCCACCTTCCACTGAAGATATTTTCGGGACAACGTGACAGGTGGTGAGCTCTTCGCCATTTTTATGTCCAAGCCCACGATATAATTCTTAAATAAGTTTTTAAAAAACCCATTGGTACGAGCTAGCCACCTGGGAATCAAACTCGGGTCTCTTGACACGAAATTTCGACCACCCAACCACTCGGCTATCGTAACATAAAGCTATGTATTAGTCTAAACGGTAGTTTTATTGATGTAAAAATTAAGTTAACTTCAAACTATCGAGACCAGTTGCTAGTGACTCTGACTTTGAATCTAATGGTTGCGGGTACAATCCCACCAGGGGAAAATATTTGTGTGATGAACCTAAGTGTTTGTACTCGAGTTATGAATGTGTTGTATGAATACATGAATATTTATGTATGTATATTGTACCGTTGAGTTGGACACTGAGACGGCCATAAGCTGTCACGTTATCCCAAATAGGCCGCGGTGAAAGGTGGGTCGAAAGGACATTATCTAGATCTCGGTCTACCATAGTGTTACGAATATGTATGAAGGAATATATTGATTTAATAATAATTTACTTGACTACAAATTAATTTTAAATAAATAAATAAATATCTTCACGCAATTCGCAATACTGAGGTAGACAGAGGTCTAGTCTAGACAATTAAGTCCCTTCGACCCACCTTCCACCGAATATATTTTCGGGACAACGTGCTAGGTTGTGAGCCCATAGCCATCTTTATATCCAAGCCAACGAAGTAATTCGTACCTAAGTTTTAGAAAAACCCTTGTGGTACGAGCCTGCCACCTGGCTATCGTGATTTATAAATAAATTTTCCTAAATTTTAATTATACTTCATAGAACTAAATGCATTATTTTGATGATATATAAATGCCTGTAAATAATAATATACTATGTATTCAAATGTTCGCTGTTCATCCTACTTTGTTTAATTAATTACTATGTCCCATTTGGCTCAGCCTCCACGTAATCAATATTGTGGTGTCGGCTGAATCTGAATCAAGACAAGGGCGATATTAATTGGTCCCTCGTATATCATGAGATGGCCGTTATGATTACCCTCAGATCAATGGTCCACGACATCTCCAACCAGTTTATTGCTAAGTAATAAAATTAATATCTTCACGCAATTCGCAATACTGAGGTAGACAGAGGTCTAGTCTAGACAATTAAGTCCTTCGACCCACCTTCCACTGAAGATATTTTCGGGACAACGTGACAGGTGGTGAGCTCTTCGCCATTTTTATGTCCAAGCCCACGATATAATTCTTAAATAAGTTTTAAAAACCCATTGGTACGAGCTAGCCACCTGGGAATCAAACTCGGGTCTCTTGACACGAAATTTCGACCACCCAACCACTGGCTATCGTAACATAAAGCTATGTATTAGTCTAAACGGTAGTTTTATTGATGTAAAATTAAGTTAACTTCAAACTATCGAGACCAGTTGCTAGTGACTCTGACTTTGAATCTAATGGTTGCGGGTACAATCCCACCAGGGAAAATATTTGTGTGATGAACCTAAGTGTTTGTACTGAGTTATGAATGTGTTGTATGAATACATGAATATTTATGTATGTATATTGTACCGTTGAGTTGGACACTGAGACGGCCATAAGCTGTCACGTTATCCCAAATAGGCCGCGGTGAAAGGTGGGTCGAAAGGACATTGTCTAGATCTCGGTCTACCATAGTGTTACGAATATGTATGAAGGAATATATTGATTTAATAATAATTTACTTGACTACAAATTAATTTTAAATAAATAAATAAATATTTTCATGCAATTCCCAATACAGGGGTAGAAAGGGGCCTAGTCTAGACAATATTCCTTCGACCCACCTTGCACTGAAGATATTTTCGGGACAACGTGACAGGTGGTGAGCCCGTCGCCGTCTTCATTGTCCAAGCCAACGATGAAATTCGTACATAAGTTTTGAAAACTCATTGGTACGAGCCTGCCACCTGAGGATCGAACTCGGGTGTCTTGACTCGAAATTCCGACCAACCAACCACTCGGCTATCGTGACTTATAATAAAATAATCGTTATAAAAATATAATTATAAAAATATCCACGACGTCTAAATATCTATAACGTTACTAATTTTTATTTTAACTTTTATAATTTAAGTTTACAAATATGTTTTGCCACATAGTAAATTCTTTTTAACTAACTTTCAAATTTCTAATCTTATAAATTTCCTTATAATTTTTGTAACATGAAAGTAAGTGAAGTGAGTATTAAAACCAAATATCATTGGTTTATATTACACTTATACATATAAGTAACGCATACATACAAATTTCACACACACATGCGCATAAATTGCACTCTTTCAGAAACACAACAGTTAGATTTAAATTTTCAAACCACCACTTGCACGTACACACTCAGAGCTTGGCTATTTCATTAAGTCACCTCAGTGGAATAATTTAATCAGTACCGATGGCAGCACAAGAACGATAAAGCATGATTGATAGTGTTATGTGGATGCGGCGATGCAATCGGCCTGATCGGGATATGTTCGAATATAAGTGACTTTTTGTTGGATCGACATAGAGTATGCGAGCGCAAATTAATTCCTAAAAAAAATTTACTACTGTAAGGAAAATGCTCGATAGGAAAAACCAGGAGTACTAAAATACCTGGACGTGCGTATATGAAAATGATAATTTTGACAGAAGCTTAAGAGGTATGTAAGGTTCTTGACACTTGGCAATCTGTTCTCTATCTACATACTAAGTGACGGTTTATGCGTGAAAATTTTGTTTTAATTAATTACTATGTCCCATTTGGCTCAGCCTCCACGTAATCAATATTGTGGTGTCGGCTGAATCTGAATCAAGACAAGGGCGATATTAATTGGTCCCTCGTATATCATGAGATGGCCGTTATGATTACCCTCAGATCAATGGTCCACGACATCTCCAACCAGTTTATTGCTAAGTAATAAAATTAATAAAACAATTCAAATAGATTGGTTAATTTTTATTTGGATATATTTGGGGATAATAGTGACGGGATTTCATCTAAGTTATTTAAAATATATATTTGGTTTTCAAATATTTTTATTGACTGCCAGGAATTGAAACAAATTAATGAACCAAAAAAAATAATACAAAAGAAATGTCTTTCCGCAATTCCCAATACAGGGGTAGATAGGGGTCTAGACTAGACAATTAAGTCCCTTCGACCCACCTTCCACCGAAGATATTTTTCGGGACAACGTGACAGGTGGTGAGCCCGTCGCCGTCTTCATGTCCAAGCCAACGATGAAATTCGTACATAAGTTTTTGAAAAACTCATTGGTACGAGCCTGCCACCTGAGGATCGAACTCGGGTGTCTTGACTCGAAATTCCGACCAACCAACCACTCGGCTATCGTGACTTATAATAAAATAATCGTTATAAAAATATAATTATAAAAATATCCACGACGTCTAAATATCTATAACGTTACTAATTTTTTATTTTAACTTTTATAATTTAAGTTTACAAATATGTTTTGCCACATAGTAAATTCTTTTTAACTAACTTTCAAATTATCATTGATTTTTTTTTTTATTTTAATTTTATCTTTATTGAATCAAATCTTATAAATTTCCTTATAATTTTTGTAACATGAAAGTAAGTGAAGTGAGTATTAAAACCAAATATCATTGGTTTATATTACACTTATACATATAAGTAACGCATACATACAAATTTCACACACACATGCGCATAAATTGCACTCTTTCAGAAACACAACACTTAGATTTAAATTTTCAAACCACCACTTGCACGTACACACTCAGAGCTTGGCTATTTCATTAAGTCACCTCAGTGGAATAATTTAATCAGTACCGATGGCAGCACAAGAACGATAAAGCATGATTGATAGTGTTATGTGGATGCGGCGATGCAATCGGCCTGATCGGGATATGTTCGAATATAAGTGACTTTTTGTTGGATCGACATAGAGTATGCGAGCGCAAATTAATTCCTAAAAAAAATTTACTACTGTAAGGAAAATGCTCGATAGGAAAAACCAGGAGTACTAAAATACCTGGACGTGCGTATATGAAAATGATAATTTTGACAGAAGCTTAAGAGGTATGTAAGGTTCTTGACACTTGGCAATCTGTTCTCTCTATCTACATACTAAGTTACGGTTTATGCGTGAAAATTTTGTTTTAATTAACTGCTAATGGTTGCAATGTGTGAAAGGATTTTGTCACTCTCTAAATACTGGCTCTTATACGAAGAACCCTCTATATACTGTTTAATGGCTTACAGAAATACTTTGCATGTTGCATGCCTCTTTTTAGGGAGGATTTGCTATAATTGCCACGTTTGGTGAGCGGATTGATGAACACAGTATCAGATACCTCACACTTTACACGTTGCTATGCTGTTAAAAATAGTAGTATGATGCCACTTTCTCACACACACATCGATGTTAGTTCCAGTTCTTTCTAAATCTGCATGCCAAAAGAAGAATATTACAAGCAAAAATGTTTTATAGCCCAGTGGGGCTTCGACCCGATGGCCTTGTTGGTAGTTATTTCAAAGCCAAGGGTTGCAGGTTCGAATCCCACTAGGATCAAATACGTGTGTAATGAAAAGGAATGTTTGTATATTGTAACGTTGGCTTGAACTCTAAGACGGCGAAGGGTTCGCCACGTTTCACGTTGTCCCAAAAAGACTTCGGGAAAGGTGGGTCGAAAGGACTGAATTATCTAACCCTCTGATTGGTATGTATTCATAATTTTATATATTCCCTTTCAGGATAAACCTCTTTTATAAATATACTAATAAACATACAAAAATTACATTATTTTTTTTAACACACAAAATATGAAACAGCAAAATTAATTCAACTTAAAACATAAATCAATAACTATATCATGACATTAATAACATCGTATGCAGGAATTTAAAGTTGACAGTTTAAGCGTGATATGTAGGAGGTTGATAAGGTATTCTTGTTAAGCAAGTTTTGAAATATTTTGAATCCCTTTTCAATGACTACAAGGCTCAAATTTCAATAAAAATTTTCGATGCCAATATAAAAAGCTGGCGATCGTGTTCTGGAGAAGTCAGAGGCCACAGACCTAGTGATCACGTCCACTGTTCAAGTGCCTATGGTAAAGATACATATTGTATACATATAGAATAGATAGAATATGTGTATAGATTAACAAAAATATTAATCACGATAGCCGAGTGGTTGGGTGGTCGGAATTTCGAGTCAAGGGACTCGAGTTCGATCCCCCGGTGGTAGGCTCGCACCAATGGGTTTTCCAAAAACTTATGTACGAAGTATATCATTGGCTTGGATATAAAGACGGCCACGGGCTCACCACCTGTCACGTTGTCCCAAAATATCTTGGGTGAAAGGTAGGTCAAGGGGACTTAATTGTCTAGACTAGACCTCTGTCTACCCCTGTAGTGGGAATTGCGTGAAAATATTTATTTATTTATTTATAATATTCACCAAGGTAGGCCCAAATTAGTATATGGTACAAGACGTCTACTACTACTGTCACTGAATAAATATACTACAGCCTTTACTACAGCAGTATACTTTTACCTTCAGTGGACTTTAATAGGCCGTTGTGTATATATGTATGTTTATGTCTCGTGTCAAGATCACATCAAATTTATTCGAACTAAAATCTCATTACAAGGAAGTTCAATAAAATCGCCATCACAATTGACACATCTGCATTTGTTTTACAAATGGCAGACGTTCCCGCCATTACTTCGATCAAATGAAGCGGAAAATGATATTTATCTGCACGCGTCGAATGGTAATAAAAAGAGTTTCAACGAAATGACGTGGCACACGCTCAACGTACCTGATTAAAATGAATTATGATTGTTGACGATACACCATTGGTCATTATTTGTAAATCAACTAAATCGTTTGGTTTATTACATATAGGTGCCAGTGGCACGCGATCTCTGATATATATTTGATAAGTATTAAACAATATACAACTACCTCTGTGGACGAAACGCACCAATTTTCATGGTGTCTCCAGCTATGCGGTCTCGGGTTCGATTCCCGGGCCGGTCAATATAGAAAACACTTTTTATACATTGCCTCGGGTCCGGTTATTTGTGATACCTACGTTCTATCAGATTATATAATACAAGTTTTTTAGCTTCTCACTGTGGGATCAAAGCAATATATGTGATGTTATCCCTATGTATGTACGTATGTACGTATTTGTTCATTTATAAAATAAATATGAAAAAATCTGGCATAAGTTCTTTCAACGGATGTTAGCATATATTTTTGACATACAGCAAATATTTCAATCAAAAAGTAACAAAAAGCAGTTCTATAAAAGGAAAAATCAACAGCGAGTACATAAGAGAAGAAACAAAGTTATGTTCCTAATTATACCCTAAAACTCAAGCGGAAATGAACCGGACATCTAGCCAGTTATAACGATAAGACTTGGACTACAGAGGCGAACCGGTAGACAGGATCTAGTGTTAAATGGCGACAAGAGACAAGGAGAACGGGATCGAATCATCGATTCAGTTGTCCTGATATCGATTGGCCTGCACCTGAATGGGGATTTAAGTCATATAATATCGACCTAAATTTTCACAAACATGTATTCATATATTTACGTTGTTATAAATATAATAATTAATATTAGGCTCAACGCCTCTCATCTTGTCCCAAATAAGTTCCGGTGAAAGTGGGTCGAAAGGACTAAATAGTTTCAACCCCAATATTCTGACTCTTCACAATTCACTTCGCATTCCTGTCAATAATGGCGTGGCTCAGACCACCTCAGAATTGCGGAATTCGTGAAAAGTGTGAGTGTAATAAAATGTGATACAATGATAAGTCATTTCAAAATTAATATAGCTATAATATTGAAAAAAATCTTAATAAATTAATAAAGATATTAAAAAATATAAATAATATTAATATTAAAAAAATAATTGGAACTATAGCATTATTACCTACTATCAATACAAAATGTCATTAAAATGTAATTTCTTAGACTAAACTTTTAGTGTGTTGTACAAATAAAAATACGAGTAAATTAAAAGTAACTAATTTAATTCTTCTATTTTATTCTCTAATTTTATTTATATTCTATGTTTGATTCCATTTTCTTAAATAATAAATTGCTTAGTAAGTAGAATCGCTATCGCTTTATTCTGTGAGAGGCTTTATTAACAGTATCGGAATTCGGTGATTATATTGTATCTGTAGCTTAATGAAAAAGATAATTAAAAATATCGATGAAAAAAATGTTTATTACGATTTTCATATCAAAGGGCATAATTATTTAGTCTGCAATAAAAATAATTAGTCTTAATTTGTTATCGAAAAGTATGGATCCTTATTTTAAACTGATAAATAATTTGTTTATTACTCTTAAAACAAGTAAGCTTTCTTCTTAGTAAAATTGTTATTAAATAATTGTATTGCACCATCCCGCCTACAAAAAAAGAATATTGTCGTCGGTGGTGGTAAAAGTTATTTGATTTTCAGTGTAGTGGTGGTGGTGCAACCAGTAGAATTAGAGCATGGATCTATGGGAAGGAGCGTGGTGCACATTTTCTCTTTGGACCATGTAAAATATGCTTTTAATTTTTATATATCTATTTGCATGTGGAATGGTGCAATGTAATAACTTAAAAACAAATTTATAATAACAAGTTTCCGAAAGTTAACGACTTAGTCCATTAATCCACTCTATCCTCTATATATTTTGGACCCTTTTATCAAACAAGACATTGAAATAATTGTCTTCCTTCACTTAACATGGTTTTATTAAAAAAATCAATAAATTTTAAATTAAACACGATAAATTCTGTAAAGTTATTTTCAATTTACCGATGAGTATTTAATAGTTCCGGAAAATAAATTTGTTAATAATTTTGGTATCATAGTTCAATTGATATGAACGGTCCTCCTTTGATCACTCTTCGCTTGTTTGCCGCTTAGAAGCAAACAGGTTCAATACAGTGTCAAATAATCTCGTTAATGCTGGAACTGATGATTAATAAAATATTCAAACCAAATCTTATATTGCCGCCAATCAAAGTACTAACTACGTCGTATAACACAGCCATAACAAACTAGAAGCGACGCGTAATCGTCTGAGGTGAGTATGTTCGAAAGTCTATTGGACCAATAAATGCGTTGATTAACTTCCTGTATCAACCTATTTGATTTTGTCGTTTGATTTTTTTAAATAATTATTTATGCTTTACGTCACGGTGAATGGCCAGTATCCGTTATTACGCACTTTTATAACTACTAGTGAAATTCTGGTTAGTTCATATATTTTAATTTTAACATTAAATAAATTGATAACGCCAGTTTCAGCTTTTTCTTTGATTAAGCAAACGTGTAGAAGTATAAATTAATTTTTGACACAGTTTCTTTTTATCAAAATGCTTTTTTTATTGATTCGATGACATTTTGGAAATCATCATACTAAATTATAATCCAATTTTTGCTATTTATCAAAACATTACTCCAAGGAACTCTCGCATATACAATTTGCAATTCTATATGACTATAAAATTCCTATATAAGTCATATTTCCAACATAAATCATATTTGATTAATATAAATCACAGGTTAAAGAATATTTATTTAAAGTTCTTTATAATCGTATGAATTTTATAACCATTACAATAGCAGGTGGCAGGAAGAGTGAGCGCACCGGGCTTTTAAATGATATTTTAGAAACAGAATGGCGCCTGATGCACAGAGAGTTATTTATTGGGATAAAATTCTTGTACAGTACAGATATAGATAGATAGATAGATAGAATACTCTTTATTGCACACCAACACAGAAAATATACAATATTAAATTGTGTAAGACTGTGGTGACACAAATGGCGGTCTTATCGCTAAAAGCGATTTCTTCCAGACAAGCTTTGGATGGATCGGATTGTAATAGAAGAAACAGGTGTTATACAAACCGGTGATATACATACATAACATACATAACGGCCAATCAAAGTCCACTGATATATGCCTCTCCCATAGGAAGGATTTGCCATAATCGTCACGCTTGGCAGGTGGATTGGTGATCACAGTAGCACCACTTGCACCTCAGACACTGCTGCCCATCTCTGTTCTGATGAATTATGTCTGATATTTTTAGAGATGGCTATCCCGCCATCTGTCAGTTGCCAAACAATATTCAAGGCTGTTTATTTTCCACATAATCTATTAACTTTTAAGGTATTAAAGTACACTTTGCTTTAGTACATGATACCGTGAAAGTACTATTTCATATTTTTGTTTCTCCTTAATCTTTATATCTGAGAAAACGTAAATAGTACAAATTCTTATTCTTTTCTCCTCTCCTAGACCTTTTTAGAAATTTCGTTGTTCTTTACCATAAGCCAGAATATTGTATTAATTTACTATACAATATAATAACAAATATGCTATTAAAATTTATTAATCAATTACCGTATGGTCACCTCGGAAAGAATATATAAACCTCTTTCCACCCGTGAGTGTCGAAAAAGAAGACTAAAAGAAAAGCTATGAAAATGCACGCATGAAGTGGCGACAGAAGGCAACATAATAATCTCGAAAACTACGTGAAAAAATTCAGCAAACCGGTGACGGACACCAACGTGTAAGACTGGGTCTGGCCCAGTGATCGCCAAGCGGCTTACCAATCAGCAACCGTCAGGAAATTTTGAAATTTATGTTTTATGATATTATTATACTATGTTATTTATATTTTCAACAAAGTATAAAGGTTTTCGTTAATAGAATATTCTTGTACCAAACTCGATCCCTTTGTACTAGTTGATTGACGTATACAAGTTGACGACAAACAAATAACGAACACTTTAACGAGTGTAAAGTGTCGAGGAGCATGCAAACTGCAGCGATAAATTGGTGTAACTTTAGGATAAGTGTACGGAAACAGACAAACGTACGTCAGGCATCACAACACGTCATGACAAAAGATTTAAATTTATGTGCATATTTTCAAATGTAGAAATCACCTCTATTAGGGAGTTTATAAGTGGACATAAAATTAAATTTTAACTCTCGTTTGGATTTTATAATATTACTATTACTTTTCGCCTAGCTTCTACTTTGCGTACCCACATTTTCTTTTTGAAATCGAATTTTTTCTCGTGTTGAATGTGTTTCTATGAAAAGCCGATGATAGTTTTTCCAAAACAATATCATAAAATAAGTTCAACTATTGCAGCTACGACAATGTACCAGAGAGTTAGACAGAAACTTTTGCATATTGTGTAGTATCTGGAAGATAGAATTTTACTTTGAGGGTTTCAAGTTTTCCGTGATCAATTAATTGTTAAAGTTAAATATACTATAAATATTTCCATTATTTTTAATGGACGTTTTTAATCAAATAAAAAAAGGAAAATCTATAACATTTGAGTTTTCACTCCGATAAAATACATGAAGAAGCCTGATTTAACAACATATTTCAGGATATTAATAGAATAACCATAAAGATCTGCATATAAGGCAGTAATTTCTGTTATTATAAAATATTACAAATTAATAGAATAGTATTATCATTCACTTTATGATAACGTCCGTACCCAGTGGCGTACACACCGGTTTTCAAGACTTCGCCATGTCGGAGGTCCCGGGTGCGAAAATCTCTTATTCAACATTTTCTAGGTATATGTAGGCTTTGGTAGTACCACCGTTGTTTTTGATTCCATAACATAAGTGCTTCAACTACTTACTTCAGTAGGAATCAGAACAATGTATGTGATGTTGTCCCCATCTATGTATTTATCTATCAGAATAATAAAAATCTATAAAAAAGCCGTTTGCATATGAAAAAATAATTGTTCTTGTAATTTGTATGTTTTACATCCACGCCGTATAAGTTTTAAACGTCAAAAATTGATACAGTGACCACACGAATGGGACATGAAAACAAAAATATGTACGAGCTGAAAATGCTTTAGCCAAACATCCAAAATTTTTGAGTTCCCACGAAGGAGCAAGGAACCGTGTCGCACAAGACGATATTGAAGACATCGCAAGCAGCAGAGCGTGGCTTCACACGCTCGTGTGTGAACTGACGCCATTCGAGATGACCAGGCCGTGGTATTTGATGCTTTACTGTTTTTTTATCGCCTCCATTAATATAAATATTAATACTTTATTCTACGTGATAATTATGAAATATGGCTTATTGTAGTTTAAACAGGAGTGCCAATTTTGTTCAAATATGAGTAAAAATTTAAAACTTTGTACCTCTATAGAATATAAAATCTTTTCAAATATTAATATATTAAAAGGTACAATAAAAGCGGCTCCATGCGCTCAACACGTAGTTTAGTATATCTATAAAATAGTATGTTCAGTATCCCAAAACATAGCATATTTTTTGTGGATAAATGTTAAATCATCTGTTAAACTAGGATGTAAATTATTTCTTTTCCTAATTTTATTGCAATCGATTGAGCTATTACAATAAGTAACAAACACATATACATTAATTTCTGCATTTATGATATAAGTATGATTTACTTTCCAAAATTAAGTACTTTATTTAACTTCCTGTGAAAGTTTGCTAAAGGATATGAGTATATTACACAATTGCAGTTTCGAGGCACACTTAGTCGCTTCTTAAGAAATTCGTCGATACCACTGGTCAAATATATTTCACTGCGAATGAATTTCCAGCTAGCAGATGACACCATAAGAATTTCTCAGAGGCATTCCTGACGTGACGAATACTTAAGAATCTAGCATCGCAAAAAGGGTTGAATCAATCAATAATTCTTCCATTGAAGCAACAAAGCGAGTCTTCGCATCGATGCGTCACAGCCCCATTAAGTTCTGACCCGGTAATTTATTGGCCCTCGTACACCGCCTTCGATACAACTACTTGTGACCGCAGGTGCTTCTTAAGGAATGAGGGTTGACAGGCAGTACACTGCACTAATTCGCTTTAAAATATAATCGCTATTTACTTAAAAATATTTAAAGATTTGACAACAGAGTAAGGATATATATATCTACCCCTCTTTCTTTTTCTTCTCATAAGTATCTTAAAATACGACTAAAGAAATAGTCTTGTAAATAGCAAAGACTATCGACAATTCGAGGTTAACAACTAATAGTGTTTAAGATACGAGACGTCTGTACTGTGATTTCATCCCTTCTTGCCAGGCGTGACTGTAAAAGTAAGTACTACTTACAGCCTAGTAATGTAAAATATCAACCACCAACAACAAGTGTAGTTAAAGCGTATGGATGTACCAACCCCTTCCTTCTTGTGGGTATTGCAAGAGGCAATTTAGGTAGGGTATTTAGTCGGTAGTAATAAGATTAAGACAAATAGGCGGGATATCTATATTATCAAGAATATCATACTAAAATTAAGGAGGTATCTGGGAGGTATCGGTATAAAGGAGCTATCTAGTGTCAGGAGTTGCTATAGCCAATCCCCATAGCAAGATAAATAATTAAGGCGAATCTCAAATTACACCACAAGCTATGCCTTTGTTATATTACAAAAGGAGCTTTATTAGGCTTTACGGTCAGCTGCTCAACGTGAAGATTATAAAAACTTTATAAGAAACAGTTAGCTGTCAGATTTTGCCAGCGGTTTGACGATTGTTTTCGGCAAAAGAATTAGTATATACTTGTCTTAGAAATTAAAAAGAAAACATATAAAAATAGTATTAATTATATGGAGCCAACCCTGTGCCCACTGACCGTGCACTGTTGTGTGATTTTCTTAAGTCGCGGACATATGAGGTCATAGTTAAGTAAGTAAAAACTTTAAGGGGCGTTATGGGAACTGAGCACGGTAACATCACCGTATAATGTTCATAAAGCTTTACCGACCCGTGATATAGCGCTTTAGAATATATTATCATCACTAACGCTGCAATTAAATGAGGGGTTCCGATGGCGATCTGAACGTAAAATTTTCAGAGACAATCTGTAACTAATTTTGTTTGCCATGAATTAAACTACGTAACTTTTGTTTTATAAATTAAACTTTTTGTTAGTTTAATTACTGATTTAGTATTGATTTCTTTTTTTTTCTTTTTAAAAAATATCTTTTACTCGTAAGTGTCGTCAGAGCCAACTTAGGGAAAAGCCTTGAAAATGGAAATGGATAAAAAAAATACCAGACTAAAATTAAGCTGACCGATGACGGGCAGCAGCGTCTTAAATATGAGATGTTCGTTACTGCGATCGCCAATCCGCTTGCCAAGCGTGACGATTGTAGCCAATCCACCCTATGCGTCAGACGTTCTTTGGATTTTAACATGTCGCAATGCATGTATATACCCTTAAGTGGAATGTATAGAAGATGAGGACAATTGTATTGTATAAGAAAGAAAAAACATCCCATGAGGATTTAATAGCATACGAATTGTTTTCTTACGGAAGAATCTGTACGAGTAATTAAATAATATTTACGCAAAAACGGTAATTATGAGCAACATCGCCGTATCATAATCTGATGCAAAAGGATACACTAAAGGAGCATGTGAATTATCATGAAAAAAACTGTAATGGCACCATCTATTGTCTCATCAAGGATAACTCGTTTTTACAGAGTTGCGCAAACCAATTGTTTTGATTAATACGTTTCCGTGATTAAGAAAATACTATGGCCAATAAAATATGATTCTGCAATATAACCGCGGTATGTTAAATCTCGAAACAATGAAAAACTTATCAAATCAATATATCATTACAGAGTCACGATAGCCGAGCGGATGGGTGGCCGGAATATCAAGTCAAGAGACCCGAGTTCGATCCTCTGATGGAAGGCTAGTATTGGGAATTATTTATTTATTGAATGAATATTTAAAATTAAAGTAGGGTCATGAAGAATATGATGAATTTGAAAGAAGCGAAAGAGATATGTAAGACCATCACACTTGGCGATCTGCTGTTTCTGGCTTCCCTATCAGGGACTATGCGAGAAGATATATTAATAAAAAAAAGCCATTTAAAATTCAGTTATTGTTTTATCAGAAAAACGATAGGTAAAAGAACTATATCAAATGTTTTAAATAAAAAAATATTAAATGATTAGAGAACATACTATGGTATAACTATTATTATGAAGCTTGCATTTTATAAAATGGTTTACAAATTGCTCGATAGTCCATACAACCTTCGACCCGATCTTCCCACGATCACGCTTCAAGAACCCCGACTTTTCCACCCTGATGCACAAGATGTCTACTTAATTATGACTAGAAATCATTAAAGAGTATTGAAATGTTTGCAATGCTAATTACACATGATTTCATAAGTTTTATTTCATAAATGAGAAATTTAAAAATCTCGGAGATTTAACAAAATTAATTTGTTTTCATACTATGATTGAACTATAGTTATTTTTAAATTCATTATGTTTAAATTAATAATTTTTTAAATTCGTTATTTATCTAGACATGATGAATTTAAAAAATAATTATACTGTGTGTCATGACTGTGTGTGTGTCCTATGAATATGGATATAGATAAAAGATATAGATACAAGAAGATAAGATAAAATGTTTAAATTTGGCAAGAAGTGAGAGTATAAATTAATACTTGTTGGATTCTTTTCATGTGATAGAATATCTTTAATCATCGCCAACACTTGCGTAAGACAAATACCAATATATATTCTGCATGTTTATATAATAAACATTGTACAACATTGTAAAACATTCTACATGTTTTATTATTCTGGTAAATTTTATACGAATGATACACTTACCTTTATATGAGTCATTCGATGATAATACAAATTGGAGCTCGCCGTAAATCTCTTGCCACAGTGTTGGCACTGATGTGGTTTTTCTCCAGAATGTATCCTTCTGTGTGTATTTAAACTGCTTGACGTACTGAATCCTTTGTTGCATACCATACACACGTGTGGCTTTTCACCTAAAACAAGTTGGTAAATTAAAATTACTGCGACTGGAAACTAAACAAATACTTTACAAATGCACCAATTATCTTATATTTATTGAATCTGAAAATATATTCACGCCATTCTCTATAAGGGGTAGACAGAGGTCTAGACTATTAGGTCGTTTGGCCCACCTTCCACCGAAAACGTTTCTTAGGACAAGCTGCAGGTGGTGAACCTGTTTTAATGTCCAAGCCAACGATATAATTTATAAAAAATTAAAAAAAAAATTTTCACGTACGGTACGAGTATTGGGGATGGAAATTGGCATGAAGCGTGTCCAATCCACTCGGCTATCGTAACTTTAATATTTTAACAAATATAAAGTTCAAATCGTTGACGTTAAAAATTTAGTTACAAATATTGTACTAATTACCTGTATGAGTACGCATATGCCTTTTAAGTAATGATGGTCGATCAAACGCCTTTCCGCATACTTCACAGGGTAGTAACGCTCTTTCAGATTTCGTGGGTCTTCTTTGTATTTTCGGTGTCATTTCCAACAGTTCACTCGATGATCCGACTGATGAAGATGTTAAAGAATCCCCAGATATTGATTTACGTTCGTCCTCCGCTCCTGATGGCGGTGATATTGGTAGAAGAACTCGTGATAGAAGAGATGTGGACAGGTCCAGTGGTGAATCTGTAGAACAAGACATATTTTAACCCGTTTTATTTTATTCGGGAATTATCAAACTTAAATTTTACAGACAATTCAAAATTTTTGAGCCTCATTTGTCAAGTGATTACGAGATCAGAATTCGAATCAGGAGATCAGAGTGAGGAGGATGCTCCTACTAATCAGGCGGGAGGCTCCTAGTTTTGAGTTTTTCAAAACATACGTACGATTTGTATAGTGGGTTTTGACAATAAGATGGCGACATGCTCACCACATGACGCGTTGTCTCTTATAAGCTCCGTTGAGATGTGACTCGAAAGGACTAAATTGTTTAGACCTCTGACTGCTCCATTATTTTTATATACTATTTTTATACAAAATTATAATAAATATAGTACATTACAGACAGTACGACATGACACTACAATAGTGTGATAGTGACAGTAATTTTACGATGAAATATTAATACTAGTTCTGCTTAATCAATAAAATTTTACTTAATCTTATATAACAAATTACATAATAATTATTTTAGTCGTCTCTTATGAAACCCAAAGAAAAAGAAGAATACAAAGAAATATTCATACAGTTCATAACTACAGAATTTTTAAATTGTGATGAAACTTTTAGTATTTAAATCTTGATAGAATAATAGCAATGTATAACAAATTAATTGACAACCGTTTAAGCGTTATTGTGGATGTGTAGACAAAAATTTATGTGTATTTTGAAACCAGTCTTTAATCGGGTTTTTATCGCTGAAACCCGAAATTTGGTTTAATCATGGCAAGCCATTATTTTTATAGAAATAAATCTATTTGCTGGCTGTCGCAGATTTGAACTGTTTAATTAGCGACTAGTTTCTATACTAGATCCGCAGATAGGTACTATATTATCAGCGGCGAGTACTGACGTCCCATGATTGGTAGATACAACATTGAATATGGAGCGACGCATACAGCGATAATATCTTTTTCTGGCCGACAGTCGCTTCACTTTACACGCTCTATTTGTTTTGATACCAAATTTATCGTCTCGGTATTTAATTATTTGAAATATAAAATAAATCTTTTTGTCACTTCCTTTTCCATTCCATGTTTTCATGTGTAATAAATCGCGATTCCCGAGTGGCTGTGAGATCGGAATACGAGTCAAGAGGCCCAGTTCGACACTTAGGAGGTAGTCTCGTATAATTGAGTTTGTTCAAAACTTACATAGGATTTATATCGTTGATTAATTGTCTGGACATCTCTAGCTTCAGTATTGGGAATGGCGAGAAGATATTTGTTTCTTAGACAGAAACTAACTTAGACTAAAGCCATAAAAAAACTCTCAAAAAACGTTTTTTCTAAATTAGGCTCCGTTGATATAGGAGCTGGAAGGACCAAAATGTCGAGACTTCTGGCTACCCCTGTGTTGGTAAATGCGTGAAGATAAAAAAATCATATTATTAGTATTGGCCATAAGCCGCTCAGCGACTTAAGCCTTCTGAATATCGTTTGAAGTTTCTCAGCGTGATAATAATTCATATCAATGAAAAAATCAATTTTTTTATGACGTTATAAGTCACTTAGGCAATGATATTAAGTGAGTTTAAAAAATAATGTTTTTAAAAATTCACGCATTTTTTTATAAAAAAAAAAATATCTTCACGCAATTCCCAATACAGAGGTAGACAGAGGTCAAGTCTAGACAATTAAGTCCCTTTGACCCACCTTCCACCGAAGATATTTTCGGGACAACGTGACAGGTGGTGAGCCCGTCGCCGCCTTTATGTCCAAGCCAACGATGAAATTCGTACATAAGTTTTTTGAAAAACTCATTGGTACTGCCACCTGGGGATCGAACTCGGGTCTCTCGACTCGAAATTCCGACCACCCAACAACTCGGCTATCGTGAATATATCGCTTACCTATATAAATAATCATATAAACATTCATGATTTGAGTACGAAAATTCATAACACAAATGATTGCCCTGGACGAGATTCGAACCCGCAACCCTTAGCTTCGAAGGCAAGCTCACTACCATCTAGGCTATCGCGTCGTCTGCATAAAGTGGTCTAAAATAATAATATAAAGGACAAGTTTATAGTTAAAGAGGGTTTCCGTCGACAGCTGCATTCGTATCGATATGGTCTCCGATCGAATCTACCTTTATGTTCGAAAACGGTGCCGCGCGTCTTATCTCTTCGCATATAAAACCTATCTCGCAGCATTGTGTTTATTATTAGTTACGAGCTACATTAAATTGATGACTCCTGTTCCCAATGTGCGATTTATTCCAAAGATCACCGCAAATTAAATAGGAAAATGATTTAGAAACATAAATATTCCATTTCCATAAATATTTATAAAAACTTAATTTACAGCAGCATTTCTACGTTTATAGACAACTTAATTTTCTCGTTACAAGCATGTAGGCTAAGACAAATTACAATCGCTGGCAGAAGTTATTTATTCTAAAACGCTACCGCATCATCTGATGTCAAACACTAAAAATCGTTCTCCATTAAATTGATAACACGTAATAAATCACATAGTGACAACGCCATTTCCCCGCACGATGACCGCTACCTTAGCGCGATAAAAAAGCAATCACAAAACGCGCGACTACCGAAACGAGATGCCGCGAGAGCCGGAATGTTCTTTGATGTTGCCGCCTACTATGGTACAAGTTACCCACAGTAAAAGTAAATTAAGTAGTACCACTTTAGATTAACTGCTATACACGGGTGGAATGGATATCAATATGTACGTAACGATTAATTTACTGAAGCGAAAATTTGTGTCATAAAATTTGTGATTTATATATACATTTGTGAAAATACATAGCTTTACAACAAAAAATTTTCAACGATACTGTTTCAGAGTTTTAATATTTATTATTATTATTTAATATATCTTAAAATAATTATGGTACAATTTTGAAATAAATTAACATCTCATAAGAAACTATCAACAACTCCCTAGGTTGTCGAACCATTATTTAAAAACAACAAATAAGAAAAACACTAAAAAAATAGAATTGAAAGGATATAAATTTTCTCACATTTAAAACGTATTAGAGAAAATTTATACTTTTAGAACAATATAATGGAGCTTTTCTTTTATATCGAGCTAGAAATGTTATACAGAAAAAAATTTGTCAAGCACTAAAATTTATAAATTGGCTTTAAAATTTAAAAATTTATAAAAAAATCGCTTTTCATGTTATTAAAGTTATGCTTTGATAGTTATGTAATTCAGACTTTAGGAGTAATATACAGAAACCAATCACCAAAAATTAAAATTCTATCATGTTTGAAATTTTTTACTGTCTATCCATAAAAACTGTTGTTTGGGGGATTTTTGAATACATCTATACCAGTTAAATATCTTAACCCTTATGATAGACACGGAGTCTATCGTACTTCACAATCGACTATCAATAAAGATCTCTTAGAACATAGATCCATCTTTTGGTATTCCGTTCGTATATCCTTTTAGCGCGGGAAAACATTCAACGATATATAAATCGAATCCTTTATATTTGCCGCTTTTATAAAACAGTTGCAAATCTTGATAGAAACTACACGTATTTAGAGATTAAAGTTATATATGATCAATATTTTATTAACTCTTAAAGCCATCAGAGGCTTTTTTATAGAAGAGACATAGATATAATTCTTAATGAAATAAGTGGTCGATGTAACTTTCGAAAAAAAAAAATATCGCTAATTTTTTATAAGTGAAGCGCATGTACTTCAAAGTTCTGTACAATTTAGTCCTTTACCCATGGGTCACATTTCACAAGAACCTATTTAGCACAACGTGATATGTGGTTAACCTATGACCGTAAGATAATATGAACTGAAAATGAAATTAATATGAACTATATTATTAACTGTATTATATTCAATTATTAGCGTGCGGCTGATTTTATATATTTGATCAATTAAGACAAACATTCGTATTTTTATTAGAAACATACGTTTACTAAAATTTGCTCACCTTCTAATATAGAGTCCATTGTCTGTCTGTATAAGTTGTTTCTCATCTTGACAAAAAATAACTCTTCCGGTCTTTCAGGCAAATAATATACTATCAGCTCAGTGTGAGCTGATACAGGCTTCACAGCTTCGTAAACTGGCTCCCCCTTCACTTTGGTGCAGACTAAATTTACCTAAGAGGAAATTTAATGTTCTCATTGTTACTAAGTGTCATGTAAAAAACAAATTATCATTCATGTAAACAGTACATTAAAATAATAAATAAGTAAAACCGTATATAGATATCGGGACAACATCACATACATTGCTCCGATCCCAATGTAAGATGCTAAAGCACTTGTAGTATGGGAATTGGAAACAACGAAGGGACCACTAACACCTAGACCCGAGAAAATGTAGAAAAAGTGGTTTTTCTACATTGACCCGAGCGGGATCCAACCCGTGACCTTGAAATGGCTACACCTTGAAAACCGGTGTTTACGCCACACGTCCACGGAAGTCATCAAATACACAACAATAGACTCGTACTTTTATTTAATTATTCAGCTAGTAAGTTGTCAAGCTTAATAATGCATGAACAATGTAATGCAAAGAAAGGAAACGGCGCATGAATATACCATCCCATGTTTTCCTGTGGGTGTCGTAAAAGGCGACTTAGGGAAAAGTCTAAAAATGCCGAAAATTTTGAAATAATTTGCCAAAATTAGTTAGACGGAAAATGGGCAGCAGCATCTATCATGTGAATGAGAGGTATTTTGTACTGCGATTGCCAATCCGCTTGCCAAGCGTGGCGATTGAGGCAAATTCTCCTTACGGTAAGCGCTATATCCTGCAGTGGACTTTTACAGGCTGTTTTGTAATAATCGTAATTTTTAAAATAAAATCATCAGTTTTGGATTCTCTACCGCGGATGCTGTAAAGCATCCGAAACTTTGTAAAATGAAACAGTTTATAAAACAATAAATAAAAACAGGATAAAATCAGAAAATAATAATTTTATTTTAAATTTCGTATAAATACAATAATGTATTAGTGGTAGTTTTCTATTATTGTAGTTTTATATCGTAACTTTCAGTAAGATTCTTACTTGTGGTCCATAGTTCTCCGATACGCGTAGAAATCTAACCCAATTACAATGCCGCACCTGCACACCCCCCGAAGTGCACACTTCATCGAAGAGACCAAATCGATGTCGAATCTGTAACAATATCAACCAATTTAATTTCGAAATTAATTCATTCAAGAAATATCGATAGGTAAATATTAACATATATTAATCATTCATGTTATGTCAATATATATTAATGATTTATTTTACAGAGTCACGGTAGCCGAGTAGTGGCAGGCTCATACCAATGGGTTTTTCAAAAACTTATGTAAGGATTATATTGTTGGCTTGGACATAAAGACGGCGACGGGCTCACCGCCTGTTACGTTGTCCCGAAAATATCTTCGGTGGAAGGTGGGTCAAAGGGATAATAATTTCTTGTATTTACGCGAATATTACACATTTAAAATAAAACGATTTTCGGATTTTATCACGTTTTTAATTAGTTCAAATCAAATTATTATGTGCACCAGTACGGACTGGATGTCCCCCCGTGACCACGGTTGCTGTAAAGCATCCGAAATAACGGGAAATAAAAATAGTTTGTAAAAACTAATTAAAAACGCGATAAAATCCGAAAATCGTTTTATTTTAAATGGATCAAAGGGACTTAATTGTCTAGACTAGACCTCTGTCTATCCTAATTGGGAATTGCGTGAAGATATTTATATTTATTTATTTTATCTCATAGATACGATATAAGTCACGATAGCCGAGTGGTTGGGTGATCGGAGTACGAGTCAGGTGACTCAAATTCCACTCAAAATCGATCCCCAGAAGGCTCAATGAGCTTTTTTAATTTATGTACAATTTATATCGTTAGCCTATGCACAACGCCACAGGCTGGCTGTCCTAAAATGACCTACGGTGAAATTCAGGTCGAGAGGACTAAAATGCTAGACCTCTGGCTGCCCATGCATTGGGAAATACGTGAAGATTCTCTCAAAGATATTTCTTGCTATGTATATTTATGATATATTTTACTATTGTAACTTTTATAAATTATAACTTATAAAAATAGTTATGTAACTATTATCAATACAAATTTGATAACTTTAAATATAACTCGAACTTAAAAGTCACGATAGCCGATTGGTTGTGTGGTCGGAATTTCGTCAAGAGACCCGAGTTCGATTCCCAGATGACAGACTCGTACCAATGGGGTTTTCAAAAACTTATGTACGAATTATATCGTTGGCTTGGACATAAAGACGGCGACGGCCTCACCACCTGTCACGTTGTCCCGAAAATATCTTTGGTGGAAGGAGGGTCGAAAGGACTAAATTATCTAGACTAGACCTCTGTCTACCCCTGTATTGGGAAATGCGTGAAAATATTTATTTTTAAATATAAATCAAGTATAATATTGTTTAAAAGAGTCTATAATGTATACCCTGTATTGTAAAAAAAAAATTATTCGATCACTGCCTATTTCGTTATTTTTCGCTAGCTGTTTATTCGTTTAAATAAAATCGTAAAATCTTTGTGTTATGTTAATTAAATAAGTTCAGTTAGTACTTCCTCAATATAAAATCTCTAAATAATCTGTTAAACAAACTACATTATCCTTTTAATTTTTATATGCTCTCGTGGGTATGTTCAACCATTAAATTGCTCTTATCTTAATTCATAGAGATATTCTTTAAATAATCGATATCATCAAAAGCACCGCAGGTGGAAATTATAGAAATTTATTTATAATCTCATAATCAATATGATTTTCATTTAATACCGGCTCGAGTTATAAGCAAAACAGACTGAGTGCAATACGCATAACTGCACAATGATAACAGGTATAAATTGCCTGCGTTTCTCTAATAGCTGCTCGCATAGATTAAAACTATTTCGCAGACACGACTGAATTGCAATGTATTAGTTTTGTAACTATAAAATTAAATTTTCGATGGGTATCGTAACAAACGTCACGCAAAATACCAGAGCAGAAAATCAGACCGATGTGAGGCGTGAGGAGTAGGTTCAAAGTTGTGTGGTTTCTAGTATTGCGATCGCTAATCTGCTTGCCAAGCGGTAACTATAACAAGTTCTCCTAAGGGAGAGATCTATGTTCTGCAATAACTGTCGGTACTGTCTGTCGCTACTCACAATTCGGCATAGCATAATATCACATGTAGCTCGGCGCTATTTCCTGAATTAATTTTACAATGAAGAAGGAATCGGTAAAAGAAATTCGATAGGTATATACCTAGTCAGGTCATAAATTCTGTCACAGGTTTAAACTAAAATAATTAAAACAAGTTTATTCATTATGTAACTATTTATATACCAAAATGAACTTAACAAAACATAGATTCTTATGACACTAAAGTTTATTCAAAAGGACCTCCGTGATTTTGAATACAGGCCTTCAATCTGTGCGGCCAGTCGTCTATCGCAGCACGAACGAGGTCCATGTCAATATCGGCGGCTGCCTTAATCAAGGATATCTTGAGTGACTCCAAATTGAGATGAGGCTTTGAGCACGCCTTTTCCTCCAAGTGTTGCCATATCTTGTAATCTAACGGATTGAAATCTGGAATGGAGGAGGGCCAGTCTTCGTGCCCGATGAAGTCGATTTCACGCGCCGCCAGCCAGTCTTGTGTGCTCTTCGCTCCTTGAGCTGGCGCCGAATCTTGTTGGAATACCCAGTGCCTGTTATTGAACATGGTATGAGAAACAGGTTCCACAAGGTTCGTCAGGACTGTATTTTGATACACAACTGCAGTCGTTTTTGCACCTTTCTCGCAAAAATATACCCCTGTTAAGCCCCAATAAGAAACTCTCAACCATACCATGAGCGAGGATGGAAAATGACCTCGTTGGACACGCGGAATACGGTTGCTCGCTTCTTCACTACTGTAAGCGTATACCTTATCATTTTGTTTGTTGTAGCTCTCTTCTACGGTAAAAAAATTTTCATCCGAAAAAAGAATTTCCCGATTTTTTTTTTCCCGCGTACCGCTTCAACAAAGCGCGGCATCCCTTCAGTCTTAGGTCCATTAGACGAGCATTCAAATAATGTCCTGTTTTTCTTCGATATTCCCGAAGCCCTAAGTCTTCATTTAACACCCTTTTCTCCGTGGTTCTGCTTAACCCCATCTGAAGGGCCAACAGTTTCTGCTTAGGTTTGGGATTTTATTGAATTCGCGCCTCCACAGCTTTTATCACTGCTGGAGTCCTAGCAGACCGAGGGCGACCACTTCTTGACTTGTCATCTACACTAGAGTCTTAATTGTATCGTTTGATGATACGATAAACGAATCTTTAGGTTATATTCAAATTTTTCAGTATGTCAAAAACTTGAATTGGCGCGAAACCGCAACGCAATAACTCCAACACGGTCTTCTTTAAACGTCCACTCCATATTTAAAAATGAGTAAAATTCTAAAAATTATGTAGTTTTATTTTCATGAACAATTCGAAATTCGAATTCAATAAACTTTTTTGTGACCAGCATTCTAAAAGAAAAGTTTTTACTGTGTGACAATACTTATGACCTGACTGTGTATATATAAATATATATAAAAGGGGATACCTTTTATTAATTTTTAAATTTTTCAAAATTATGTTTACAGTTTAAAATGCATTTAAAAAACAAACCATTTTAAGGTAGCAAAATATAGTATAGTACATGATCAAATCATATTCTAAAATAAAAATTATGAGAAATTAAAAAAAATATCAAGAATTACAGACCCACGGGAATGACCTGCCATACAACGCCCGTCATCTTGTCTCCCGAAGATCAGATTTAGAAGGGTTTTTGTTTCGATTCCTCCCATATTACTCACGGAAATTTGTTGATTGAAAAAATTTTACTATGATTTTTTTATACAATTTACAAAAATTATTATATTCATAGTAAATTCATAGAATTAATTGTACCAATAGTTTAAAATATCATAACTTGTAAAAAACAAAAACCCTTTTATTACTTCTGAATTAAAACATGATATTGTTAAATAATTTATTTTAATTAAATAAATAAACAAAAATACTTAAATAGCAGAAACAATTTACATATTCTTACACTTTAACATTCTGTAAAAAATAAATACTACATTGACTGCAAAATAATAAATAAAAAAGAAACCGACCTTTTATAATTTTTTTTAAATCTTCCTAATCTTTGGGGAAAGCCTATGTTTAGCAGTGGACTTTTGATAGGCTGTTATAACAATGATGATGTGATACTAATCGAGTCAGAGATCTAGACGATTAAGTACTTTTCGCCCAAGCTTATTTGAGACAACGTGACAAGTGAGTCACGTTTCTCTCATCTTACTTACTCATCATACATACATAGATATATACATATATAGATTCATTTGGACTCTTTTAATAAAATAAAAAACTAAACATTAAAAAAATAAAAAAAATAAATAATTAAAAAATTTTAAATTCTTTTAATAAAATAGATTCATTTAGATTCTTCTAAATGTGTTTAATTATTGTATCCTCAACTCGAATATAAAAATTTATATCCATTACACAAACGGAATTCAAACTAGTAACCCCTAGCTTCGAAGATAACGTCACTACTATGCTATCAGGGCTTCTTTGTATCGTTTTTTTATGTAATATGGTAAAGTAACAAGGCTGGACTTTTTAATAACAGCCACTGCGAAGGTTCTGGCAACGATGTGAAAATTACATCAAGCAAACACGAGCGCATCAAATGTGTGCGTGTGTGTGATCCGATACGGGTGCAATTAATTGGTGAGATACAGGGCCGAGGTATGCGGCGAATCGAATCTTTATTAGCTACTCGATTTTAAATCGATACTTTACCTTACTTTCAAGTTAAAACGGTATACACAAGAAATTATTATTCAAGGCAATCTCCCTCACGGCTTAGAATGGTAATAGTATAAAAACATAATTTTGTTATTCGTCGCTCTTTTAAGATTTTTCATTTTTTAAACAGACTTTGATAAGGTTTTATCTGGATATGCTTTATGACACAGCATGAACACTCTATTTTGGTTATATTTTTTTATGGAGAAAGGTTGCTAACGGGCATTAGGGCACCTTGAGGTTAGGGGGCAGACAACGCACACCAGAAAGGCTGCGTATTTCCTACCTTAAAGAAATAAATTAAGAAAGGTGAAAATTAAACGAAGAAGGATAAAGGGCTTCCCGTTACCTCATTCACTCGGTGTAAAAACCGCGGAGCAAAAGATGACTCCAATCTAGGGACTATTACTTCACCACCGAGCTCGTGGTAAATTCAGCACTAAAAAGTATTATTGATAATTTAAGTGGTGCCTACCTGAGGATAGAACCTGTAACACTCACGTATAAAGCATGTGCCCGACCACTAGTCTACCACGGCTGTGTCGCCGGTAAATACTAGTAAAGGGTATAAATTTAATAAAACAGTACATACATGTATAAAAAACGTCAAACAATTTATTGCCATAAATACGTCTATTCAACACATCAAACGTGCATATAATCATAATAAAAATAGTATGAGATGATGCTAGAGATCATAAAATTCCTTTTCTATGACTCCATTTACATGATATAATTAATTGTAATTTGATTGATGTACTAGTTAAGATCTTGATTATTCGATAAACATTCAATTCGACATTCATATTATGTGAACATCACCGTTTATAGCCACCAAATATGTTAAAACATAATAAAAATGCTAATTTATACTAATATTGTACGCGTGCTGGTTGATTAAATTGGAATATACGAAGACCTCTCGAGTAAAGTGATGGTATCATCACATATGCATTAACATCCATTTTATTGCGGCATTTATTAAAGCTACTTTTATGTATAAATCACTCAGAGCAGCTCAATTCTAATAAAAATAAATCTTCACGCATAATAATAGCATAGACAGAGCTCTAGACAATTAAGCCCTTTCGATCCGTCTTTCACTCAAGACTAGTTTTAACAACGTGACATTTCAGACTATTCAGACTATTCAATACGTCTACTTATACAATCAATAGATTTGTGTGTTTACATATATAGACGTTGGTATATTTTATAATATACAAGCATTTAAGCTATGATGAGCTTTGTTATTAATGAAAATAAGACATTTAATATTCAACTGACACGGGCGGGATTATAACCTTCTTCCTACGTCGTCCCGCGGAGATGCTCTTACCACGGAGACATCATGTCCCACCTGCATCGGTTCAAGTTCTGTGCAGATATTTGTTATTTACTGTTTTAAATAGATAGTTGTAGCCCCTAAGTTATGCCCATCAGAATATGAGCAAATCAAATCTGAGAAACTATGTCAGGTAACCAGCCGAATTTACGGTTTTTTAAGAGAAAAATTACTTAAAGAATTTTGATCTAAATATTTTATTCTTTATTTTTGTTTCATTCTTCTATGCTTGTAAAATTATTGTTATTATAATATTTATAAAATTATTCCTAGTCGTTACTTTTAGGAGTAAAATCCTCTCTCTGATGTTCGTTTCATCAGTATCGTTCAAGAAACCATTATCGAAAAGCAACTTAAAATTCCAACCGTACCTCACAAAATGAGCGAACGATCAGAATTTTTTTTTGAGAGCCTGCAATCGATTCTGTATCGATTTTTAATCAATCTCCCAAATGGTCTCTATCAAATTTAATTGACGTCAGTCGTGAGAGCCCTAAAAAGCCTGCATGTATTGACCGACGTACTCAAAAACAATTATTAAGACATAAGAACGAGAATCTTACTAATTATAACTTTTTCATTCTCATAAATTAACGGATAATGTCATAATTAGTGATGTGTAAAGGACGTAATTGGAATAAGATTTTTTTATTGAAAAATTTTAATGTGAGCAGTAAAAGTTTCATTACCTTTAAAAATAACTTTATGAAATAAATTTAGAAACGTTAATTTTACCGATTTATTTACGGAGTACATTGCCACTACTTTTAGGGTTCCATATCTCGTTCCCCGATCGCGTTTTTGTCCATCATTCTGTAAGGGCTCTTTTTGTCAATAATGCGTCGATGTATTAACTTTAAATAGTATCAAATCTAACTCATGAAAATTATTGGAACCAAATGTACATAGAATGAAAGAAGGCGGGATAATAATATCGAAAATTATTACATGTATCGATCGTAATGGATCAAATTAAATAGACCGGTGATGGGCCGCAATGTTTAAGATTAAAGGGTTCTGGTACTGCGATCGAGTACACGCTTGTAAGTGTGGCGATTATTGCAAACCCGTCACACGATAGTCTGTCCTGCAGTTTACTTTATTGGCTGTTATGTTTATATCGAATTATGTTTACGAACGGCGATGGCTCACCATGTCACACTACCCCAATTATTTTGCAGTGAAAAATGGGCTAAAGGGCTTAATTCTCTTAACCGGTGTGTACCACAGTATTAAGAATACGCGTGAAAATATTGATTTATTATTTGTACAGACACGATAGCCGAGTGGTTGGGTGGTCGGAATGTCGAGTCGAGAGACCCGAGTTCGATCCCCAGGTGGCACGCTCGTACCAATGGGTTTTTCAAAAACTTATGTACGGATTATATCGTTGGCTTGGACATAAATGCGGCGACGGGCTCAACACCTGTCACGCTGTCCCGAAAATATCTTCGGTGGAAGGTGGGTCGAGGGGACTTAATTGTCTAGACTATACCTCTGTCTACCCCTGTATTGGGAATTGCGTGAAGATATTTATTTATTTTTATTGTACAGACATTAATCAAACCTAAACGATCAACTTTTGAAAGAACTTTCTCTAAATTACATGTAACCACTAACCACGTTTTAATAAACATGACCAATCGGTATATCGGCGATTATCCCGCGAGGCGGTAGTGGGTTTAATGCATAAAATCAAATCACATGGTTCGAGAGCTCCGTGGTTTAGACGGTTGCGTACACGCGTAGACCGCTAGCGATCACGATTCCAGAAGCCATTTGAGAGCTGGAGGCATGAGCTTATGTTATTGCAATTGTGATGGTTTACATAGAAGATAGACATCCATAGAAGAAAGATATACATAGAAGATGTATTGAAATACAGAAAAAATTGAGACCTCTTCAATTTCATTGTATTGTTTCGATTTCCACCACAACTGTATTTGTTGTATTTTTACTTGCTTAGTGTCAGAGGTATGCTACGAACCAATGCGTTGAACTTTTGCCGAAATGTTTATTACAACTAATTTTACGATTTTTTGTTACTAATTATACTAATTAATCTAGGAAAAGACATTGGTTGTGTTGGTGTACGGACTTATCAAGTCCTTTCTTCATGTGAATGCAGTAATATTATATTATATATAACTAAAAGTACTGCCTCCATTATAAAATACTAATTATAATAGAGAGACAGAAAGTTTGTGTCATTCTTTTGCATTATGTGATATATTTATTATGTTTACGTAAATTTAAATAAATATTTCTTCTTCTTTTTTACAACCCATTAAAAGTGCACTGATGAACATTTGCCTCCCCTAAAGCCAGCTACTTACATCCATTGCCTCCCTGAAACTTTTTGCAGGTCGTCATTTCACCTTGTTGCCGGTTGTCCTACACTGTGTTTAAATGAGATCAAATAATTTACCAAAATTTAGATAAGTTCTTTTATCCAGAAACACTATAGTTTTGCTTCAGTCGTACTGAGCCATTATAGTGATACCATGTAAAAAAGTCTGGTAATATTGAACGTTACGTCAATAATTTTGATGTTACACGGGCCAAAATTATTTTGAATTATTAATGGTGAAATTATGAAAATGGCTCATGTAACAGCCGGTATCTACATGCGAGAGCAATGCATTAATTTCATGATCGCGTTTTTAAACAGAAGCCAAAATCGATGTCCACGCCTCGGGCATGCATTACCGACGTCTCCGTATACTGTGCGGGTTATATTTAGAAAGGATATGTTTCCATTACACGAAATACTAAATGAACATGTTACATGCGTGTATTATGACTTGAATATGTTTGTAAATTTGCTTCTAATTTCTTTTAGAGGAAAGGAATTTATAAAATTATGATAACGTGGAGATCAAATTGATATTTCAGCTATATATTAACTGTCATTTCTATAAAGTGAACAAGAAATTGGCGAGGGTTGAGAATAATCATGCGGGCCGTAGGAGGCTGCCATTTTAGTGTCGATTCACTGAGTCACATACTTTACGTTTATTATAAATGTAGACCCGGAGATGTTGCGATGTTCTTTTGCAATGTCAGCTCTGCTCAAGATCTATTGGTTGCATCCGGAGAACTTATTACTGAAGTAATACTCAGCATCAGCTTTCATTTATTAATAGAAAGATCTTGCTGTATTATTAATTTTCAGTAGTCTTAGCCTCGATAAACATGATCAATGGAAACGCATAACGCAACATAAGCACGGAGGCCCCCTAAGGCGATCATTTGCCGCACTTCCACCAAATTGCGCGCCCGTGTTCGTGCGCGCGTGCTATTACACGCACAGAATGTCGAGTATCAATGAAACGGCTTGTTAGACCACTGTGTACGGAGTTCTGATTGTTAAGACACTGGTTTTTCTACTATTTAGTGCAGTTAAGTTTTTAAGAATACAAAGGAAGGGTAGAGCGAACAGACAAAAATTTTGCTACTTGCAATCAACCTGTAACAAATAGACTTTCGACACTCATAGAGTTATGTAGCGAAGCAACATCTGAAGATGCATTACCCACCTTTAAGAAACGGATTGGGAAAGAGATAGAGAACTGGGTGTTGGTCTTCGGCTGTCTCACTCTCCAGACAAAACACATTATTACAAGACGTCTCTTCTTTACACCGGTATTCTGCAAAGCTATGGTACCGTCCGCCTGAGTCGACCCATCCATGCCGCAGCAGAAACTAACGCTTCGCTCTAACGTGTTCAAACTTCGAGTTTTCGCTTTAGTTTGCCCTTTTGTGACTCTCCTATCTCCCTTCTCTACGACTTCTTTTTATTTTATTAATCATTAATCAGACCATATCACTAACACTTTTGTTACACTTTAAAGATAGAGCCAAAATATTTTTTTATTATAAAATACTTTAATTGTTTAAAATTTCCATATAATTTTTATGCCTCAGCTTAACATCGTTAAGATTTTGGTTATTGGTAGACGGTAATAATAGAGACCCGGGTATAAAATCTTACAAAATAGCTATTGATCATGCAACTATATATATATACTTCAATACAACGATAGCATAATAAAATAACTTTGTTTCCAATACTGCACGTGCCCCGAGAGAAGTGTTCGGACTGATTTCTAAAACAACGCAAAGTCGTGAAGGCCGCGGGTATACAGTAATAACATCGAATTACTACAACTGGACACTTCGTCCGTATATGGGAGACGGTCTAAAGAACAATCGTCTAACATTCGGCAAGCTTTTTCAACAGACAACACTAGAACTTTCTATAATAAATAATAAATATATCTTCATGCAATTCCGAATTCAGGGGTAGACAGAGGTCTAGTCTACTATTAAGTCCCTTCGACCCACCTTCTACCGAAGATATTTTCGGAACAACGTGATAAGTGGTGAGCCCGTCGCCGTCTTTATGTCCAAGCCAACAATTTAATTCGTATATATGTTTTTGAAAAACCTATTGGTACGAACCTGCCACCTGGTGATCGAACTCGGGTCTCTTGACTTGAAATTCCGACCATCCTACCACTCGGATATCGTGACTTATTCAAACTTTCTAGTTTTAATTTCTACAATTCTACAGCAATATAAATATGTAATGAATTGAAAATTGCTGTATATCGTAATGGTGATACAATATTGCTTGACCATGACATCTCGTGAGAAAAGCACTACCTAAACCGCTTCGCATTAACTTAGTTAAGTCGCGACATGAAGTAGAAACTTGTGCCTCTACTTATACTTCACACCGCGACGCCATAACTTTTCCAGTAATGGCTAAGCTTCTAACATAGTACGCTTCTAACTTACACCACACATGACTGCAGGGCGACTGCTGGCACCAAACGGTACAGTCATGATTCAAATTGCATCTCATTTTGCGCTCTACCCACCGGTTGCAGTGATTGTACCGATTGACAGGCAGCATTGCATTCGGAAAAAAATTATACCATGGTAGTATTTTTAAGTGCCAAATTATATTAGGTATATGTTATTTTTTGTTACGGTGATTATTACTTTTTGCTTCCTTTGGAGTAATAAATATAGGTGTGTGTATTTTATTTGCTCTGTTTTGTTTTTTGGGTTTTTAGGTTATGTTATTCAGAGTACTTACACAGAATAATGTAATATGTACACAGTGACTTCACTTTATAAGTATCTGCGCTTACATAGTTACATAATCTATACGAATTTATGTATGTAAAATTAAATATTTAGGATATTTTTCGTAAAATATTATTTTGGTTGTTTTTGAATGTTGAGTCGACACTATATATAACTTTTGAATTAATGATAAATACTCAAGCAGAGGAGATTCATGTAGAAGATCGAGATGTATAGGCGAGTGGTTGCGTGATCGGAATTCGAATCAGGAGACTCAAGTTGGATCCAGAAGAGGAAAGCTCGCACCTATGAGTTTGTAACTTGTGTATGATTTGTGTGGTTATAATATATAATAAGACGGCGATGAACTCAACATCTCTCACATTTTCACTCAAACAAGATCCGAAGACGAATGGACTAAATTTTCTAGAACTTCTAAGTTCACAAATATGTATCTCCAATATTAAATAAAATAATAAACCCCAGGTGAAAACGCAGGACGCAGTAAGTAGAGCCAGAAATGTTTGTGACCTTATTAGCCCAGAAGATAAGTAAAAAAGAGTTGGTAATCCTTGGGGGAAACTGGGACCTGGGAAAACTGGAAAAATATGGCTGGCCACAGGACCTGCAGCGGAGAACACGAGAAAGGTTTTTTGACAGTAAGAGAAAAGAGAGTTATTGAGGGAATATCATCTCTGATGGAGATACCACTAGAGATACTATTCCCTCAATAACTTTCTATGGTGTACCCAAATTAGCGACGGCAGGGTATAAAACCTTTACTACTACGCAAAATATATTTCATACAAAATACATCATTCATAATGAAATACTGAAGCGTGAATTTCGTGGCACAACACTAATCGTTTAATTAATTGAATTATGGTTCGCGGCACGCGTTAACACTTGATAATGTTGTAAATTGGTATTTACTCGGTGTTTGCGTGCCATACCGACCATAACGAGTAAGGTACAACACTTCACGCTCGGATATACCACGTGTTTGTTGTTGTTATTGGGGTGATTGTCGGACCGTGGTAATCACATCTGGCTATACTTCTTATCTATTTTAAATCTTGTTTAAAATTAAATAAATATGATCAAATTAATCAAGTTACGTTTTCGGAATAAGATGTTTAATTGTGTCCGTGTCATCTGCATACGCCACTACCTTTCTTCCCATGGGTGTCGTATGAGGCGACTAAGGGAACTAAGGGAAGCTTTGTACATTACATTTTAATCAATGTTGACAGATGACGATATGGATTGAGATGATCTCTAAAAACAATAAAATAAAATTAAGCATACTACTAACGGGTAGTTGAGTCTAATCTAGTAGTCTAGAATTGCGACCCCAACCGCCAGTCAAGCGTGGTGATTATCACCAATCCTCTATGAACTTTTGTAGGTGTGTACATTTATAAATATGCAACATAAGGCAGTTAACAGTAACAAAATAACTCAGAAACATACTTTTAATATACTTCTTTGCTATTCGAAACATCTTTTGTCTACACATTCAATGAAATGTAATTTCACTTGCTCAACTTGGTTAGTAAAGATAGTTATCAAAGAGGGCGTGTTAAGAATCAGGTGCATTACTGTTTACAAAGGGGAATGATATTTTACGCACTGGTATACCACGTGTTCCTTGCTATATGGGGTGGGCAGCGGACCGAGTAATTGTTATCAACACCTCATAATGAACTGTAAACATAATAATTATACAACAGGTATTTTTATTATTATTATGTATGTATATTAATTGTCAGGCAAACGAATTTTGAAACTTCGGGAATCAAATTCGAAATCGGATGACTGTAGCCGAACATTAGAAGAAATTGAGATGTTTCAATCAAAGTTTAAGCCGCGGAGATTTATATTTATTTTGGTGTAAAGTAAAATATAAAAGCGTCATATGATATCGGCGTCAGAGTTTACAATCCATTTTCTTCATAAGGGTGTCCTTAGAGACTACCAAGGCAAAAACCTTCTGGCTGGTAATTTCGAATTGTATTTTTTTATATTACGACTGGTATTTTTCGCGATGGTTATCCCACCAACCTAGTTTCCTTAGTTTCCTCTTTCAAGACCCATGTGAAGGAAAGTGAAGCTGGTATAATCCTTCACATTAACCATACAGGAGGTACTTTTATTTATTGCTAAATCCAAATAAAAAAAGTCACGATAGCCGAGTTCTTGGGTGGTCGGAGTCGAGAGACCCGAGTTCGATCCCCAGGTGGTAGTACCAATGAGTTTTTAAAACTTATGTACGAATTTCATCGTTGGCTTGGACATAAAGGCGGCGACAGGCTCACCACCTGTCCACGTTGTCCCGAAAATATCTTCGGTGGAAGGTGGGTCAGGGACTTAATTGTCTAGACTTGACCTCTGTCTACCCCTGTATTGGGAATTGCGTGAAGATATTTTTTTTTAAATCCAAATAAGTCACGACAGCTGAATGGTTGGCGGTCGGGATTCGAGTCAAGTGACTCGACTTCAATCCCCAGGTGACAGGCACGTAGCAATGGTTTTTTTAAAAACTTATGTACGAATTTATCGTTAGCTTGGACATAAAGACGGCGATGGGCTCACCACCAGCTACGTTGTCCCAAAAAATGTCTGTGGTAGAAGGTGGGTCAAAAAGACCAAATTGTCTAGGCCTCTATCCACCCCTGCGCTGGGATTGGCGTGAAGATAAATCCAAAAATTTCCTACTATAATATTTCGAAATGCACAACGTGTAGTGAACAGTAATCACGTACAGGATAATTTGGTCACAGAGTGTGACTAAGTTCTGCTATACCGAGCTTTGTGATGCTTTCAAAGACTTATAGAGCGTTAAATTGGATTACTTATTGTTTGTCGTCCTATTACGGGCGTGCCGTTAAAGCCAAGTTAGAAGTGTGAGTTTTTGGAATTTGAAAGCCCTTTTTTAATTTAATTATAAATAGTTTTAACAATCAAATTTCTTTATAAAAAAATTCGAGTACGTCACTTGTTAATCCAGTTTTTTATACCGAAACCCGTTGGAACCAATTTTTAAATTCAATCTTATATAACTGTATTCAATAGATACCATTTATCGAAAAACTTTACTCTGCACAATTACTGCAGCCTAAAATACCTACCTAACATTTCAAATTAATGTTCCAGAATCAATGAAATCACTAGATTAAAATGGAATGGATTTGGCATTGGATTGCTTAGTTGGAATGGATTACAGGAATAGTAGTAATGTGATATGGCTGCTTTTTAAAAAAAATAGATTTATCAATTTCTACTCCATACAAACTTTAACCATAGCAACTCTCACACGTCCGCAATGGCAATTTAACAAAGTTTTGTCCTCACGTAAGTATATCTACCCTCACTCTGTATCTTTTGCAGGTATATCAGTATAAAATGCGAATATCAAATACCGTGTTAAACTAAAAAGAATGCTGTTCATCACAATCATCACGTCACATTTTTAATCAAGGGCTTAGCAAATTCTATCGCCTCTTTTTCTGCTTTCGGATTCCATTGCGACGTAATAATTACGTTAAATAATAGGGCGTGGACAGAAGCGCCCGAAATGCGTCTGTTCGCGAATCTGGTTTTCTTCTCGTGGTAATAGGAATCCTACATGTGGTAAATGAATTAAATGTTAACCGATTTTTCATCTTTTTATTTTCAAGCATGCATTCATAACGGCCTCTAAAATTCTAATGCAAGATAAAAGCCTCTCTTATAAGTGAGGGTTTGCCATAATCGCCACTCTTGGTAAGCTGGTTGGCGATGTCATGACCAGATAGACATCTTATTCGCTATTTCCTGACACCAGTCTGTTATATTTTGGTGTGATATTTTACGAAATAGATTTTCCGCTATTTCCAATATTATACTTCCAAAGCTTTACTTTACTCAAAATAAAAACCAATGGGCCTTCCTTCACTTGTCAAATTTTGCATGTATTACATTTAAGTTAATTTGACGTTTAAGTTTACCCCCTTTAATAGTAACCAAACCATAGAAGAACCAGCAAAACTATCGATAATATATCTTAATATATAAAAATTAAAAAAATATTATTTACTAACCTAACATTTTACTGTACATTAAGTAATATTTATAAATTATCGATACTAAAAACAAAACAGAAACAATGAGCAAGAACATTCCGCAGCCGTGTACTGCACGTAATGAAATTATAACAAGCGTTTATATTGATAAATATGAAAAATCGAGGTGAGCCGTTCAAATTTTTAACGGTGAGGAATTAAAAACAATCTACACGCATATCCAGCAAGTGCTTCGATTCTCGTGCCGGTAGATCCACGAGCTTTGTAATTATTTTGTAATTGGTAGGCAGGTTGCCGTCTCAGTAGCAGATACATCACGGGCCGAGGTAAAAATTTAGACCTCTTCACTGCCTGGCCTCTTTTTTGTAAAGCGAATATTGAAGTAACATTTAATGAGTCTGCAGATTGCATTTTACAACTTATAGCTATCATCATTATTTTCATAATTATTAGATTCTGAGTGATCTGCATTTTAATCCTTCATTATCTTCACGCCATACCCAATATAGGGGTAGACAGAGGTTTAGACAATTCAGTCTTTCACCGAAGATATTTTTGGGACAACGTGACAAAACCTACCGGGTAAGCCTACTGCCCGATTCGAAGAAAATTCACTAGTCACTTAACTGTTATCGTTTTTTATTTTTTATAACTTTTTTATTTTTATTTAACATCTCTCTGCTAGGATAGCCGAGTGGTTGAGTGATTGGAACAGGTGAATTCGAATTAAGAGACCAGAGTTCGATCTTTAGGTGGTATGCTCGTACCAGAGGGTTTTTTCAAAAACTTTTGTATGATCTATATCGCTGGCTTGGATATAACGATGGAGACAGGTTCACGACATGTTACTTTAACCCAAGAAAAGTGGAGTATGGAGTGGAAGATGGGACTTAGCTGTCTAGATCTGTGTTTGCCCTAGTATTGGGAATGGCGTGAAGATATATAAAAACAAATAAAGTTGTCTCAAGTATGACAGTACAAAAACAAAACGAAACAAAGTAAAATTCATTTCATGATTAAAACCAAATTCCGCAATATTTATATTTGATTAATATAAACATACAACTAAGGCGAATCAGCAATTATTCGTTATGATTTTAGTGAACGTCTTTTTCGAACTCGAACCAATTTTTAATTTGAAAATTCCTACTGATGGCTCTAATGCCTCTGGCTACCCGATCGTTAATTTCTTGCGGTTCTTTTATATCGACTTTCAAATAATAGGTGCTGTTATAGATTTTTAAAAGTTATTACCGATAAATGACAAGATAAAAAACGCAGAATACTAATTGCACGTAAAATATTGCGAAATACCAACCGGCGAAATGATATATAGACTGGTGATAGTTTTAAAAATATTGAGACTTGCAATTAAGCACAAATATTTATTTTGGCTCGAGGTGTAAAAAAAGAGAAAATTTTTAAGCGCCGAATGGAGTTATATTATCAATAACGAGTACATAAAATATTTTAAGTTTATTCTGTTCTAATATTTTAAATTATAAATTGTGATAGATTAGTAGTTAGTAGAAGAAATAGGTAAATAATAAGAAATAAGTAAATAATCACATTCTTAAACGATATTATCCAAACGGACTATCAATTGTAAAATGTCTAAATTAGAAACCTACCATAATATCGCAATAACAAACAGGGCATAGACTAGAGCTGTCACTTATTGTCATTTCTTATTTCGGTCCTGGCATAACAGTTATTTCTTTACTAGTTTCAAATAGCTGAAGTTTATCAATTTTTTACCACTAAATCATTTTTTAATACTTTCTACATTTTTCGTTTTATCACCCAGCTAAATTCATTATTACCTCACCATTAAAACACCTATAGAAGATTTTTAGAAACACAGTAGCGTCGTCTTATCCATTATCGCTTCTCATCACTTACCTATAGGAACTAAGTTGATTTTTTTTATTTTACTTCATAGAAATTATTTACCGAATAAATAAATAACAAAGGTAATTTGCAATTCCAATGAAAAACTAGACTGTTTTTTCAACTAGCTTTCCTCCAGAGCAGCAGGGCCCCCCTTGTAAATGAAGCCAAGCCACAAAAATTTTTGACTGAATATCTACTTTAAGGATCAGACTAAAATCTTCAGATTCGAAACCGGAACTAAAACAAAACAGTTGATATATCATAATTGTTGTATAAACAAATCAGTATGACTCTAAAACAAAATTAATGGTACAATTTGTTGATATAACGAAACTCGGAACTTACATAAAAACACTGAGCAAGAGACTAAAATAATACAGGGTAATAAAACGATGAGTATATTATTCCGTAGTATCTTGTTTAGTTTGTTCGTTGTGTAAAATGGGAATCTTTACTCGCTAACATTTTATCTTTGCTTTAGAATACTTTACAGCATAGAATTATTTAAATTCATAGAGTATCTTATCGGAGTAAAATTTCATCGCATTTTTTTGTTTTTGTGAATACTTCATTCCAATAAGTGGCAACTTTTAAGCCTTACACAAAGAGCTTTCAATCTTTTGATGCTATAATGAAAGGAAGAAAGAACTATGTATTATATATGTATATATATATATATATATATATATATATATATATATATATATATATATATATATATATATATATATATATATATATATATATATATATATATATATATATATATATATATATATATATATATATATATATATATATATATATATATATATATATATATATATATATATATATATATATATATATACACATATCCTAGAGTCCTATTTGGTATACCACATGTTAAAATAACCATGTAATTATGTTATAAGTTTCTTTTGTAAATATGTGTATCAAATGTCACGATAGCCGAATGGTTGGGTGGTCGGAATTTCAAGTCAATAGACCCGAGTTCGATCCCCAGTTGGTAGGCTCGTACCAATGGGTTTTTCAAAAACTTATGTACGAATATCGTTGGCTTGGATATAAAGGCGGCGACGGGCTCACCACCTGTCACGTTGTCCCGAAAATATCTTCGGTGAAAGGTGGGTCGAAGGGACTTAATAGTGTAGACTCGACCTCTGTCTACCCCTGTATTGGGAATTGCGTGAAGATATTATATATATATATACATATATATATATATATATATATATATATATATATATGTATATATATATATATATATATATACATATATATATATATATATATATATATATATATATATATATATATATATATATATATATATATATATATATATATATATATATATATATATATGTATAACGTGTATTTCCATTGTGCGAGTATATATGTTTATTGTATTTGTTGTGCCAAAAAGAAGAATTTTAATTTATTTTTAAAACTATTTAATGTCCTCAATGACCGAATTGGCGGTGGAAGGTCATTCCAACAGTGTGTTGCGGCAAATTTAAAGCTGCCTTGAAATGCTGCGGTGCGGTGTAGAGAACATACAAGTGAATTATGGGAGGAAGCTCTGGTGTTACATTTATTTTCTTCTCGGGACAACTTCAGCTTTTGAATTAAATATTGCGGCCTCTGTTTTACTATGATCGTGTATAACAGAGTTGATAGATGTAATTTTCTCCGAGCATTCATTTTAAGAAGATTCGCATTATTCAGATATGGTGTTAGGTGACTCCGAGGAAGCATAGTAAAAACAAAAACGGGCGCAAGCATTTTGCACACGTGGGATGAGCCTCTCAGTTCTTCTTAATAAACGAGGTCCATAAGCTGTGTCTGCATAATTTAATTTGGACAGTATTAGCGATTCACATAGTCTTATTCGTAAATCTACACTGAGATAATTTCTAATACGATAGGGTGATTTTAAACGATAAAAGCAACTTCGGACACCCTCAAGTACGTGACTTTCAAAGCGCAGGTTACTATCAAATATTACTCCTAAATTCCGCGTCTCCGAAACTAGTACAATGGGTTCATTATTGATTTTGACTACCGGTTGAAGGCGTGATATCATTTTTATATTTTTTTTGGTTCCTAAAATTAAAAATTTAGACTTAAGTGGATTTAGAACTAAGGAATTGTTCTCACACCATGTTGAAATACGATTAAGATCTTTATTGATCAATTTCACTGATTGTTCACAACCTTGCGAATAAAAAGATTTATAAATTTGCAAGTCTTCTGCATATAATAATCTGCGTGTAAAGTATAAACAATATTGGGCCTAGTATTGATCCCTGTGGAACACCACGGGACACAGGAGATGGATCGGATTTGAGTCTTTCTCCATTGTATTTTGTAATAATGACATATTGTGACCTACCAGTTAAATAACTATGAAACCATGTAGCTGTAGGTGCGTTGAATCCATAAAAGGACAACTTAGATAGCAGAAGATTACAATTTTTAGAATCGAAAGCGCGAGAAAAATCAAGTAGTGTAAGTATTGAACCCATCCGTTTATCCTGAGATGTTAATATGTTATCTATTACATCAATAATTGCAGTTGTTGTGCTATGATCCTTACGAAAGCCTGACTGTGCCGTAGATAGTATTTTATGTAACTCTAAGTATTTTGTTACTTGTGCACAAACCACTTTTTCTAGGACTTTCGATAGACATGACAATATACTTATTGGCCTTAAGTGTCTTAAACAGGTAGGGTATTTTGGTAGGGATCGATTTATTTACAATAGCTGTAATAACTTTCAATGTGCGAGGTATAGTCAAAAGTAACATTTCAAGACTTGTCTGATCATCTCCTACGGCGTTCGATTTCAAGATTTCTATTATTTTAGCTATGGAATCCTCGTTTGTACTAGTTAGCTCGGAAACACCTGATCCAAATTTGCTAAACTCAAAGTAAGTTAGGTATAAGAGCTCCATATTTCCGTTGCCAGGTATGGTTAAAAAGTAATTATTAATCATATTAGGATCATTGCAGTGGTTTGGTAAAATCATTTCAGGCTTTTCATCCGTAATAATGTTACATTTAATATTTTTCCATAGTATTTTCGGAATACTTACATTTTTATTTATATAAGTATCAAAATATGCTTTTTTTCAGTATGAATAGCATTATTAACAAGATTTTTTAAATTTTTATAAGAATTTTTATATTTTTCCAGCTTTGTGGTTTTATATCGCATATAATAATCGTTTCGATGCTTCGTCATAATCTTAACTGTATCCCTTATCCATGGATGAGATTTATTATTGAAACGCACACGCTTACTGGGGGCATGAAGATCAAAAAGCTTTGTTATATATGAATTAAACATGTTACCATAACTTTAACACTATTAACACATGTTATACTGTCCCAATCTATTCTATTTAGATCTGATAATGAAAACACCAATAAATAATTTCCAAAAAGATTTTTCAACATAATTTAAACTGAAAGCATTTATATTTAGACAACCTACGTGGACGAGTGGCGTAAACAATGGTTTTACAAGGTTTCGCCATCTTAAAGTACCGGGCTTGATTCCCGGTAGAAAAAATGCATAGTCAATGTAGAAAAACCATTTTTTCTACATTTTCTCGGGTTTGGGTGTTTGTGATGACTTCGTTGTTTTCGATTTCGATACCTCAAGCATCTAATATTGGGATCGGAGCATTTATGTGATGTTGTCATAAATAAATAATATAAATATCTTCACGCAATTCCCAATACAGGGGTAGACAGAGGTCTAGTCTAGACACTTAATCGTCTAGACTAGACTTCGACCCACCTTCCACGGAAGCTATTTTCGGGACAACGTGACAGGTGGTGAGCCCGTCGCCGCCTTTATATCCAAGCCAACGATATTCGTACATAAGTTTTTGAAAACCCATTGGTACGGGCCTGCCACCTGGGGATCGAACTCGGGTCTCTCGACTCGAAATTCCGACCACCCAACCACTCGGCTATCGTGACATATATATGTGTAGTTGTCCTTATCTATATATGTATTTATTTATTTAGTTAATAAGTATTGTAAATATAAACATACTATTTTGTCGAAATAGTAATAATCTGTAAAATGAAAATAAAAGATAGTATAATAATGTTTTATGTAAATCTTTCATGATCAAAGAAAGTAATTAAAATAATCTAAATAGATCGTGGTACAGATAAAAGCATAACGAGAGAGGTCTTAGGAATTCAATTAAGAATTTTATTGCACGCCGAGTAAATACAAAAACATGTTCAGAGCTCGTTGCGACACGAAATAAAAACGCTTAATTTATCCGCTGTGTCTGATCAATTATGCGCGGGCGACACGGGCGTATTACCTGGTTTTATATTCATTACTGGTTTAAAACTAGAGCTGGTTATCCGAAACGGTATGGAGAAATTAGTAGATCGTAAACACATTTGTAGACCATTACCCAAGGGGTTCATATTCACTAGTCAATATGAGTTAACGAAATATGGATTGATATTATAATCATTTTTCTATGTCTATTTTCTATTACAAGTAGACAATGAAATTTGTTTGACACTTTAATGCAATTAACATTTGATATTATGATGTTCTAATCAAAATCACAGAATTTTATAATGTGGTTCTATACAGTTTATTAACATAATAAATTAAACGTTATCTTAAGTGATTTTATTCTATATACAAACACAGCATATTCCAATTACTCCCACCCGGAGACTTTGTACGATAATTTTATTGTAATTTATTTAATTTATTTCCTACAAGCTGCCCCACGCGGTTTTGACCGCAGTTTAACACTTAACGCGGAACTCTAATTATGTTTCTATAAAAGTAGCCTATGTTACTCGTTATGACATTAGCTATCTGTCAGTGAAAATCGTGTAGAAATCGGGCCAGCCTTTTCAGAGATTTGCCATTACAAACAGATAGACAGACACACACAAAAAAATAATGCTATTTAATCAATTTATATTCGATTTTATGTTAGTTAACATTTATCTCTTCTTTTATTTTCAGAAGGTAATTAAGATGGTAGGAAGATTATTGAACGAATTAAGGTACGCACCAGTTGCCTATAGTTAGTCGAGCTTCTAGCTGTGATAAATGAGTATTGCTAAGTTGCAGATCAAATTAGCATTCCGGATTATACCGTTAACCGATACAGATTCTTTGTCGGACGTATTAATAAGCAAATCAACGAAACTTGTCCGTACTTACATCATTTACCTTCAGGCATGACGGAGTCTTCAATTTAAATCCAACGATGCCATCTGCTTACTTTAAAAGCATAGACCATAATTTTTGTAATCGTCTAGAATAACACTGCTAGACTAAGTGTACTTAAATTAAAATATTTACTCACCACCTATTACGTTGTTCCAAATAGTTTTCTATAATAGGTGGGTCGAAATTGTCAATTGTCTAGACCTCTGTCTACCCCAGTATTGGGAATATGCGTATAAAATATACAACTATATGATAAGCTGATATCATTATATCAGCTTAAAAATGTTTATGGTATTGCGATCGCCATACCACTTGCCAAGCGTGGCGATTATGGCAAATCCTCTCATACCGGAGAGTTCTATGTTCTGCATTAGACTTTAAAGGCCATTGTATGTATATACATAGGAGAGTAGGTATTTGTTTTATTATTTTATAAAATACACAGCTTTCAGGCTCCATAAACTTTTCGTTCCTGACATGAAATAATAATAAGAAATAATAATATATCTTCACTGAATACTATATCACTTCACTATATTCTTCACAGGGATAGAGACATAGTCTCTGATATGGTAGCCAGAGAGAACAGATCGACAAGAGTCATAAAAAATAACATAAAATAAATTTTATGTTATGATTACATTACTATCAGTCGTATGGTGTTTGCAAACGAAAAGGAAGTTGACGGCGAATTTCAAATGTTACGTTGAATCCAATTTTCTAAAAAAAAAAGCATGATAAAATAAACAAGTTGACCAAAATGAAGCCATAAATTTTCCAATGCGGTGCTTTTGGTCTCAGATTTAACAAATTAACAGGCGATTAAGCTACCGATTTGGGTTAGAAATGCTCTCGATGTAACATTAATGGGAATCAACAAATAATATTGATAGGAGATATACAGTCACAGAAGAAAGCTTAAGTGTCAAATTAATTTTTATTATTTTTTTTACCTTGATCTTTATCAATTAAGTGACACAGCATGTTATAGAATAAAGAAATAAAAGTTTCGTTAGTACAGTCATTAATAAAAAAAGTCTTATCAATAAAAGTATATAAAGTAAAACTGTTTTAGATATCCATATTCTAAAATAGTTTTATTTTATATTTTTTTTATAATATTGATTGAAATGGGTTCATTAACCTGCTCGCATGTCATTCGAATACACAACTACTGCATTTACTACCCATATCATTTTTTGACCATTATTTTCTAATGTAATGTATATGAAATCTTTTTGAATTAATAAGTAATATTTCAAATAAACAATTTTTAACTGTAACATTTCATTAATTTTATCGCCCTCTCTTTCGTACATTCTGGCAAATGAACTATTATTTTTTTATAGAGCGCTACTACGTGTGTTAATGCTAATAATAAATACCTTATTTTTTACGATAATTGTAATACATTTCGTGTAATGCTATTATTTTTAAAATTGCAATCATTTATACTTCGCTGCCATGTATTTCTTTTCTCATGCCATTCCATCTAATCTATTTAATATTAAGTTATATTAAAAAACTGAAGTTCAACAAATCAACTGACATGGACAGAACAGAATCAACTATTGATTCTTTTACAAAAACGGAGGGGCGTAACTGAATACGGTATTATATATATGCCATCATAAAACTGCAATATTTTAACGTAAATTTTGTTATACATTATACCTACTTACTATATTACTTATCTTGAATTTTAGATTCATCATTTTCGGATACCAAGACGCGCATGTTTCATACATGGCCGTCTTGGTATCCGAAAATGATAAGAGCTTTTGCCCCTCCCCTCTTCGAGTAATTTACTCAGATAGTCTTCAGAAAGTTAATCTCGGCCTACCGCGACCCCTTTTAATATTTATGATTTTTTTTATATTAAATAAGCGAAAGAGGATCGTGACTTTTGACGATCTGTTCTCTTTGGCTACCCCGTCATTGACTGTGCGTGAAGATAAATAATAATAATCTTGAATTTTATCTAGAACGGAAGACGAAGCGATTAAAGTATTAGTTACTGAAGGGTAACTATATAATCGCCTAATTATTCGTATTTACTAAGCTTATAGAAAATGAAAAGACTCTTTAGTGCTTGATTGTACCTCATAAATTTTAATGTCGTATGGAACGACAGTCGTATTTGTGTAGAAGATAAAAGTGTTAAGGAGCCGAAATTTAGTTATGTACTTCTGGAAATCGTACTCATGGTGTTTTTAAATAAAGAACTAGAAAATTAATGCATACAGTATTTGAAATGTTATTTCTGCTAGTTTATAGTAATATAGTATAATGACCTGTAAAAATCACTGCAGGTTTTTTTTGACGTAAAAATCCTATCCTAAGGATATTATTTGTATCCTTAGGATATCCTAAGGATAGGATTTTTTCTACCTACATTTTACTGGTGCTAATTTGAAAGAAAGTGACACATGTTTGTGTCCAAACCAACGATTCAAAACATAAATTACTTACCGAGTCTTCCTCCTCCTAGCTCCTCCTACCTAATCTTGGATAGGGCCACAATTCTCCCATCACTTTAGTATTCAAGCCAAAGATAAAAATCGCATGTAGTAATAAATACATACATGTTTTGTTATTCATGTGTATCGAACAATTGTCTTCCAAAAAGAAATTAGAGCGACCAAAATCATTGGCTATTTATTTCGATTTGAATAAAAAATAAAAATTCAAAAAGTAATATTGTACCTCATTAATATACTGATGAAAGCAAACATTTGATTAAAGCTTTTCAATCAGTCCGTTATTATAATATCAATCAATTTCTGTCGCAGGAAGTACGAGTCGTTTCGATTGATGAATATTGCAAAACCAGAATTTTATTACATGAGAATGCCAATACGGTTGGCAACGTTGCAGCGTTGGTTATATTGAAGCTCTCGGCTCTTTTATCAAAGTGATAAAATGTATTTAGAGGTGATTAAAAATTTACGCTTTTATTATTGTGTCTTCATCAAAAAAGATCATCATTTAGAAACGCCAATAGCAATTTATAATTCGCCGGAGCAATAAATTTTCTTCGAATACTGTGAGAATCAATTGGCTGAAGATATATTGAGCGAAAATATTTAAAGCATTGAATGGGTTGAATTAATTTATTAATTGTATTCTAATGAAATTGCATTAACTTAGACATGAATAAAAAGGTAAAGGTAACATAGCCACGATAGCCGAGTAGTTGGGAGATTGATTCAAGTCAAGACAGGGGTAGACAGAGTTCTATTCCATTTAAGTCCTTTCGACCCACCTTCCACCGAAAACACTTTTCATTTTCGATGGCTAAGCAATATAGCTTATTATAATACGCATTTTATTTCTAGATAAATTTAAAGCAATTGTTTTCGAAGTGAGAGCAGTTAAATATAAATTCGGTCACGCTGATCTACGAGTATCAGTCAATTATCGATTTATACACGAAGTTAAAAAACAATGTGGTGTTAAAAGGACCGACAAATTTGTCGTACTTTTCGCTTCTTTTTATTTATTTCCAAAATATCGCCCTCAAAAACTTTTTCAAAATAATTATTTAAATTTAATTAGTTCTATCTTCTTTTTAGTAATAATAGCTTTTGGGTTGCTAAGGTAGACGTCCTTAAATGTACCTAGAAAATAGTAACTTTTTGCCACTTGCAACGATTTTATCATTTTTTTTTCATTGATTTGTTGTATACATTATGGATAATAGATACATACTAGTAGTTACAGACATCCTGTGATACATTCTGTCATGCCGCTAGTATTTCTTCTTCATTATTTATAAATTTTGGAACGTCGTTTAACGAAGACCGGTTTCAGACTTGCCATGCAGACACACATGCTTCTTAAGACTAGAATTAAGATTTTCTTCATACAGGCACATTGGGGTATTTTAGAACTCTTGACCTTCCTTCTTCATGCAATTAAAGTATTGGCCTCCCTCTGACAACTTTCATTCAATGTACTATCAAAGTACATCAGAACAGGTAAAGTAAGAAGAAAGCTACAAAATAGTTTTTGATAAAATTGCAAAGTTATAGTTAGATTTAAATAGTAAACCTATTATAATTTCAAAATATGTTTACAGAACTCCGTTCATAGAACAAAACATTCACGAAATTTTAACCGCAGGAAACAAAAAGGGATAAATAAACATTATCCAATTTAAAAGACACATATTGAGAAAACCAGTGTTCGCATATTGGATACGTTCGCCATATACAGTATTTAACTCCAAAAGATGTTATTTCTTTGCGATCGGTGCTTGTGGGAGCAATATAGGTTCCTTTAAGAGCGGACCACTTGATCACAAGGATTCATATTTATTCATAAACTCTGGATAACTTGCAAATGGCCACGGAAACCAGTCGAGCGAGATCTGGTTTATGTGATAAAGCAAGGTAGAATAGGACCAAGTGTAAAATGGGGAGCTCATAAATAAGAACACGAATTTTTGTATGTTGGTTTGTATTAATTGAATTATACATTCATTCATATCTTACACATTCGTCCTCGATAGCCTGACAGAAAGATCGACACGTGTTAAGATAGAAGCGAATGAGGTATATTTCAATCACTTCTAATGTTTTATTATAGACGTAATCGTACATCGGGATATGCGAATACTATTTTACCCTTAACATTGTTTTATTGTACACTGGTGTGCAGTATTGATTATACAATTCAACGTCGTGGCAACCTATGCCAGGATGTGCTATTTTATATACCAATGTTTTGCTTTAATAAATAAGGATATTATGAAAATAAATATAGATAATAATTAAAACAAATACATAAACTTAATTGATAAAAGAGTAATAATATAAACTCACTCTATCCCTATAAAATAATATATACTCCCTCAAAAACACATAAATCATCCAGCTTCATTTTGATAAAACGTAAAAAAACATTATAAAAGAGTGCTAATATTTTGCTCAGCAACAAAGTTGTATTTATACATTATGTAATAATAAGCTACTTTATACGAGAAAAAACATCTTTAGCTTCCAGTGTCTAGTTCATCAATATTGAATGTCAACAAGTAATGTGGTGAAATATGAGTTATTCTTTTGCGGTTGAACATGTAGATGATAAAGTTACTAGATTGCGGGCACATAATGAGCAAGTTTAGATCAAGGTTAAATGTGAGTAAAAAAAAATAAACAAAACAATTGTTTTAAGAAATATTTTAAGAACTAAGGCATGTTTTGTATTTGTCGATAATAAGAATAGAACGAATAATAAGAAAAGAACACTTGCCGTAACGCAGCAATCTTTTCTAACAACATTAACTTCATCATCGGCGGAAATGTGACGAGATTCTCGTCAGGCTCCTCAGACTTCGTCGCAGGCTTTCATAGTGGCGACATATATTTCTCAACGTCAGAAACTCCCCAGTGTCCAACAATTTAGGAAACACCACAAAGTTTTACAACACGATACCGAAATTCTCCTTATTAGGAGGATATGTACGAGAGGATATACCTATAGCATTCTGGTGGAAGACACATCCTCTCCAGCTCACGAACTTCCGCCCTAGTGGGTTGCTATAGATTTACTGCAACATACGCTGCAGACAGTTAAAATTTCCAGTTAGAATGAGATACGAATTGCTCTATATAAGCTCTGTGTTTGTCTGGAAGTAACATACTTTTTTGACCAGTAATAAATCTTCAAGAAGGAAGTACTTCATAACTTGTGCGGTGTTCTTCCCACACTCATATCCGTTTTTCCTAATATCGATCGGAACCTGATTGAGTGTCGCCAGTGATCTAAACGGACGTCCTGTCTTTCATTTGGAGATTAGCATAATTATCAATTTTATATTCAACAACTTCGAAATTTGTTTATTTTTACATTTCTAATGAAAGTGAATATGGGATCAGCTAATAACGATACAGGTTAATGACCGGAGCAAACTGTGAGAACTTTAAACAATTCAATTTTTTAATGGAGAATTCATCGTAATAAAGACACCTTTAACATCATTATATCATGTTCATTTCTTCATCAAATCTTGATTAAAAGTTTAAAATTCCAGCACCTATTTTTATTATTATATTTAAGTATTTATATTTATCTGTTGTTCTTTAATCTATACATATAATTAAAATTCGAGTGTCAGTTTGTAATATTGAAATAACCGTTTTTACTGCATGTATATTAATATATATATATGTAAGTAACATATACCAAAATATTTTTTAACAATTTTTGTCTGTCTGTTTGTTCCGGCTAATCTCTGAAATGGCTGGACCGATTTTGCCGGGACTTTCACTGGAAGAATTAGAAAAATAATTAGAAGTTCGCGTTAAATGTTAAACAGCGGGCAAAGCCGCGGGAGATAGCTAGTGCAATATAAAATTCTATCCCTGTATCACAAAAAGCATAAAAGAAAAGTCACAATAGCCGAGTGGTTCAGTGGTCGGAATTTCGAGTCAAGTAATGTAAATATATATGTATATATACAATTATGCATATATGCACTTTAATTGTATTGTTAGCTTGTACATTAAGATGGCGATCGGCTCACCAGCTGTCACGATGCCCCAATAAGCTTCAGTGAAAAGTGCGCCGTAAAGGATATCATAGCCTAAACCTGGCTATGATATCCTATCTGGCTACCTCATTACGGAAAATTGCGTAAACACATAAAAAATAAACGGATTGATAAAAAATAGAACAAGTAAGCTCCGCCACAATTTTTTTTATTACAAATTTGATGTATTATCTTTGAAAAAATGATATATGTTATAGTCAATTTTTGTGCAAGCTACATATAAAAAGTAATGATGATTAGATTTATGTACGTGCTATTGAAAATTGACGCAAATTTATTCAAATAACAACTGCTAATTGTGAAATTGGTGTTTATAGTTACAACGATTTGATCGTCGACGCGAGTCTATACATCACACGTCTACCTGTATAATAAAACGAATCGAGGAAATTGATGCTACAATATTTTCATTACCAGTGCCCTATAACACTCCAATCGAAAACGAGTGATGTTTACAAATACGGTAATGGTTTGCGATCATTATAAAAACGTTCGTTTGGATTGATGGATTGTTTATAATGTTAATACAATTTGTCGTGACTGCCGCTTGATGGGGTAATGGGAAATGTTTGCGTGGTGATTTGTGTTTAAATATTAAGAGCATAGTTCAAACTCTAACACCCGTAGATGGGAGGTCAAATGCATTAGCCACCTAGCGGGGCAACATACGTAAAGCTTTATTAATCAAAGTTACTTCGTTCGATTACTGTTCAACTTTTTGTAACACGATGTGATTGGAATTATTTATTTGATAATAATTTTTTTACGATGTTAAAAACTTACAATCTATAGATATCTAAAATTATCATGCAGTATCGGTAAAATTACTATTTATCAACCCTCTTGTCGTAGGTTTTATAAGAGGTGACTAAGGAATAAGTCTTTACAATTTTGAAATGGTTACTGATAGTTGGAGGGTACCATCTTGAAAAATACTAGACCAAAAATTAAGTAGACTAGCAATGGGATACAGTATTTCAGTTGACTAATATCACTCACTTACTTAAATTTGTTAATATATAAAATATGTAAATACGTTATGAATCTGCATGTTTGACAAGCATGTTAAAATTTTAAATTTAAGAAGAAGGTAAATAATGATGAAATAGCATGCAATAATACGTAACTCACAAAACATTATTCTTTCAAAAGATATTCTTGCTAATAATTATCTATTTCTTATTTATCCACAAATTTAAATTAAAATTCAATTGATAAAGCCAAAACAAAGTGTAACTTGTGTAATTATGCAGATCATATCACGTAGTAACAAAATGTTACAAAATTCAACACCTTTCCAAGGTCTTAATTTAAAATGCCCGATAATAGCTTATAAGAAATTTTTTACTTATGAATTTATAGTGTCAACGATATAAGAAACAGAACTAAACAACTAGAAGCAAAATTAATAAAAATCTAATTCCAATTCCGAAATACAATGTCATTATACTTGACAAATGTGAGATTTTTCTGAATCACTATCATAATTAAGTGAGGCTTCTAATTCTAAAGATTATTGTATCGTAAATAACAGCTTCGATGTCGCTGCGAGCCAAAAATCCGAATACTGTTAAATATTATAACAAACCTTAACTTATAGACATAAGGGCAACATAAATGAACAAACCAGAAAACGTTCTAAACTTACTTTAAAAGAAATATGAATACAAACACGTTTTACAATATATATATTTACAAAGAGTGTGTTAAGCATCGGTTTGTCTCTTTTTACTGTCTTGATTGATTTGATGACGATGATAATATAAATTAAATAATCACCAAATAAACTTTCATATAGCAATCAATCCGAAAAATTACAGAATGACACTAGTAGTAGTAGAATATATCCGATATTATGTAAATAATTAAACGCAATATTTTATTTGACAAAAAAGATGAACTGATATTAAACATATCACGACCTTTAACTACAAAATTTATAATTCTCATGACAAATTAAAGTAACATTCATATTTTTTTAATATCAATTATATTTTTGTATGGTATCTAAGATAAGGCAATCAAAGATTTGATCTAAAAGTACGATAGAAATCATGAATTTTGGACGGAAACGAGCACAGAACCAGGCGTCAACCGTGTGAACGTATAGATGCATGTATAACTCCAACTTAGACCGGATGAAGCTTCCTCTTTCGAAGTTGACAAAATTTATTAGCGTCATCTGATTTTTATGAGAATTTTTTTAACCAGATGTGCATAATACACTAATAGAAATTAAATTACTTTATAAGTTAAGGAAATACAATTACTTCATAATTTATAAGTTAATTACTTTATAACTTCTTTTTTTACTTTAGTACGGGTAAGGTAGGAAGAGCATTCGATTAAGTATCTAATACATAATTGGAAAGGATAGAATATACTGTAGTGGCAATTATGATAAGTTCAGATTAGCTGTAATGAAATGCATATTAGACAAATCATTTTGATTGATTACATTGAACACTGGAGTATGTGACAAATTTAGATATACAAGGAATAAAAAATATAACATTATATTAATAAAATATATTTATTTTGTTTATTTAGGTATTTGCATACATATACATATACACCTCCCACTCTCCTAGCCTAAAGCTTAAACTTTTTTAAACGTTTAAACTTTTCTTAGCCTAAAGTTGACTGGAAAAATCGCTCTTTAGCGACAAGACCGCCTTATTGTACTTTATTTCTAAAGTTTTTATTGGTATTTTATTCATACATACATATTCTACGACCTCTGGTGATTTTCTGTAGACTGTGCTCACAAAATTTATAATCTTATTTGTGAATTATACAAAAAAAAATCAAATAAATTAAACCCCAGACATGTATATACATACATTCTTGGATACAAAACAGTTGCTGTATGACAGAATTACAGCTATTATACTCGGAAGGTTGTTGTTTCTGCCTATCCCTCCTGAAAACAGGAATGATATTTATGTACAGCATGTAGATATTGCTTGTCATATGTATACATATATTCGTCTTACAAAAGGTACGTTTTTATTAAATCGTCTCGTTTTTAAATCGTAGAGTTTCCACACAATTTAATCGTTTCACCGAAGTTTTTGATATTGATAATATTTTCCAAGGCAATAACGTGACAAGTGGTGAGTTTGCGCCGTCTTTATGTCCAAGCTAACGATATAAATCGTACATTTAGTGTTTTTTTTTTAAAGCTTATTGGTACCAACATAACTACTGGGGATTTAACTCCGGTCGAGTCAAGAGGACTCGAATAACGATCACCCAACAATTGTGCTATCGTGACTATTCGTGTATTAAATTATAACACATACATTTTATGAATTATAGTATTCAATACACCAAAAAAATTATATCGCATACTTTCACGAACGTTAGATGTTATCTTTCGTTTTTTATTGACCACAAGACAATTAACTTCCCCATTGAGACCTTTTTTTCGACACAGGTACAATCGACCATTCAAAAGGTAAGTTTTTCAAATTTGCACCGCAACATAATGGCAGTTTTATGGTATTAACGCACTCCCGCTAACGATGCGTTGGATCGTGTGTTTCCGGACTTTTTCTAACGTGAGTCGATATTTTAAGTGCTTTATTTCTTTTCTTTTAATAGTTTTTTTTTTTGTCAATAGAGGATAATAAGAAATTTGGTGAAAGAATAAGCAAAAATAATCTGCAATCGGATTTCGTTGTTTGGATCAATATGAACAGGGCATTTAAATAACAGAAACTAGTTTATTCACCATAGCCTTAGTAGATATAGTAGTTGGGTGATCGGAAATCTAGTCAAGAGACCCGAGTTCGATCCCCAGATGACCGGCTCGTTCCAATGGGTTTTTTTTTAAAACTTATATACGATTTATATCGTTGGCTTGGACATAAAGACGGCTACGGGCTCACCATCTGTCATGTTGTGTCATGAAGGGGGATCTTACATCCCCCTTCATGACTTAATTGTTTAGACTAGACCTCTGTCTACTTTGTATTAGTTACAACAGTTAAGTTATGTGTTTTTAACAACATCTAGATGTTCTAAGGCAGTTGTAAAGGTGTCAATACATTAGTAGTATGGTGCATGGTAGTTATGGTGCCGATAATTATTCTGTTTGTGAAAGGTTCTTGTCAAAATAAACCTAAAAATTGGATTAACAAAGCCAAGTAAAGGTTTTTTTTTTAAAGTAAAGGTACGTTTTTAGAAAAATATGTTGTGTATGAAAATACCACATCATTCACGATTATTTAAGTGGTTTTGAAGAGTCAAGTAAAACAAAACCATGTAACTGCAACCGTTTTTTTTTTACAAATTTACATTGTACTATGGTTTCTATACGAATCTATGGGTAATGAAACATACTTGATTTGTTATGTATACATGCATACAGTATGTAACATGTATCTGTAAAACGCTTCTTTAATATTTCTATGAACAACAATCATTTCGATTTGTTAATAATACATAATTGTTAAACAATTGTGTATAATACATAATTGTTTATATCAGAACTTAAAAATAAATTATATAAAATGTACTATTAAATTCTAGCAAAGTCAACCGGCACTATGATCGATCGGCAATCGATAAAGCTTGAAGATTTGTTAGTCTTAGTGTAAACCAAATAGAGGTACGCTACATTTCTGACAGGCACAAATAACACTTTCATGTAACAAATAGCAAATTGGTTTCCAACGAATAATTATATTTTACTGGCCCAACCGTTTGTTGCAACTGATAACATTGGAAACATAATTCTGCCTAACCCTAACTAGTTCGACTGGTGAAGGCTCGCGAGTGTCAGATAGATCAATATTTTATGTTAATAAATACAAGCAATGCCGACATTAAATAAAGCATGGACTCTTAATTGTATGAACTGTTGTATGAATTGTAAGAATCTTCCTATAAAGTTTTTTTTTTTTATTGTAATTATGAATTACACTGCTACGACTGTTGTAAAATATTATTCAGACTTTAAAGCATAAAATACCGCCAATTAAAAGTGATTTGCAGATTTTATTTTAATATTGGGATACTTTAACATAGCAATGGCAACTACTGTATGGTGGGATAACTATATCGGAAATGACAGACGAAAATAAATCATAGCGGTGACAGATATATCTTATTGATATATATTAAATATTAGTCGCTGCTAAGATTCTATAAATTATAAATAATAAATAAATATCTTCACGCAATTCCCAATACAGGGGTAGACAGAGGTCTAGTCTAGACAATTAATCATTAAATAAATCAATTTGGACAACAACACATAATTGTTCAGATCCCAAAGTAAGTTGCTAAAGCAATCGGAAATCGGAAACAACAAAAATACCAAATCACTCAAAATCGAGACAATATAGAAAAAATATTTCCTAAATTGTTACCTTGAAAACCGGTGGATCCGCCACTTAAACACGGAGATCGTAATGCCTATTGTATCATTCATCTGATTAATTAGAAATGACTAATTGAGTAACAAAGTTCAAATTATATATATGTGAACGACCTACTACTTAATTATTTATTAATCAGGTATCCCAACCAGATTTATAACGCCACAACAAAATAATCAAACGCCGCTACAACCATAAATATACATGATAATGAAACTTTATGTACAACGCTCGCAGCACACGTTTACCTAATTCACTCATAACGAGTGCGCCCGATGTATCTTCTGTTGTTTATTGATTCCAATTACAGGGGTAGACAGAGTTCTAGTCTAGACAATTAAGTCCCTTCGACCCACCTTCCACCGAAGATATTTTCGGGACAACGTGACAGGTGGTGAGTCCGTCGCCGTCTTTTTGTCCAAGCCAACGATATAATATACCGTACATAGGTTTTGAAAAAACCCATTGATACGGGCCTGCCACCTGGGGATCGAACTCGGGTCTCTCCACTCGAATTCCGATCACCCAGCCACTAGGCTATCGTGACTTTTTTTTATTGATTCCAATTACACATCTAACATTTATTACTAGCAGATACCATAACGGCCTGTACAAATCCGTTGCTGGGACTTGTATAGGCCTGTTACGCTTTACGCAGGTACAAGGATGCGCCTTTCCCCGTATGGAAGCGATAGCCATTAACACTATGCTTTGCAAGTGTATCTACACTCGTAGTACCTTGATTCCTTGTACGCGTCATCGGTCTGCTCATTTTTTTCTGGTACTTCGTATTTCTGGTATTTTCGATTATACTACCATCTGCTGGCAACCATTACGGTATTTTGTTTAGTGTTCGGGAAGAATAGGGTATTGGTATGCCAACGCGATGAAAACAACAAATACATATATATTTAAAAAATAAAAATCGTATTAATTAAGCCACGACACTGTTTGAGGAATACGTCGTTGTTTATTAAAATCCCATTCAACGGAGAGGTTGTGAAGGTAAAATGCAAATTAAGTTACTTATTATTATAAGTAACTTAATTTGCATTTACTTAATATTCTAAGACTTAATTTTATTAATTAGATCCGAAAAAAAAGAAACTCCCAGCATCATTATTACGTTCTTTTTCTATCGCCTGCTGGATGTAACGTTTCGTTTAATTGTCTATTTTTGTGAGTTTACGAACAATAGGTGATTATATTCTTTTATAGAAAGCTAGTGGCACTGCGGGGTGGTCATTGTGTTTGCGCGTCGTTACCAACCTAAGATTATCGATGAATTGTGCCTATTATCGAAGTATCAATTAAACATCGATTCAAGCGACTAACAAGGGACCATCTGTTTTCAATTAATTAATTTCGTATGAATAAACGTCGAGTGATCGTTCCTAGACAACTGTTAATTTTATTTCCGTATGATACATCTTTGTAATTGGAGTGTGTTTGAATCTTTTAGTGCTGGGTATTATAAAAAGATGCCAGGCTGCACGTACGCACATGTCTTATAAAATTAGGATTTAGTCGATTTATAGTAAATGACCCGATTTTAATCAGTTCGGAGCAATTTTCATCCCTGTTCTTTTTTGTTTTATTAAGATTGTAAACCAGATACATTTTAATTACAGCACATATTCTTGAGGCACTTAGTCTTATTTCGATTGCAGCTTTTAGGTTATTGTACTTTTTATTACTATATCCCAAAGCGTTCTGTTACTTATTATTATTGATTAAAAATACATAAGTATTATAAAAAAAAGTTTGTTATTTTCATTGTTATGACAGTCGAAAGATTGATTTCGAGTGTCGCGAGTGTTATTATATTTTTATGCTTCATTCATTATTAGTTAGGAAATTAGCGTCTAAAAATAGTGTAACATAGTGCGACATGACCTTTGTTTAAAATTTAATAAGCTTTCAACTTTTAGTAAGTCACTTACTTGTTGTCGGCAACACTGCATTCGTAACTCGATCTTGTGGGAGGTCGTCCTACACCTGCGTTTGCTTTTTAACATAATTTACGGACATAATTATATTTACTGGTTGCATCTGACGTGATGAAAGTAATTTTGTCGAATAATTCATTTTAAAATATTACGCAATAAACATAAAGTGCTAATTCAGTGTGACGATTTCCAGTTTAGCTGTTCTAGAAATTTCAATTGAAAATACACATTGATCATAAATATATTTTACATCTAGTGAATAGTGAATAGTTAGAATATTTTCGCTTGTACACCTAGTGAATAGAAGAAAAATAAAGTAAAATGAAGTAGCAGGTAGTAAATGATCGTTACTGAGCAAATGGCTTCTCTCAAGTAAAAAAAAACATTTAAAGAATACACATCTTTTCTCTCTCTTTTCACTTTTTGAGTTACAAGGTAACATATGGATGAAGAACATTTAAAAAATTAAATCTTATTATTAAGTCACGATAACCGAGTGGTTGGCTGATCGGAATTTCAGTCAAGAGGCTGTAGTTCGATCCCCAGGTGGTGACGTATAAACGTTTTTTTTTTTTAAAAATAAATGTTATGTAGCATTTATATCGCTGGCTTGGACATAAAGACGGTGACAGATTCACCACCTGTCACGGTGTCCCAAAAAATCGTCTTCGGTGGCACCCACAATTGCGACTACTCCAGTATTGGTAATATCGTAGAAACTCTACACGCATCGATAAGTCTATCGAATTAAGTAGTTTGCAGATAAACCATAGGTTTCAGAGATGTCATACTATCGTAAAGACTGACTAACCATAGTCACCCGTCAATTATAAAAAGTAAAAAAAAAAACAACACATAAATATTTAAAACTTGCATCGCTTCTGAAACTATTGCGCATACAACAGGCCACTCAACCCAGTCCCATAAATAATCAATGATGTGTTATTGTTTTATGTAAATATCGACTTGTTTACCGGCAACGTTTTGAATCCTTCACTACACTTTATGAAGTACGCCAATAAGACATTTGTTTTATATGTTTTCACTTTATGAAGAGTAAGATGATGATTTATTTTTAAAAAGTTTGCGAATATTGCTTATTCTCTGTCAGTTTATTCGGTTTCTTCATGAAAGACTATGAAAATAACAATACATATCCCAGTTATAGTAAATCTTACTTATGGAAAACTATACACTCTCCACAAACAACGGTCCCCAGCTACCAGCATCCATCGGTTTCCGCAACATTTTGCAAGTCGTCACTCCATCTCGTGGAGGGACGTCCTAACTAAGGTGCATTTACCTAAACGGGGTGGTACGTACGTACCTCAAGAATTTTTTCCCCAACGGTTATCAGTTCATCGACGCTATATCGACCAGTCCATTGTCACATCATGCAGAGAAACACCGAGCATATATTATATGCATAGCATATATTATGGTTTCAATAACAGGTAAAGTTGATTAAATAAAAAAACACCTTAAAGCTCTTGATAACTACAAACAGCAATTGGAAAGCACAAAAAAGGGTTCATGTAAGCATAATTTAAACTTCCGGCAAATCACGAGACAATATGCGTGTAAAAACTACTTTTCCATACGGGTTCAGCACCAAACAATCGTGGAAAAACTCATGTGACGCAATCGTGAGGTGAAACATCTAATTATCTCATAGCGAATGAATGGACTTTCGCTTTTGTGTATGAACAATGAGCTTTGCTCTTTTCTAATGTGGTAACTTATTTCGTCTTTTTATCTCTCATGTTACTTTTGTTTGGCAATTAAACGTCTCGGTGACTTCTCATTATGAGTACAAAAATAAGATTTACGAATTTGACAACCAACGCTTTAAAAAAAACTATCTGCATCGATTTTTAAACAATATTAAGCTCAAAGTCCGTAATATCTATATATGTTTAAATGTTTGCAATCGTTTCATATAATGTATAAAAATTATTTTCCCTGCGCGTATTTACAATAACATACTTCGATTTTTAAAAATTTTAAACTCAATACCCGAAATTAGACCTATAAATTGATATTTTCAAATTATTGGAATCGTTGGAAATAATGTTTAAATATTATGTTTTATGACGCGTATTTAAAACTATCTGCTTCGATTTTTAAATAATCTTAATATGTAAGTAATCTTAATCTTATATACTTTAATTATATATTTTATTAAATTATCGCAATTATTTGAAATAAATCCTTAAAATTTGGTTTCCCAACACGTATTTAAAACCGGTTAAAAAAATACATCACCAATATAAACATCGCTCGTACGTTACGGATTCTTATTAGAGATTCATATTCATATTATAATTAAAGGCATCCATAAACTACGGCCAGCAATTACTAGCATACGTTTAATTGATGAATCACGCTTAGAAATAATTTGTTTAACTGTACACTGGATAAAATCGAATGTTTATTTATTAAGCAGAGCGAATCTTAATTAAGGCGCATTTCCAACCGAGTATTTGAATACTTGATAAAATAATAATTCTTTATGAAAACTATGCTCTAAATATGTAATGACACGGTGGCTCAGATGTAAGAGCGTTGCCACGGTTCGGATGAGGTCGCGGGTCCGCATCCCGCCCGTGTCAGTTGAAATTTTGAATAATTTTTTTCTTTTTTTTTTCTTTAAAATGATTATGTACTACATAGTTTTTTTTAATGTATTTTATCATGCGCATGCTACATGTCTTAATTATAACCACGGTTTCGGCTAGGCGGTGGATTCATTATATCAGAAAAGCGATGTCGTGTACGCCATTCATAAACGAAGGTCGTCTAAAAGATCATCATCTAAGTCTTTATCATTTAAACATTTTCAAATCCTTTTGCAGTCGAAGATCTAGGCAATTTAGTCCTTTTGGTCACAATTTCACCGAAACTTTCTAGGACAAAATGATGATTAGCCTGTTTACGTTTTAGTGTCCAACGAAACATATCGTAAAATTATACATACGTTTCGAAAAATCTCCTTGCTGCAAATCTTGCGGAATCGAACTCGGGTCTCCCATTCCTACCTCTTAACCGCTCGGCTATAGTGGCTCATCACACCACTAAAGCTGATCGGTCAATAAAATTGTACAGCACGCTAACTAAAATAAGAATATCATAAATTTCGCCGGTTTCTTTTACTCTCTCCCTAAGCCTCGGCCGTTGGACCCCTTTGCCGAGGTCTTCCGGTAGTAGTAATATAATTATCAATTTTTAAGTAACAAGTGAGTAAATATCTTTATGTAAGTATGTTTTCATTTAAAACGTGTTGTGTTGTGGGACACCGGATAGGAACGCAGTTCCTTATTATAAAAATATAAATTTTAAGTTCTATTCGAGGTATAAAGAAAATAAATAATCGGGTATACATTTTTTGTTATGATTTTTTATTGATTAAATAAAAAAAAAACTACTTTACAAAGTTATCAACTTTATTTTATTTCCAATGATTTATAAATAATAATAACCGTCATCACGTAGACTATATATTAGACACTATTTAGCCATCATACAAAGACTATACATTAATAATAAAAATCTTACGTGAGGGACGTTTTTACCCGGTTAGGGTACCCTCTGCATCGTTCCATAAGCAACTTCGTTGAAAAATATCCCAAAATAATAAATTATAATTTTATGCCTATTGAACAACGATCAATTTACGAACAAAGACAATTCGAAAAGCAGTCAAACATTAACTTGTAATCTTAACACGGTATTGCACGGTATGTTTTGAAAAATTATTTCAAGGACTTTTATTCCCAATTTTCCAAGAGAAAGGGCGATTTTAAACGGTTAAGGGCAGAATAAGGTATTAAATTAATGTATATATAACAATAATTAAACATAAGCATCTACAAAGCTACAAATTGCTACTATTATTCTACAATCTGCTATATATTTTACTAAACATAAGCATAAGCAAAGCAAAAGCATAAACAACGGCTCAGACAACTTAGTTGTGTTTACCAGAGCTACTTATGATACAAAAATATTTAAATAACAATAACGTGTAACAATCGAAGCGTATTAATCAATAACAACAAAAATACTTTATTAATATTAATAAATAACACGTCCTCAAAATAATATCCGTTTCAATGAATAGCTATGAAAGCGTCAGGCGAAGTAAGGGGGCGTTCATACGTGAACGATACTGAGATCATGTCTCGAGTTCAGCTTTCGCCAACGATTTGACACTGCGTATGAAATAGCATAGCCGTGGCTTAGTGTGAGCGTAAGAATTAATCATAGACTAGACAATGTTATTTAAACTGTATACAGGTGTTCGTTCAAACGCCGGAATTTAAATCAAAATCGTTTTCAAGCGTGAAAAGACATTTTGCGCAATGACTGAACGAATTAGGAACAACAAAGCCTTATTTAGCAATTGAAATATTATTGAAGATTGAAAGGGTGAGATTTAGACGGAATTTTGTTAAACAATTATTGTTTAATTTGATCATTTATTAATGTTATGTTTATGTTTTCTTTGTTTACTTTAAATACTCTAATTATATTCTTTGTTTAAATTAAATTATTAATATAAATAATTCCTTTATTAATTATGAAAATAAATAGTACAATAATTGTTTTCACAATCAAGCTTAAAAACTATTGTACGTTTAAACCAGTTGCTGTAATTATATAACGATATAGCGAGCCTTCTACATTTAATTTTTTCATAAATTTTTAATGACAAGTTTATCCACATACATGCGTCTTCAAATTGCTATGTTAAACAGCTTACTAGCTATGTTAAATAGCTAATATTAATAATATTAAATATCAGAGAAAATATTAAAAATACTAAAACCGCAATCTCAGCGTATTTACTTTGTTAGTGCTGCAACGCTAGCCTTTCGTACAGTATAAGTAATTAAATGTTGCTATTCAATTATTACAAAACTGGCATGCGTGCTAATGAATTGCTCGATTTTATTACTCATAAATACACGGTGGTGTGTTGTTTGAACTCCTCTGCACGCCAGAGTTATTACTTAGACGTTTTTAAATCAATTAAAAATGTTTGGGCATATATAGGAGTAATCTACACTTGCTTTCAAATATTTGTAAAATATCTAACACAAAAATATATTGAACATAGTAAAGGCCTATTATTGGAACGATTTTGTAATAAAAAAATTAAACTGTATTAAGATGAGATAAACTAAGGCTGTATTGTCCGTATTGTCTGTCCGGCGTTAGTATAGATATTTGATGATAAAATATAAATGTAATCAATATTGGTTAGTTTTATTATTTAAGGCCCCGTATTTTTTTCAGAGTATTAATCTTTGCATTACACTTAGAATATAGAGTAATAAAGACGAATGATCCATCATTTTGTAGGAATCATATTTGATTATTTGTCTTCACACATTTTCATAATACTGGGCTAGACAGAGGTCTAAATAATTAAGTCTTTCAACACGTTTCACCGAATCCTGTTTGGACATATATGACGAAGGACGAAGGTGATAAGCCGCCATCTTAATGTTCAAGCCAACAGTACAATATTCAAAATTGGTTTAATATTTACTCAGATAAATATTCACATATTCGTAGAAAACATCCTTGAGTCAAGCGCAAATATTCGTATTCATCACACAAATGTTTGCCCATAGCGGAAATCGAACCCGCAACCCTATGCTTCAAAGGCAGCGTCAGTACAACCAACTAAATATTAAAATACAAAAAATACCCTTGTCAGTTTTAACATTAAACATATATAATGCAAATATATTTCCGTAAACGAATTATAAGTAAATTTATTTAATACATAAATTCTTAAGTAATTAAGAAAATCAACAAAGGTATGATTTTCTTAATTACTTAAATCAAAATGTTTTATAAAATTATAGACGGACGCATCTTTGTTCTCTTGTTTAATTATACATAAGCGAAGAAAACGTGTGAATAATACGATACGTTCACAAGAAGTGTATTTAAAAAATCGTCAGTGATTATGACTTAATGAATATTTAAATGTACAGAGCTTTGATACAGCTTCTAGAAGTCCGTAACTAGTAGGAAAAATATTTTAAACTATAATATTTTAAATGTTTTTAACTAAAATTGAAAAAAATTTTCGTCTTAAAAGCTATATATAAAGTAACATTTTCGTCTTAGCTGAGTGTTTGATGATCGGAATTTGAGTCAAGAGACCTGACTTCGATAGACGCGTGCCAATGGTTTTTTTTCAAAAAGTTATGTAAGATGTATATCATTGGCTTGGACTTGAGACTGCAACTGGCTCACCACCTGCTCGTCGTATATCGCAGGACATAGAATTCTACCATAAGCAGATAGACAACACAACCGGATATTTCGGATTGTAATGCCCTAATGGGGGGGGGGGGGTCATTTGAAGTCTATTTTTGAAGATTGTTATCCCCAACCTGGGCCAAGATTCTGTTATACTTATTCTGGCAATGGAGATGCGATCACTTCATAAAATGTGCGGCGTTACCTTGTCAGAAAAATACAAAACGGGGAAATTCGTAATATGGCATGTTTGAATGTTGATTTAATCAGTAAAATCATAAGAGTGTACTTTCATGGTTTGGATACGTTGAGTGAGTGAGTGAATACCGAATAGTGAAGAACATATAAAGCACGAAAGTTAAAAATAAGAAACACATTAGGTATGAAGAAAATTACAAAAATTACACAGTTGAGTGTATGAAGAAAATTATAAATTTGAAAGAAGAAACGACGGGCTCACCACCTTTCACGTTGCCCCGAAAACATCTTCGGTGGAAGGTGGGTCGAAGGGACTTAGTTGTCTAGACTAGACCTCTGCCTACCCCTGTATTGCGAATTGCGTGAAGATATTTATTTATTTCTATTTGAAAGAAGCGAAAGAGGTAAGTAAGGATCATGTCATTTGGCGATCTATTCTCTCTGGCTCATTTCAACACCTTAATCATCTCTTACGACACCTACATTACGAAAAAGGTTGGAGTAATCTTACCCAGCACAGCATTGACGTAACAAGCATTGACATTGACGTAAACGAATTATAAGTAAATTTATTTAATACATAACAACAAAGGTATGATTTTCTTAATTACTTAAATCAAAATGTTTTATAAAATTATAGACGGACGCATCTTTGTTCTCTTGTTTAATTATACATAAGCGAAGAAAACGTGTGAATAATACGATACGTTCACAAGAAGTGTATTTAAAAAATCGTCAGTGATTATGACTTAATGAATATTTAAATGTACAGAGCTTTGATACAGCTTCTAGAAGTCCGTAACTAGTAGGAAAAATATTTTAAACTATAATATTTTAAATGTTTTTAACTAAAATTGAAAAAAAATTTTCGTCTTAAAAAGCTATATATAAACTAACATTTTCGTCTTAGCCGAGTGTTTGGATGATCGGAATTTGAGTCAAGAGACCCGACTTCGATAGACGCGTGCCAATGGTTTTTTTTTTCAAAAAGTTATGTAAGATGTATATCATTGGCTTGGACTTGAGACTGCAACTGGCTCACCACCTGCTCGTCGTATATCGCAGGACATAGAATTCTACCATAAGCAGATAGACAACACAACCGGATATTTCGGATTGTAATGCCCTAATGGGGGTCATTTGAAGTCTATTTTTGAAGATTGTTATCCCCAACCTGGGCCAAGATTCTGTTATACTTATTCTGGCAATGGAGATGCGATCACTTCATAAAATGTGCGGCGTTACCTTGTCAGAAAAATACAAAACGGGGAAATTCGTAATATGGCATGTTTGAATGTTGATTTAATCAGTAAAATCATAAGAGTGTACTTTCATGGTTTGGATACGTTGAGTGAGTGAGTGAATACCGAATAGTGAAGAACATATAAAGCACGAAAGTTAAAAATAAGAAACACATTAGGTATGAAGAAAATTACAAAAATTACACAGTTGAGTGTATGAAGAAAATTATAAATTTGAAAGAAGAAACGACGGGCTCACCACCTTTCACGTTGCCCCGAAAACATCTTCGGTGGAAGGTGGGTCGAAGGGACTTAGTTGTCTAGACTAGACCTCTGCCTACCCCTGTATTGCGAATTGCGTGAAGATATTTATTTATTTCTATTTGAAAGAAGCGAAAGAGGTAAGTAAGGATCATGTCATTTGGCGATCTATTCTCTCTGGCTCATTTCAACACCTTAATCATCTCTTACGACACCTACATTACGAAAAAGGTTGGAGTAATCTTACTCCAGCACAGCATTGACGTAACAGACGAAGCTCATCGGCACTTAATAAATTAATTAATATTGCTCTGATCCCAAAGTAAGTACCTAAAGCACTTGTGTTTTAGATTCGGAAACGAAGAAGGTTCAACGAACACTCCGACCCGAGACAATACAGAAAAAGTAGTTTACAACATTGATCCATCCGCTAATCGAAGTCCGGGACTTCAAAGCTGGCGAAGATGGAAAACCGGCGTCATACAACTCGACGTGGAGGTCGTAGAATAATAGTTGAAAGTATTTAAACAATTGAAACGTAAAAGAAACAACTGCTTAATTTGATATTAATGAATGGAACAGTTATTAAAATGTCATATGTCTTATCCAAATGAATCATGTTAGACAGAGCGATTCAAATATTTTGAGTTTTGAATGAGTCCATAAAGACGGTGTTAAGCCGTTATAAATTGCCGTTGTCAAAAATATTTCTAACAATTGTAATTAGTTTCTTGTATGGAACAAAGCTCTGCTGATAATGAACGATGCGGCGCGTGCTTCGAAAGCCACAAAAAGCTACTAGTTTCCAGGGTGCAAATGACAGACAGAAGCGGTACATTATTTATTTAATTATTAAATGTACCGCTTATCTATGTTCTTTTTCATTTCTTTTTTTTATGAATTATCTTAGTGACAGCCAACAAATTATTGCCGGAATTAATGAGAGAGTAATTAATGTTTTACTTGAGACGTTCGTAAACTTACTCATACTTTTTGAAAAGTATTAGATGTATTGAATAGTACGGTAGATGCAGTGTGTACAAACTAAACAATTATATAACATTAATTACCCATTGAGGTAGGCCAGGACTAACTTGTGTAAAACAACATGTGAGTAAATAGCTCGAAAAGGCGAGGGTCAAGAGTACTTGGATACCTTGACATACGTGTATGAAGAAATTATAAATTTGAAATAATGGAAAGAGGTATATAAGTATCGTGACACTTAGCATGATATTTTGAGTAAGCAACTAAAATTGCTCATTCAAAATATCACTCATATTGTTTAGATTTGAAGTATTTATATATACGTGTAGAGAAATTGGGTTGAGGAGCCTCTATTTGAAAAAGTTTCCGGCACTGATGAGTGTTTCGTATAATTAAAGTTTATGTAGAACAGTACGCAACTTAAAATTAATATATAATGTCTGTTTAGAACACGTAAAAAAATAACACAAATACAAACATTAAACTTGTTATAAGACATTTTTTTGGACAACGTGACAGCTGGTGAGTCCGTCGCCGTTTTTATGTCCATGACAACTATATAAATATATTCATGACAAGACAACATACCTACATGACAAAAATACATGACAACAACTATGTAAATATATACATGACAATATTCAGCCTTGTTAATCGACCTCAGTTCTTGTCTCGAATTCCGATCACCTAACCTCTCGGCTATCGTGACTTGGATACTAGTTAGTTAATCAGTTTGCGGTCGAATTTGAACGGACCACTAGTACAAACAAAACTTTTACTCGCTTACTGTCCTCTATTAGAATATACGAGTACCTACATAGGCTGCGAGCTCAGTGAACGATAAACGAAGTGAAATTACTTATACTGTATTACAAACGCAAATATTTTTGTATTATCACAATGATTAAATATTGAAAATAAAATAAAAATTACGAAAAGTAATCAACCACACATTCCATCACCAACCATAATTTATTTTTTAAATTAAGTTAAGTGTTGCAAATGAGTTTAAAAAGTTCGTGCGTTCAAGCCGAGCTCTTTCAATATTATATTGAAAGGGCTCGGATATATATAATATTTTTAGTATCATAGACAAGCTATTTAGAATTTAAATATAAAAATATATATAAAATAATACTATATACTGTGCCTCAAACCGAAGACTTTGAAGATATGAGAATGTTTGAACATTATAGATCGATCAAAACGATCGTGAGACCTGTCGTATTGTACGGATCAGAGTGCTGGGCAACGAAAGTGACGGATGAAAGAAGAGTGCATGCTGCAGAGATGAGAATGTTGAGATGGATGTGTGGAGTGACTAGAAAAGATCGCATAAAGAATGAGTATATAAGGGGAAGCTTGAAAGTAGCACCAGTGACAGAGAAAATGAAGAGTGGTAGGTTAGCATGGTTCGGGCATGTAATGAGGAGGGAAGAATGTAATATAATGAAAGAAGACATGAGAAAGAAAGGAGTGAGTATTGACATGACGGGAAATAGAGGAGAGTGGAAGAAGAAGACATGTTGTGCCGACCCCACATAGCATGGGATAAGGGCAGGAAGAAGAAGAAGAACTGCTGATAGAATTTAGATTCATATTTTAATGATTTTCAAATGAACACAGGATCCCTTGGGTTCCTTTGAAACTAATAAGCCCAATGACATGTAGTCTACTTACCTTTGATCTAGAATCATGAAATTTTGTAAAAAGCAAAGTATCAAGTAAGGGAAAAAGTACGATAGTCTATAATTTTTAATATAATTACGCAAAACAATTACAAATTTACATTTTCCGTTGAAGAATTTACCGTGACGTATTAGACGTATTAAAAAACGTTTTTTCACGATAGCCGAGTGGTTGGGTGGTCGGAATTTCCAGTCAAGAGACCCAAGTTCGATCCCCCTGTGGCAGGCTCGTACCAATGGGTTTTTCAAAAACTTATGTACGAATTATAGCGTTGACTTAGACATAACGACGGCGACGGGCTCACCACCTGTCACGTTGTCCCGAAAATATCGTCGGTGGAAGGTGGGTCGAAGGAACTTAATTGTCTGGACTAGACCTCTGTCCACTCCTGTATCGGGAATTGCTTTAAGATATTTATTTATTTATTTTAAGTAAATCCGTCTATAATTTTACTAAAATAATTATTTTAGTAAAATAAGCTGTCTAATTACTTACGTACGGAATCATTCGTTGCGCGATTTTTTTAAATTCAACTAGCGACATGAAAATGTAAAGGTTCCATTCATAACATGAACGCATCCAATGAAGCTTCTTTTTACGCAAACACCGTTCGCATTCCTTCAATTAATTCTTCAAATGACGAAGGGAAATAACATCCAACACATAAGTGGATCGTAGACATCGCTTGCACGTTCTCACTTTTTATACAACATCGCGCACCAGGCGTCGTCTGCCAAAACCAGTTAAATAAAGAGAAAGTCGGTTTTTCTGTAACACCTGTATAGATTCCGATATGATCGCTTCCGGTCAAATAATGCCGTAGGTGTTTAGTTAATAATTATTATCTAAGCGACATAGAATTCGGTGCGAATATTAAAAATTTTATGTGTTTAATGTGCCTTAAGCATAAAATTATGAAAGCGGGTTCTGTAACGTACCTGTGCTATTACATCGATGTAACCGAGTCCACAAAGTATATTAAATGTAATTTAATAATTAGCTAATAATAATAAACAATATTTTCACGCGATTCCCAATACTGGGGTAGATAGAGGTTTAGACAATAAAGTCCTTTCGACCCACCTTAGACCAAAGACATTTTTTGGACAAATAAAATCAAATTAAATCAGTTTATTTTAAAAGAAATACACTTCTTCCAGTTCCAAAACAACAACTCCGTTTGCATTGGAAGTAGGCGGGGTTACTACCAACTAAGCTCTCGGGTTATCAATAGTCAAATATTTTATGTTCATTTCATTTTAATTAAAAAACATTAAAATATATCAATCATTATCAGATCTAAACAAACATCTAAGAATAACAAACAATAATATAATATATTTAATATACAATATTGTATATTATATATTTTATATAACAATTTAATTAAGTAACAATAAAGTAATATATATAACGGGGTATTAAGCTGTTGGTGTGCCAATAAAAATAAATAAACAATACTTCGAATGCATCGTATTTGTTTAAAAACGTGATATAGGTACTCGTAGGTCCTACCTAATCTTTTGTAAACCGCAAGTGGGTCCAGTTAGATCCAATATTCGCTCCCTCACGTCTGGAGTTGGTTACCAACGAGATGAGGGTTTTTACGAGCGATCAGACAAAAACTGTATCATAATTTTAACCGCATGATTGTGGTTACTGTATTCGCTTAAGCTCCTGGAGTGTTACAGGAAGCGGAGTCAAAACATTTTCGCATTATACGAATCCTATAAAATAATATTATGAATGTGAATGAATGTTTGTTTATATGTTTAAATGTTTGGATGTTCCTCAGTCAATCACGCCAAAACTGCTAAATAATTGAATTAATTTTTCATGCCACACAGATAGATTATAATGTAATTAACATTATTTTTATCTGTATGACAATACATTAATATATAAACTACTTTTTATTTCGGATTAATTATTACTGCTGGAGACCCAAGACGTTATGTACTCAGGTAACGTATTTATATCAATTGTATTGAAGGTTCGAATAGGGACATAGGCTACTATGCACTAAATTTATCAATTCCGCAAAATTAACGGATTCTGCGGGTATTGAAAGACAAAGCACCGACGATGCATGGACAGAAACTAGTTTCTAATATGTGGAGAATTTCGAGACATCCATAACAAATCATGGCAGCGATATTTACTTACATTGATTGAATTTATATCACCAATGGAGTAGTTAATGAAGAATACATACAGAGAAATAAATGAATACATTCATAAATAGGGACAACATCACATACATTGCTCTGATACCAAAGTAAGCAGCATCCAAAGTGGCGATGCCATGAAAACCGTCGCTTACGCCACACGTCCATAAAGGTCGTCTTTTATATAGCATAGCCTAATAATTTAGGTACTAGAGAGCGTATATTCTGACTAGTATCGTGAACAATATCTACCACCACCACCATGTGTGAAAGTTTTCTTTTCGTGGCCGTGGGGATACCACACATATGTGGTCGACATTCCAAACATACGCACCTAGCGCGTCTGATTTGTAATGCGCACGGTCAGTGAGTCGAATACTCATGTGGTGTCTGTATTTCCAAATACATACAACCTAAAAGACACGATAGCCAAATGGTTTGGTGATCAGAATTCGAATCAAGAGACCCGAGTTCGATCCCCGAGTTTCGTACCAATGGGTTTTTTTTAAACTTAAGTACGATTTATATCGTTGGCTTGGACATAAAGATGGCAACGGACTCACCATCTTTCACCTTGGCCCAAAAATCTCTTTGGTGGAAAGAAATCTACCATTGTTTTGGGAATGGCGTGAAGATATTTTTTTAATAGAACCTTAAAATTGTCGAGCTGCTCACAAATGTTTCTTATAAAAAGATGGCTCCAACGTAGATCTCATGTTCAACTTCATGTTGCCTGTTAACTTTCGATAGAGATTCGCAAATAGAAAAATATACAGTGGAAAAGGTAGTTAATTGACTCAGGCGTTACTTTGCGGAAATTCATTGTAAAGTTGTTATTAAAAAAATTTACTTCGCAACCCTCCGCATGCAAATATAAAAAGGTATATGTTACCTGGTCCGAAGAGAAGAAGAGCACCACCCTCCCTCTCACAGATGCATGCACTAATTCCACTCCAAATGCACAGAGTCCATCTGTGGCATGACTCTGCGGTCGCTCATCGTAGAGTCTACTCGCTAGAGAATGCCTTGTTTTAAGGCGAAACACGTGTCGCGTTTTCGGTGGTGGTATATGTTACCTGGTTTGAGTGTAGTGGTGGTGGTGGTGCATACAGTGGAATTAGTGCATGCATCTGTGGGAGGGAGGGTGGTGCTCTTCTTCTCTTCGGACCAGGTAACATATACCTTTTTATATTTGCATGCGGAGGGTTGCGAAGTAATTTTTTCAATAACAACTATACAGTGGAAAGTCCGTAACACTATAAAGTGGAGACTTATTAAGTAAATTATAATTACTGTTTATTTTATCTGTGATAAATCATATTTATTTATAAAAGCTTTGTTGTTGTAAGTCATTGACATAAGCTAGTGATTAATTCGCACATTAAAGAGGGTTAGGTTATCAATTTATCGAATTGTTATTATTATGTTATTTATAGTGCCGTTGTTATTAGAAAAAATAATAATAATACATTGCATTGTAGTCATTAAGAGTGACAACAACTTCCTTAGATTCTTTACTTGAAATTGTTTACAGGTGTCATGGGCTGCATCCATCCTCTGGACACTGAACCCTGATCACTTACGTAGTATGTACAATGAAAATCTGGCGATCGCCGTGACCATTCGACGGCCTCCGTCATAAATAATAAAATAAAAATAAATATGTTCACGCAATTTCCAATACAGGGGTAGACAGAGGTCTAGTCTAGACAATTAAGTCCCTTTGACCCTTCGTCCACCGAAGATAATTTCGGGACAACGTGACAGGTGGTGAGCCCGTCGCTGTCTTTATGTCCAAGCCAACGACATAATTCGTACATCTTCTTCTTCTTTACGGCCTATCAAGAGTCCAATGCTGAACATAGGCCTCTCCCAAAGCTTTCCACAACGAACGGTCCCCAGCCACCTGCATCCATCGACTTCCTGCAACATTTTGCAAGTTGTCACTCCATCTCGTGGGCGGTTGTCCTACACTGCGTATAAGTTTTTGAAAAACCCATTGGTTCGAGCCTGACACCTGGGGATCGAACTCAGGTCTCTTGACTCGTAATTCCGAGCCATACAAATAATAATATATAAAAGTATGAAAACCTAAAACCAAACAATTATGTGTATATTTTATATTTGTTTCTTATTAGATACCTACTAATAATTTATTTGTCCTAATTAAACAAATTAAACAGCAAGAACGACCCTTGTAGGTAGTAAATGTATCTTTGAAGCCAAGGGTTACGGGTTCAAATCATGATAAGGGCAAACAATGACGTGAATAATATGAATGTTTGTACACAAATCGTGTGTTTGAACTCGGGCATTATATGTTTATATAAATATATATTTATGTAAGTATTTTAGTGTATAATGTATCATTAGCTTAGACACTAATACGTGACAGGCTCACCTCCAGTCGCGTTATCCTAAGGTAGCCACTGTGAAACATATGTCTAAAGCTAAACTGTCTATAGCTTTGACTGCAAATGTATTAGGAAATGTGTGAAGATAAAAAAGGCAAATAGTGAATAAATTATTTTTTTCAATACATCATAGCAAAAAGTAGTAAATCAATAAATGTCTTGATATTTTAAAAGATATTTATTAAGATTGTTATCAACTAAGAAAATGTTGAAGAGTAATCATCAATAAATTATGATTAAATTACAAATAAATTATTTTAATAAGTCATAATTCAGTAAAGTATTACTAATTAGCATTTAAAAATAATCGAAATAGAATGCACTTTAAATCGTTTATTCCGCACTATCAGTTTTTTTTTATAATTCTTAATTCGAATTGATTCATAATTCGTATACTATATGATACTCAAATTTCCATAAGATATGTAAAAATTTACCAAAGTATATTTAGTTACAAAAATTTAATAAATAAATAAATATCTACACGCAATTTCCAATACAGGGATACACAGAGGTCTAGTCTATACAATTTGTCTCTTTGGCCCACCTTCGACCATTTTCGGGATAATTGTAAAATAAAAAAAAATAATTATAATTTTTTATTTAATTGTAATATTTTTTTTTTATAAATGAAGTTTCTTCTTTAAATCTTAATTTTTTTCACAAAACTAATGTCAAGGAAAACTATAATAAACATCAAATAAATGTCTGTGTAACCTTTTTTATTTCGAATTAAAAAAGTTTAAATATTCGTTTCAAAAACTTTTTGACTACTTGGTAAATATTGATTTGAATAATTTTCATCTAAGCCCAAAGCTTCAAAATCTTTTTTTATATTAAAGTTATAGACAAATATTAAATTCCTGTGTAAAAAGAAAATTAACTACAAAATATATGGTATGTATTTACTTACATCATGATCAGGAACATACGAATAAACATGGAGCTTGTCAATTCTGATCGTACCCTGGAAAGGGTACAGCAGGGAGCCACGTTGCAGTTCTGTTGAAGTCCATACGCTGACGGATGCCTCTCGACCTCTCGCACCCCCTGGTCTTAGAGCCAAGCTCAACTCCTGAGGTATCAGAACTAAGGTCTCCATTTTCACTGGCACATTACGTTCTTACTTGACGATGAATTTAGATAAATACAAAAAAAAAGAAAAGTTTCGATACGTGTCCACCTATATCCAATATGTCATGAATAAGTAATCCCTGAGAACGCGGCCGTGCTCTTCCATCACTGTTAATGAGGATAAATAAATTATTACAAATAAAAGTACGATGCTTGTCCCGTCTTCCCGATTATCAGGCGGCAATGTCGCTTACAAAATATCGGTTATGTGTGATCGATCGTCCGATGAAATGTCGGTCTGTGTTAATCACTACGAAAGTCCGCTTTGAAAAAACACCGAAAGTTTCACTCGCTCGTTTTGTGATAGTGCGTTCAAATCACTCAATTCAACCGATATCCGAATGATATTTTTGCCTAAGTTCATTCAACCCGTTCGGTAGTGTTCATAAGCACACCACTAAGGGCGGATACGTCACAGCGCGAATGAAGGATGCGCGCGCGCTCTTCTCTGAACGTGCACTGAAGGAAGCGCTAACATTGACCTTAGCCACGGCCGTGATCGCGTTTACAGTTCATTTTTTGTTCGATAAAAAGGAGAGGAGTAAGCCCTACAACCTGTTCCTCGGACTGTCACATTCAATAAGCGATCTTACCGCAACGTGTTACGGATAATCTAGGTTGCAGATGTAAGGTTGTAAGGTGTAAAGTAAGGTGCTCCCCTCCATAGGCGGCACCTGCATTCGCGCGCCGCCCGTCAGAGCGGCGCGGAGGCTCGCGAGGTGCGCCTGCGCACCTGATTTACTTTTTTATGCTACCTGCTTTTTATCGTTCTTTTCTAACATCTGCTGTGTCATACAAGCTTTTAAAATCGAACCTTTAAATTATACGCAATTTATTATGCTGATTAGCAAATGTAGGGTTGCAAAATGTTTTTTTATTGCAATAAGGATTATATTAAAAATGTTTCGTTGCAAAATTAGCTTTGATAGAACAATGACTTTAGAAAAGTGCTGTCTATAGAAGTATATATGAATCTTTAACAAAGGATAAATAATTAGTAAATTTAAATCAATTAAAAGAAACAATCATTTTTTATTGATTTAAATTGAACGTAAATAAAAACGTAATGATTTAAAATATTTGGTAGATAGAGATTCTGTTATGTAAAAATAAATATGTATGTGAATTTATTATTATATTTCTCTTTTGTTTCTTCACGCATTTTACCAATGGGGTAGATAGAGGTCTAGACAAATAACTCCTTGCAATAATCTGTGACAGCAACCCAATTGACCACATATAGAACATTAACCGAAGATATTTTTTTGCGTTCAAAGGTTCTATGATTATATAACAATGATATTAATTAAAAAAAAAAGCAACAGAATTTTCTATATTTTATTTGACAAATTATTGCAGTTATTTCGAACGTTATTATAAAATTAAAAAGTTTACATAACACTTTATTACAATTCGGATCAACATCATTTATTTTAACGTTTTAATTTAAATCAATTTAATCAATGAGCAAAATCAGTAACATTAATATGATCTTAACGAAACACAGTCATCAAGAAACATTGCAACTCGAGTCCGCAAACTTTCGGTACAAATTAAAACTGTAATACAAAGAAATAAGATTTAATTTCAAACGAAAACTAAAACGTATATATGATACATTAAATGTCGATGACCCATACGCACCTGCCGTCAACCACAATCTCACTGGCTGGGTTGGTACGTTGGACACGTATGAGATGGCTCGAAATGTACCTGTGTATACCAAGATACGATTCTGAGATCTTTGAGGTAGGATTTTATCACGATATTGAAGTATGTTTGTGACTGGAATTTATTATTTGATTGAGTTTATCTTCAGGGTTATTGTCAAATTTTAATTATTGACGACCTCCCACAACTTATTTTATTGGTGCTTTTAATGGAGTCGTCAGCTCTGAGGTCTCGGTTTGATTCCCGGTGTGGTCAATGTGCCAAACACCTTTTATAAGTTTTCTCGGTATGAGTGTTTGTGGAACTTTCGTTGGTTCGTTGCTACGTACTTCGGAATCAGAACTGTATTTAATGTTGTCCTTATCTGGGTATGTGTTTATATATATGTAATTGAAAAAATTACGTAAAATTTGGCAATTTGTTCTTCGTTGATATGTGCACGTTGAGTGAATGGATGAAGACCGAATAAGACAGACTGAAGTAAACTAGGAATAACTTTTAAAGGCCAGTTACAGCTCACAGCATATTGTTTTAATAGGGGAGGGTCAAGAGTACTCGTATACCTAGACATACGCATATCAAGAAATATAGAATTGGAAATACGCGAAACAAGTACGCATGGATCGTGACACATATATATATATATATATATATATATATATATATATATATATATATATATATATATATATATATATATATATATATATATATATATATATATATATATATATACATATATATATATATATATATATATATATATATATATATATATATATATATATATATATATATATATATATATATATATATATATATATATATATATATATATATATATAATTTTCTAAACCTGCTAATTAGTGCGCAAATAATCAAGAAATATATATAACAGTTCATACTAATACTTTATGAAAATAATAAAGAAATATATATGTTATTGCTATCTTATCATAAAGTTTAGTAATATCCATAAATATATAGCCACGACATAGGAATACCTAGTTTGTGGCTGGATGTGTGTAATTGTTCAATTTAAAGAAATAAATAATATCTTTAAGCATATTCCCAATATCGGGGTAGACAGAGATCTAGACAGTTGAGTCGTTTCGACCCACTTATCACCGAAGCGTATTTAGAACAGCGTGACAAGTGGGAAGCCAGACTATAGGAACAGTTCAGCGATTGGAGTACCAGACACTTCTCATCTTAAACGTTGCTGCTTTTATGTCGTTGTTTGCTGGTAGTCATTATGGTTTGACGACCTCCGTGGACGAGTGGCGTACGCACCAGGTTTCATGATGTCGCCATCTCAGAGGTCCCGGGTTCGTTTCACGGTCGAGTCAATGTAGAAAACACTTTTTCTACATTTCCACGTTCAAAAGGAATTTGATATCTTCATTGTTTTTGATTCCATACTACAAGCGCTCACTTTGCGATCAGATCAATATATGTGATGTTGTTCTTATCTGTGTATGAATATCTATGTGTGTATGTATGAACGACTATGTATTTGAAAGCATTAAAAAGTACTTAAGGCTAATTTTTTCATTGTCAACTGTTACAACAACTGCGGGAAGAAAGTGAGTGAGAGAAAATCGGAACATAGACTTTATCCGGAATGGACACAAAGGCAACTTTTTAACCCTGATCTTACTCGTAACTTAGCTGGTCCTATTGCCGCAGTTAAAACTGCGCAGCTCGGTTAGTATGATAATAAAAATATCATTCACGACTGTTTCATTTTTCTGATGTGATCAGAGTTTTAGGTATTTAAGACTCTTATTCCTTATTAAAAGGCCTTTGACCTTATTATATATATTTACTCATATTTCATCAAAGCTTATTCGGCAATATGGCAGGTAATGCAGTTTAACTAATGTTTTTGTCTAAACCGAATATAGATACTAGTAATATATGTAACTTTCGAAAAACTTAACAATGCCTATCTGGGATTCAAATTTGAGTCCTCAAATTCGAAAGCAGAACCATTCGGGTTTAATATTTATACTTAAATTATTTTCTCGATAAGTAAAAAAATAACATGATTTTTTTTAAATCTTATAGCTAGTAAATATCGGTAGCAGTTAATTTGTTAATAGTGAATAAACGGGTCGAAAAGTTATGATCCCGTGTTCAACCCTCAAGCTATCGAATGAAATAACCAAATCTCGTATGTAAAAATAAACAAAACATTATTTTCTATAATAAAAAATCGAGGGCCTGTAAAGTCCGCTAACACTCATCTTCTTAAACTCAAATGGCTCCCAAAAACAATATTTGAGAGAACACACACACTCAGAGACTAATAAGGTATCCAATCTTACTCCACCTAAAAAATACTTTTAAAATTAGAGTATTAAAAAAAAAAGAAAACAACAGGGCTGTAGCTATACATAATCAACGGCTATGTCTTTGAGTACTTAAGATGGCATTCATGCCTTCTCATAATAGATTAAGACACTCCTAAAGTAAGAAGACAGATTCTCTTACACGGCCACTACATATCACATATTATAATACTGGCTTAACTGGAATGTCCTGTAATGTAAATATTGAGGAGTCAACCGCAGGACGTAAGACACCAAAAATTTTCGATAACTGAGGACTAAGATGAATGCTGGCCTTTTATAATTTAATATTCTTATACTTTTTTTAATCTATTAATGAAAAAAAAATATTAATTTTATACATATAATAAAAATTCACGGTAACGTCACTACAAAAGATGGGTAGAAAAGAATAATTATCTATAGCTAATAATAATCAATACCTTATAGTAATCCATACCTAATAATAATCTATTTATTTTTATTTATTTACGAGTATTCTTTTTTGACACTTAAAAAGATAACAATGGGCGGACTTAGTGCCTTATAGCATTTTCATATATATATATATACAGTCAACCCTGGGTGAAACAGAATAATGTATAACTCTATCTACTCCAGTGTTGTGAATTAAAAAAACGAACTTTTAATCGGAAGTTGTTATAGTAGTTTTGGCCACAGAAAGGGGTAAAATTATTGGTACAAATGCGGATAGCTCGTAGATAGAAAATAAGTAGTAGATAGAAAAGAAAAATATAGGAAAGAAGTCGTCAAAGTCCTGCAATCATCGGTCCGTCAATGGATTGACTTTATTTTTGAATTATAACTCAATCCCTTCTTTATTGGACATTATATGGACATTTCAAATGAAGTGATTCAGGTTTTACAATTATTAATAAAATTTCAAACGTGGAATCGCATTCTCCTTTTCCGTTAAAGCCTCACTTTAATGTATGAGCAAAAATTTACTTAAATGATATGTCAAAGAATGAACAATTTGTAAAAATTATTTTTTAACAGCGTTTATCAATATATAATTTACATTATTTAATTCAAGACCTTTACAGATTCGAAACATTTCAAACACGTTATAAGTAACCGATGTGAGTTGAATTTGTAACAAATTAGTTCACACCTGTACTTCACAAGAACGAGCAAATCTCGCGTGTTGGTATTTCGATTAAAGAACTAAGCTTTCACTTACTAAGGAATTTCTCTCTAACTAAACACAGAATCATTTGAAGCGATTCTCAGACGAGGTAGTAAGTATCAATGTCGACAGTTTTATATTCTCGTGTATTCAGTAAAAAATCACGACATAAATCACGTGTCAGACCATCTCGAGCTTTTAGAGGCGTGGCTTTAATACAGGCGGAGTCACGCTCGTTCGGCCTCTGCGCGCGCGCATCGTGATATACCGGCAGCTCTATTGTTCGCGTTTAACTTTTTACTGCCATTGGTCCGCTCGGTCTTTGTGCATTGTTGTCTTAATAAGACCTTTAAACACTGTATCATTTGATTTGCAGACCACCAGAATATTGAGTCAGAGTGTAAATTACTTCCGAGTGTAGACACCAAATCACTGTTCATATAAGTATTTAAGACGGGTTTAAGTATATCTTTATATGTAAGGGTTATGCCTGTAGTATAGTATTAGCAACTTAGAATATGCTACCCGTTTTCCCCAAGTGTCGTAAGAGGCGACTAAACGAAAGAACTCGTGATAGTGGAATATACTAGATAAAAATTAAGCTTGTTGGCAATGACTAGAAGCTTATCATCGAAACACACAAAACAACCCTTCCCCAGCAATCTCCACCCCCCCAATACTACGTGAGACTCTTTCGTAAGAAAGATTTGCCGTGATCGGGACGCTTGGCAAGCAGATTGAAAATTGAAGTTCTTGCGTCTAAGGCGCTACTGCCCATTAACGGTCTTCTTATTTTGGTATTCCGCCATCTGTCGGTAGCCATTGACATTATCAAGGCTTTTCTCTTAATTGCCCCTTACAACACCCACGAGAAGACCCACCCCTTTCTTCTCATAGGCATCGTCTTAAGCCGATATCACCATGGCCTCCCTGTTACAATCCTTAATCAAATTCGATATGCTGACGAAGATTAAGTGTATCTTTAGGCAATACGCCTCTATCAGAGGATTACAGAAGATAAACGAAGTACATCAGGATCGAAGTATGAATAAGATCTCAGCTAACCGCTATGAAAAGAAGCCGTCGTTTATGTTTAAAATTATAAAGCTCTATCATCGAGATTATAGCCACTTAGTCACGATAGCCGAGTGGTTAGGTGGTCGGAATTTCGATTCAAGAGACCTGAGTTCGATCCCTAGGTGGCAGGCTCATACCAATGGGTTTTTCAAAAAGTTACGTACGAATGATATCGTTGGCTCGGACATAAAGACGGCGACGGGCTCACCACCTCTCACGTTGTCCCGTAAATATCTTCGGTGGAAGGTGGCTCGAAGGAACTTAATTGTCTAGACTAGACCTCTGTCTACCCCTGTATTGGGAATTGCCTGAAGATATTTTTTTATCGAGATTATATACGTATTATATTTAATTCCCTCCGCAGAATTCCACCCATCTCTGCTTTAGATAAAACGGCATTAATATTAAATGCTGAAGAATTAAACATGTAACAAAATCGAAAATCAGAATGGACAAAAACAAAATCTCTTTCTTTGTGCGTATACAAGCGAAGTCAAAAATGTGACATTAAGTCACGTTCAAGAAGATCCAAAGGAACAATACTGAAGTGTTATACCAAAAGTCTCGTGGTGGCTCAAATCGACTTGAAATTAATAACAATTAAGCCATACACGACGCGGCTGAAATCCGATTAAAAATACGCTTAACGTCTGTCCAACGTAGGATCAGTGATGAACCGTGAAAAGTAGTTAACCCTCTTCATTATAAATAACATTTTAATATCACAGTGATATATTATCAAAATATTTCCTTATGAATATTTATATCAGCTTTAGTGGCATATTATATAATTACCGATGTCTTTATAGCTCTGAAACACTGGAAATAAAGGCATCAATTTTTAACAATATTCTGAATAGCTCCAAGAAGGCAAAAGAATTATGTTGATTCTTTTGCCTTCTTGGAGGAATGAAAATAAACTAAGGGCATAGGACAAATAAATTATTAGGCGTTTAGTATCAGCGTAAGAATTTGTCACCCCCTCCTCCCTCTTCTTACGTAAGATTCAATTTTTTTCCTAAATAATAAAATATTGTTGAAAAAGAATTAGTCACACTTAAACAGTTTACGTAAATCAAAGATTTAATTTTTTTAACAAATAGGTTGGATTATATCTTATAGGCCGTTAAATATATATTAATCTGAAGTGAGATTAATTAGATTAAGGTCGGGACAACCCACGGAAGTCCAACCGATTGTAATATTAAACGTACACAAATTTCTGTCAATAAGAAAAACAAACAAACAAACAAAAAGCGGTATTATGTTCTGCGTTTTAGTTTTTATTTCTGATTTTGCTCTGTTATTTGAAGACACATAATCACTAGATCTTGCATAGGGTTAAATGTTAGAAAATATGATCGTGGAAATGTACAATGGTTAGTTTAAATTAAGATTTACTCTTTCTGTCTATTGCTTTTCAGTAAATTAGTGTAATTCAAATTTAAAAAGTGTTCTTTATTTATTCTTAATATATTTCTGTTAAAGATTTGTGTTTGGGTTTATTATGGAATAATAAACTCCTCTGCCTGCTGTGATAAGTAAAATATTGATAATACTTACTACAAAGTACTTGTTTATTTTTAATGATGTTTTTAAGGATTCGTTGTACTTGCCATACATTAAATCAATTTATGAATTGTCATACATTTCTTTTAAAGTTCGTGGAAGTTATACTATTTTAAACTTAAGGTCGTAAGACATGCAGATGTCATCTTCAATTATGTAAAGCTTTACGAACAGTTACTTTGTATAAACTTATTTAAAAATATATAAGACTCAGTATACATTATTAAAATAAAAGTAAGGAGACCATAAGACCCTGATCAGAAAAAACAAAGTATCTGCCTAATAAAAACCCTATAAAATCGAAGCCGACATCAAAATCGGATTGGCTCTAATCTGTGCCAGAAAGCCTTTGCTTCGGACATGACATAATTTCGACAAGACTGGTTTAAGTTCTCTTTTTATGATGTATCCATACGGATACATTTACATTTTATGACGTATTCATTGAGCAGAGGATGTGCGGTTTGTTTAAGTTAGACAATAATACTAACTTTTTGTCTTGAAATGAAATCGATTATTTCAACTGGTTAGTAAAATTTCAATTATGTTGGAAATAAGTAAAGCATCAAAAGTAAAGGGTCGTAAAACTTAATATGTATCAATATAAACCATATTGATAAACATATTAACATCACATTCATATTTACATTTACATTTACATTTTCATTTTCTTCTCGACATTTTAATTTTTTTTTGGTCATTGTTATTACGATTACTTTTACATTATAATTTTTTGTTGTTAGTACCGCATACAATTTCAATGTTACATTTTATGTCATTTATATTGCAATATTATTAATCTGCAATTTACTTTAAAAAAATATTTTCTGTATTGATATTTTCTGATATTTTCTGTACAAACATAAGTCAGAATGGTTGAAGTTCTGAATTCGAATCCTAAGACTACAGTTTTATCCGATTCGTTCGTGGCCCTTACCAATGAGTTTTTTCGTTACTTATATACAACAGATATCGCTGGTTTAGACATAAGACAAAAGCGACCGTGGAGCGATAGCGGGTTGCTAAGGCTACTTGCGTTTGCGGGTGGAGTGAAGCCATTACTTGTAGCATACTACTATGAAGCAGCTCCATAACGCCTTTTTATTTGCTAGCAATATTTGTATGGCAAACATGCGGACGCAACTGTTTTTTTTAATAGGCACGTTTGTTTTAGGAGGTAGTGTGTTTTTGGCCAGGATTTCATTTAAATTAGAACGGAAGTTTATGAATACAGAAATAACGAGTGTTACTTTAGTAAATATCGGTGATGATACGATGAACTACTTCAGTAACCATAAATATTTTGGGGATATAGAAAATTTATTAGTTAACTAATATACACTTCCACTAATGATATATATTTTGTATATATTAAAATAAACTTAAAAAAGTGATCCATTTATTTTTATGATTCGTTCATTATTTTACAGAATCATTTATTTCTCCTTTTTTAATGTTTTACTCACAACAACATAAGCATTTCCAGGTTGAAAGATTTTCAATAACAAAAATCTTTAAATTCGATAAATACGAAAGAATAAAGCTAATGCCAGGACTGCTAACCTGCCATGGCTCTTTAATCCAATGCATTTTTGAATTAAATAAATGTAAAATACAACTTTACCTGTACTGTCCATAGTAAATAGTTTATTTGTACTTGAGTATACCCAATATCTAATTCAAGCACAATATTAAGTCCTTTTCATACACCTTTCACCGAAGTCTGTTTGGAAAACGTGTCAGGCTCACCATTATCACCGTCTTAGTATCCAAACCAACGGAACAACATACTTAAGATATATGTATTTTTACATAGATAAATATTCATATACACACAAAAGTCTAATTCAATCATTCAGAAATACATTTTAATGATCGTTTATAATCTATTTAAGACATCACCAAATTTGTTTTTAATATAATTTGAATAGAATTAAGCAACCAACGGAAGGATGAAGTCGTGAGCTCCTGCGATTACGCGGTTGCTTCGCGTGCGGCCAGGACTCCCATTTAATTCGGCCAATTCTTCCGGCCCCGCGGCATAGCGCGTCCCTTGCGCAGATGCATTCCATCACGCTATACTCGATTTAAGGACTCGATTGAGGTGTATATTATATTCAATAGGATCTTCATCTATTTTCCGTGTGTGTAGAGATCGTTCCACAAAGCACCACACAGTTTTGTTTGAGTTTAAGAACTGAAATTACATTAAAGTATACTGCCTGTCAAAGGAAACATTTTATGAGTCGAAGTATGAATATATTTTTTGTAAAATTTTCACACAATCTGTTAATTCTGTAAATAAAATTATAAGATGAAGTTTTGTACTTGACTAATAACAGACAGCTATTTAAATTGCTTGGTTTGTTTCTTTTCTCTGATGTATTGTCTTGCATTTGATCTGATGTGCACATATTAAGTTTTCAGTGTGTCAAAACGCTTGTCTTTGTATATAATTACACTAGCTACCTCGCTTTCATGTACGTCACGCGCCAGGGTGCACGTTGGCGGGCTGTGGAGGGAGTGTTTACGTTGTTGCCTTTATACAGCTTCTTGCCCTTACTGCCAAACGGAAGTCGCGGAGAAAGAGGAGTTTTTGAACTGCAGTTCGAAAGATTCTACACCGTGAGGGAAGAGAAGTGTCGATATAGCACAGAGCTGCTCACCATGCCCTCCGCGACCGATATATGGTCGGTGCCAAAAGTCCAGATACAGGTCAGTGTCTGATGGGCTGGTGCTCCTTAAAGTATCCGTCTTCCTTAGCGGCTCTGCCTCCAGCTGCGGGACTCGGGCCTCCGATGGTTTGGATGTTTCATTCCGGCACGTCAGAGGCAGAAGATAGAGGGAGATGATGCATTCTCTCTCAAAGAGCACCTGAGAGCTACCAGTACGAGTGGGGTATGAATATATGCGAAAACGTTCCTGTGAATACCGTGACAATTTAGTCGGTGCGAGCTCGACATCACCTACACCTGCCAGGGCGGGTACACGTAAAAGTTTTATCCATATAGAAAAAAGGTAGATCTAGTAGATCTCAAGCAATAATTAAAATCTGCCAATACCTACTTATAGTATAACTGCCCGTTGGAAAAGCACTCTTTACTTAAGTCTATGTCTACCAGTGAGAAGATTACTTAGATTTATTGCGAGGCCAAAGAAACTTTTTACGGAAACTACCAACGTTTGTATGATGTAGATAAATCCTCGAAACTTTGGTATAGTCCAAATACACGGTATGCATTGATAGTTTAGTATGTGATCATGTTATCTGGCAGCGAGTCCTGAGAGAGTGATTGCTACAATTACAATATCACGCAATATCATCACTATGTCAAAAATATGGGAATCCTTTCAATTTGTTATTAGCGTGATGGGAATGCTGATTCCTAAGGTAAATTTGTTATGTGATTGAATCTTCGTACATTTTTTATCTATGGTATTCCGTAAAACAGTTATTTCGACTACATAGTTTAACAAACAAAAAGGCCGCCACCGTGAACCTATCTCTTTACATTTTCAACGTGGTGCGCTTAATATAAATGGGTTATATCTTGTAAAGTATGCATTCAAATTATAGAAAGTCAAGGAACAATTTCCTCATACATAATTTTCTAGTTACTTTAACTATTTAGGCAGCGTACGGCTTCGAAAGGTACACAGAAAGTAAATATTTCAAACGGTTTTTAAAACCTTTTTGGGTAACTAATAGGATTTAGCTTATTACATAACATATGTTTTATCCAAATTATCTAAGGCAAAAATAAATTTAGGAAATCGGGACTCTTAATCAGAGAAAACTAATTATGAAGAAAAAGATATCAAAAGAGTTTTCCTCTTTATAATATAAATATTATATGTAGCATACATGACGGTTTATAACGGTTTATGGTAAGACGTGGGTGGGTTTCTCCCGAAACGGAGAATTTGCCATAATCGGCCAATATCTCTACACACCACAAATACCACTGCCTCGCATCTTATATGCCACTGCCTATCATTGGTCTGTAATATTGGTCTGGTATTTTACAAGATAGTCATCCCATTAACCGTAACACTTATCATCTTATAACTCGACGCATTCCTGGTAATGGAGTAGTCAGAGGTGAAGAAATTTTAGTCCTTTCGACCCATATTTCACTGGAGATTACTTAGTACCTACAACGTAACATTGCATATATTTTTTATTTTCTCTTTATCTTTTTGTACTCGTATCTCATACAGAATTAACAGTATTTCTGTTACAGTACCTCTAGGGTGACCAGATAAAAATTCAATTTTATACCATTTAGATATATTTCAGCTTCCAACAAACAAAAAACTATAACGGCCTGTGGGCTGTTCCTGTGAACGATGGCTGATTTAACATTTAGATTCGTTCCCGAGGCGATGCGGGAGCGCCTTAATTGTTAGCGGACGGTGCAAATTATAAATTCATTAAAAGGCCCACGACCGGCGGCCGTGGTGATTTCTCATAGCAACTGGCTATTTTTTAATGCTGCGTTTAAATTCCGTTGACGCCATGGACAAAAGCTGTTTTGATAAAGTTTTGTTAAAGTTTATTAATTTATAGATAATTTATAGTAACTTAGATAAGATTGATTGGTACGATTATGCCACCCCCTTTCATTTCATGGATTTCGTAAGGAACCTTATGTACCGTAATAGCAACGTTCAGATAGTAAGGTAACCATCTCCAAAAAAACAAACAGAGCATAATTAATCAATACAATTTGGCTGCCTTGTTACTGCATAACGATCTCTCCCAGGCAAGCAAAATACATGTATGTATGCGCTTAGTCTGTACGGAAGTGTATTACTCTAATAAAATTTTTTGTATCAGGTTGTGCTCGTTGCTAAAGATAAGATTAATTTTAAGTTAGAAAACGTGTGTTTTGAACGTATAAATTATAGAAAAGAATATTTCCGCGGCATATGAAGTCTGACTACACATATTTCCCCAATTTGCTTACTTAGACAAATACAATATACTTAATATATACATAAATATATATTTACATAGATAAACAATCATATCAAGCATCCTCTACTGGAGTAAAAAGAACATATTCGTCACACTTTTCTTGAAAACTGTTTCCTGCTAAAAACTTAACTACCAACTAGGCTACGCGGTTGTAAGGAATTCGCTATCAAATAATATAGCCGTAGGATCTCTTCTCGTGGGTACTGTGAGAGGTTACTGAAGAAAAGCCTTGACACTTCATCAATCCATTATATTTCCATTATAGCGGACGATGGATATATAGTCACGATAGCCGAGTGGTTGTATGGTCGGTATTACAAGTCAAGAGACCCGAGTCCGATCCCCGGTGGCAAGCTCGTACCAATGGGTTTTTTAAAAACTTATGTACGAATTATATTGTTGGCTTGGATATAAAGATGGCGACGGGTTCAGCACCTGTCACGTTGTCCCGAAAATATTTTCGGTGAAAGATGGGTCAAAGGGACTTAATTGTCTAGACTAGACCTCTGTCTACCCCTGTATTGGGAATTGCGTGAATATTATTTATTTATATAGCGGACGATGTGCTGCAGTAAAAGGGTACCTCCTCGGTCGCGTGATCGTGACCTCGGGAGGACGTCTCCTCCTTCGGTGTGCGCTATCGGTAATCGTATATATGTGTGTAATCGTGCGAACTACGATAGCTCAATGTAGGATGTCGACGTGTTTCCTAAGACCACTACTAGCGAGCTTCCAATGTTGACACATAGATGTCGTCACACTATCAAAGAAGGTGAAATCGTCTTTATGATTCTTTTTACTCGTAATTAAATATAATAGCTATTCTCATTTCACAAATCTTCAACACTAACATTACATCCCACTTGTATAATGCTTGTATCAGCGATGGTGTAACGTTAATCACTAAGTTAAGTCGAAACGATTACTTAAACCATACTGTACGCACCTGCCGTTAGCAACTCGTTAACGAAGAAAGAAATGTAATGTATTTAGCTTTTTTAGAATAATCTGGAATTCTTTAGATGATAGATATATGACAACCCGAAAAGCTTCTAAAGAAAGTAATCGAAAACATTTACCAAAAGGTAACAACAATTCATTATAGTATCCGATCATATCATGTTTGGTATCATTATGAGGTCATGTAGTTATACTTTTTTATTAATAGTGATTGAAGTTTTTTACTACATATGTAATTGAATTTTCCCAGATTACAAGACACCAGAGAGTATCTAGAAAAGTTGAACAACCTCTTCTCACTTCTAATTTTGACTGTCTTTTTTAAGTAGAAAATTCCGTAATAAGAACTTTCCGAGGATGAAATTCCACGATAAAGAGCTTTTAAAGGAATTATAAATTAATATTAGAAAAAATACTACGTCTTACATACAAAATAAGTTCAGATAATCATATAAAATAATATTTTTGCTAGGTACTAGTACCACTAATGTTGTAATATTAAAGTACAAAGTTGTGTTTAGAATTACAATAGAAATAAAAATTACATATCATATAAAATAATCACAAAAACTTAATATAAAAATTTAGCTACAGAATTTTTAAGTGAGCTTGAATCGTTCCACGTTTAACTGATTACCAAAACAGTGGGATAGGTCTTTCGCGTGATAGCACGATCCGAAAAACATTTTGGAAGGGCAATTTTAAAAGTATCGCCTAGGGAAACGGAATGGCAACCAGCGTTTAGCAATATTGGGATGACTACTGTCGGGTGAAATATTTTAAATGGAGAAGGGATGTACAGCGATGGCCACGATGTTTTCGAATCGAAAACATAACGAATCTTGAAAAGATAGTTTATTTTAAAATCTGTCATTAATAGGAAAACACACCGAAAAATCGAATTGAGAATTGATGGTTTGTGTAATATTTAATTTGTTTTAGTTATTGATAGAGTTTTTATAGAGCTTCTATGTAATAAGCACGGTATAAATTACTTTCAATTGCATTTGTAATAAGCTGTCATTTTGACATGACAAACAGAAATTTTTTTGAAACAGAAATTGGATTAGTCGCTATATTATTTTTATAAATTTCAGGTAGCTCATAAATATAATAAATATCTTCACGCAATTCCCAATACAGGGGTAGACAGAGGTCAAGTCTAGACAATTAAGTCCCTTTGACCCACCTTCCACCGAAGATATTTTCGGGACAACGTGACAGGTGGTGAGCCCGTCGCCATTCAGGTAGCTCAATAGCTCAATTTACGTTATCATGTGTACATACTGCACCAAATCATATATACTTATGATTAGGTCCAGTATAAAAGAAAGATAATGAATAAGGAAATGAACAGCATACTACATTAGGACATATTTTTCTGCGTCTAAGTTCGCAAGAAACTGCCCATCTCTATAATAACAAATGAGAACTGGAAACGAATCGAGAAATTTCGTATGCAAAGACTTTAAACGTTTCGAGTGTTGAATTAGGTATCTGAAATTGATGTTCTAAAATGGTGGTACGGGATTATTGGTCTGCTGCCCTATAATTGTTTGATGATTTTATGAAAGCCGTAAATTTCATCAAACGAATAAATTAAATATCGACACTAGTAATTCTGATATTTGCAGCTATTTTAAAATTAATTGTTTCCATTTTTATTATATGAAAGAGTTTGTATTGTAATGTATACACAAAGCCATTTCGTACTTCTGTAAACGCGTTGTCAGTCTAAGAAATAATAGGGAAAAGAAAGAAGGTTGGTGAAAGGATAAAAGACCGCCAGTTACATCTCTAATTGATCGGAATATAACAAGTAGACAGAAGATGAAGATTTTCTGCTGCAAGATCCGCTGTCAAAACACCATGTTTTCCGATAAGTAGAACATATTGCAGCCTTCAATACTCGAAACAACTATTCCAAAAGTATGCTTTTGTAACAAATATACAATACACAAACAATACTCGAATAGTAGTTGAAACAAATATTTATGTTATTTACAACGTTGTGTAAATATTTACATAACGTTACTCTTCTATAGAACAGTATAACTTGTATATATTTTTATACTGAAGTTCCCACGGCGACAATAAACTTCAAGCAGAGTAAAAGGCTATAAATTTAAATAATGCATTTTCTTAGTAATAGTTCATAGTTCTGCAACGTATAATACTAATAACATATAAAATTCTCGTGTTACGGTGTTCGTAATTAAACTCCTCCGAAACGGCTTTACCCATTCTTATGAAATATTGTGTGCATATTGAGTAGGTCTGAGAATCGAACAGCATCTATTTATCATCCCCATAAATGTTAAGGGTAGTTCACCCTTTTTGTTAAGATTTTTAGATATTTTTTTTATTTTTTAGGACACAGCATTAAAAATACACACAACCCTTAACTTTCAACCTCTTTACGATTAACCTCTATTTTCATATGGCATAATAACGTTTGCGGGGTCAGCTAGTATTTTAATATAATTTACTTATAGAGCTTCTGATAAGCATAGCCGGATTAAACGGTAGACTTATTCTCAGCTCTGACTAGTCTGGGCCAGTATCAAAGTCTAACCTGTCACTAAATATCAATGTAACAACTGATAAGCCCAGTAAAAAAGGCCTAAAAAGACGGTATTATTATAGTCTATGAGGTATTCCGTCTTAGTTACTGAGGCTGAAAACTCATCTAAAATTTTTTTTGCAGGGTATCAGGTAAACTTTCAGCTAATTTTTTTTCACACTTGTTCCTTAGTTAAAAATCTTTATTTAAGGTAAATTTTTTCTTATTAAAACAACGTTTAAATAATTTTTTTTTTGATTTAAACGTTGTTTCTCATTTATTGTGGGTAGTATAAACATAAAAATTGAATATTAGTATGTAGTATAATAAACTCTGTCAATATCCTGATGATGCCGTAAGGCGAAACCGGTCGGTTAGTTAATAAATAATTAAATAAAGTGAATTGTGTACAAGTGTTCAACAATGAATTTTAATGCAATAAAATTTCACCAAGTGACAACTATCGCAAGTATAAATTACATTATTTAAAGCTTTACAGCCGAATCACGATAGCCGAGTGGTTGGGTGGTCGGAATTTCGAGTCAATAGACCCGAGTTCGATCCCCAGTTGGTAGGCTCGTACCAATCAAAAACTTATGTACGAATATCGTTGGCTTGGACATAAAGACGGCGACGGGCTCACCACCTGTCACGTTGTCCCAAAAATATCTTCGGTGGAAGGTGGGTCGAAGGGACTTAATTGTCTAAACTCGACCTCTGTCTACCCCTATATTGGGAATTGCGTGAAGATATTTTATATATATATATATATATATATATATATATATATATATATATGTATATATATATATATGTATATATATATATATGTATATATATATATATATATATATATATATATATATATATATATATATATATATATATATATATATATATATATATATATATATATATATACATATATATATATATATATATATATATATATATATATATATATATATATATATATATATATATATATATATATATATATATATATATATATATATATATATATATATATATATATATATATATATATATATATATATATATATATATATATATATATATATATATATTTTTACAGCCGAGCGATTGTGTATTCAGAATTTAAATTAGGAGATCCGAGTTCGATCCCCGGAAGAAGGCTCATACTTTTGAGTTTTTATAAAACTTATGTAGCATTTGTGTCTTTTTTGTGGACACGAAGACGATGGCAGACTAACCACCTGTCACTGTCCCAAAAATTTCCGTTTTTTTTTAAATTATTTTAAAGAGTACAAGTCATTCCAATTGCTTGAGCCTGGAGTGGTTTAAGACTATTGTTGAATGGCACGCTCGAATCTGCGACGTTTTAAACTCCGCATCCTAAGCGATTAGGCTATTGACGCGTGAAAAAAATTCGGGCTGAAGGACTAAATTGTCTAGACCTCTGCCTACCCAGTATTGGGACATATGTGGGAATAAGAAAACTTCTTTACTATTTAGACTATTAGGTCCGTAATTAATAAAATACATTGACCCATTAGCATACCTATGAAAGTTGGAATTCAAGGGTTCTTTTCAATGTTAAATTGTTTGTAACAGCAATATTCTTCGGTAATTTTCTTTACCGGGACGTAGTGCTAATTGCGAGCAGAAAGAATTTCTAGGAATTCAATTCACTGAGCGTTTAAACCGCTACGCATTGTTGAATAAAGTTTGAAGATTAAAGAAGAATAATCTTTTATCATTTTTGTGAAGACTGTTATCATAGTGTTTGCTTTGCCTTTTTAGTTTGACCGGTAAAGGTTGTTCCATTACATAAATAAAAATGTAACAATACAATTAATTCAGGATATAAAGGAAAAGATATCTATTTATTATATATCTTCACACAATTTCCCTTAGGTAGGCAGAATATAAATAAATAAATATATAAATAAATATCTTCACGCAATTCCCAATACAGGGGTAGACAGAGGTCTAGTCTAGACAATTAAGTCCCTTCGACCCACCTTCCACCTAAGATATTTTCGGGACAACGTGACATATGGTGAGCCTTTCGCCGTCTTTATGTCCAAGCCAACGATATTCGTACATAAGTTTTTGAAAAACCCATTGGTAGGAGCCTGCCGACTGGGGATCGAACCCGGGTCTATTGACTCGAAATTCGGCCGCCAATCGACCATCCATCCACTCGGCTATCGTGACTCGGGTAGGCAGAGACCTAGACAAAGAAGAAGTGGTAAGCTTTTCGTCGTCTTAATTTCAAAGGCAACGATTTAATTCACTCACATACATATATAGTATCATATAAACAACTATGACACAAGTACAAACTCTTATATTCATCACATAAATGTTTTCCCCCAGCGGGATTCGAACCCTTAACCCTTAGCTCGGATCGTCTATCGAGAATATAAACTAGTTTCATACCGAATTCAAGTCAGATCCGTTAAACTGTTGCATACACATTTATTACTTGCATCTTGAAAACTATTCTAGGTATTTTGAAAATATGTTTTTACCTACCAGTTAAATTTCTTCTTGGTTTTGTTAGCTGATCACCTTCACATAATGAGTTTTGATGGTTATTTAACCGAAACATAGCAACCACCTTCTACTCCATCGGTCTTACTGATCGTCCAATTAAGTGAACCTCCGTGGACGAATGGCGTATACACCGATTGAAAGTGTCTTAGGCTCTGTGGTCTCGGGTTCGATCGCTTTACGGGAGGATGTAAAAAAATACTGTTGCTACATTGTCTCTGGTCTGAGTGTTTGTGGTACCATCGTTGTTTCTGGTTTTGGATCTCACAGTGAACTGTTGAATTAGAATGCATTTAAATTCCTCTAATATCATGCTTCGTAAGACAATTCATTAGACATAATATTCTCTGCTAGAAAGAGAAAAAGAGATATATGAAGGTAGACACTACTTACAGCTGAATCTTCATAAATTTGTTCTTAAACTTTAAAGTCAAAATAAAAAAGTAGAAGTATGTAGCCTTAATTTTAGTAAACCGACCAAATCTGTAAAACTTAAAAATTATGATATCGTTTAGAACCGCCGCGTTTGTAGTTGGCTTTATTATGTCCTTTTAGTCGCCACTACAGCTCTCAAAGATAAAACGGACATCAGCAAAGAGATCCGCTCGCGATACCCCTGAACTAACAATTAACAATGAGACATTATACTCGCCGGTAATGCCGCCGATAATTACCGAAGAGTTCGCCGATTTCCTTACAGCGCTTAAATTATAGCGTCCTGTAGATCCACGTGTTTTAATTGACTATACATTGAGGTTTTGAAAAGCAGCTGCGGTATGTTTACTACCAAATTAGTCAAGACTGCAATTTACTAAGGAAACAATTTTTCGCTGCCAAACAATGTAATGATGCGCTCCAGGTTGTAAGGTATGGAGCGCCTTTATAAACATGGAATGCGAAGCAGTCCTTAGTCAGACCACACCTAAGACAGTCAGTTTCTAGTCAAATAATAGGTTGTTATTTGTCACCGTTTAGTGTCCAAGCAAACGATACAAGTCTTTCTTAAGTTAAAAAGTCTGAAGTCTCAAAAAGTTGAAAATACTTATAAGTACGACGAAACTTTCTCATGAGGATCGAAATTGGGACTCCTGTTTCATATTTATGTTACCAAAATATTAGCTGTTATCCATATCCAATAAAAATAACTAATTGATAATAATCAATTAGTTATTTTCTTTAGTATATGTAGTATTTATTAATCTTTAACTAAATAATAAATAAATATCTTCACGCAATTCCCAATACAGGGGTAGACAGAGGTCTAGTCTAGACAATTAAGTCCCTTTGACCCACCTTCCACCGAATATATTTTCGGGACAACGTGACAGGTGGTGAGCCCGTCGCCGTCTTTATGTCCAAGCCTACGATGTAATTCATACATAAGTTTTTGAAAAACCCATTGGTACAAGCCTGCCACCGGGGAACGAACTCGGGTCTCTTGACTCGAAATTCCGACCACCCAACCACTCGGCTATCGTGACTTATGTACCGTATCGTATCGTTTCGTGATTTACGTTTTAACCTTTAACTAATAATCAATTAGATAAAGATTAATAAATCTTGGTCACGCAGACGTTCTGAATTATAGACATGTTAATTAAAATGTATCTGCTGATATAAAATATATTAGCTACTCCTACAACTCAATTTTAGTTTATGCGGAATTTTTTTCTTTATCCTTATCATAATAGTTTTTACGCAAATTTAAATACGGTTATCAATCTGATTGAGTATTATCTTATTTTTAGAGATTTTTCTATGTAAATAGATAAACTTGAAATAAGAATCAATGACGTAGAGATCGATCTATGCGTTGAAAAATATCTATACACGTGTTCACGTAGTGTAAGAGAAAATTTTGAGCCTTTCTATGAGTGTTGGAGACTAATTAATTGAACTGTTGAAACTGTTGAACTGATAAAACGTAGCATGCATCTAACAACGTAATAAAAATTATGGTATATCTAATGGATACATCTTTATTACCCCTTGTCTGTTCGATCAACTACAAATACGACGTCAGTAAGTAATGCAACACAAAGTGATAGCCTTTCTCTTACCATATTTTATTGATTATAAACACTATCACGTCTGTTAATGATTATTTATATAATGCGAATACAATATTTTGACAACCTTTACATTCCTTCCTTTAATATTTGCAGTTGGCAGGCTTTCGCACACAAACGTGATTCTAATCATGCCGAGCACTCTTAGAAACCACGCCTCGTCAAAGAACAGATCCTGTTCCTCTCACTTTTGAACAGAAGCCAAGTCCGCCCGCCGGAAGCCATACACATCAAGAATCTGCATTTTATTACCGCCAACGTGGAGAAAATGGGAGATTGGCGTCCACGGCAACTAAACTTAAGCTGTGGAGGCCAAGGCGAGCGGTTTTAATACAACGACGCAAACATTTCCTTAAAACCGCTTTAAGCCAGAGTTATGCCACCAACTTGGTAATGGCTTCTTGGGTTAGTTGGCCCCACAAGGTGTCGTCAAAACTACAGTCTTAAGCCCCACCGTTACGAAAAAAATACTTATTTGAAGAAATAGTACCTTTCGGCCCAATTTTCACAGCACTTAAAATTTAGAAACGCCTAAATAAACATAAGTTCATAGCTATTCAATGTTTTGCTTTGCAAATATTTTGGAGATTATTTTATATTTCTATCCTTCTCTACGTAATCCATTATTGTAAAATCTTGTGTCACAGGTCGAGCAGGTGGATGCATTTTATCTCTAGACATTTTTTATTACTAGACACTTTGAATTTTGCAAATTATCAGATTAAATTCCCGCTTAGATTTTATTTTGTCGCTCTTCCATGACGTACGTCTCTTTATACGTCTCTTTTTATCTTGGCAACTACGTTAAATTGCACTTGGCGATTAATAGTGATTTATCTTCGCATTATCAAAATAATACGATTATCGAGTGTGATTAAAAATATTTAAATTAAAGTATGCATTTGATTAGATACTTAATAAATAAAATAAAATTTTTCATTCAGAAAGACATTACAGTTTAATCGTTTCTCGTAGGAGTTGGTTTATTTTGCAAATATATTTTTTATTAGATACTTTTGGTGAAATATGAAGGGCAAGGTTCCCTTAAGTACGTTTTATCTAAGTGTGTTTTTATTTGTTTCAACAAATGCACGCCTTTCTATTGATGATAATACACCTTACCCGCCGTTTGATAGAGATTTATACGAGAAAGTGCTGGACCCAGAACTATGCCAAAGGCAAATTAGATTCATAACAACGAATAATTCTATTCTGTTGGCACAGTGTAAGTTTTAAACGTTAGTTGAAGTTTATTCTTGTGTAGTTTATTCTTATGTAGTTTATAGTGAATGTATTTTTTGTTAAAACTACTTAGTTAAATTTTTTGTTCTCTTTATAGCTCTTTGTTACATAGACTTTTACCATATTCTCTTGCGTTTGATGTATTAAACTCTACTCTCTCTACTATACTCGTATATATTTATACATTTACCCCGGTTTCGGTGAAGGTATGAGTGAATTAATGTTTTTCTCACCCCACGCTTATGCAACGAATTCGTAAAATTTATTGCTTTGTTCCAGTGACAACCTCCATGGTCGAGCGGCTTACTAGATTTCAGTATTTCGCCAGATCTGAGGGTTCGGGTCTGATTCCCGGTTGGGTCAATGTACAAACATTGCTTATTCTCTTAATTGTCTCAGGTTTTGGTGTTTGTAGTAACTTTGTTGTTTCCGATTCCATAAAACAAGTATTTTTGCTACTTTGGGATTGGAGATGTATTTGATATTGTCCCTACCTATGTATTTAGTAATATATTATTTATTTAGTTTATAAACTTGGTTTCCTATTTCTTTTTTAGTCTTTGTTCTTCTTTATCATCTTCACCCATGTCTCAATAAAGATTCGACCCACGTATCTCCGAAGCTTATTGGAGACACGTTCTTAGTGGTGAGCTTGTCGCCATCATATTTTCGTGGCTATTGTTTTGAATTTATTTTATTACAATATTTAGTCTTTTTTCATCCAAATTTCAAACGATTTCATTTTTATGACAAGTGACTAGTTGCCGTCGTAGTGTCAACCCACTGCATTCGTACACAAAAAAAAGAATTCATTGGTATTGTTGCAAGCCTTCCTTCAGAGTCAAACTCAAGTCGTCGAGTTCCGATCACACAACTATGCGACTACCGTAACCTCACTCATGATCTTTTGATATCTTCTAATATATGATTGTAATTAAAGTCCTCCGAAATGGCTCGACCGATTTTCGTGAAATTTTCAAATGCGGATCACGTCTATTTTTCATCCCCCTAAATGTTATTTTTTATTTTTTTAAATGTCAAAAATTTTTAGGTTTACCCCTAAAAACAGAGGGAGAGCCACGCATCAACTTTTGTTGTTACATGAATGGGCCGGCTCGACCGGGGAAGTACCACGACCTCACAGAATACCGGCGTAAAGTAGAAGACTAACAAACTTCTGCGTTTCGTCTGGTGAGTGCAGGTAACCGGTGGCCCACACACCCTCCCCCAATTATGGGGGAGGGGGTTACTCTAAGGGAGGCAACGTATCTGCTAAGGCTCTGGTATTGCGGGTGTTCATGGGCGGCGGTAATCACTTACCATCACGTGAGCCACCGCCCAAAATTTTGTTTTTTATTTTTTTTTTAATTTATGTTTTTAACATTTTTATAATACAGCATACAAAAATACATACAACCCTAAATTTTCACCCCCTCTACAATCAACCCCTATTTTTATATGGCAAAAAACATTTGCGGGGTCAGCTAGTAATTTATAATATTGTTATCATCCAGTTTTAGACGCAGGGATACGATTACCGCGAGGATTTTTGGAGGGAAATTCTGTAGATTTGGGAAACTATCACCAATGTTTGGGCATCGACGTGCCAATCGAGGATTCGAACATCGCTGGAAAGTATTGCATGCTAGAACTACCATTCGATCAAGATTTAAATTTGCCGGTCTTGTCTGGCGCGAAGGAAATACTTGATAGCAATTTGGATTATGTTCAAATATTGAAGGAATATAACGCCGCGATAAAAGGTTATCGCGCGTTATCTGGCACAGATTTAGATTCCAGGTAAGATTATATCTACAATCGGCTTAAATATTTATAAATAGCTTAATGGTAATAACTTCCTACGGATATTGGGAACTGGGTCCATATAATAACGTCATTAATTTCTTAACTAATCTACATATTAGATAATAGTTACTACGCTTTTTAAACTGAATTGTTTCGATATTTTAAATCATGAATTGATAAATATTGAATACTTGACCATTTGTAAAGCGTTGTGTCTTTTGACGTAGTTATGACTACTCATTTTGTGCGGAAACAATAAAAATGAGATTTTACAGTCTGATACGGTCATTAAATAAAAGTATAAAAGTATTTAGTTTATTTAAAGTACTATGATTGAACTACAAAGAAATTGTGCAGATCGTCTACAATTTACACTAAAATATATCATATTAACAGCCTTACCATCTGTCACTTTGTACCAAATAAACTTCGGTGAAGTGGTTCGAAAGAACTTCGTTTTCTAGACCATTATGGGATATCTCTTAGTATAGGAAAATGCGCGATTACAGTTTTTAAAATACAAAAGACGACTAAGAGAAGCCTTGTAAATACTACAGAGTGATGGCAGGATAACCATCTTGAAAATATTAAGACCAAAATTCAGTATGCCGGTGATACGTAGCCGCGTCTAAATAGTGTACAAGCTTGCCAAACGAGGCGATTATTTTTCATAATCGCCTCGCCCTCGTACGAGAGGCCTACTACATACTGCAGTGAACTTTTACATGCCATTAGGATTACGACATAAAAATGGAGCTGAAAAATATTTTTCTTATACAAGCATCGTGGATGTTATTGTGTAGAGTCAGAGACTAGAGAGGAGATAAAATATATTTTTATTAATTGAAGTCACGATAGCCAAGTGGTAGGGTGATCGGAATTCGAGTCAAGAGAGAGAGGTTTGTTATGAACCAATGGGTTTTTTTCAAAACTTATTTGTGATTTATGTCGTTGGCTTGGACATATTAAAGACGACGACGCGCTCACCACCTGTCACGTTGTCCCAAAAAATTTCATCGGTGGAAGGTGTGTCGAAAGGACTTAACTATCGAAACCTCTATTCTCAAGTCAAGAAAAGTCCTCTAATTTCGAAATATTTTGCTATTTAGGTATTTGTAACATATTCTTAACAGACGTAACCTAACCTTAACCAATATCATATATTATCAGTAGTAGTATTTAAAGATACTTTTTTTCAGATCAATGCCAGACAGTCCCTTTCACAGTACAGTATTCAGATTAGCAGTATGTATTCCTCGATCTTGTTCCACACAGGAAGCTATATCTGCCTTGTTGTTTAACATCACTGCTATTGGCTTCAAATATGAGGAAGAATTTTGTCGCCTTCCCAACGACAAGCCGTGGGTACCCGCCGATTATGTTGCAGTGTAAGTATTTCTTTATTTTCCAACATGGGTATTTATTATAGAGTCACGATAGCCGACTCGTGGGGCGCTGGGATTTCGAGTCAAGAGACGCGAATTCGATCCATAGATCGCACGTCGAACGTTTCTAAACTTATGTACGATTTATATCGTTGACTTGGACCTCTTCTTCATCTCTTCTTCTTTCTTTTTATATTATATGAGTACAGAGCCTAAGAGAGAAAGCGAAAGTTAGAGGCAAAGGCGTGAAAGCCACCGGTTACGACACTGCCGGACGTATCAGGCTATATAGAAATTGCCTAAAGTATGGATATGGATTGTAGAAGACGCGGTCAGCATGTATGTATACATGGAAGCCCCGTAGTTTCTTTACCCCACTGGATGATATTCGAATATATGATAGTTTATGCTTTTCCTAATGGAACTTTGTCTACAGGTGTAGACAGAGTTCCAAATAATTAAGTACTTTTACAAAAGGTAGGTCTTTCACCGAAGACATTTATCTTCTTTCAAGTTTTATGTCCAAGCAAATAATATTCACCATACATAATCTTTGAAAAAAAAAAACTCATTGGGACGTGCCTACCACTTGGGGATTGAACTCGGGTCTTTTATCTCGAATTCACATAATCCAACCACCACTCGGCTATCGTGTTTTTTTATAACTTTCGTATATATTGTTAGAATCCTAATGGTAGTCCAATTCCACGTACAGTAAATCGCAGACTGTACACTATGTAAAATATTCCAACCTCAACTTTTTACCTCAACGACATTTAATTCGAAACCATTTATTACTGATTCTGTGTTCTGGGAATGTTCGATTGACTATTTTTTTAATATTAATATACTTTTTTATTGTGATCTAACATAGACAAATAAAATAATTACCATTTTTTTCATTTTAGAGTAATTTTCTCCATAATCGGATTATTGACACTGTTTTGTACTATTTATGAACTAGTACATATATTTATCTTCAAACGAGGTGAGTGTTATACCTACTAATATTTTTTCGTAAACTTCATCATCATCAGAGCAAAAAATAAGATTTTTTTTGCAGATCAAAAGAACGCAAATGTCTACTACCGTTCTTTCTCCGTATACAACAATACACGTCGCCTGCTAAGCTTCCCCAATGACGGAGATTCTCTCAAATGCTTAGACGGTATTAGAACCATCGCCACTATGTGGGTCATTGTTGGCCACGTCTTCTCTTCCATCAATTTTACTTTAAACCGTTTGTCAGCTTTAACAGTAAGTATTGTTATTACATTTGCATAAATTATTCGTAATGTTACGTACTTAATTATAATTGAAAACCACTAACACATGAGTAAAGATAGCCTGGCTACTTTTATTTTCTCTCTCTCTCTCTCTCTCTCTTGTCTCAATTTCCTTTATGTTTAATTCTATTGTCATCATCAAAATAATCTTTACAGTGGCTTGTATCAGCGAATGCGTTGTGGATTACATCAGCTCCCATTACAGTAGATACATTCTTCATTATGACTGGAATATTGCTGGTATTCACAACTGCTAAGAAAACCGACGGAAGTATGTATATATTTTTAATAAAAAATAATAAATAAATACCTTCACGCAATTCCCAATACAGGGGTAGACAGAGGTCTAGTTTAGACTTTTAAAACCCTTCGACCCACCTTCCACCGAAGATATTTTCATGACAACGTGACAAGTGGTGAGCCCGTCGCCGTCTTTATGTCCAAGCCAATGATATAAATCTTACATAAGTTTTAGAAAAACCCATTGGTACGGCCACTTGAGGATTGAACTCGGTTCTCTTGACTCGAAATTCCGACCACCCAACCACTCGGCTATCTTGACTTATTTATTTATCGTGACTTATTATATAATCGGCTATATTTTTAGTGATATTTTTTTTATTATCATTTAGAGTAGGTTGGTGTCACTAAAGAAAATATTCCGCTTTGTTCACGTACTATTTTTTAATATTCAATTATCATTTTGATATCCTGTTATTTAATATTCCACTTTCTGAAATTAAAATCACCATAGCCGAGTGGTTGGGTGATGGGAATTACGAGTCCCGAGTTCGATCCCAGGTGGCAGGCTTGTACCAATGGGTTTTTCAAAAACTTATCTACGAATTATATCGTTGGCTTGGACATAAAGACGGCGACGGGCTCACCACCTGTCACGTTTTTCCGAATCTTTTTTCATCTTTTAAAACGAAATTTTATGATATTTTTAATTATATCGGAATATAAGCGTGTGTGTTAGAATAAATTTTGATTATTATAACAATGAATTAAACATTACTGTTTAACTACGTCAGCAGAAGACATAACATCCGAAAATAATTAATCGATTATACTGATTTCAATCAGAAATGTGATGTGATGATTTTAAATAGCAATATAATACTCATGATAGCCTAGTGGTTATTGGCACAGAGATAATTCATAATAAGCTATTCCTTTTTATCCTTCATATGTTTTAATTGTATAACGTACGGTTCCAAGGAAAATTAATTATGATTTTTGACTTATTGTATTGAGTCAGAATGAACTAAATAGGCAACGTTTACTCCGGTAAATTAAGGGATCATGCTATAATTTCGGGAATAATGTTCCCGAAATTCCTACATAAAATTATATAAGATTTTCTAGTACCTGTTCGTCAAAAAAAAAAACACTAATTGCTACCTATTCTTCTATCGTTCCGGATGTAGAATGATGCAAATACTAAAAGATAAGATTATAAACATCGTGACAACAAAATTAGTTAATCTGCAATCAGTGTTTTTATTTAGCAATAAAAATACAATACAACAAAAATTAGTTATTTACTTGAAAGATATAAAAAACGTCACTAATTTCATATTCTTTTCACCAGATAATTTTAAAATTCTAGCCGATAAGAAATGTTGTCTCTAGACTGGGTGTTTGTGGTACCTTCAATTTTTCAGTTTCCATGACGCGTGACGCTACTTAGCTACTTACTACTTTAGCTACTTACTTTGGGATCAGAGTAATCTGTGGGATGATGTCCCTATCTATCTATGCATATATCTAAATTCCTCTAGTCAATATCACGACTGGGCTAGCACCTTGAAGTCAGATGAAACCGGTAATAAAAAAAAATATCATTTCGTTATTTACAGTGACACTGATCAAAAACATACATTTATTCTACTTGAATAGACTGCTGCGCTTGTTTCCATTGCTTGCTGCGGCCGTGTTACTCGACGCATCCGTATTCCATCGCATAACTGATGGACCCTATTGGAATACTGTCGCGAACAATGCGCACAGATGTCGAACTTTCTGGTGGACGACGCTCTTGCATTTGCAGAACTATCTTAACCCTACGGAAATGGTAAGCCACTCTATGTCATATGAATATGATGACGATCTCCGTGGACTAGTGGCGTACACACCACTGTTCTGTGTGTTTTTTTTCTTCCTCAGGGGAGTCTAATTATTAAATGATAGCAGATAAAAAATAGTGACTTTTGACAAGTGAAAATTAAGTTCCTTTGTCGAAAAATAAATGTACGTATAATCTATTCTAATCCGACGACCTCCGTGGACGAGTGGCGTAAAGTCCGGTTTTCAAGGTGTCGCCATCTGGAGGTCCCGGGTTCGATTCCCGATCGGCTCAATGTAGAAAAACCACTTTTATACATTTTCTCGGGTCAGGGTGTTTGTGGTGCCTTCGTTGTTTCCGATTTCCATAACACAAGTGCGAAACTTACGTTGGAATCGGAGCAATGTATCTGATGTCGTCCTCATCGCTATATGTATTTATTTATTTATTTGTGTATTTATTAATATGCCATTACAAGACATCGTTGTCAAAACGGTCTGTACGTAAAGTGCACACTTTCCCTTACCTCTCAGGGGTTGCCATAATCTTGGCAGACGGATTGGTAATCGCACCTTGCACCGTAGACGCTGCACCAGATACCGGTTTGCTTAATTTTGGTTTGGTATTTTTCGTGTGGTAAAGGCGTAAGAATATTACCACTCCCTTTTTTCCCAAGGATGTCGTAAGAGGCGACCAAAAGAAACGGCCTGCAATATCTTTATGGTAGACGATAGATGGCGGGATAACCATCTCTAATATCAGACCTAAGATGAGCAGTATCTAAGGTGCCAGCGGTCTGGTAGTGCGATCGCCGATCCGCTCGCCAAGCAGGCAAAATATAGCGAATATGGCAAATCCTCTCTATGGGTGAGGCCTATGTTGTGCAGTGGACTTTAACAGGCCGATATGTATGTACGTACTTTTCGAAATTGTCATCTCCCTTTCTGTCTGTAGCCAATTATGTTTCCAAGTCTTTTCCCTTAGTTGCCTCTTATGAAACCTTCAAGATCAAAGGAGGTGTCATATTCTTACGCCGTAATCACACGGATTACAAGTAATTTATTCATTTCGATGCTATCTACAATCTACATGCATATAAAATAAACGTACAAGACATCCGTCACAGGCTTACATTATTGTAAATTAAAGAACAGGCTACGAGTTTTAATCTAAGTTAATATAACATAACATAAAATATTAGTACTACGGTTTGAGTACAATAAATTAAAAAAAAGTTAAAGTCACGATAGCCGAGTGGTTGGGTGGTCGGAATTGCGAGTCAAGAGATCCGAGTTCGATCCCCAGGTGGCAGGCTCGTACCAATAGATTTTTCAAAAACTTATGTACGAATTATATCGGTGGAAGATAGGTCGAAGGAACTTAATTGTCTAGACTAGACCTCCGTCTACCCCTGTATTAGGAATTACGTGAAGATATTTATTTATTTTATTTTATTAAAAAAAAATTAATGTAACACAAAAAACGGTTTAATGATGCCGTGAATAATGAAATATAATTTCAGTGCGTCCCACATTCGTGGTACATCGCAATAGACGTACAACTTCACGTCCTATCGCCTCTGGTGTTGTTCTGGTTGTTGAGTGGTAGACGTCACATCGGATGGTCGGCGTTGGTGGCCACCCTGGCGATTGCATTGGGAGGATCCGCTGTTTACAACTATTATATGGAGTTGCCAGCACATACAATTTCACTGAGGTATGTACTTATTATACTTAATTTTTTTCATGATTTTTGAATTTAAAGCGACAATTGTTTAGTGTGCGGAACATAACGTCACGGGTTATGCCACAAGCCCGCAATTCGACTATTGTCGTGATACACTCTAGACACAAGCATTGCAGCTTGGAGAGGTTAACAGGAATAGTAGAATTGTCATAAGGTGTTGTCTAGTATATAAAATAACAATTTCCCTGTAGTAAGTATGAATAAATCACTCGTAAGGGTGGCGACAAGGGGAAAACCTTTACAAACTGCGTAGTCTACGGATAGATGGCAGGATAAAACTTGATTACGGAAGAAGCCTTTGCCCTGCAGTGGACTTTTGCAGATTAATGATGGATGATCACTGCAAGGAAACGATTTTCTTAGTTATGTACTGCGACGTAGAAAGGTTAAAATTCGCCCATTGGTTAAATGCTTATATTAGTTAAAAAAATGTGATGTCATCTATAAGAGTTACGATAGAAAGCGTCACATCCTTGTCCCTCCCCTGCCCTCAATACTTCTCCTTTTTTAAAGGTCATTTAAGATCTGCCCCGGCAGCGATACATTAGATGAACATAGAATTTAGATACTTTTTATAGATATTTTTATATTTCTTTTAGATTCCAGGAAATATTTTATTCCGTAATAAATTATTTAAAATACTTTCCTATATCTAAGTTTAAATAGAAACATACCACGAAGAGTCACGTTAGCCGAGTGGTTGGGTGGACGAAATTTCGAGTCAAGACACGAGTTCGATCCCCAGGTGGCAGAATCATACCAAGAGGTTTTTCCTAAAATGTACAAATTATATCGTTGGCTTAACATAAAGACGGCGTCTGGCTCACCACCCGCCACGTTGCCTCGAAAACATCTTCGGTGGATAGTGGGTCAAAGGGACTTAATTGTATAGACTAGACCTCTGTCTACGCTTGTATTGGGAATTGCGAGAAGATATATTTTTTTGATGTGAAACATCTATAGCCGCACGTAAAACCGATTTCTGGCGTGGCGACGCATGCCGTGGCTATACAAAGGTATACTAATTTACATCCTATTACCTGAGACTTAAACACTGAAATCCCTTTTTTATATTTAATTAATTATATTCATATTATTCATATTAGTGACTATGTAAATTATATTAAGATTTCATTTTTACATGAAAGGTCATTTCCTTGTAGTCAAAAAGGTTCAATAATTTTTAAAACGAATAAATATAAACTACCATTAAAATTAGCTGGAGATTTTAATGTAAATTTGCAACAGCTGAATCAATGCCATTAATGACATTTCTTCAAAAAGAATTTCAATTGCAAATCAACAACAATCCAAAAGAATCTTCTACCAAATATGGAACAACTATAGATGCTGTAATTATGAGTTATCTTGATAATGTTTCATCCAATACTTTTGTAACGTAATAAATAAATATATAAATATCTTCACGCAATTCCCAATACAGGGGTAGACAGAGGTCAAGTCTAGACAATTAAGTCCCTATTTATATATTATTAAGTCCCTATTTATATATTATTAAGTCCCTATTTATATATATTTTCGAGACAACGGGACTTTACTACTACCGGACTTTTGTAACGTAGTTTAGTTATCATCGACCAATCGTAACAGTAATACCGGCAGAGGAAACATCGAATGTAACTATAACTGAAGTCACACACAGAGAGAGAGAGAGAGAGAGAGAGAGAATATTTAAATTGTGGCCACTTGATATTAATATCGAATTTTTATATCAAATGTAAATAAATGCTTATTAAATAAAGTTACCATTTTCTGTAAGAAATTTGTAATACTTCATTTTTTCATTAGTATTTTCTTAGTACTTCATTTTTTCATTCCTGTAATAATATTATCTTTTATGCATATTACTTGTACACACACGATATTTCACATCTGCCAGACGTCCCATGACGGCTCACATTTTTTTTTAAATAGAAACAGCATCAAAGATATGTTTTAAAATAAAACTGCTTAATAAATTTATCTTCATATTAAAATATTTTTAAACCTAGAGGTGATACATCTGTTTAAAATATTTATCATGTTCGTAATTTTGTAGACGCAGCGATCAACTTGTGTATTATATGTCAAAATACTACTTCCATATTATGTCTCGGATCACTCCTTTCCTGGTTGGGATGGTATTTGGTTACGTGCTTCATCTGTGTCGTGGGAAGAAAGTTAAAATTAATATGGTGAGTTTTTTTTTGCCTAGTACATACATACATACAAAACAGCCTGTTAAAGTCCGCTACAGGAAATAGGCCTATCCCGTAGGGAGGATTTGCGATAATCGCCACGCTTGGCAGGCGGATTGGCGATCGTAGTACCAGAACACTCGCAGCTCAGACGCTGCTGCCCATCTGAGCTGATTATTTTGATCTATCATTTTTGGAGATTGTTTTTCCGGCATCGGTTGCCATCACGATATTCAAGGCTGTTTCCCATAGTGGCCTCTTATGACATCCACGGGAAGAAAGGGAATGGCAATATTCTTACGCCGTTACCACACGATTTTGCCAAGAAAGAAACCCTTAATTTTTACTGAGATGATTCGATTATTGTATACTATAAACTCTTCTATATCTACAAAACATGTAGTTTAATTACTTCTCATAGCTTGAAAGAGATTTCTTTCTAATGATAGACCGTTTTGTTAACTTATTTAATACCAGTAAAACTTTAGTGCAGGACATTGGCCTTTCCTGTATTGGCGATTGTTTTGCCAGACAGCTTGCATCTCAGATGCTACTTGAGCCAGTCTGCTAAATTTTGATTTACATTTTTTTCAAGATTATTATTGCTTAATCCTCTCTAGACCTACATCCTTGCCGTGTTGTAGGGTGGTCGGAATTTCCAGTCGAGACACCCGAGTTCGATCCCCAGGTGGCAGGCACGTACCAATGGGTTTTTAAAAACAATTTATATACGAATTACATCGTTGGCTTGGACATTGAGACGACGACGGGCTCACCGCCTGTCACGTTATCCCAAAAATATCTTCGCTGGAAGGTAGGACGTAACGGCTTAATTGTCTTGTTTGTCTTGACCTCTTTCTAACCCTGTATTGGTAATGGCGCGAAGATATTTTATTCTTCAAAAAATTTTAAAAAACATTTTTCCGTAAAAACACTTAAGATATTTTATAATGGCTTTACTTTTACCAATATCTGGTAATAATATTTTAACACGCCTATTTACGATAAAATAATATCTTATTATTCTAAATAATTATTAATAAAAGTCATTATTTTATTATTTTTTTCTTAATGATTTTTAAAACGAATACAAAATTATTTTGTATTTTTTAATTCTACAAGAAACAAGTGGTTTCTAAACTATTATTAATTTATTTTTAACTTATTTTTAGTATAAGATACATCATTGTATACGAATATCTTCTTTTTCAGATCTTAGTACTTCTTTTCTGGGCGGTATCCTTCGGTATAATATCTCTGTCGCTATATATGTTATATCGAGTGAAACAATACGACTGGGATAACCAGACTATTGATACGGTCATGAACACACTTATGAGGCCCCTGTGGGCAGTGGCTTTGGGTTGGTTGATATTCGCTTGTTCACATGGATACGGAGGTCAGTTAATGTCTTTATATACGTAAAGGTCTTGTGTGCGTTTCTAATGGTTGTGGGAATGTCTTTCCCTGCATTTCAAGTCAAGGATTGCGGGTATTAAATAATAAGAAATAAATAAATAATTATATACATATATTTGGGTAGTCAGAGGTGGTTTTTCTTCATTGATCCGACCGGCAATCGAACCCGGGATCTCGAGATGGCGACCCACTTTGAAACCCGGTGTTTATGCTACACGTCCACGGAGGTCATCAGGTAAGATATCCGCTTGGGGTTAACTCACTTATATATATATATATATATATATATATATATATATATACCCCAAGCGGATATCTTACCTGATGACCTCCGTGGACGTGTAGCATAAACACCGGGTTTCAAAGTGGGTCGCCATCTCCGTTATAGCAACCGACAGATGGCGGGCTAACCATCTCTAAGAATATCAGGCAAAAATAATAATACCGAAGATGGGCAGCAGCGTCTGATGTGCGAGTGGTCTGGTACTGCGATCGCCAATCCGCTTTCCAAGCATGGCGATTTTGGCAAATCCTCCCAACGGGAGAAGCCTATGTCCTGCAGCGGACTTTAACAGGCCGTTATGAATGTATGTATGTATGTTTTTAAGTATGTATGTATGTGTGTATGTTTATGTGTTTGTTTTATCACCATCCCAAGACCCCTAAGTCCAGTTCAATAAATCCTAATTTGGAACTACATCAACTGTGATATAAATATATATAGATCAATATTATTTTTTAAAGTTTATTAGACGACCTGATAGCCGAGTTGCTAGTGATTCTATTTTCGAAGCTAAAATTTGAATGTCCGAATACCGTTAGCAGTAAATAATTATGTGATGAATATGAATATTTCTACTTGTGTTATGGATGTTTATATGTTTATGAATATTTATCTTTGTAAATATACACTAATGTAAGAAAATTTTACCGTTGGCATGGACACTAAGACGGCGATAGGCTCACAACCTGTCAAGTTGTCCTTAATATGTTTCGTTAAAAGTTGGGTTGAAAGGATATAGTTGTCAAGTCCTCTGTTTACCCCAGTATTGTGAATATGTATAGTAGAGTGAAAATATTTATCTTAAGATTTAATATTATTACATTATATTACACGACTATGTGTGGTATGTATGTAATGCAGTGGACAATTATTATTCTTAACATATTTATTTACAGGTCCCATAAATTGGTTACTTTCATTATCTATGTGGCAACTACCCGGCCGTCTCACTTACGGAATGTATTTATTCCATTACCCGATCTTATTCATTGCTAACGGTGCTAAATTGTCACCGGAACATTTTTCTGTTTCTTCCGTTGTGAGTATGATTTATTTACATTTATAGGTGTATATTAAATGTGGCGTATAAAATTAATGTAAAGTTTCAAGCTAGTATTTCGAAGAAAAATATGCCTTCTTCCGAAATTTAAAGTCACGATAGCCAAGTGGTTGCGTGGTCGGAATTTCGAGTCAAAAGACCCGAGTTTGATGGTGGCAGGTTCGTACCAATGGGTTTTTCAAAAACCTATGTAGGATTTTTGTTTGCAATATCCAGTCCATACTGGTGCACATAATGATTTCTTTTATTTACGCAAATACTACACACTTATGTACGATTTGTATATCGTGGGCTTGGACATAAAGACGGCGACGGGCTCACCATCTGTCACGTTGTCCCGAAAATATCTTCGGTGGAAGGTGGGTCGAAGAGACTTAATTGTCTAGACTAGATCTCTGTCTACCCCTGTATTGGGAATTGCGTTAAGATATTCATTTTTAATTTACGAAATTTGTTGCTCTAAAAGTCATTTATGGTAATAGCGCCATCTATAGTCACATGTCCTAAAGATCAATGTTTATATCACTACGCCTATGTATATTACAATTCCTTCCAGTGCCAATGTAATGGATTAAAGCAAATTTAGAAAAATCGTGATAGATTTGGCATTTAAAAATCCTAATGAGAAAATGTTTTGTTTTCATTATTAAAATAACATGACAGTAGATGGCGCTGTTACCAAATGTATTCCTAATGATTTAAAAGAAAGTTGTTTCATTTTTAAACTGAATCGGGAAACACTGAATACATAAAACTTACTAAATAAATTTTATCAAGGTATGGCTTAAGTATTCACATATATTTTCTTTTTATTTTCAGTTATTTCAGTTTACGTCATTTTTGATGCTGTCATTCATAGCATCCTTTATAGTAACGGTTGTCATAGATGCTCCTTTTACAATTCTTTTCAAGCGTCTATTGCTAAGAGGTAAGCTCATACTGATATTACAGCGCAGTCTTATTAAATATAGTACCTGTGTAACCAGGCTTTGCTTGGATATAGAATAAATAATGGTATTTTTTTTTGTTTTAAATAGATCACATTTGTAGGCACTAACTATATACTATAAATAATACATCAACTTTGAAAAGCACTATCTTACTGAAGACCTATAAAAGCCGCTGAATAATAATTCCATAATCGCCACGTTTGGCAAGCGGATTGGCGATCGCATCACCAGACACTTCGCACCGTAGAATCAGCTACCCCTCGCCGGTCTGCTTAAATTAGGTCTGGTATTTCTCACGATGGCTGTACCGCCATGTGTTGGCAGCCATTGCCATTTACAAGCCGTTTTCCTATGTTGCCTCTTACGATATCTACGGGTATAGAGGATGTGGTAGGCGATTCTAGAATCGCGATAGCCAGGTGGTTGGGCGATCGGAATTCGAGTTAAGAGACCTGTGCTCGATCCCCAGGTGACAGGCTCAAAACTGGTGGTTTTTCAAAAACTTATGTACGATTTATATCGTTGTCCCAAAAAATGTTGAAAGGACTTAATTGTCTAGACCTCTGTCTTCCCCTGTATTGGGAATAGCGTGAAGATAATTTTTTTATTAGTAAAATACTATGGTTTCCGAAGTACTAACGCTACTTTGTAATATAATGTGTATGTACATATGTAAAAAATTCAGAGACCCCTTGATTTAGTATTTCAAATCACGGGATCTCTGAATTTTTTTCGTTACTTAAAATTAAGCATAGTTACTCATTTCAATGCTCAACTTATTAAGAGCGGATTTTACGAAAAATCTCTTTAAAATAAATTATTCATCTTCCATCTTTATTTTTGAATAATTGACGTACATTTGAGTTGATAATATACTTCTGATATTAACAATATTCTACTTGGGCGTAACTGTAGGCTAGATAGTTAAATTGAAAGTTATTCGTAACATTGCAAACAATAAAACAAGATATTATTCGTAAACATTGCAAACAATAAAACTAAAATTCCTGTTAAAGTTTTAATTGTAATTCTACTCCATCTAGCGTCATAATGTGGTAACACAACGATGCTCCGGTATCATGGCCACATGTTTTTACGGTTTACATAGAATAATATAAATAATAGAATAAAGGACTTAAATCTCAAACATTTCGCTAGGTGGCGTTAGTCTTCACGACAATTGAAGTATCGAATAAGTCATTACTTTTGTTAAATCTGATTATCAAAACATGTTATTTCTTCAGACTCATCTTGATTTTAACAGTTAGACAACATATTGCACCCTGGAAAGTTCAAATAAACGCCTACTTATTTGCTAGGTACTTAGCATAGTAATTTTGAGAACGAAACATTTGCGTGCAAATTGTTATGAAATTGCCACAATCAACGACAGATAGCGCTGTAACGCAATCATTAAATAACCGACCTACAATGGGCAACAACTTTAAACGTCCAATATTACTTATCCGCTAATACGACGTGCTGGTTTTTATAAAACTTATGGTAGAGAGAAATCTTAAGTTTTTTTACCTAACAAAGAAAGCGACATGTTTGTGCCGAAATGGTCCGACATGTGTGGTAAAAATGGTGGACATAAGTAGTAAACATGTAAGTAAGCAGTAAACCAATTACTCATTTAACTGCCTCACACTATCAAAATAGAGAATTTGTACGGGATTCGAAACCGGATATTCTATCTTCTATGCTACGAATGAGAATATAGAATCTAAGTATTGTATTTTTTTATTTCTGGGTCACTTTACAGGTCAAATACAACAGCAACAAAAACGACCAGAAGCGGTCAAAGCAAACGGAACAGAAGCTAGAATGGATCTAAGATAGAAGATTGACCGTTATATTATTTTTCTAGAATTGCGCAATAGTTAATAGAATATATTTGTAATTAGTTAATAAGTTTATATTGTATAGAAGTTCTTGTTTAATGATTGAATAAGAACAATAACAGACATAATCTCATGCTAATAAGTAAATATATCATTTTGAAATCTGTTACTCTTTCTTTTACCTTTTACTTGAGAACTTATTGATTCTTTTTTATATTTTGATAACGGTCTGTAAATATCAGTGTAGGACATTCGCCTCAACCAACCAACTAATTTGCCAAGGGTGTCGAGCGGATTGGCGAATGACGATACCAGATATAATGTGATATACCAGACAACTTAGACTCTGCTACCAAGTCTGCTATATTTTTCTGGTATTTTATATTCTGGTTATTTATTATATTCTGAGTCGCCTCTTATAACACTCACGAGAAGAATGAAATAAACACCTGAACTCACTAAAAAGTCATTGCAGATTAAAAATCAATATCAATTGCTAAATTTGAGGCCAGAAGATGGCTGTGAATTCAGTTCGAATATTTGTCAACAGTCACAATCTAATGTTGACGAGGACATTCAATGACAAACTCCGGTCTGGAAATAATGAGTCGAAGTGAAGTATGCAGCGATGCGGGAAGTCAATGGATGCAAGTGGCTTAGAAACGTGCCTTGTGGCATTCATGAGGTGGAAGACTAATAAACATTTAACTGGCTGAAATTATAATGACTTCAAACTTAACTCACTATTATTTTGAAATAAGTACCATCATAAGTAGTTTTAATTAATATTATATAGAGAAAAGATCTATAAGTCACGATAGCCGAGTGATTAGGTGGTCGGAATTTCGAGTCAAGAGACCCGAGTTCGATCCCCAGGTGGCAGGCTAGTACCAATGAGTTTTTCAAAGACGGCGACGGGCTCACACCTGTCACGTTATCCCGAAAATATCCTCGGTGGAAGGTGGGTCAAAGGGACTTAATCGTCTAGTCTACCCCTGTATTGGGAATTGCGTATGGTTGTTTATTTGTGTAGCTACAATAGCCTAGTTGCTAGGTAATCGGAATTCGGGTCGAGAGACCCCAATTGCGATTCCTAGGCTCGTACCAATAAGTTTTTTCAAGAGTTTTATACATTTTATATCGTTTGCTAGGACATAGAGACAGCACAAGCTCATCATCTGTCGGATCAAAGGCGAAATTGTCTAGACATCTGTACTTATAATAATGTACATGTTTATAGTACATATTCACAATAAAGTCCGCGAGAGTCCGAAAGTCCTGTATGTATAATTATTATACTTAAGTTATGATAACACTTTTTTATTGACATAATAAAAAATAAAATCAAAAACCGTGTAGAATCAATCAAAAGATATCCGTGACTGTACGCTAGTAAAATAATTATATTCGAGTTTATTATAATAAAATTCACTCTTTTCTTCACTTCTAACGCTTTAAATAATCAAGTATAATTATTTAAGGTAAAAGCAGTTACTTTTTTAATTTGTTTTCTATCAAGAATTGAATATACCAATTACTGGGATTACTGGTAATAGTGGCCAAGATGGCTCAGGAGCGCTTTGTAGCCTAAACACACCTGAGCCACCAGCATCCATTGAAATTTTTGGATCATAGTGCAGACACTATCTTTTGCGGACCCATCCTATTTGTTTTATTATGCTATTGATATACATACAGAATGGAATGAATATTAATTAATGAATATACTTTTTTGTGCACCACAAAACAAGAGAATACAAACAAAAGCAGTAAAAGATCAAATAAAGTTTTGCATTACAATTTGGCGGCCTCACTGTTTGCGACTTTCGCTACCTAACGATCTCTTCCAAGAGCCATTTATATATTATATACTATATATAAACACATTTTATTAAAAATAAAATAATTTTATCAAGAAACATAGTTTTTACATATATAAAAGTGAAAGTGTATTAAACTCATAAAATATCATCACGTAATACATCATATATACATACATAACGGCCTGTTAAAGTCCTCTGCAGAACGTAGGCTTACGTGGCGATTATAGCAAATCCTCCTTATTCCCATAGGGCAATTGGCAAGCGGATTAGCGATCGCAGTACCAGACCACTCGCACCTCGGACGCTGCTGCCCATCTTCAGTCTGATTTTTTTGCTCTGATATTTTTAGAGATGGTTGTCTCGCCATCTTTCGGTTGGCATAACGACATTTAAGGCTGTTTCCCTTAGACGTCTCTTACGACACCCACGGGAAGAAAGGAAGTGGCAATATTCTTACACGGCGTAAGTGTATTGCCACTTACCACACGGGTTATATCGCGTAATATAACACAATTTAATACCTTAGTGTTTATCGGTATGCACGATACAGCCTTACCTAGTGTGGGACCACTGTCTTGTAACTTGGATAGAAAATAAACTTTACTTTTTGTATAACTAATGCATTTGTAAATGTATAAATTACTCCAGCTAGGTCACGATAGCGGAGTGGTTGGGTGTTCGGAATTTCGAGTCAAAAACTTATGTACGAATTACATCGTTGGCTTGGACATAAAGACGGCGATGGGCTCACCACCTGTAACGTTGTCCCGAAAATATCGTAGATAAATTCTCCAAGCGCCAGCATCCAGGTATTGACCGTTACCAAAATAAATTCTATAAGTGAACTTATTGAGGATGTTTATAATTTATTTTTCACTCATTTTTATGTATTAAAGACGGCGACGGACTCACCACCTGCCACGTTGTCCCGAAAATGTCTTCGGTGGAATGTTGGTCAAAGGGACTAAATTGTCTAGACTAGACCTCTGTCTACCCCTGTATTGGGAATTGCGTGAAGATATTTATATTTATTTATTACTCCAGCTAGTGAGCTACATATATAGTAGTATATGGAGTATTTCGGTACATGATTGTATAACTTAAAAAATTAAATAAAACAAAAGTAAGAACCCTAGATGTAACAGGATATCTGTGACCATCAGCTCCTTGAGCGGACATGTGTGTAATATAACAAACCATTTTTTTTGGAACATTTTTGAAGGACTGTCAATTGACAATGCAGCTCCTATGGTGGTGGACTCGGTTGATGTTTTTTAAGGAATAATTATCGCTATTAACAACTTTGTAGATGCATGCAGTTGCTGTTCCAGAACTTGTTCTCCGGTAGTCATTTTAACATGCGAAAGTTTTCAGTATTATTTAAAATAATAAAATCTAGTTCATGTTATCTTTTACAATTAGCATAATCATGATATGCCAAGAAATACCTCAAAATTTGTATAATGCATGATTAGGTCAAGCACTGATATAATTATTTAGTAACAATTTTTGCTGACTCAGAGTCAAAGTTGCTAGTCATAATATTTTCCATTGTTTTAAAAAACTAAATCGATTATTTAAACTATTCTAATCAAATTATTATCTATGGCGTCTGAGAATTTAGCGAATATCACGCATTGATCTAATAGACAAGTACTAATATCTATTAGTTAGAATAAAATCTCGACCGCGTATATTACATCTATAGATAGGAAAATTCATTTATTTAAGAATGGGTAAACTCCTTAGAGTTTACCCATTCTTAAATAAATGAATTTTCAATAAATGAAGTTTACCCATTCTTAAATAAAAGAGGTAAGCCTCGATAGAGTAAGGGGTATGTATGAAGTCTAGGATGGAGCGAGTTTACTCATGAGAATACTATGCAGAGAATCATTTACGCGCACCTTGAACAGGTTAAGGATGTATGCGAGTACTATGTGTTATTGTTGTATTACTATACTAATTAATAGTTGTACTGCTATACTATATCATTACGTTTTAACTTTTAATTCATTTTCAAATAAAAAAAGTAGATAGGGGCAATCACATACATTTTTTTATAGAAAAGGGAGGCATACGAGCAGGTGGAATGGGAAGGCGGAATCGGGCGTTTTCGCGATATAAGAGGGAGCGAACACCTGAAAATTGGTTAGCTTTTAAGATGGCTAGAAATAGATGTAACCAGGTGGTACGAACTGCTAAACGCCGATACATCCACAATAATGTTAGTAACGCTTCGCCAGGTGATGTGTGGAAATTCCTTAATTCTATCGGTGTTGGAAGAAAACCTATCCTGGATTGTGGTCCTTCTATTTCTCATAATGATATGAACATTCATTTTGCTTCTGCTTCGGCATTGGACCCTACAATTAGATCTCAAACTATAGCTTATATAGCTACACTTCAATTTCCACATATCCCAGTCTTTGAATTCTCTCCTGTGAATCAGGATGAGGTCAGAAAAGCTGTTCTGGCAATCAAGTCTCAGGCTACGGGAAGTGATAATGTTAGCAGGGTCATGATAACCCATATACTTGAGTATATACTTCCTGCAATCACTCACATTGTTAACTGTTCACTTGATTCGGGTCATTATCCGTCTCAGTGGAAAATGGCTTTCGTGAGACCTCTTCCCAAAGTACCTAATCCTATTCTTCCTCAGCATTTCCGTCCTATATCAATTCTAGGAAGGAGAAGATCTAGGAAGATCTAAGGAAGCCTGTGTACATAAGCAAATCTCTAAATTTTTCCATGATCATAACCTACTGAGTCAATTTCAGTCTGGGTTTCGTCTTGATCACAGCACTACTACTGCTTTACTTAAAATTACAGATGACATAAGAGAAGGTATGGAAAATAAAAAGGTCACAGTTTTGGTGCTAGTTGACTTTTCTAATGCTTTTAACACAGTCGACCACGATATCCTTATTGCAATTCTGGCCTGCTATAAATTCGCTTCTCCTGCCTTAGAGTGGTTCTCTACTTATCTTCGCGGACGCCAACAATCTGTTCGTTTGGGGGGGAAGAATCCTCACAATGGACTCAGCTTGTTACTGGGGTACCGCAAGGCGGTATCCTCTCTCCTTTAATTTTCTCAATTTTTATTAATTCTCTTACATCATGTATTGATTGTTCGTACCATCTGTACGCCGACGACTTGCAAATCTACGTGCAATCGGAATTAGACAGTCTCCACAGTGCGATTGACTCCTTGAATAGTAATTTAAAGTCAATATACGACTGGTCATCGCGCTTTGGTGTTTCTGTTAATCCGCTAAAATGTCAAGCAATAGTGATTGGTAGCTCGAGAATGAATGGTAAAGTTGATTTGACAAAACTTCCTCCTATTCACTATAATAATATTGTGATTCCATTGTCCGATTCAGTAAAGAATCTCGGGCTGTATATTGACAACACTATGAACTGGGGTAAACATATTACTGAAGTTAGCCGGAAAGTTACCGCTACGCTGAGAGTACTTTATCGTCTGAAAAATTTTTACCTCATAAAACTAAGCTTATGCTTGTTCAGTCTCTTATTCTTCCAATCATTGACTATGCAGATGTGTGCTACACAGACCTTAATAAAGATCTCCTACTCAAGTTAGAGCGTCTATTCAACAGTTGTATTAGATATATCTTCGGTTTGCGTAAGTATGACCATATATCTCAATACCGCTCGCATCTTAACTGGCTTACAGTAGAACAGAGACGCAATTCTAGAATTCTGTTAGTTTTATTTTCCATATTAAATGACCCCGCTTTTCCTTCTTATCTTAAGGATAAATTCTTATATCAATCTTTAACCCACGATCGGGTTCTCCGTTCTTCTTCTAATAACAAGATTAGCATTCCGCAACACTTCACCGACTTCCTTGGAAAGTCATTTACTGTTCAGGCTATATTACTCTGGAATTCCTTACCCGAAAACATTAGAAAAATTCCTAAGAAAGAAAGTTTCAAAAGGTTAGTACGTGAACACTTTTTAGATATCAAACAAGCTAGTAACTACGTGCAGTGAGTCAAAACGGATATATCATATATTTCTTATAATTATTTATGTGTGTAGGTACATGTGTATGTATGTATATGTTTGTATATATATGTATATGTATCTATATATGTATATATCTATTTATATCTTTTATGTATGTAGTATTCATAATTATAGTATTATTTATGTATTTAGTTATTATTCTATTAATTTCTTAATACTATGTTAGCACCTAAAACATTTTTTTCCCAACGCCTCGGGTTGACTGGTAGAGAATGCCGATAAGGCATTAAGTTCGCCCATTGTTATCCTTATTTTTAAGGTGATACAATAAAGTTTAAATAAATAAATAAATAAATAAATAAATACGAGCAGGTGGCTCACGTGATTGTAAGTGATTACCGCCGCCCATGAACACCCGCAATACCAGAGGTACAGCAGATGCGTTGTCGGCCTTAGAGAACGGTGTGGGCCTTCGGTTACCTGCAATCATCAGACGAAACGCAGAAGTTAAACTTCTACTTCACGTTGGTATTCTGTGAGGCCGTGGTACTTCCACGGTGGAGCCGGCCCATTCATGCAACAACAAAAGCTGCTGCGTAGCTCTTCCTCTATATACCACATATTGCTCTGATCATAAAATAAAAGCTGAATTTTTTAAAGGCATTTGTGTATTTTAATTAGAAACAGCGAAGTAATTACTGCAACTAGATTTGAAACAAATACCCGGAGCATTAATTGTTTTAAATACATGAAATAATTTAAGCCACAGAGCATATTTTACCATTGTTATAAACTGTGTATTTGTGTGATAGGAACAACAACACATACTTTGCTCTGATTCGAAAGTAAGCAACTTAAGTATTATGGAATTAGAAATGATGAAGGTACCACAAACACCCAGACCTGATATAATGTGGAAAGAGTGTATCTAAGTGCGAAAACCCGGGAATCGATTCCGGGACCTTGCAACTGGCGATTCTATGAAAGCACTCCTCCACGAAGGTTGTCAACTCGTATAATTTGGCTTGTATAACTTTGCATCAACTTTAAACTTTCCCTGAGGGTTCTCGTAAAAATTTGCTATCGTATTTCTTTCTAATTCATTCCAAATCGACAAAAAACACCAGACCAGCAGAAAGAAAAGAAACTAAATAACATGTATAATACACTCAAAAGCATGACTTTGCGCTCACTTAGATTGATGCATTCTTACTTATTCCGCTTGTGACTCTTATGTCTCATTTTCTTATGTAATGATATTTAGCTAGATGTTTTTTCCTTAGTGTTTTCAAATCCAGTTGTCCGTGATTCTCAATCGCAGGCGTCAGCTGAAAATCAGCGCTATATCATTAGTTGCTGTACCATCAAACTGAATTGGTCGTCGAACCCACCGTCACTATTTTAAGTTTATGTATGTTTATCTTTTTCTTATGACTCCATATGTTTATTTTTTGTTCGTTAAACGGTGTTTTTCCTATTCTAAACTAGAGAGCAGCGCAACGTAGGAAGTCTCTGATACTGCAATCGCTAATCCCTCGCTGAGCATGGCGATTATGACCTTACGGGGGAGATTTTTGTTCTGCAGAGAACTGTTTCATGCGGTGATGTAAGTAACTGTGCCTTTGCTATGACATTTCCTATGATAGATTTATTTGCCAGTTTACATCTATTACATTGTCTGTTACATAAAAGTATCTTGTGTTTACGTCACTTTCTTAGTCACGATAGCCGAGTGGAAGGGTGGTCGGAATTTGGAGTCGAAAGACTCGAGTTCGATCCCCAGGTGGCAGACTCGTACCAATGGGGTTTTCAAAAACTTATTTACAAATTATATCGTTGGCTTGGACATATAGACGGTGACGGGTTCACTACCTGTCACGTTGTCCCTTAAATATCTTCGATGGAAGGTGGGTCTGAAGGACTTAATTATCTAGACTAGACCTCTGTCCACCCCTGTATTGGGAATTGCTTGAAGATAAATTTTATTTATTTATTTTGTGACTTTCTTTAAATGTCAACTCTTGAGAACCACGGAATAAGTTGTAAGTATACTTTAAAAAAATCAACTATCATGTTCCGCAAAATGATACTCGTACTTTGCTTATCTGATATAGATAGTGTTCATTGGTGAAATATATCATGTTTTTTTTGGGTTCAATGATTATTGCTTAAACGGTTATTTATTATATTGGTGGATGGAAAATGCAACAAATATATCTTAAATGCAACAAATACTTATATAATAAATCTGATTTCTGCCGGCGGCCTCGCCCTTTAGATTTATAGTAGATAAATCACAGCCTCATTACCAATTCCCACTAGTACACGATTCCATTTTAACCCCCCAAGAGGTATTTCCGAAAATACTGTAGAACATTTTATAAATGAACTCAAAATCGTACCAATCAATTTTCATACTTCTTAGCCGCGAAATGATTTTTTCCACACATACTTTCTTTCCCCTTTACAGAGAGAGTTTCCTTAATTCCTTTCAGAGTCGACGTTGTCTTTCATTATATGACTCCGTGCCAAATATTACAATCATATATCTATTAGTTTTAGTAATATATATAATAACCCCAAGAGGTATTTCCGAAAATACTGTAGAACATTTTATAAATGAACTCCAAAGCGTACCAATCAATTTTCATACTTCTTAGCCGCGAAATGATTTTTTCCACACATACTTTCATTCCCCTTTACAGAGGGAGTTACCTTAATTCCTTTCAGAGTCGACATTGTTTTCATTATATGCCTCCGTGCCAAATATTACAATCATAGATCTATTAGTTTTAGTAATATCATGATAAGGCTCTGTAAGGATAAGTGGCCTTTGTTTATCTTGATATTGACGAAAAAGTTTGAACTTTTAGATGTTTGTTTATTTGTTACTGAATCACGCATTTGAAAGTACACTAGACCGGTGACGGGCAGCGGCATTCAAGGTGCGATAGCCAATTCACTTGCCAAGCGTGGCGATTATAGCAAATCCTTCGATAAGGGAGAAACTTATATCCAGCAATGGACTTTTACTCTACTTTTTCATTATATATATCTATATATACGGTAAGTTAAAGAAACCTGCGAGATTTTCGTATGATTTAGACGCTGAAATAAGCAATACTTTTTCGCTTCAAAATTCAATTACTTGACTTTAATTGAAATTATAAAAGTAAATATCCAAACTCAATTAAAATAGAAAGCGGCTGAACCCTATATTGAAGACAATAAATATAAATAAAAAACAATTAATCATAAAACGACCAATCAATTTAATTATTTGTTGATCAGTTAAGTCGATAAGATTATACGAATATTTCTATAATACTATTATTATACAACTAGCTTTTAAAGACATATAGTATTAATTATATTTTTATTACAATTAATAATATGATCACTGGCAAGTTAAAATGAACAGAATTATTATTTTGCAGTTATTTTTAGTTTTTGTAAATAAAATTATAGTGCATGCACATCTTGACTTACAATGGGATGTACCAAGTCAAGCCCTTAATCAAAGTCTGTACAAAGATGTTTTGGATTCAGAAGAATGTCAAAGACAAATTGATTATTTGAAGAATAACACATTGCTGCTAACACCATGTAAGTGATCCATAATTATTCGTTATATATTTAGTCTTTAAATTTGACAGGTTTTGAAGATTCCTATATCATATTGTTTTAGTTTTAAGCATTTTAAATAAATTATTTCGTACTGTAAATTTTTATACTGTTATAGTGTTCTTGACATATAAAAGTTTAATATATATTTATCAATCTATTACATAATATTTGTCTTTATTTTATTATTAATAAAACAAAGAAAATAGTCACGATAGCCGAGTGTGTGAGCAGAATTCGAGTCATGAGACCCGAGTTCGATACCCAAGGCTCATACAAATGAGTTTGTTAAAAACTTATATACGATTTATATCGTTGGCTTGGAAACGGAGATGTCGAAGGGCTCACCACCTGTCATGAAGTCTCGAAAATGTCTTCGGTAGAAGGGGTCGAAAGGACTTAATTGTCTAGACCACTTTCTGCCTCTATTAATGGGAATGGCGAGAAGATATTTGTATTAAAGAAAAGAAACTAGAAATACTACTTATAACTTTCTTCATAGTCGTCTTAATAACACCAACTAAGCATCAATATAAACAATGTTTTATTATTATTATATTTATCTTCTTCTATATTTTATTTATCTTCACGCACAATCCCTGACGGGGTAGCTAGAGAGAACAGATCGCCAAGTGTCACGATCCCTACATACTTCTTTCGCTTATTTCAGATTCATCATCTTCTTCATACATGCACGTCTAATTATCCGAGTACTCTTGACCCTCCCCTCTTCGAGCAATTTGCTCACATGGTCTTCGAAAGTTAGTCTTGGTCTACCTCGACACCTTTTAATATTAACTTTCGCGCTATATATTTTCTTCACCATTCGGTCTTCACTCATTCGCTCAACGTGCACAAACCATCGAAACACGCCCTTATCCATTTTTGAGACAAGGTCATCTTTCAAACCTGCCATATTGCGAATCTCTTCGTTTCGCTTTCGGTCGGCCATGGTAAGTCCGCACATTTTACGAAGAGATCGCATCTTTACTGCATTCAACCAGCTTTTATGCTTCTTCTGGCATACCCAGGTTTCGCTGCCATATAACAAAGTCGGTACCAACTCTGCGTTATGTATTGCAAGGCGTGCACTTTTCACAACGCTTTGCCTTTTGATTAACGCAGTCAGGGCACCATTGACTTTGTTCCCGGCAGCGACACGCCTGTCCACATCTAAATCACATCTTCCATCCCGGCTAAACGCACTCCCCAAGTATACAATTTCATTCACCTGTTCTAGACATTCCTGATTTACCCAAATTTCGCACTTCGTTCTTTCTTCGTCCCTTTCAAATAACAGAACCTTAGTTTTATTAGCATTCAAACGGAGACCATTAATTTCACATTCTTCTTTCATACACGTGACTAATGCCTGCAGTTCTGCCTCTGATGGTGTAATAAGCACTGCATCATCAGCATATAGCAGACAATTTACTTTTATGTCACCCAATTTAGCAGACAATTTACTTTTATCCCACCCAAACAGCTATCTTTCAGCTTCTGTAAACAGCTGTCGAGACACAGTATGAACAGCCAGGAAGACATGACACAACCCTGTTTTACGCCCGTTTGGACGTCAAACATGGGTGACAGGTCATGCCCTACCCGCACACAGGCTTTACAGTCACAGTAAAGTGACTGCACAGCCCTTAGCAATCGACCATCCACACCATACCCCGGCAACAGTTCCCACATTTTCTTCCTTACAACCTTATCAAATGCTTTCTCAAGATCCACAAAAGCACAGAAAATCTTCTGGTTAGTAGCCAGAAGCTTCCCCGTGATCATGCGAAGAGAAAACATTTGATCCGTGCATCCTCTTCCTGGTCTAAATACGCATTGTGCCTCCCATAGAAATCTTTCCGATTTATCTTGCATCCTACGTGTCAAAACCTTCGAGTAAACTTTACTTGCTAAACTGGTCAAGCTGATCGCCCGGTAGCACATGCAGTCATAATGTGAACCTTTACCTTTATATAAAGGCACAATGACCGCGGATTGCCAATCATCCGGAACAGCCCCCGTTCGCCAGCACAAATTGCACAGCAGATGAAAGCTGTCCCAGACGCATGGCCCACCAAACTTGACCATTTCAGCAGTAACTCTGTCTAGTCCCGCAGCCTTACCACATTTCAAACTTCTAATCGCACATTCAATCTCTTTCATACTGATGACCTCAGTGTCATCGAGGTCCGAGTCTGGCGTACCAGTCACGGCGTCACCCCCGGATCCCTCACTAAGATCATCACATGCATACATCTCTCTATAAAATTCGCTCCATCGCTGCATGACGTCCGATTATTCTGAGAGGACGTCATTGGTTCCCGAAAGCACTTTATTCTTTCTTAAGGCTGTCGCACCACTCCGGGTCCTTCCAACCTCTTTCCAGAAGAGTTTGGAGTTCTCCTTGAAGTTGTGCGACAACCTTTTGTCCGCTTCCATTCTACTCCTTTCACGCACTTCCTTAATCAATGCTTTCGTTTGAACTTTCTGGAGCTTATATCTTTATATCCTCTTCTCTCTCATATCCTTATCATTACTAGAAGCCAAGTAGTCTAACCATGCTTTCTTCTTCTTATTTACTGCCTTTTATCACCAAACATTCCGAGCACCGACTCGTACCCTGGCCGAGCGGTACCAACCCATCCATTCAAATCACCACATACAACAATTCTTTCGTTTCCTCTAACCAAGTCTAGAACTTCTCTTACATTCTCCCAAAACTCCTCCAGCTCAGCTCTGGACGACGAAGCTATCGGCGCATAAACAGCCTAAAGGAATAACTTCGTCAGTCCCAATTTAAAGCGAACCCAGAGAAGTCTCGAGTTCACAACCTTATATTCAGTCATAACATCGACCAACCGAGGCGCTCTCGCTCTCCGGGACTCCGGACCATAAAGCTAACGCCCCGTCAGGGAGCTCTTCAGTACCGCTGCCCTTCCGCTTGGTCTCCGACAAACACACGACATCTAAATCTCTTTCTTTCATTATTTTAATCAACTCATTCGTCTTATCTCTCATGCCTCCTCTAACATTCCACGTGCCAATTCTGCACTCCGTACTCCACCTTCCGCCGTGTCGAGCTGTGCCTGACGGGTGGCGGTCCCCATCGCCGCTTTGCTCGCTGCATTCCACACCAACGGGGACGAACTGGTGTGCGTCGCCTTGGGGGGACGCAGTAACCCTCGTTGGCACGGTTGCGCAGCTGTGTAGAATTGCAGCCCTGAAAAGGGCTGGCAGGGGTCGCGACGAGCACGCTTCTACAATGTTTTAATATAATTAATAATAAATAATTTATCAATATAATCAATATTTCTCAGTAACACGTCGACGAGTACCGGAACAATCTTGTGTCTGCAGTCGAAATTTTGTTAGACAAAGTCTCGGACTGGGGCCGACTAAATTTAGTCCAGTTCTACCCTAAAAAGACACAAGTTTGCGTGTTTACCGCTAAAAAGAAACCCTTCATCGTGTCACCTCATTTTGAGAGCACTCCCCTAGTTGCCTCAGCCAGTATCGGAATCCTTGGCGTCGACATATCGAGCGACGTTCAGTTTCGCGGTCACTTGGAAGGGAAGGCCAAATTGGCCTCTAAGAAGCTTGGCGTGCTCAGTAGAGCACGACAGTACTTCATGGCGCCTGCAACTTTATAAGGCGCAGGTTCGGCCGCACATGAAGTACTGTTCGCATCACTTACCATCACGTATCACCATAAATAAATTAAATTAAATTAAATTAAATTAAATTAAATTAAATTGAATTAAATTAAATTAAATTAAATTAAATTAAATTAAATTAAATTAAATTAAATTAAATTAAATTAAATTAAATTAATTAATTAAATTAAATTAAATTAAATTAAATTAAATTAAATTAAATTAAATTAAATTAAATTAAATTAAATAAATTAAATTAAATTAAATTAAATTAATTAAATTAAATTAAATTAAATTAAATTAAATTAAATTAAATTAAATTAAATTAAATTAAATTAAATTAAATTAAATTAAATTAAATTAAATTAAATTAAATTAAATTAAATTAAATTAAATTAAATTAAATTAAATTAAATTAAATTAAATTAAATTAAATTAGATTAGATTAAATTAAATTAAATTAAATTAAATTAAATTACTAGTCGCGGACATGAACTTATGATGTCTATATTGCTGTCTTTTAAACTAAAGTGATTGAATTGCAATTGTATCGCTTGCGAGTGCCATAATATGCCATAAAATCCTGTTTTGCAGTCTCCTAACCTTTAACCATATACAACATAGATTTTGAGTGTTACCATAATTACTTAATGAATTTAGCTTTCATCTCTAGTTATAGATGCTGGGATAAGAACACCAAGGGGGGTACTATCAGGTAATATGGTTGATTTAGGTAATTATCATAAGTGTCTGGATATCAACTTGCCGTTCGATAGTGATGTTATTGAGGGGAAGTATTGCATGATAAGAGTTCCACTGAATCAAGAATTGCAACTGCCAAAACTATCACAATGGTCAAATCGATATTTTGATTCAAGATCCCTTCAAGTTGATGAGAAAGTAGTTTCGAAATTGAAAGAATACAATTTTAGAAAAAAAAGTCTGGAGGTATTGGATGGGATGAATATCGATGAACCAAGGTATTTAGTTAATTATGATAAAACATTTCATTTAATTCATTTACTTGATTAAGAGAGTCAAAAAGTCACGATAGCCGAGTGGTTGGGTGGGTTGAATTTCTAGTCAAGGGGGTCCCTTTCGCCCCGAGTTCGCACCCTAGATGGCAGGCTCGTACCAATGGATTTTGCCAAAACTGATGTACGGATTACATCGTTGGCTTGGACATAAAGACGGCGTCGAACTCACCACCTGTCACGTTGTCCCAAAAATATCTTCGGAGGAAGGTGTGTCGAAGTGACTTATTTATCTAGACTAGACCTCTGTCTTCCCCTGCATTGGGAATTGCGTGAAAGTTTTATTTGTTTATTGTATGTTACCTTCAACAGTGGTAGAGCCACGCATCAGCTTTTGTTGTTGCATGAATGGGCCGGCTCGACCGGGGAAGTACCACGACCTCACAGAATACCGGCGTGAAGTAGAAGTCTAACAAACTTCTGCGTTTCGTCTGGTGAGTGCAGGTAACCGGAGGCCCACACACCCTCCTCCTCGATTCTGGGGGTGGGGGGCACTCTAAGGGAGGCAACGCATTTGCTATGCCTCTGGTATTGCGGGTGTTCATGGGCGGCGGTAATCACTTATCATCACGTGAGCCACCTGCTCGTTTGCCTCCCTTTTCTATAAAAAAAAAATTAAAGAGTAATTAATCAAAAAATATTCAAAGTACCATTAATTGCTTATTGCTAGTACATAACATAACAAGAGTGGTTTCTGTTGACGTATAGTTTATTTTTAATTACTATCAATTAAATTATTTTATTTCTGATTAAACTGTTCAAAATTTGTATATTATAGTTATGGTAATGATAGGCTAAAATGATGATAACATGTACAATAATGAATATATAAAATAAACCCACAAGTATAATTTTAATATCATTAAGCTAGACTAGAATTGCGTGAAGATGTTTTATTTTATTAAGCTAGAGATTTCCAGGCGATTCTAGGAGATTCTGCTTAGTTTTGAAACATAGACATCAAAATCCTCTACAGTCTTCTCCACTCGCTTATTTACCTGCTAATCACATAACTATCTTTTATGTAAAACGTAGAAACTAATTCCTTTCACAGCATTATTTATTTACACAGAAATTTAAAAGACAATTTCTATTATATGTCAAACGTAAAAACTTTCATAGCATTATTAATTAAGATTTAAAAGAAAATAAATGTAAAGAAACTAATAATTCCTAATTTAATCATAAATACAATTTCCAGGTCTGGGCCGGATAATCCCCTACAGTCTTCGGTGTTTAGATTAGCAATATGCATTCCAAAGCCATGCACTACTCAAGAAGCTATTTCCGGTCTTTTATTTAATGTCACGGCAATAGGACTCAAATATGAGGATGACTTTTGTAGACTACCAAATGATAAGCCGTGGGTGCCTGCAGATTATACTGCCGTGTAAGTTTAATTTTTTTTAAAGTTTTATTTTACGGGCTCACCACCTGTCACGTTGTCCCGAAAGGATCTTCGGTGGAAGGTGGGTCGGTGGGACTTAATTGTCTAGACTAGACCTCTCTCTGCCCCTGTATCGGTAATTGCGTGAAGATATTTATTATTTTTATTTTTTTTATTTTAGTTTCACCTGCATATAAGAATCTGAGAATACATATTTTACAGTTGTGTTTCGGCGTAAGATAAAACACCTCTTTCTTTCCGTGGTTATTGTAAGTGTGACTAAATTAAATTTCTTAAAATGTAATAAGCCACCGATACATATTAGGATATAAATTTCAAAAAATACCAGACCAAAATTAAGTAGTCCGGTAACGGGCAGCAGCGTTAAAGGTCAATCATCAGGTCATCAAAGCAGATTGGCGAAAGCATGGTAATGCTTCCGCCAATCTGTATGTCAAGCGTGGCGATTATGCCAAATCCTTCGGTTGAATGTTGGCAAATAACAACCAATGCCCTTCTGTTGACTTTTACCGCCTGTATGTATGAATGTAAATAAACAATAATGATTTTCTTCTGGAAAAAACAAAACTGGCTAAAACGATGTTTTACTTTATATTTGTTCACAGACAATAAAAAATATCTTCATGCCATGTCCAATACTGCGATAGACAGAGGTCTAGACAATTAAGTATACCAAGCTAACGATATAAATCGTACATAAGTTTTTGAAAAACTCATTGGTATGAGCTTACTACTTGGGGATCGAACTCGGGTTTCTTGACTCGTATCCCCTACCAGAGCTTTGCATAATATAAAAAGTTAGAAATAAAAATAATTCGATGAATAATAACAGTTAATATGTTACCGAAATACCGAAAAGAAATACCGTGTATTATATTCCAAAAACGAGTCGAATGTTTTGTTTAAAATCTAAATATTTACCCATATTTTTTAACTCTCGCTTTCAGAGCTATATTAAGTTTCATTGGAATATTGTGTGTCCTGTCTACGTGCTACGAAATAAACCATATTTTCATTCGAAAAAAAGGTAAGTAATTAAAAATACGCTCAAGTAATTACATTTTACATATTAATTGAGTCACGTAAAGCACGAAGATTCTTTGCTGTCAGATCTTTTGGGACTTTAACGTGAAATTTATGAAATTACATTATTTCATCAAAGTTACTTTACCTACCGTAGACGATACTTAAATAACTTGCCTTTATCTATGATTTTCCTGTGGAATTTAGGACATCCCTTAAAAAGTTTCTTAATAATAATTTAGCACTAACTTTACAGTTTTATTAATAGATTACTTTTAGGATAGCTACATAATTTCTTGCACCTGTTTCTTCTCCGTTAGAGGAAATTATACCTTCACGCTATTGCCAATACAGAGGTAAACAGAGTTCTTGACAATTTAGTCCTTCCTACCGACCTTCTACTGAAGACATTTTTTGGGACAACGTAGTAGGTGGTGAGGCCGTCGCCGTCTTTGTGTCTAGACACGAATAATTTAAATTTAATAAAACAAGTTTTATTAAATTAATATTATTGAAGGAGTTTCTAACCCAAATGAATATTAATTTTTTTCATTCCCGATACAAATTATATAAAAATTTTGAAAACAAATTACTGGAACGAGACTTCTTCTGTATTTCCTACTAAGAGATATGCATCAGATGCCTCAGTTATAACTTATCATTAGGTATGATAGCCGACTGTTTGAGTTGGAATTCAAATCAGTAAGTCGGAGTTGGATTCATAGGGGCAAGGCTCGGACCAGTGAGTATTTCAAAACTTACACGTATTTTATCGTTGGCTTGGATTCTAAGACGGCGACAGGTTAACCACCTTTGACGATTTTTGAGGTTTCCTGCTGTAGATATACTTAAGCAAAATTTCAAAGGCCGGAAGCGCATCTGCTATTCCTCCGGCGGCGGCTTCCTATTACTTACACGTGAGCCACCTGCTCGTTTGCCTGCCTATTCTATATAAAAAAAAAGTTTTTTTACCCCATTCTTCTTCTTTACAGCCTATTACTATTCCTCTATTGAAACCATGTTTAGTCTATGTCTACTCACACAGATTGCCTGAAAGAACATTCTGTGCCACCTGCCTGACTCTAATCGCTATTTCTTTACTTTACAGATACAAAAACCGCTAATGTAATCTATAAAACGTTCTCTGTATACAGCAATACAAATCGTCTTTTAACATTTACATCGGGCTCCGATTCTATACAATGTCTAGACGGCGTCAGAGCTTTGGCTATGATGTGGGTGTTATTAGGACACAGTTTCACCTCACAATCTTTTACTTTTAACCCATTGGACACTTTTCAGGTATGTTTAAATAAGTAGATATCGCTAATAAACAATAGAACGATCAAAGGCTGGTAAAATGCCTCAACCGAGAAAACATCTGGTTCAGACACGAAAAAGAAGTGTACATACATAAATATATAACCTACTGTTAAATTCAACTTAATAGAGGGTTTGCCAAAATCGTCATGTATGGCAAGCCGGATTGGGAGCCACAGTACCAGAAACCTTGCTCCCTACACGCTATTTCTCGTCGACGGTTAGTTAAATCTTGGTCTTGTATTTTAAGAGATAGGCAACCAGCAATCTTTCGGTAGCCAATGAAATTTGCCTTAGTCAAGTTTTCGACACAATTGTGTATTTTTGTATTATTTATACTTGCGATTGCTGTCACTTGGTGAAATTGCATTGCATTAAAATTCATTGTTGAACACTTGTATACAAATCACTTTATTTAATTATTAATTAATTAACCGACCGGTTTCGCCTTCGGTATTGAGGAGATCAATATACCTGATAAGTGAATTATGTACAAGTGTTAAACAATGAATTTTAATGTATATTTTTGCATAATTTTTTATTTTGTAGTGGATGACATCCTTTAAGGCTTTATGGGTGACGGCAGGACATATTGCCGTAGACACGTTCTTTATGTTAAGTGGTTTACTGGTGGTATACACAACGGCAGGGAAACTCACATCTGGTAATAAAATATATTTTTGTCATATTAATTTAAAATAAAATAGTAAAAACAATTTTTCGATTACGTAATATATATAATAAAATAGTAAAAACAATTTTTCGATTACGTAATAGTATAAGTAATATAAATTTTATTGAAGTTTTTATTCTCCTGTTTTCAAACAGTTTATTCATCATAGTTATTCTTTATTATAGCCACTGCTGAATAGGCCACCTCGAGAGATCATCATAAAGCAAGCCAGCTTCATTTATGACACATCTGGACAGATACCCTTTTCTGTGATAGAGATATCATTTTACATGGAGAGTATCTATAAGGCCAATTAGTTTATTTTAATATTGAGGAGAGAAGGAGAGGGAGAAGGGGGAAAGAAAGAGAAGGCAATATACCTGGTCATCACGATGTTTGGATATAAAGATAAAGAACATTATTTTAATGCTTTGATAAAAAAAATAAGTTGAAGTTAATAAAATAACGTCAGCTGAAAATCAGCTGAATAGCATTAACTGCTGTAGCATTAAGCTGGACTGACTACCTATTGATCTTCGTCCCACTGTCACTAACATAGTTAAAGTTCAGTACTAAAGTATTTTTCTATGCTTTTAATTTTTCCGTTTGTTGGAGATTCATAATGTTTTTACATTCTATTCTAAAATCTTACTCATGTTTTGTGTCGTTGTTTACTTATACAACATTACTAAAGAAATAACAGATAGTCAAAGTAAATTGTTATTAAAGATTAGTGAATGAAAATGTATATTTTGACTGAAAAATAAGGTTTTTGGAGCCGGCTGGCAGGGGAATTACAATAATATACAATCATTCAGCGTGGTGACAGTGAGACTTTTTAACAATTTTCCTCTTCAAATAAATTCAAATTTACTTACATGAAAATAAATTTGAATTCATTTAAAGGCGAAGTTCCACCAAGAGACCATAATCAATATTAAATTTTAGTCTCATGATGCTTACAAAACAAAACAAGGCGTCAAGAACATGACACGAAACACTAACGTGGCAGAGTTTCTAAATCTATTTAATTTTTTAGTTGGTCTTCTGAAAAACATCCACTTCTTCTACTTAAATCGCCTACTGCGAATGTTTCCCGTTCTGGCTACAACTGCATTACTTGAAGCTTCACTTTTCAACCATGTGTCGGATGGCCCAGTGTGGAACAACATTATAACACAAGCACATAAATGTAGAACATACTGGTGGTCGACGTTATTGCATATACAGAACTATGTCAATTCTGTGAATATTGTAAGTACATTTTCAATATCTTCAGGCCATTCCCAAATAAACAGAGGTCTAGACAATGAAGTCCTTTTTAACTCCTTACTTTGTTAATGGAAGAGAGGTGTGACATGGCCATTACATTATTATTGAGTGTATATCAGTTGATATACACTCAATAATCTAAAATTTCATAAATTTTATGTACTGAAATATCAGACACACACACCTTGTATCTCAATACATTTAATTTATACCATTTGCATTTAATATAAGTAAGTGTTAAGTAATTAAATGAATAATTCCTACATACGTAGGTAGGGACCAAATCACATACATTGGTCAAATGTTTTATATTAATAAATAGATACATATATAGATTGGACAACATCACATACATTGTAATGTATGTGATGTGCAATTTTTTTTTAGATTTTTAACCTATTGTTTATAAATTATTACTCTTATATAATTATTACAAATTAATAAAAATGATTACTTAATTAACATACTATCGAATTGTTTTAATGCCATTGCTTCCTGGTATGTGTACGCAGTTAGAATTCTATCTGACGTTTTAAAGTGCAGGAAACCACGTTCAAAGATTCCGTTTGATAGATACAGACATACGAAACCAATAAAGGAGTGTTAAAAAGCCGTTGCTGCTTCTGAAATACTGACGTTTAATTTCTTTAGTGCATCTCCGCTACCTGGTACCTTGCAATCGATGTTCAACTTCACATACTGTCTCCAATTGTATTAGTGTGGGTGCTGAGTGGTAACAAAAAGATTGCGTGGACGTCTTTGACAGCTGCGGTTGTCATGTCAATCACAGCTGCAACTATTTACAACTTTATAATGGAATTTCCAACTGGAATGATACCAGCTTCGTAAGTATTTCATGTAAATAGTAACATTTTTAAATAATAAGGGGAGAGTTCAAAGCATTGGGGTAAGAATATACTCCCTTTCTGTCCCGTGGGTGTCGAAAGAGGCGACTAGGAAAATCCTTGAAACAGACTGCAGGATGAGCATCTCAAAAACAATCCAATATAAAATTCATCAGACCGATGGTGGGAACAGTGTCTATGCTGCGGTCATTGCTGTCAAATCACTGACAGTGTAAGCCATACTACAAAGCGTAGTATGGCTTACACTGTCTTATAGGAGAGGCCTATGTCTCACTGTGGACTTATCTGGTCGTTTCATCGGTAGGTTTACAGGCCTCTCCCGTAAAGATTATAGTAAGAAACAGTACAATGTAAGAAGAAACAGGAAAGCGGATTGGCGAACGCAGTACACGGAAACTTGTACCGTAAACGCTGCTGCCTGGTCTTTTTAACTTCGGTACATTATCAGAGATGCTTGCCCATCTTTCGGTATCCATTACGATTTACTAGGCATTACGCTCGTCACCTGTTACAATACAAAGAAACAAATCTACAGGGAGAAAGGGTTGTAAATTCTTCGATGTATTATTACGATGTATTATTACTGCGATATATTGTCTGACGTGATTATTCCATTTCAGTCATTATAATGTCAAGAAAAATACGAAATAGAACACGATATTTTATTTGTATAAGGAGAATGAATTGAAATAACTTTATTTGTAAAGTATAAGAAATAAACGTCTCTCCTTGTTACTTATTTCTCATAAACGATCTATAAATATATATTGTATTAGATCCTATGCCTATATTCTCCCACGTAATCATTAATTTTATCTAATACCTATTACGAACTGGCTGAATCGATGTCTCTGTCTTACTCCGCTTATTTTAGTTTCTTTGGTCTATAAAACGTAATTAAACGAAGTCTGAAATTTCATATTCCTTGAGCTCGATCAACTTTAGTTTGCACCTACTAAAACAGAGAGAAATTTATGAAATCAAAATTCAAACTCTCTGTCTCACTTATACCACGATCATTAAATTTTCAAGGTGCCTTTATTATATTTTTATATTGCAATACAATAATAGAAAAACAAAACCTGAGTTTTTTCGGTGTCGAAAATACTTCGTAAGATTAAAAAAAACCTTCTAATTTCTAATTTTTTTGAACAGATTATACTAACAAATATAATTTTCTTTGATTTCTTTTAGGCGAGGCCCCAACATGTTGCATTACACAGTCTATTATTACATGAATACGTTGACAAGAGCGCCTCCTTTCTTAGTCGGCATGATGTACGGATACTTGTTGCACATTTGTCGTGGAAAGCGACTGAGGATATCCACAGTAAGTATTTACTAAATTTTATATTTCTTTGAAAGTCATCTTAGCCGAATATCATTTTCTCAAACAATATTATAACTATTAATATTATATAATACGTAGAAGGTGATTTGATGGCCTGATAGCCTTAATTGGTATTGATCCTGATAGTCTTAATTGGATTGAGCCAGTAGATGTATATTTTTAATTTTTCTTCTTCTTTTGTTTTGTTTATATAATTATTTATATCCGGTACTTTGATATACATATGTATCTTATCGCTATCTTGTTACTGAGGTACTAAATTTGAACTTTTTGGTGTTGGTAACGTGTTGTTTAATACATTATTTTCTAGTAAAATACTTCTCTTCATTTACATACCAGTCAAAGGTCCATAATAGACAATTATCCTTTCGCTGAAAACACTTTTTTTGTAACAAGAACATCGTGAATATTTATCTGTTATTAATACAGTGGTATTATCATTTCAAGTATTGATCTAATAATTAATCATCCAAACACTCGGCTATAGTGATTATTTATTTATTATAATAGTGGTATTATTATTTCAAACGGCAATTTTTCGGCGACGGGCTCATCACCTGTCACGTTGTCCCAAAAAATATCTTCGGTGGAAGGTGGGTCGAAACGACTTACTGGTCTAGACCTCTGTCTACCCCTATATTGGTAATGGCGTGAAGATATTTAATAGTATGTTATTTTTTTTTACAATTTAAAGTAATATAATAATAGCCGATTATTACAGCTTCAATTGATAATTAAGAACTATAACTGAATTTTATAATTAATTAAACTTTAATTTCATTGTAGACATTTAACCTGATCTTGTGGATCTTATCTTTGGCGCTCCTTGCGTTAGTTATCTGTTGTATATATCCTACAATGCAGAATGATTGGGATAACCAGACCGTGGACAGCTTAATCAACTCATTTATGAGGCCAGCTTGGGCGTTAGGCTTAGGTTGGATAATATTCGCATGTGTACATGGTTATGGAGGTAAGTATCCATCTACAGTTCATGTATGCTATATAAAATTAACGAATACTAGGGTAGACAGTTCTGTAGTTCTTTGTGGAAAGCTTTGGGGGAAGCCTCTGTTCCGCAGAGGACTCTTGATAGGCTGTAAAGTAGAATAAGGGTAGACAGAGGTCTAGACAATTCAGCACTTTCGTTCCAACTTTTATCAAGGAATTTTTTGGGACAACGTGAAAGGTAGTGAGCCTGTCGGTGTCATTATGTTTAGACCTACGATGTAAATCGTACGCTTTTGAAAAAAAAAAAACCATTGGAACGAGCCAATCACCAGAGGATCGAACTAGGGTCTCTTGACTTGAATCCCGATCTCCCAATCTCTCGGCGACCGTGAATTTATACTTAAAAGTAATAATTTAAGAAAACTAGCAAATGTTATCCGGAATGTTCAATGATATGATGTGGTTGTATGTATTATTGAATGTGTGATTGTTGTATGTATGATGAATTTAAAAATATAACGTTGGTATATTTTGTAGTCTGGTAAACAAAAAAATCGGCAATTTTTCAAAAAGGTTTTTTTCATTTTCGTCTTAGTTATACGAGGTGATTAAAACCCATCGATTTTAAGCAAGTTTAAGCTTTTAATATTATAACGAAGGTCGCATCATCGCGATGAGAACCACTCTCCGCGTAAAAGAGCTTTAATTATAGCCTTATCAAGTTTCTTCACTGTTGTAGACAACAAACTACTTATATTGTACCCAAGAGTGTACTGATGCCGATCCTGCATGTAAGTTGATATGTGTTGTAATTAAACTAATCTCGAGATAAAACGTTAGCACAGAAACGCTCAGAAAACCTTTGTAATCATTGATTAAAAATATAAATATGTATTTAGGCTGTATTGTGCCATTAAAGGATAAGCGTAAAATATAACAATAGTCACTGACCGACGTTGGAATTTTAATTTTTAAACATACGTGAACAAAATTAAGGAGACATGTTTAAATTTATATAATTTAATAAGTAAGTAAGTAGCCGAGTGGTTGAGTGGTTGGGATTTCGAGTCGAAATACCCGAGTTCGATCCCCAGGTGGCAGGCTCGTACCATTAGGTTTTTTCAAAATTTATGTACGAATTATATCGATGGCTTGGACAGAAAGACGGCGACGGGCTCGCTACCTGTTACGTTGTCCCGAAAATATCTTCGGTGGAAAGTTGATCGAAGGGACTCAATTGTCTAGACTAGATCTCTATCCCTGTATTGGGAATTGCTTGAAGATATTTGTTTTAATGTCTAAATTTAAACAGTGCAGCAGAATTTATGGTGGGGTGAGCCTGGTACTGCGATAGCCAATCCTTGCTAAGCGCGGGGATTGTGAAAAATACCCCTTATTAAGGAACAAGGGGTATTTTTCACAAATCCCAATTTTTGTCGATGACCTTACTGGCACACCACCTGTCATATTGTCCCTAAAATATATATTCTATGCAAGGTTGGTCAAAAGTTTTTACCTGTGTTGTTTTCTATCCCTCTGTTGGCAATGACGAGAAGAGTTTTTTTTTATGCCCTGCAGTGGACTTTAAAAAGCCGTTAAATGAGACCCATATTTCATAAAAAATAGAAAAATAGTATTATTATTAAATTAATTTGTTACAATTATGTATTCTTAGGTCCTATTAATTGGTTCCTGTCTCTAAAACTATGGAAGCTCCCGGCACGCCTTTCCTATGCGATGTACATATTACATTTCTCTCTGATGCTTCTTGTAAACTATAGCTCCGTGACTCCAGTCTACTTCTCTGTTTGGTATATTGTGAGTATACACCATGTTGTTTTTTAATACATTTATAAAATATGAATCATATTATTATTTTCATTTAAAAATTGCAAAATAACGAAATTTTCAAAATAATTACAACGTAAAGGACTGTCACACGTGCAAGAGTCACGATAGCCGAGTGGTTGGGTGGTCGGAATTTCGAGTCAAGAGACCCGAGTTCGTTCCCCAGATAGCAGGCTCGTACCAATGGGTTTTTTCAAAAACTTATATATGAATTTATCGTTGGCTAGGACATTGAGACGGCGACCGGCTCACCACCTGTCACGTTGTCCCGAAAATATCTTCGGTGGAAGGTGGGTCGAAGGGACTTAATTCTCTAGACTAGACCTCTGTCTACCCCTGTATTGGGAATTGCGTGAAGATATTATATTATATTGTTATTGTAAAGGACTGTGCACGAGCCAATCTTGAGTATACATTCGTGGTAAGGATACATGGATGTGGTTTATTTAGCTAGGGTTCGTCACTAAGAATTTCTTTCAAGAACATGTACAATATGTAATTAAATGGTCTATTATTCCAAACGATGTTTTATACTCTTCTTTAATGATTATGAATTATAAATACACAAAACACATTATTCCTATATTTCCGTTTTTTATTTATACTTAGGAATTATCATTATATTATATATTTTGAGTTGATAAATCTCTTATTTCAGATGTTTATGTTCTGCGGTTATTTCATGCTAACATTGATTGTGGCTTTCATTGTTACGGTGCTAATAGATATGCCATTTTCTATATTGTTTAAGCTTTTACTGGATAAAGGTAAGCTAGATTTTAACCTGGTCCGTGTTATATCGTGTTGTTATTACGTTTAATTAGTCCGAGTGGTATTAGCATAATAATTATACCATCACTTCTCTTCCCGGAGGTATCGTGAAAGTAGACTAAGACAGATGGCGGGATGACAATCTCGATAAATACCATAACAATTAAGCAGAGCGCTGACGAGCAGCAGCGTCTAAGGTCTTAAGTAAATGGTTCTGCGATTGCCAATACGCTTGCCGAGCCGGCTGATTCGAATCTCCATCGAATCCTCATGGAAAATGACTCCTGAATTCCGCAATGGACAATTATAACCTATTAAGATTATGATATGATTAGGTTTTAATAGTTAATGGTGAAGCCATCTCGTTTATCACGGTTTCAGTTTAACCATTTGCCTATTTTTTCCCTGTGGGTGTCATAAGACGTGGCGGTTAAGAGAAAACCTTCTATCGAAACATTGAACCATGTATTCATGGACATAGGTAACATACATAACATAAAGAACATACATTTTAATCCACCACTGTTTTGTAATGATTTTCGATCACCCCGTTCACCAATCAGCTTGTAAAATCTTGCGGTAAAGGCAAACCCTCCTTAGGGGACAAGCTTATGTCCTGCAGTAGACTTTTACACGATTGGCTATCAAACCAGACACCTTGCACCTTAAACGCAGCTGCCCATAACCAGTCTACTGATATTTTGTGTTGCATCTTCCATGATCGTTATCTAGTTTCCATCTGTTACCAATCTGTCGGTAGCCAATTGTATTTTCATGAATTTTCATGTACTCGCTTCTCATGTACTGACACCCAAGGGGAGAAAGGGGGTGGAATAATTTAATGCTGTAACCACACTGAGGCTTTAGCCCAATTTTTTATTTTATTTTCATTTACAGTTCGAAAGTCAGCTCAAGCAACAGATGAAGATTCACTGAAAAATAACGCTCAAGATACGTTTAAAAATGTTCTAACGAATTACAAACGTAATGAAGTGAAGGCTAGATAAATTTATGTAAATAATTAAATGTTCTTCAACGCTTCTTAATTAAAATGAACGGAAATTTATATTGTTTAAAAAAGTAACATCAATAAATATAGTTAAATTAGTCACTTTATAGCATTACAGGACTCAGACTTCTCTCGTAAAGGGGATTTGCGATAATTGCTACGCTTGACGAGTAGATTGGCGATCGCTTTACCAGATTCCTCGTATCTTAGACGTTACTATCCGCCCCCAATCTGCTTTAATTTGGCTATTTTTGCCAAGATAATTTTGCCGCCACCTGTCGATATCCGATGATATTTTTGAGGCTTTTCCCTTAGTAGCCTCTTACAATAACCACGAGAAGAAAGAGAGTTATATATTATAACGCCGAAGCCATGGCTTGGCACATGGCACTACGGCACCAAAAATATTATATTTAATTAATAATTTAATTATAATAATCAAAATCACAGTTAATTATTTTTATAAAACAAAGTATTAGTAAGATAATAAGAAATGGCCAACTACTGTCATTTGTGGATTTGCAGTTCTTCGATTTAAAATAACCTATTTTGATTCTTGACTGCTATTTTAGAGTAGAAATAGCTAAGAATCCGGCACTGATCCAGATATTTTCCAGGCTGATAACGAGGTCAACTCCTTTTTAACAGAACTTTTATACAGAAAGAAAAAAATATTTATTTGACAAACACCTGACAATTACACAAGTGCCTTAGCTACTTGCTTTGTGAGCAGAACAATGTATGTGATGTTGTCCCTATCTTTGTATATATGTAAGTGTAAAAAAAATATAAATATCTTCACGCAATTCCAATACAAGAGTAGACAGTTAAGTCCCTTTGACCCACCTTCCACCGAAGATATTTCCGGGACAACGTGACAGGTGGTGAGCCCGTCGCCGTCTTTATATCCAAGCCAACTATAAAATTCGTATATAAGTTTTTGAAAAACCCATTAGTACGAGCGTGCCACCTGGGGATCGAACTCGGGTCTCTCGACTCGAAATTCCGTCCATCCAACCACTTGGCTATCGTGACTTCATGTAAGTTTCTTTTATTAAATAAAATAGGACCAAAATTAATATGGAAGCTTAACCTACAGTTTACTTCTTTTTGTATATTTTGTTCAATACAATTTAAAATTACAATTAAATGTATTCTCATGGCACTTAATTTCTATTGGGTTTGAGAATAGCAATAGACTAGGAGCACTCGCTAAGCACTCATATAAGTCTTCAAAATATTTTAACCGTTTTTACATTGCCATTTTTAGTTATTTTGTAAAGTACAGTATGCGGTAAACTATTACAAATATATGGAAAAATATACTCCCCATTCCCATTTCCGCACATCATAGGTGTTTTTGTATTTCGGTAAAATATACTGTGAAAGTCTTGCCTATTTACGTAGACGCTCATGTCGAACTTTTTTCATAAGCACTTTAATATTGTTATATTCCAAGTTGATTTATTATAGTCTATATACTAATTATCATGATAGCCGAGTGTCTGCGTGATCGGGATTCGGAGTCGCGACCGGAGACCCGAGTTCGATTCCCAGACTCGTATCAATAAGTTTAAAAAAAATCGAAGTTTAATCGAATTATCAACGTTGCTCACCACCTGTCACGTTGTCCCAAAAAATGTCCTCGGTGGAGGAAGGGTTGAAAGGTCTTAATTGTCTGAACATCTGTCTACCCTGTATTGAAAATGGCGTAAAGAAATATATTTTTTTGTATACTAATCAAGAAGTCAAACTGAGAACAGAAATATTATATAATGTCGAAAAAATTTCCGCTTCATTGATAATCTGTTAGTATACCACAACATAGTTTGCCAGTGGAGTCCTTTATTGACTTCATGAACAACCGGAGAGTCACAGGTTCGAAGTTGAATTAAATTTAAATCTGACACTGTTGTGCTAATTAGTGAAAAAATGCAGCAAAGTTATGAATTATACAATTTTTCAGCACAATTAATTGAATTAGTTATTAAAATTAATTACCATTCTTTCTTTAAATAATGTGTAATTTGTAGTCATTATTATTTAAGAGGTCTTTTGTCTCCCTTAAAACTTTCTAATGGCCGTCCATTTATAACATTAAGGCCAGTTTTATGAGGCGTCAAATGCGTTATTATTCTTCTTGGTCTCAGGATTGTAGCTGTCTAATAAATACTTTTAATGTTGTAATGATAAATGTCAAGTTATCACACTTCTCTTTAATCTCTAGAACGTTATAAGTGATACAGAGAATTAGATTCTCGCCAGCCGTATTTAGTATTGTTTATAATGGATAATCATTATCAGAGACTTGGAAATCATTAGGTCATTCAAAGCCAAAACCATTTCGTCTGTGTGTGTATGTATTTGCGTGTTGGCAAAAATCGTTAACGTGTATTTTTTTCACGTGTACTCTTAAAATATTTCGAATTATCGAGTGTTTGAAATATCAAATAGTTCGAAATTTGTGAGAGAAAATATATAAAACTTCGAATTATTAAGTGTTGATTAATTAATAGACACTCTTTGTTTACTTCATGCCACAGCCAAATGACCAGGCTTTCTTCCAGACGCAGAAATTCACCTTTAGTAGTTCTTTTCCGTACTGCAGCAGTTTGTGCAGCATTCATTTTCTCCTTGAGCTTTATTATGGTTGAGACAGTATTCAGAGGAATCTTAAATTCTTTTGCAACATCATTTTTCTTCTCACTTTCCTCAATTTTTTCGATTAACTTCTTCTTTTCAGCAATCGTCAAACATTTACACTTTGTAGGGCTCGTAACAAACACAACATTTTAATCCGTATACCAACGAAAGAATAACACTAATTGAATGGAAACTAAACAAACCAAATCCTGTCAAATAGGCAAACTAATCAAAAGGAAAAAAAGCATGAATATAGAAAATATACCAAAAAACTGATGTGATGAAAACCAAATTAAGGCTTAACGCCATTCCCAAAACAGGGGTAGACAGAGGTCTTAAATTAACTCCGTGGCCCAAATCGTATATAAATAATATATTACTAGTTTCATATATGCTATGCTTCATTATTTGACTTAATAAAATAGATACATAAATAGGAACATTATCACATACACTCCTTTGATCCCAAAATAAGTAGCTAAAGCACTTGTGTTTTGGAGTCTGAAACAAGGATGGCACAAACACCAATACTCGAGAAAATGTAGAAAAATTGAATAAATATAAATAAATATCTTCACGTAATTCCCAATACAGGAGTAGACAGAGGTTTAGACAATTAAGTTGTTTTAGGACTAGGTGACAGGTGGCGAGTGCGTCGCCGTCTTAATGTCCAAGCCAACGATATAATTCGTAAATAAGTTAAACCCAACGGTACGAGCCTGCCACCTGATCGAACTCGGGTACCTTGACTCGAATTCCGACCACCCAACCACTCGGCTATCGTGACTTAGAAAAAGTGGTTTTGTACATTTAACTTTCCGAGAATCGAATCCAGGAGCTTTGAGCTGGCGACGCCGTGAAAATCGGCGTGTACGCCACTCGTCCACGCAGGTCGTCATTGTCCGACATCTTACCATCATTCATAACTAGGATAGACATAACGTCGTTAATTATGTGTCTATCTTAAACATCTGTGACACAATTATCTTCGCTTATAATTAAATACATAATTAATAGGCAAATGCATACAAGACACTAATAGTAACGTTAGAGTAATATTCAATTTGTTTTCATTTAGACATTTCTATCGTATTACGATATAGTAGAAAGAGGACCGAATAAATGTATTGTTAAAATCTTCACGTTATCTTCAATACTGACGTAGACAGAGGTCCAGACAATTAAGTCGTTTCGACCCAGATGTCGCCAAAAAACATTTTTAGCGGTAACATTTGGTGAGCTACTCGCCGTCTTTATGTCTAAACCAACGATGAAAATCGTACATAGGTTTTGAAAAAAAAAAAAACATTGGTACGTGCCACCTAGGCATCGAACTCGTGTCTCTATAGACACTATACTGACTCGAATTCCGATCACCCAAACACTCTAGAGTAGGTGCCATGAAAATGTCATTACGTGTCAAATCGTAATAAGAAATCGTAATGAAGACTTCCGTGGAGGAGCAGGGTACACACCGGTTTTCATGGTGTCGCCTGATCCCGGGTTCAATTCCCGGTCGGGTATGTAGAAAAGTATGACGGTAAATGTAAAAAACACTTTTTCTACATATTCTCGGGTTTGGGTGTTGGAAGTACCTTCGTTTCTGATTCCATAATACAAGTGCTTAAGCTGCTTACTTTGGGATCATGTGATATCCCTATCTATGTTTGTATTTATTTATTTATAAAAAATTTCGGCTACCAATAGATGACCAAAAGACCATTTCGACTAAAACTAGACCAAAATGCAGCAGGCCAGTGACTGGCAGCGTTTATTAGCCTTTAGCAGATCTATGATCAGCAGTCTATGGTGCGAGGTGTCTAGTACAGCGGTTGCCAATCGGCTTGTCAAGCGTGGCGATTATAGGTAATTCTCCCGGGAGAGTGCAAAATCTAGCAGTAGATTTTTACGGGCCATTATGATGATGGGGATTCAAGATTCGGTTCGGTTGCGTCATTTAGCTTACATAAATAATATTTTATATCTTTATGCACAGTCTCTGACGATATAACCAAAGAGAACATTTCGCCAAGTGTCACGATCTCAACATACCTCTTCTTCGCTTCCATCAAATTATTTATAAATATGAAATATAAAGTATAATATTTATAAGTCTTGAAAAAAAAAATAACACAAGTGATGCAGAAAATAACATTGTGATGCTATGATGGTATGATTTAATAATCTGTACACGTTTTTCAACTTTCGATTGATTGTCAAGTAGTCATTGTGCTCGTTGCAAAGTTTTCCATTTAATTGGTTTTTTTCTTTGTCTATTTTATACAAAATATGTAAATTATTGGTTGGAGTATATTTAGTAATTGCACACGTATGGTAGAGTCAAACGGTTGGAAATAACATAATTAATGGACCGGTTCCAACAAAGAAGGAAGGACGACTATTTCTACTAGGCATAAAAGGCCTAATATATACATAAATAAAAGCTCTAATCTCGTCCCATATCTTATACGCATTTCCTAAATTTCTTTCTTAAATGTAGGCAAAATGCTGTCCCTTTTGTGTCTCTCGTTGTGTTCTGTGTCTCATCATCTCGCTGTGTAGCATCACCACCAATACCATAAGGAGAGTTTAATGATGAACAGAGCCTGTATATTAACAGATGTAAGAAATTCATTAAAGAATAATTCTGCAAGAAGGGTTATAGTAACTCCTGGGAATGAGGAAATCACTGCCATGCTATATCTTATAAAATAAAGGCAAACACATACCTGTGGAGTTCCTTTCGCCTTTTTCTAATTCGTTAGATGAACCTCATTACGTATTTAATTTATTTCGAAGACCAAATACTTATGTAAATACTTATGTTTCCATAAATATCACCACTTCATATCATTTTAGCGTTATAAAGTTACGATAACCGAGTGGTCGGGTGGTCAGAATTTCGAGTTAAGAGACCCGAGTTCGATCCCCACGTGGCAGGCTCGTACTAATGGGTTTTTCGAAAACTAAAGTACGAATTATATCGTTGGCTTGGACATAAAGACGGCGACGGGCTCACCATCTGTCACGATGTCCCGAAAATATCTTCGGTGGAAGGTAGGTCGAAGGGACTTAATTGTCTCGACTATACCTCTGTCTACCCTTGTATTGGGAATTGTGTGAAGATATTTATATTTATTATTATTATTTATATTATTTTAGCGCAGTCGCACCGATAACAGTAATTCAGATTGTTTATTTCGCTTTCGTCCTAACACTGTCTTGGTTCGTACCGAGCGCCTAATTAAATAATAATAATAATAAAATAGATAAGGCAACAAATTAACAATTATAAAGTTAGCCCTATACTTTAAAACATACGGTTCCTCAGAGGAGAGATCAGAGGAATAAATACTTTATACTATTTGGAGTTCGGAAGGAAAGGCTTCAGGTTTCTCTGGAAAAAATAAAGGATCGCGCAGAAATCTTATTGCTATACATAGACAAAGTCGCGGATAGAAACTAAGTTATAAGAAATGTTTCTTATCCGTTCTTACGGATAAGAAACATTTTTATATAAGAACATTTTTTATGTACATAAGAACAATACGAGACAATTGAAGATTTAAAAAAATTACGACGGTTCAATGAAATGTGTGTTCCTTACGTCATAAAATAACTTTCTACGAAGATTAAAAAAGAACTGATTGGAAGCGACGCAGCAGAACTTTAAGTTTATTTAAGATATAATAATTAGTTTATGAATATCGCTCCTACCAACTCTCAACCGGAATTCCTACAATGTCGAAATTGTTCGGACTGTAGGCTTTTTAAAGGTAATCGAGGTTTAAATATACATAATAGACGTTGTCATCCACAGTCAATTTCGGTTCACAGCCTCCCTTCCTCTCTTATGGCACAATCAGAGATATTAATCAAATCAATTTTCAAAATTTTTCGGACCAAATTCATTATTACCACCGTAATGTACCAATACTTAGGAGGATTCCTAGAGGTTCGAGGATGCAGCTAGCTAAAGCTTTATCAAATGCTATGCTACTTTTAACACTGTAACTAGTTGGCAAAAATAATTTTACTTTGCATATTTTCATTTTCATGTTGAAAGAAGGGGGCGTAAGTCAATTACGTCCCAGCTTAAATACAATTCTTTTCAAAATTTTGATTCACCGATAGATACATCCACAGCTCCAAGAACACACAATTTTGATTTAAAGAAAGTTGTCGAGTCTAAAGTTATGGATGGTGATTTAAAAAACGCATCGCGTATTTTATTTTCAGATGATATCCTGGCGCCTCACAATGCGGACACCCTTGAAAGCTTACATCAGAAGCATCCTAAGGCCAATTCCTCCTTGCTTCTAACGTCGCCTCCTGATCCTTCTAATCAGCCATTACAAGTTTCGGAAAAAGATACTTTAGAGGCAATTATGTCTTTCTCAAATGGCTCTGCCGGCGGCATTGACGGAATTACGTCTCAACATCTGAAAGATCTTGTAAGCGCGTCCGCCGGTGACGCCGGCCGAATTATTTTGGGCGACATAACAAAATTAAGTAATTTTATGCTTTCTGGCAATTGAAATTGCAATTTTGTTAAAATCATATATGGAGCAAGGCTATATGCCTTTAAAAAAAGATAATGGTATCCTATAGCTGTTGGTTCCACTTTTAGACGTTTAACTTCTAAATTAGAATGTAGGCACATAATCTCCGATCTAAAGTCAAAATTTCAGCCTATTCAGTTAGGCTTCGGTAGTAGAGGAGGTTGTGAGGCAGCTGTACATTCAGTGCGTACTTTTTTTAACGAATTGTCAAACAGATGTTCTCTTGAAAGTTGACCTTAGGAATACCTTTAACTCCCTCGACAGATCAACCCTGCTGAAGGAGGTTGCGAAACATACCCCGGAAATTTACCATTACGTTTGGCAATGTTACAGTCAAAACTCTAATTTATATTACGAAAATCATTTAATTAACTCAGCCGTCGGAGTTCAGCAGGGCGATCCACTGGGCCCAGCATTGTTTAGTTTGGGAATTCAACCGATTATTTCAAAGTTGAAATCCAAACTCAATGTTTGGTACCTAGGTGACGGAACCCTAGAAGGAAAGCCAGATGATGTGCAAAATGACCTTAAAAAAGTTATTTAAAATTTTAAAAACATTGGCCTTGAATTAAATAATACTAAATGTGAACTTTTCATTCCCGACCGTTTGTCTTCTCTTAGACACAGTTTGTTTCAAAATTTTAACAATATATCTCCTGGCATTAAAGTAACTGAGGCGGATTCTCTTTACCTCCTTGGACCGCCGTTATTTATAGAGAGTATGAAACCTCTTTTGAAAGTAAAATTTGATCAATTTTTAGAACATGTTAATAAACTGTATATACTTAATTCTCATATACCGCTTACTATTTTAAAAAATTGCGTTCTTGTTCCTAAATTTACTTATTTACTCCGCTCGAGTCCAGCATGGAAATGTTCTGATTTTTTAAAACAAATTGACCTTAATCTAAAAATAGCTTTGGAAAAAATTCTAAATTTATCTTTAGTCTCATCTAGCAGGACTCAAGCTACTTTACCTGTTAGATTAGGAGGTATCGGTATAAGAGAGATTTCAAATATTGCGCTGCCGGCTTTCCTTGCCTCCGTACACAGTGTTAATGATTTGTCTCGTGAAATTCTTAAGAATGATTTGGGCTTGACCTTTGCTACCGAGGCAAGAGAAGCATGGTTACATCTCTGTTCCGGCGAAGATATTCCACCGGAACCTAACTCACAAAAATGGTGGGATATCCCGTTGGTTCAGAATATGCAGTTTATTTTCACAATTTTACAATTTTCACTGTGACAGAGACCGCGCCCGCTGTCTAGGTGTTTCGACAAAGGAATCCAGTTACTGGCTACATGCTTTACCATCAAGTAACCTTGGTGCATTACTGGATAACGAAAGTTTACATATAGCTGTAGGAATACGATTGGGACCATCGATTTGTCAACCACATCGATGTCCTAGTGGCAGCGACGTCGACGAGTTAGGTCTCCACTGACTTTCGTGCCAAAAAAGTGCCGGCAGACTGTCTCGTCACGGTTCCTTGAATGAAATCATCCGAAGGGCTCTTGTTTCCATAAATATTCCATCGGTTTTAGAGAAGGCTGGTTCTTTTCTCGCTCAACGGTTAAGTCTAGCCATTCAACGTGGAAATGCAGCCAACGTTCTTGTTACCATTCCACGAGGAGTAGGGCTCTACGATTATAATAGTTTTTAGTTAATAAGTATTGTAAATATTTTACATACATAATTTTTTCTGTAAATAAAGTATTACATTATTTTAACCACTTTAACTAAGCTGCAATGTGTCTGGAGTGGTTCGCGACAATAGTCAAACTTCAGAGTCGGGTTTGACTATTGTCGTGAACCTCTCAGGGTCCGAAGGTCAGGGTCTATAACGTTATGTTTCGCACCCTATTAGGCTATTGAACCTTTAAATTTATATATAATTTAACGTATTATATTTGATTTTCGCGAAGGCTTGAAGAGCAATATCATTAAACCCGCTATGATAAAATCAAATTGTGCCAATGCGGTTTAATACCATTGCAGTTACTCCATCCATTAAGTTCGAATTCAGAGTTGCTTTGTTGAAGTTTTACGGTTCAAAAGATAAACAAGTATTCAACTTTGTTTCACGAATCGTTACTTCAAATGTCTTATAAATTTATGGTATAAGGTAAAAGCGTTATGTACGTGTAATAATTTAAATATTAAAAATAATCGTTCCATTATAACGAAAATTAATGCAATATCTGTAGAGTTTACCGACGTCAGAGAAGGTGCGTTGTCAAACTTTGGAGAAGGAATTGGGAATGAGGAGAAGAAAGGCGTACAGAATGGCGAGAGGGCTTAGAGCCATCGGTTACCATACTCTCTGGATAATATCTGAAGGCACAAGAAGAAATACTAGGCACAGTGATATTCTGCGAGACCAGATTTATATGACAACAGGATGGTCGATTTAATAACCAATAGGTAACTAAACAAATAGATAACCAAAGCAGACAGAAGTATTTGATTGTTACATCTTTTTTTTTTAATTTAAAACCTCTAAACTCCCCTATTGACTATGTTATTATATTGAACTGAATGCAGATCTTCTTGAAAAATACGACCACCTTTCCAATAACTGCATTATGTTTTCACAACCGTCTATTCTATCCTAACATCCCCGACTGCTCCTCCGATCTTCCCGATTTCAATACCTCAACTCTAACCACGATAGAACCTTCGGTTGTCAAACAATCTCCAGGTTCATTGTCCTCAACATAGTTTTTCTATATATACATAAGCTATTCAGCATTACTTACAAAAATTCTGTGAGGTTGTTTATCATACTATTATAGTTAAGTCACAATAACCGTTTTTTGTCCAAATTAATCAATCAAAAGCTGTGGGATAAGAAGATCTATAAATGCGAAGCCTGAAAGGCTCTTTAATGTTCAGTAACTTAATATAAAGTAATCTGTGTATTTTTCTTTCTTACGTATAAAAATACATTTAATAAAAAATACTTTTATTTAAATAGTAGTACGGGAAAATATACTGAAAATTTCGTTTTGTATTGTACATGAAAATGTATAACAAAATTAAAACTATAAAAAAGTTAAAATAATAGTAGCCTACTGTAAATGCCTAATTCTGTTCTGCAACTGTAATGATTAGAGTAAGAAAGCATCCATCACGCTACTCCCTCCGTATTAGTAGACTTCATACATTCTTGAAATTATTTTAAAAGTAAAATAATTAATAAAAAAATTTACTTATATAATACATAGTTTTGAAGTTTTACATAGTTTTCTGATTCAACAGTTACCTCAAGATGTTTTTCTTCGTCATAATGTACGTGGTAAATTCAGCCATTAATAATTTTATTGGTGCCGGCTGTGGATGTGGACCACTTGCGAACATTGCAATCAGCCTGACCACTAGGCTTCCTAGGCTGCTGTGAAATATAGAATAAATTTAATAAAATTCTCAGTAAGTAGCTCTTGTGTTATGAAATCAGAAACATCGAAGTACCACACAAAAAGAATCGCTACAGGTTACTAACTTAAGCATCTATTATAGAGTTGGAAGCTTTGTTTAATGCGCGAAATTAGTTTTACTCCAAGTTTCAAATCGTTTCGTCTGTATTCGTCGCATATATTCCAAACAGCTATATTAAAAGGAAGTTGTAAATCTCCTTGGAGATTTTCTTTATTAAAGGCTTTGCAGGCGTTACGGTATATTAAAAACTTTCACATGTCTTAATTAACGTTCTTCTCGACCTATTTTTTTTTATATCGGTGGAGGAAAATGCTTTACGTACGCTTGTTTTCTGACCGGGAGGCCACCGAAACGATTAGTGTCGGACTCGGATCTCTGAAGGAGAAAAATATCGACAAAAAACCATCCACGGGATGCTGTTAGCCCGGAGGCCTATACAGCTTCATCTGAGGAAAGCTGCGAGAACGAAGGCCCGCAGGTGAACCTTTATCGACCTATAAAAGGTCACAGCTAGATATAGGTAAGTTCCGTAAGGACAATTTACTATAATCTCTACGATTACGCGCATTGACGATGATAGTAAATACATAGAAATGGATAACATCACATACTTTCCCAAAGTAATAAGCTAAAGCACTTGTGCTATCGAATCGGAACTAACGAAGGTACCACAAACACCCAGACTCGAGACAATATATAAAAGCAGTAAAAAGGCAGTTTTCTACATAGACCCGATTGGGAATTGAACCCGGTAAGTCAGAGCTGGATCCTAGAGCTAGAGCTCGGCTGGAAAACCGGTGTCACTCGTCAAAAGAGATCGTCTATCTAAGTCGTCTACATTACCAAACATCTCACTTCTCCAAGCACCAGCATCCAGGTATTGACCGTTACCAAAATAAATTCTATATGTGAACTTATTGAGGATATTTATAATTTATTTTTCACTTATTTTTATATATTATAGATGGCGACGGGCTCACCACCTGTCACGTTGTCCCGAAAATATCTTCAGTGGAAGGTGGATGGAAGGGACTTAATGTCTAGACTAGAACTATGTCTACCCCTGTATTGCGAATTGTGTGAAGATATTTATATTTATTTGTTTTTATTTTTATGTATAAATCGTAATTGAGTAAACTAGTAGATTTTTAAATATGAATTTATTCAGTAAACTGACAAATTCTATCTTGAAACTGTAAAATTTTTCTATTTTCGTTACAATTCGACGCTTATTTTCTTCAAATTTGTAAACAACTGCGTTTCTTCCGTCGCAAATTGTTATTATAATACTTTTTAAGATACTTTTTATCGAAGTGGTGAAAGTGCATTTTGAAATTTTTGAATAAGAATAGAAGAATGTTGAAAAAGAAAAAGGAGCTGTTTTCTTTCATTAAAAACTTTTGTTATACTCTACATGATACGCGTCGGACAACCTTCTATTAAATGTAAGGGTTGTAGTTACGAATCCCAGAAGCGACAAATCTTTTAATAACTATTCATCTTACTTATTTACTACAACCAGTGAATGTTTACTATATAGGCCTCTCCCTTTCAGAGGATTTGGCATAATTACCACGCTTGGCAAGCGGATTAACGATCGCAGTACTAGACACCACGCACCGTAGATAATGCTGCTTGTAACCGGTCTACTAAATTTTGGTTACTAAATTGTGAGAGGTGGTGAGCCCGTCGCCGATTTTATATCAAGCCAACGATATCAATCGTACTTTAGCTTTTTGGTGTAAATCGTACCAATGGGTTATATATAAAAATATATAACCCATTGGTACGAGTATGCCACCTGGGGATCGAACTCTTCTAATGACTGGAATTCCGATCACCCATCTACTCGGCTCTTGTGATATTATTTATTACAAACATTTGTTATATTTTATTATATGTTGGAAATAAAAACGACTCATTATAAGGTAAGTGCAGAAATTTTATAATTACCATCATTACAGAAATAAAAAAGAACCACAAAAGACGAACCAATAACTGAATTGGTAGTGATCCTGCGTTCGATGCGAAGAGTTTCAAGTTCGAGTCACGCTTGGGACAAACATTTGTGCGATGAATATAAATATTTGAGGTCGTGTTATGGATTTTATCTATATATATAAGTCTACTGTACCGTTAGCTTGTACCTTAAGACAGTGATAGATTCACCACCTGTCACGGTGTCCTAGATAAGCTTCGGTAAAAGTAAAGCTAAAGGAAATCATTGTCTAGACCACTACTTACCTCAGTTGAAGGGAAATTGCGTGAAGATAAAAAATAAATAAATATCTTCACGCAATTTCCAATACAGGGGTAGACAGAGGTCTAGTCTAGACAATTAAGTTTTTTTGACCCACCTTCCACAGAAGATATTTTCGGGACAACGTGACATGTGGTGAGTCCGTCACCGTTTTATGTCCAAGCCAACGATATAATTCGTATATAAATTTTTGAAAAACTCATTGGTATGAGCCTGCCACCTGGAGATCGAACTCGGGTCTCTCGAAATTCCGACCACCCAACCACTCGGCTAAAAGATAAAAGAAAAAAAAATAACCATAAACCGTCTTACCTCATTTTCCACGTTTTTTTTCCAACTTTTGCAGACAATTTTAAATAAAACTATTTTCGGATTTTATCGCGTTTTTTTTTTAAATTCGCGTAAATACAAGAAATCATTTTTACAGACCAGTTTTCCTATTTTATATTATAGTATTATATTTTTATATTCAGTTATACTCCCACATTATACCGTTATCACCATCATTATGGTCTGTTAAGTTCACTGCTGGGGATCGGCCTCTCCTATACGGTCGAATTTGCCATAATCGCAATGCTAAGCAAGCGGATTAGCGATCAGTACCAGACACCATGCATCTCAGACGCTGCAGCCCGTCACCGGTTGCAGAACTTAGGTTTGGTGTTTTCCGAGTTATCCCGCCATCTGTATATAGCTTGCCAACTCGCGGGAAGATAGGGGCCCCTATCTTTCCGTGAGTTAGTGAGTGAGGAATAAGAGAAAAGCCTTGAAAATTCGTTTAGCTATAGACAGATGGCGGGATAACTCTTGATTTTACATACAACGCTATAAGACCACGAATAAATAGAGGAGTTTTCTAAAGCAACCTGTATCCACAAAGAAAAAACAAACGAGGACCAAACCCTTTTGTGGGGAACAATCCTATTACAAGTCAACTGGAACGTCTCGTTATAATCTAAATACTTCCTTTGACGACTAGCTTTTTATCAGTTTCCTTTATACTACGTTTGTTGATACAAGGTAAATTAAATAATGATTGTTAATAAACCTGTTTCGTTCTGATTTTATGTAAAAGGCTTTGTTCTGCTCTGAGTATTTTATATTTAGTTCTATATTTATTTTGAAACATTTTATTCCGTCCGTTGATAGACAAAGAACTTTTTACAAAAGTACTAAGTAAAGCTCATGTTACTCAGCGACTCGATACTTATAAAATTACCCACTTTTCTGTTTTTTGTTTACAGTTTCTTTTCTCCCAATAATCTTGGGGAAAAATAATGGAAATTTGATACACATGTAAATAATATTTAAAATTATTGCAAATCTTATCACGGGTTTGTAAATTAAAGAAACAAATAAACTAAGCATTTTTCCTTTTAGGCAGTTGATTTTTTATCTTCACGCATTAGCCAATACATGAGTAGTGAGACGTCTAGAGAATTTCGATGACCTTCATGGACGAGTGGCTTAAAAACAGGTTTTCAAGGTGTCGTCATCTTGAGGTCCCTTTCGGGTTCGATTCCCGGAAGGGTACAAAAACACTTGTTCTGCATTTTCTCGGGCCTGGGTGTTCGTGGCGCTTTCATTGTTTCCGATTCCTGTACCTCAAGTGCTTTATCTTCTTACATTGGAATCGGAGCAATGTATGTGATGTTGTCCCTATCTATATATGTGTTTTAAAAAAATAGTCCATATTTAACTGGAACTTATTTTGGGATGGCGTAACAGTTGGCGAGTCTCTCGTCTCGAAGTTCAAGCAAATAATATAAATCACAAATAAGTTCTGAAAAAACTTATTAATACGAAGGGATCGAACTCAAGTTTCTTGACTCCAAATTCAATCACCCAACCGGCTATTGTGAAATTTTGATGTACATTCTATTATTATGTTTCACATATTATTATTATTTTAGAATCAACATGATTATAGGTTATATCAATTGCCACATGTGACAATCCTATGTTACCTGCATGTTGTGTTACCACCACCAACCGTTAATTAGTTAGTTTACTTAAAGTTATTATAATAATCATCAATCTTTAATAGAGTTTGGATTGTTTAAAATAAATAATAGGCAAACCAGAAATTCTGTTGTAAAAAAGAAAACAACCCAGTCTCATTATTTTCTATAATATTTGAGTGATAGGCTGCTATTCACAAACTTTAGACATAAAATGAATAACAGTAACTTTCGAAAACCGCATGTTGAAACAAGGGAGAAAATTTTAAGTACACGAACTTCAACCAAACCTTTGTTATTTAAGACAGTTCAAAAACTTTGGAGAAAAAAAACGGATGTAGCCGCAACTTTTTATTAAGAAATTTTGTAATTATAGTCTTGTCTTTTTCTTCTTATAATTACTAATTTAATGTCCTCAATTAGTTTAAGTAATCTTTTAAAATAAAACTGGCTGACGATATAACTAATAAAGTTGTCTGCCATTAAAAAGAAATAATTTAAAAAGTTAAATAATAAAATAACTACTAGCAATACGATAAATGTAAAAGTATGTTTGTTTGTTTGTTATGCGGTAACGCCTAAACCACTAAATCGATTTTAAAAATCACTAATAGAAATCTACATTATCACCGAATAATTGTCATAATTTGTATATAGCCATTATATACACGATAGTCATAAGTCACGATACCCGAGAGGTTGCGTGGTCGGAATTTCGAGTCGAGAGGCGCGAGTTCGATCCCCAGGTGGCAGGCACGTACCAATGGGTTTTTCAAAAACTTATGTATGAATTACATCGTTGGCTTGGACATAAAGACGGCGACGGGCTTACCGCCTGTCACGTTGTCCCGAAATATCTTCAAAGGGTCTTAATTGCCTAGACTAGACCTCTGTCTACCCCTGTATTGGGAATGGCGTGAAGATATTTATTTTATTTAAGTCATGTTTAAAAATGACCCAGTAGCGTAGTTGGTATTGATCTAGGGTTGCGAGTTTGAATTACGCAAAAAATTTGTATGATGAATATGTCTCAAAAATGGATAAGGGCGTGCTTCGATGGTTTGGGCACGTTGAGCGAATGAGTGAAGACCGAATGGTGAAGAAAATATATAGCGCGAAAGTTAATATTAAAAGGTGTCGAGGTAGACCGAGATTAACTTTCGAAGACCATGTGAGCAAATTCGAAGAGAGGAGGGTCAACAGTACTCGGATACCTAGACGTGCATGTATGAAGAAGATGATGAATCTGAAAGAAGCGAAAGAAGTATGTAGGGATCGTGACACTTGGCGATCTGTTCTCTCTGGCTACCCCGTCAGGGATTGTGCGTGAAGATAAATAATAAATAAATATGAATATGATTGTTGGTACTCGACTTTTGGATTATTATGTGTATATATGAATATTTATCTGTTTACATATACGTGTAGAAATGTAAATACATTGTACCGCTGGCTTCGACACTAAGAGGCTGATACGGTCCCCGTCTGTGACAAAATCCAAAAAGGTTCGGTGAAAGGTGGATCGAAAGAAGTAAATTTTCCAGACATCTGTCTTATCCCAGTATTGGAAAACAATTAAAGATGATCGTTAAAAACTATCATCAAAAAATACTTTGCGTAAGTTAACCTTTTTTAGTAGTTAATGAGGTAAGACCTTGTCTTCAATGGTAAGCTTATTACTCCAACATTACTGCATATTAAACGATGATCTCAATTTAAATCTATCAAGATCTAATGAACACAATTAAGTCCCTTCTACCCAACTTCCACCGAAGATATTTTCGGTGATGAGCCCGTCGCCATCTTTATGTTCCAGCCAAGGATATACTTCGTACATAAGTTTGAAAAACTCATGGATACGAGCCTGCCACCTGGGGATCGAACTCGGGTCTCTTGATTCGAAATTCTGACCACCCAACCACTCGGCAATCGTGACTGTTAAAATTTAAACCGCAATAAAGCGTAGGTAGTCGACGGATTATGAATATATAACGTTTACCACAATAGATTCTATCGTTCTGTGGCTTATCTTTTAAAATTGTGTTAAGCACAGCCTATTCACAATAAAAAAATTTATCGGTGAAACTATTTATTGATTTTTGTATTAAGATAAATTTTGCACACCTGTTTTTAATATTTAAAAGATATATAATATGGTAATAAATATGCGCATTAATTGATACATGATTGCGCAGCTGATATCATAAAATATGATGCAATAGAATGTAGTAATAGAGTAATCATTTTCATGATAACGGCCTATAATGTTTACGACGAGACATGAGCATCTCCCATATAGGATTTGTCATAATTACCACGCTTGGCTAGCTGATTGACGATCGCCATAACAAAAACCCAGCACCTAAGACGCTGCTGCCCCTCAACAGCCTTTTTAATTTTGGTCAGGTTTTTTAAAATGTTTATCTCGCCATCTGCTGGTAGCCGTTGCAATTTTGAAGTGTTTACCCTTAGTCGGCTCTTACGACCCCCAATGCCACTACGAAAGATATATCATACATGTTACGGAATTTTCCAATACTAGTGTAGATAATTCTAAAAAAGTCTATACAGTTAATCTGCCACCAAAGACGTTTTTTGGGATAACTTGACAGGTATTGAGCCGGTCGCCATCATTATGTCCACGCCAAAGATGTAAATTGTACGTAAGTTTTTGAAAAACCCACGACGGTTACGTGCCTACCATCTGGGGTTCGAACTCGGGTCCATTTACTCGAATTCCGATCACACAACCAGTCTACCACAGATGAGTGTGTATATATTTTAAAATCTATTGGCCTGCAATCACACTGCCTTTGTATTTACCTAAAGAACACAAGAGTTTTACCCTGATTTCAGCAGGACAAGTAGGTAAGAGTGTGGTTCACGAGGCAGAGTAGGAAACCTTTGGTACCAGCCGCGGGGATCGAACTCGGGTCTCTTCACTCGAAGTCGGATCACTCAACCAATCGGCTATCGTGACTTCCATTATAATTTTTTTATGATAAATTCAATATTTTTCACGCTTGAATTGTCTCGTTATTCAATCGTTAGATGCTATATTTTTCGACATGCTTACGCGCCCAAAAGTATGAGGCACACAATATATAACTTATGTGTATTACTTATAAATTATGATAAAAGCTTAGGGCCTTTGCATTGGCCTACATCTTAAACTGAAAAAAACTTGCTTTTGCAACTTTCATAAAATTTAATGGAACTTAAAAACAATAATACTTTTTTAATTCTAAAAATGCACTCGATGCCATATAACATAAATATTAACGTAGCGTTTTAGACTTCTAATGCTTAACTAGAAGCGGTAGATTTTTCTTTGTCTGCAATGACACATGTCATGTTTGAGACAATCTCTTCTTTAATTGGGTCTGATGATTTTCTAGAATCTGTAAAAATATATTTTATAAAATTGTAACTGAGAGTTTATATTTAACTTATTAAACACATGCATGATTCAAATTTGCTTTTTTACTTAAGCAACTATTGAAAAGAGTCATGATACAGCTATCATGGCATTTTATCATAGCAAATTGATTGGTGTCATGTGTCATAGTTAAATGTCACGACAGCCAAGTGGTTGGTCGGTCGAAATTTCGAGTCAAAAGACCCGAGTTCGATCCCCAGGTAGCAGGCTCGTACCAATGGGTTTTTCAAAAATGTATGAACGAATTATTTATATTAATTATTATATCGTTGGCTTGGACATAATGACGGTGACGGGCTCAAAATATCTTCGTTGGAAGGTGGGTCGAAGGGACTTAATTGTTTAGATTAGACCTCTGTCTACCCCAGTATTGGGAATTGCGTGTAGATGTTTATATTTATTTATTTTTTATTTATTTACCGACTACTGAAACTACTAAATAATGAAATAATTGAAAACATAAATACCTGTCCCCAACAAAACTTTAACGAGTATTGAAAACGGTGAGTCAAAGACTACTGTGACAATAAAAGCCAGTATCAAAGTTAAGACGAAGAATGCGAAAAAGTTGAACATCTGCAAAGAAAGAAAATTCTAAGCTGTAACAAAACTAACACTAAACTAAATTAGTTTCATTAATCTATCTGATGTTGTTTCTTCTTCCTCATATTCTTTACAGCCTATGTAGCCTTTATAGTATTTTATAGGTTTCCATCAGAGCTATATTTCTATGTAAGAAAATAATGTAGTTTATATATATAAATTTAAAATGTCTTGATAACCATTTTAGCAATTTCATGAATCAATTGTCAAATCATCATCAAACCTGTTTGTTTTATTTAGAAGAGAAAATATATAATTAAATTTGATGATTTCTGTAGACGAGTGGCGTACACATTGGTTTTCAAGATAACGCCAGCTCTGAGTTTCCGGATACGATTACCAGACGGGGTTAATGTAGAAAATGACTTTTTCCACATTTTCTCAGGTCTGGATGTGTGTGGTACCTTCGTTGTTTCTGATTCCATTATACACTTGGTTTAGCTACTACATTTGGGATCAGAGCAGTATAGGTGATGTTGTACCTATGTATTTATTTATTTAATTATATGTGATAATAATGTACAATAGTACAATAATACATTTTTATAAATCCGTAATAAATCATTTCTGCAAAAATAAAATTAAAAATAATATCATAACGGGTTGGTCAACAACTACTTACTATGCTCGATACTTGAAAATAAACTGGCGTTACTGCAGAATAATACATAGCGGTCATGATTGAAAAGTGTATGATGTACATGGCGTACGATATGCGCGCTGGCAACTTCCATATTTGTAACGATAAGAACCAATTTATTGGCCCTGTAATAATAATAAAAAAAAAGAATAATTAAACGATAAATAGTTTCTGCCTACGAATTCGTTCTCTAAACTCATGCGGGATCCTATCATTTAGCAGAGTATTCATGATACGAATGTCTAGGAGAGTCCGGATAAGAAGAATTGGACTAAGATGAAATTACTCATTACCTGGGATTATACACACTGTCTAAACCCTTCAAACCGGAAACCACAGTTGTTACAGTGCTATTCGGTTGCAGACAGGATTCTGATTCCTCTAAAACAGAGAATCCAGAGAAACAGACAGAAGAAACTCCGGGAATTTTATTACATTATAAATGTCAAATACCGTATACCGTATTTGATATTTATAATGTAATAAAATTCCCGGACCGTCATTTCTAACAGTTTGTGGGATTTTCTTTTTGGGATTAGCGGGCTCGCAAGTTGGTAAGTGAACCAAAGTTACATAATTCCGCGACACTAAACGCTGCAGGTGACCTAATTTTAAGGAAGGATTTACGAGTGTTAGAAAACAGAAGGTAGAAAAAACCCATATACTACATGCCTATTTTCTGCGAGATCGTTAACCGGCTAATTCTTGCCAAATTCACCGATTGGCTTTAAGGTCAGACACCAGATGACGTAGAATGTACATAAGATGTAGAGGAGTATAATATAACTAATTGACTTATTAAACATATAAAAGAATATCTTACCTCCATATCCTTTAACACATGCAAAAATGATCCAACCCAGAGCTAAAGTCCACAGAGGTCTCATAAATGAATTAAATAAATTATCAGCAATTTGATTATCCCAATCTAACTGTATGTTTACATACATACAGTATATTATTGCACCTTTAAGTAGAAATGAACAGCACCAAAACACCAACAGCAAAGCCTAAAAAAATTATAACACTACAATATTATCATACATCTATACATACTTGTAACGACGTCCTACGTGGACGAGTAGCGTAGACACCGGTTTTCAGGGTGTCGCTATCTCGAGGTCCCGGGTTTGATTCCCGGTCGGGTCAATGTAGAAAAACCAATTTTTCTACATTTTCTTGGGTTTGGGTGTTGCCTTCGTTGTTACCTTTCCTATACCACAAGTGCTTTAGCATCTTACATTGGGATCGGAGCAATGCATTCGACATTGTCCCTATCTATATCCAGATATGTATTTATTTAAAAAATATATAAACTTCGATGACTCGTGTACAAACATTCCTATTGATCACAGAACTGCTTACCCTCAGCGGGAATCGAAACCGCAAGCTTAGCTTTAAAGCCTAAGCCTTAGCTTTGAAGGCAGGGTCACTACTAAATCGACTATCGAGTTTTCAACTACTACAAAATCATGTTTCTTTTTCAAATGTACTCGATTTATACGTACCTTGTTAATTTTCAGTGGTTTCCCTTTCCACGTGTGTAATAAATATCCGAATATCATTCCCACACAGAAGGGTGAGGCCCGTGTCAAAATATTGACATAGTAGTATACGAAATAGTCATTCATGTCGCCTACTCGACTGAAATACGGAAGATAAATAATTGAATTTCATTTCTAGTGTGAATATTTTCAATTTTATACTCTTTATTTTGCAAAATAAAATTAAAAATAATATCATAACGGGTTGGTCAACAACTACTTACTATGCTCGATACTTGAAAATAAACTGGCGTTACTGCAGAATAATACATAGCGGTCATGATTGAAAAGTGTATGATGTACATGGCGTACGATATGCGCGCTGGCAACTTCCATATTTGTAACGATAAGAACCAATTTATTGGACCTGAAATAATAATAAAAAAAAAAGAATAATTAAACGATAAATAGTTTTGCCTACGAATTCGTTCTCTAAACTCATGCGGGATCCTATCATTTAGCAGAGTATTCATGATACGAATTTCTAGGAGAGTCCGGATAAGAAGAATTGGACTAAGATGAAATTACTCATTACCTGGGATTATACACACTGTCTAAACCCTTCAAACCGGAAACCACAGTTGTTACAGTGCTATTCGGTTGCAGACAGGATTCTGATTCCTCTAAAACAGAGAATCCAGAGAAACAGACAGAAGAATGTTGGGATTTATTACATTATAAATGTCAAATATTCCGTATTTGATATTTATAATGTAATAAAATTCCCGGACCGTCATTTCTAACAGTTTGTTGGATTTTCTTTTTGGGATTAGCGGGCTCGCAAGTTGGTAATTGAACCAAAGTTACATAATTCCGCGACACCAAACGCTGCAGGTGACCTAATTTTAAGGAAGGATTTACGAGTGTTAGAAAACAGAAGGTAGAAAAAACCCATATACTACATGCCTATTTTCTGCGAGATCGTTAACGCAGTGGAGCCGGCTAATTCTTGCCAAATTCACCGATTGGCTTTAAGGTCAGACACCAGATGACGTTGAATGTACATAAGATGTAGAGGAGTATAATATAACTAATTGACTTATTAAACATATAAAAGAATATCTTACCTCCATATCCTTTAACACATGCAAAAATGATCCAACCCAGAGCTAAAGTCCACAGAGGTCTCATAAATGAATTAAATAAATTATCAGCAATTTGATTATCCCAATCTAACTGTATGTTTACATACATACAGTATATTATTGCACCTTTAAGTAGAAATGAACAGCACCAAAACACCAACAGCAAAGCCTAAAAAAATTATAACACTACAATATTATCATACATCTATACATACTTGTAACGACGTCCTACGTGGACGAGTAGCGTAGACACCGGTTTTCAGGGTGTCGCTATCTCGAGGTCCCGGGTTTGATTCCCGGTCGGGTCAATGTAGAAAAACCAATTTTTCTACATTTTCTTGGGTTTGGGTGTTGCCTTCGTTGTTACCTTTCCTATACCACAAGTGCTTTAGCATCTTACATTGGGATCGGAGCAATGCATTCGACATTGTCCCTATCTATATCCAGATATGTATTTATTTAAAAAATATATAAACTTCGATGACTCGTGTACAAACATTCCTATTGATCACAGAACTGCTTACCCTCAGCGGGAATCGAAACCGCAAGCTTAGCTTTAAAGCCTAAGCCTTAGCTTTGAAGGCAGGGTCACTACTAAATCGACTATCGAGTTTTCAACTACTACAAAATCATGTTTCTTTTTCAAATGTACTCGATTTATACGTACCTTGTTAATTTTCAGTGGTTTCCCTTTCCACGTGTGTAATAAATATCCGAATATCATTCCCACACAGAAAGGTGAGGCCCGTGTCAAAATATTGACATAGTAGTATACGAAATAGTCATCCATGTCGCCTACTCGACTGAAATACGGAAGATAAATAATTGAATTTCATTTCTAGTGTGAATATTTTCAATTTTATACTCTTTATTTTGCAAAATAAATCATATTTCGCTGACACACGCACATACAAATACAATAAGCCTGTTTAAGTCTAATAGTAAATATATTCTCCCGTAAGAGAGAGTTTTATATATAGCCATGTTTGACTAGCAGATTGTAGCCTGTCAACAAACTTCCGATTTTTGGTTTGGTATTTTTCGAGTTCCTCAATTTTTTTGTAAACTTATACACAATTTGTATCATGGACTTTGACACTAAAATGTTGATCGGATCACCACCTCGGAATGTAGGTCGAAAAGAAGAATTCTCTATATCTCTGACTACTCCAATATTAATAATAAACCGTAGTTGGAATCAAATTTTTTTTTCAAAATCCCTTGCTACAGTTACGTGACTGTAACAAATACAAATTTGGATTTAAAAAAAAAATTGATTCTATGTTATTTTTATATTCTATTTTTAAACACTCGGGCCTTATTTCCAACATAATTATTAAACTTTGCCTCCTACAGTCCACAAACATGCGATCAAGCTTCAGCCGAAAAAGTAAGCATATTCGTTTTCATCCGTGAGGTCTAAGAAATACTGCCTAATATCCTAATAGTTTACCCCTAGTGGGACTACCCCTGCCCCTAATCCCTAACCCCTGACTCTTATACTGGGTCTTCTCGCCATTCAGATCGAAATGTAATAGAAGTTACGCTCCTGCTTGGCAGCAGAAGTCTGGTACCAAACCAAACGAATCCTTGACAGAGGAGTCGTACTTATAAATAACCCACATTCTTATTAAAACAAGTTTTGAACACAGACATATTACTAATCATCATCATGACGGCTTGTGAATTCCACTGCAGAACATAGGCCTCTCATATATGAGGGTTAGCCATAATCGACACAGTCCGCCAGGGGATTGGCGTTACAGTGCAAGGCACCATGTCCCTAAGATGCTACTGCCCATCACAAATCTACTGCATTTTGGTATGGTATTTTTCGTGATAGTTATCCTGCCTTCAAGGCTTTTCCATAGTCGCCTCTTACGATACCCACGGGCTGGCGTTATTCTTACACCGATACCACATGGGTTAATAAACGGGATAATTTGTAATTATACTAAAACCTAGAAATTAAAAGTCACGATAGCCGAATGGTTGGGTGGTCGGAATTCGAGTCGAGACCCGGGATCGATCCCCAGATGGCAGGCTCGTACCAATGGTTTTTTCAAAACTCATGTGACATTTATATCGTTCTGTCGGATATTAAAACGGTGATGAGCTCACCACCTTTCATGTCCCAAAAATATCATCGGTGGGATGTGGGTCTTAACGACTTAATTGTCTAGACCTCTGTCGACTCATGTATTGGGAATGGCACAAAGATACTTTTTTTATACTAAAACCTATTAAGAACATTAACTTATCTAAGTTATAAAGTCTGAGTGATAAAATATGATGTTAAATATTTACTTAGGAGAAATAATTCCGGATGGAAAGTTGTTGTGAAAAATGTACAGCGTTGAGGATATAAGTACACTCAGCATACCAGCTGTCAAAGCCGCCCAAGCAGTATATTTACGTCTGCTTAGTACCCAATAGAGAACTATGGGTGATAGGATATGTAACTGGACGTCTAAAGAAAGATACCATGTTACTCCAATACACTAAAACAAAAAGAATGAACAAATTAATATATAGCAGTGAATCGACATTTAATTTTATTAGAATATATACATTACGATTTTATTCACAATTCCGTAACTTTTTAAATTACAGTCAAGTTACAACCCGACTTCGTCTACGTATATATAAAATATAAACAACTTCACGCAATTTCCAATGCAGGAGTAGACAGAGGTCCAGTCCAGACAAACCCATCGGTACGAGCCTGTCACCTGGGGATCGAATTCGGGTCTCCTGACCCGAAATTCTAATCACCCAACCACTCGGCTATCGTGACTTTTTTTTGTCTACGTATAATCTCTAAATTCCTGCCTAACACTTTGTCTTTTTCCGAATCCTTTAAATTAAAATTCGCTAAGCAAATTTTTACAAAATCAAAATCAATACACAATTTCTGTGATTTCTCTCACGTGATAATATAGTACCGTATTAGAAACTACTTGTATACCATTATTCATTTAAAGCCGTTTTGGAATTATTGAGTAACAAATATGCAAATATCTTAACCTCCTTGCATCTGAAAATACAAATTTTCCATTATCAATGACATTAGAAAGTCCATTTACCATAAATGTACTCATACAGACATAACTGCCGGTTAAAGTCAAATACAAGGCATAACCCTCTTCATAAAGAGGATTTGCCAAAATCTATACAAGCTTAGACACTCTACTTCGGTTACTCGTCTACGGTTTGCTTATTTTGATCTGTTATTTTCGAAAGGTTATTCCATCTGTCAGTTGCCGATGATATTTTTAAGGCTTTTCCCTAAGTCGCCACATAGCACACCCATTGATAAAAATAGTAATTGTCATAATTTCACGCCATCGCCACATGGAATAGTTTTCAAAATTATTCACTATGCCACCCTGAAATTCTTTGGTCGACATCAATGGGAAAAGTAAACTATTTTAAACAAAAACTGGTTTGTAATTTATTGTTGTATAACATTTTTAATTAATATTCAATGTACACTGCATTTATTATAGTACATCTAGTAATTCTATCACAAATTTATATAATCTTAATTATGTACTTGATATTTATTCAATCTATTAATAATAGACTCAATGTAATCTTTGCTGGTGGAATCACTAAACATTAAATTGTTTAAAAACTGGGGTAGCCTTTGCTCTAGATAATATTTAGTATTTTCGAACGTTGTCTCCCGAGACAGTGTGACAGGTGGTGAGCCTGTCATCATCTTAACAACTTACCGCCTTACCGTACGATATGGTACTACTGGGAATCTATTTCGAATTCCGATCACCAAATTACTCGACTACGGAGCTTTATGAAATTAAAAACGATAGGATATAATAATATGCAAAACTTACGAGGTTCTGCGGATTGACGAAATTCTGTATATGAAGGAGCGTTGACCACCAATACTGTCTACATCGGAGTACATTGGAAGCTGGTGCAGACCATAAAGGCCCATCAGACATGCGGTTATACAGTGAAGATTCAAAAAGTACCGTAGCTGCAAGCACAGGAAACATGCGAAGAAGTCGATTCAGATAGAAGGTGTGTAAACTTCTTAGAAGTTTTCCTGAAATGGAAATTTTGAGAACACCAGTCAACTAATTTCGAATAGAAATTACAATTTAGTTTGAACAAAGTGTAACATTTTTTTTTTCTGGCTGAGGTAAGATAAAAAATAAATTTAAACTCATTTACCACCAGTCAGTTTTCCTGCGGTAGAATAAACGACCAGTAATCCGCTCAACATAAAAAACGTATCCACAGTGATGTGAGCTGCTGTCATCCAAATAGCATTTTCTGAAATAGACCACTGAAAAAAATAACGCAGTATTTTTTATATAAAAACTGAAAATAAGAACACAATAAGTATGGAACTCGAAGCAGTTTTTCGAAAATTGTTTACGATTCATGCTTTGTCTTTTTATAGGATTATAATAATAATATAATAATATCTTCACGCAATTTTCAATACAAGGGGTAGACAGAGGTCTAGTCTAGACAATTAAGTCCCTTTGACCCACCTTCCACCGAAGATATTTTCTTTTTATAGGATTGAAGTGAAAATATAGCTAAGTAAGTAAGAGGTAAGCTAACTATAGGTCTAGGACTTGCAAATAATTTAAAACACAATTTATATAATGAGATAATTTGTAAATAATAGTAATAGTTTAGTTAAAATAGTAAATCTTTAATGAGTACTAACCTGAAACGTTTCTATAGGGTTTATATTAAAAGGCAGCGCGTAAAAACTGTGGCCAAGGATCACCCATACCATTGCTAAAGCTCTGATGCCATCAATACACTCCAAAGATTCAGGTCCAGAATTATACGTCAAGAGGCGTCGCGTATTTGTATATAATGAGCAGCAGATGTAAAGTGAATTCACATTTCGAGTATCTAAGATTATGTAAATAATTAAAATATTTTTGAACATTAACGAATTATTTAATAAATGAGAGACGTAAAAGTTATGTTACTCCAACATACAATAATATTTAAACCGTTTTGAAATCAACACAAGAACATAGAGACCTATAGAAGTACTGCAACAGAACAGTTTTTCTGTTGAATAGAGATTTAAAATTTCAACTGATTTGTGTAAGACATGGTGGCTCAGAGGTAAGATCGTAACCACGGTTCGACAAAGGTCACGGTTTCGAACCCCGCCCGTGTCAGTTGAAATTTTAAAAACGTTGTTTCTCTTTAACTTAATACTTTAACTTTTTAGAATTTCATGTGAAGAAGTTAGCGCGTATTATTTTTGTGTTTGCCTGTAGGATATACAGTATCTTTGCTAAACTTAATTAAAATTCTTTATTGTACAGTTTTTACTGAATTTTTAAACTACATAAGTTATGTTGAACTTTTTATTATTTAATTTCGGCACGAATTCGAATTCTGCACGTGTCAGTCGATATTTAAATTTCTCTTCAATTAAATAAATTAAGATTCATTCAGCAGTTCAGCTGAGGTAACGTAACAAACACTGTTAGAAGTATTTAGACAAGAAAAGAGTTCCTTTCCCTTTTTACGATACTACAATCAAATTTATAGAATTAAAGATGTAAAAATTTCCAAATACGTACCCTTCTTAAGAATCCTTGAGTAATATACATCAAAGCACGTGCTGAGGCAAGTTAGAAATCCAATAACCGAGAATATTATTCTAAAATAAATACAATTGTAAGTATCTCGATACAATTTCGTATAATTCAATATCAATAATTATAATATCTTACATGGCAACATAATCAACTGGTGCCCATTGCTTGTCACCGGGAAGACGATAGAAATCTTCTTTATACTCTAATCCAGCAGCGCTTATATTAAAGAGAAGATTGTTGATACCTTCCTGTGTAGTACAAGTAGCTGGTACACATACAGCTAGCCTGAATTCCAAATTCGAAAGTGGGTTGTCTGGTCCCATCCTATTAAAAAGAAAAAAAATTTTAAAGTCACCTTAGCCGAGTGGTTGAGTGATTGGAATTCAAGTCGAGAGACCTGACTTTGTAGAAGGAAGGCTTTTCAATAACTGCGTACCATTTTTATTGTTTGCTCAAACGTTTGACCAACATAAACTAAGGTGAAATGTGGGTGGAAGGGACAAAATTGTTTACACCACTGCCTACCTCATCGTATCGTATTGGGAAATGCTGACGAACAAACTGAAGGTTAAAATCCGTCCAACCGTTTCAGGGATACGGCGGAACAAACGGACAGACAGACAAAATTTAAAAATTGAGCATTTTTATGTAAGTATCTTATATAATTTAATGATTTAGCGAATAGCTCTTAATTTGGAATTATGAACCAACACTTCGAATTTAAAATTTATTTAAATTTTAATTATTGATTTAATATAATTATTAATAATAATAAATTTTAAAATATAATTATAATTTTTATTCTAGCTCATATTTATGCAAAGAGCGCAAAATGAAGAAAATATGTATTCCGTAAGTGAACTGTATAAAGACACAAGTGAGCAAGTTGCTCGAAGATAGAAAAACCATGTGTTAACCAATCATGAATCTGATCTTAACCAAAGTTGTAAGAGCGTTTTACATGCCGATCTCTTTTCTCTGGCTAATACGTCACAGATGCTGATCGAGGGCTAACTTCAAAAATAATATATTTCTTTATATTCTGAAATAAAATATTTTGAATGATTACCTTTGAATCCCTAAATCAGGTCCATACATAGCTTTGGCACGAAAATATTTTTCGTCCTTATTTATGATGTTTTCGATCATACGTAAGCCTTTTATGTCAAACTCTGACCATTTTGACGTAAACACATCAGACAACTGTTCATTTTCTTTTAACGTTGCTCGTATCATGCAATATTTTCCTTGAATATTCATATTGTCTATTTGTTCGTTTATTCCTAAACACTGATAATAGTTACCTAAATCAATTGTATTACCCATTAATAAACCTTTTGGTATTCGTAAACCAGCGTCAAGAACTGAAAATAATTAAAATACTTTTATTTTTCATAATATTAATTACTCAGTTATTTCATCCGGAGATGGGTTACTGAGTCATAAAAAGTTGAGTCATTTGAGCAGGCCGTTAAGTATATAAGGAAATACATAAAAACCCAATACAGTATACATTTCCTCTTTGTATGAATTAAGAATAAGTTTAATACAATACATATTGGAGTAAAAGTGACCAAACATATGGAATATTTAACCTGAATTAACATATATGTATCATTATTTATTTTAAAAAGTGGGATTCTACATTAATTGATTTTATTTATCGAACTATAGTCCATTTTTTCTATTGTTGTTCGATTGTGATAACTTAGGTAAATACGCCGTGTTTTATCCACGTACGAATAAAATTTGAGTGTTATAAAGTACAACTGAAGGAAAAGCCTTATAAATAGCAATAGACAAGATAACCATTTCGCAAAATAGGCCAATATTAAGTAGACGTGTGAGATCCCTACGGTGAGAGGTTTCTGGTTCTTAACAGTGGCAATAATGTCAAATCTTTAAGGGAGGCTTACGGCCTTTTACTTTTGCAAGCTGTTATGTACTAAGTTAAGCAATTCAAAATCAAGATAATGAAAATCTATCTATAGAATTATAAGAAAAAAAATCTTACATCTAAATAATAACGCCGTGTCATTATGTCTAATATATTTCGCTTGTCTTTCGCACAGTTCTGGATTTAGCACTTCTTTATATAGATTTTTGTCAAAAGGATGATAATGGACATCTTCGTTAAGATGTTTTCTTTGATTCGTATCACATAAAACCACTACGCCACTCGTTATAAGTAAAATTAAATACAATTTTGTTCCCATATTATTTCACAGTAGCCACTTTTTATTTCTTGTTTAATATTAGAAAACATATGTGAATATCACGTGCTATTGATTTACGAAAGGATTATAAAGAAATGAATGGAGATACGTGATTTTATTTAATAGTCATTATTTTATTTTATCTAATCACGTTACTGAAAACATTAGTACCTACTTTTTTAATCTAAACTTTTTTTGGAATTCCGCAAACAGGATAAGCATGTACAATGGTCTCTTCTAATTTTATCACCGTTGAAAATTCCTTGACTTTAAAATGTTGATTTGTCCACTTTAAGTTTTGTGACAAACTTAAAGTGGACAAATTAAAATTTAATTATTAAGGTCAGAATAAAGTACTATATTTTTTATATTCTTTTTAATAAATAAATATTTTCACGCCATTCCCAACACAGGGGTAGACAGAGGCCTAGACAATTATGTCCTTTCAACCCACCTTCCACCGAAGATATTTTTGGTACACGTGTCAGATGGTGAGCCCATCGCCGTCTTTATGTTTAGGCCAACGGGATAAATAACACATAAGTTTTTGAAAAACCCACGACGGTTACGAGCCTACCATCTGGAGATCGAACTCGGGCCCATTAACTCGAATTCCGATAACACAACCACTCTATCACAGATGTGTGTGTATATATTTTGACATTGAGTTCTATTGGCCTGTAAAGTACACAAACAAAAGAAAAACACAACAGTTGTAAAGAACACAACATTTGTTGTTGTTGTTTGTGTAAAGAACGCAACAGTTTTTACACTGATTTTAGCAGGACAAATAGGTAAAAATGTGGTTCACGAGGTAGAGTAGGAGTGTACTAAGTTTGAAATATGTACCACGGCAATCTCTTTTGATTTTTTATATTTACTTAGATGGCTATAGTAAATCCAGGTCATGAAATTTTCATCAAATTTTATTCAAATCTGAGAACCGTTTTGGCGGGATCAACAAATAAACGTCCAAACATCTAAATATCCAATAAATCACTTTCACGATGACGATAGCAGAGCGGTTGGGAGATCCAAATTTGAATCAGAAGACTAGAATTCGATCTCATATCATGTTGGGTATAAGTGAGCACCGATCGTGACTGAGGACCGTGTGGCAAATAAAGCTTTAAAATAGGGTAAGCCTATGTTCAACAATTGCCTATTTACAGGCTGTAAAGAAAAAGAAGGCTGCATTTACTATTGCTCTAAGTTTATAAAAACTAATACATAATATGAATTAATAAAATTATTATTTAATAAAAAATGTTACTTTATGAATATATCGACGACCTCCGTGGACGAGTAGAGTAAACAAGTAGTCGCCATCTCGAGACTGTTGTCCCTATCTATATATGTATTATTTATTTATTAAAAAAAATATACTGATTCAAAAACGTAAAATTATATATTTACATTACATACGTATAAAGATATTTTTTTACAAAATGTGAATTTTAAAGAAAAATATTTGAAGTAATAATTACTACAGAATTATATACTACTATATAACAATCAACTACGCAGTGTATCTTTTTGTCGATCATATCAGGGTTTTGACGCAAATTGAGGAGGGTAACGAACATTTGAATAAAGTTTTTGTATTTTTATCGTCTGTTAAACTTGCAGATGCTTTAAATGACAAATATTGACCCCATAGAAAGGGATAGAGTCATATATTCTTCTACTCAATACTCTACTCAAGAGTATATTCCTATGAGTTGGTGTATAAGTCAGGGTAGCCTATTGGTTGGGTGATCGGGATTGGACTCAAGAGACCAGAGTTCGATCCCCTGGGGCAGGCATACCAATGGATTTTTTTCAAAAACTTAACATAAAGACGGCGACGTGCTCACCACCTACGTTGTCACCCAAAAAATGTCTTCGATGGAAGGTGGGTCGGAATGATTTAATAGTCGAGACCTCTGTCTACCCATGTATTGGGAATAGCATGAAGATATTTTTTGTTTATCTTCAAAAATACATTAACTTAACAGGTATTAACTAGCACACTGATGATACCAGACATCCCGTTACGCTACGCTACTGAGCGTCATATTTTTGTTTAATATTGGTCTTTTATATATAGAAATTACTGTCCCACTATCTGGCAGTCTTACAGCCTTTTGGATGTTTAAACTTTTTTTCTCATTCTCCTCTAAGGTAATTAACGTGAGAAAAGGGATAGTCTATTGTATTATACTATTTAGATTCAACATTATGATGCCTTACTCTGACGGCGTAGTCATAGAGAACAAATTGCTAAGTAGCACGGTTCTTACATACTTTTTTATTTATCTTTTTAACACGCACGTTTTGCGATACACGCAGGTATTCGAGTACTCTTGAGCTACCTCTCATCAAACAATCGGCCCATACGGTCTTCGAAAGTTAGTCTCCGATTAACTAGACCTCTTTTATTGTTAGCTTTCATGCTATTTATTGTCTTCGCCTGCTTTAATTATTATCCATTTTGGTAAATTAGTTATAATAATGAATAAATAAATATAAACTAAGTTCTAACAACATCACATATTTACATTACATTGCCCTAATGAAAAAAAAATCAAAAACAACGAAGGGGTCCCAAATAGCCAGAACCGAAAAGATGTAGAAAAAAATGTATTACTATAATGATCTGTCTGGAAATTGAACCCGGGAATTAAGAGCTAGCAAAACAGTGTGTACGCCACTCGTCCACGTAGGTCGTCAGGTTAGTGATATCATTTCGTTTTCCGAAGACCAAAGAAATGTCGCGAGATTCACGAACAGATTGCATTTCTACTTCATTAAGTTTGATTTTTTGCTTCTTCTGTGCTGACCCAGGTTTAGCTGCCATATAACAAAGTCGATCAGCACCGCACTATTGACCTTGTTCGTGGCTGTTATATCCTAGTAACATGCGCTTTCTTTCCTCTAGCGTACTCACATCAAACCTCACTGGTTAAAAAATGGCTGCCACTATTTTTTTTTGACTTTACTTTAACTTTTAGTTCATCATAATTTTTCCAACTTCGATTTTTTTATAATTTTGAAAAATTACGGTAAAGTAACGATAGCCGAGAAGTTGGGTGGTCGGGATATCGAGTCGAGAGACCCGTGTTCGATCCCCAGGTTGCAGGTTCGTACCAATTAATTTTTTCAAAGACTTATGTACGTATTATATCGTCGGCTTGGACATAAAGACGACGACGGTCTCACCACCTGTCACGTTGTCCCGAAAATATCTTCGGTGCAAGGTGGGCCGAAGGACTTAATTGTCTAGACTAGACCTCTGTCTACCCCTGTATTGGGAATTGCGTGAAGATATTTATTTATTTATTATAGATTTTTTTAGACATATGTAAATTATCGTAATTTTCACATTTTAAATAGTACTTTCTAATGTGAAAATTACGATGAAGTGAAAATTTGTTTTTTTTTACAATATTAAATTAGCTTATGACAAATTTAAAACCAATTAAAGTCATCAGTTCAAGTCATTTATTTACTTTAATTTATATACACATGTATTAGTATATAATTTAAAAAGTCACGATAGTCGAGTGGTTGGGTGATCGGAATTACCAGTCAAGGGACCCGAGTTCAACACTGAAGCTCTTACCAAAACATGTACGTATTATTTTGTTAGCTTGGACGTAAAGACGGCGACGGGCTCACCACCTGTCACATTGTCCCAAAAATATCTTCGGTGGAAGGTGGGTCGAAACTACTTAATTGTCTAGACTTCTGTCTAGCCCTATATTGGGAAAGGCGTGAAGATATTTATTTCATTTTTAATATTACAATACACTTTAGCAGTCAATTTTTTAAACAACAAAATTACAATTTAGCAAAACAAAATTTTATAATTCACATAACGATAATACATCAGACGTTTGATAATGATATGGAATGGTATTTATCATTTCAAATCACCGTAATGAAATACCCAGTTACTATTTTGTCTATGATAATTTCCTGAGACGTCAGCTTAATCGCTTGCTATCTTATTTCGTAGATTCTGCAGTGGAAATTATTCCTAACTGTATTTTAATCAATACCAATACGTCATTAAAAATTGATATTCTTAAAGATTGTGTATTATTATATCATAATAACAAAAATAATGCGTGATACTATAACATCATTCGTTTACTTACTTACGTTATTAAGTAATTATAAAAATCTGAACATTTAAACTATATGTTATCTATTTTAGTTTTTACAAATGCCGGAAAGTTTCGCTCTTATCGGCCCGGATGAATGAAATATGTCTTAAAGTTCTGAAAAACGTAACAAATTTCATCCAAATCCTTGCAGAGGTTCTGGCGTGATTTAGTAATAAATATAACTACAGATGTTTACGATTGTGCAGAAGGAAGGACTATAAAGATATAAGTACCTTAGCTAGCCAAATAATCTCTTTAACTCTATATTTCTACAACAAGTCTTAAATTTAAACTCCACTGAAACATACTCGAAGTAGACAAAGTCAAAACTTTTCGAGTCGTATCCAAGTTTACACTGTCAGTTTATATGTTACTCATTTATAAGTCAAATAAATTTTCAGAACACGTCCCAGTAAGTGGTTGCGGCAATAAACTTTAGGGCTTGAGAAGTTGTTTTACTGTGTGACTGAATATGTCAGACATCTGAACCATAACTAGCACATGTATTAGCAGGAGCAATTTTCTTTTGCTAATCTAACAGCTAATCTTTACAATGTGTAGTATAAATACAAATTACAAAATATTTCATTTTTTGCAATGTACCCATATTACAATAAATATATTATAACAAATAACATGTAGCGCATATTACATTACACTATTGAATGTAAATAGTTTAATACAGCCACTAAAAACATTAAATATAATTATTTTACAAATCGCAGAACTGCTGGTACGTACATGGTAAAGAAAATAACACTGTGGGATATAGGACTTTGGAAGAGTTCTATATCGTTGTTGCAAACCCTCATAGGTTTGCCACAATCTTCCCGCTTGGTAAATTGATTGGTGATCGCAGTACTGACACTGAGCTGTGACCGTTCTGCTGAATTTTGGTCAAGTATTTTTAATATTTTACATTCCCATAGCCCATAGGGCCCAAGAGAGCACCCTCATGCACCCACAGGAAGATGAGGGGTGGTGTATTCTCATATCAGTCTCTACAAAACCTGTTAAATATATATATATATATATATATATATATATATATATATATATATATATATATATATATATATATATATATATATATATATATATATATATATACATATATATATATATATATATATATATATATATATATATATATATATATATATATATATATATATATATATATATATATATATATATATATATATATAGATGTTATGATGAAGGTTGTTTAAAAAAGCAAGTGCGGAGCAGAAAATTCCGCGAAAAACGCATTGTGGAAGAATGCCAAGCGTTAATGTATTATTTATTTATATTATTTGCTTTGCAGTATTTATTGAAATTCAAGGAAAGGTTATGCTAAAATATGTAATATTCAGTGTGATTAAATGTATGAATATATAAGTTTTTTTTTTATAGAAAAGGAAGGCAAACGAGCAGGTGGCTCACGTGGTGATAAATGATTACCGCCGTCCATGAACACCCGCAATACCAGAGGCATAGCAGATACGTTGCCGTCTCTAGAGTGCCCCCACCCCCCCCACCCTCAGAATTGGGGGAGGGAGGTGTGTGGGCCTCCAGTTACCTGCACTCACCAGACGAAACGCAGAAGCTTGTTAGACTTCTCCTTCACGCCGGTATTCTGTGAGGTCGTGTTACTTCCCCGGTCGAGCCGGCCCATTCATGCAACAAAAAAAGCTGATGCGTGGCTCTACCACTGTTAAGTTCGCCCGTGGGTAGTGGTGGTAGCGACCTAAAAATTTGCCTCCTCTTAATTCCCACATGAGCTGTAACGGGCAACTAAAAAAAGAGTCTCTCCATAAAATCCATCTAAATCATCATCCAAAAAAATAGCAGACAAAATGAATAGATCGATGACGACGTCGTATTATCAGTTAGTATGATCTATTTGTAAAACCAAATGATCTTAGCCATCTTTCGAATCTCCCGCCAGGTATTCAACTACTATTGGAGTTTCCAATTACTATTGCACATTATCAGCATTGTTGTTATTCTGATAGCTTAACGTGCACTTATACAAACAGTAGCAATAACTAGCCGCGACTTATCTATCCTATGGAATGCTAATTAAATAAATAATATCGGAGGAGTGTTAAAGATAAGAAGCCTTGTATTGACATATTTACAGATATATTCTAACAGTGGTAGAGCCACGCATCAGCTTTTGTTGTTGCATAAATGGGCCGGCTCGACCGGGGAAGTACCACGACCTCACTGAATACCGGCGTCAAGTAGAAGTCTAACAAACTTCTGCGTGTCGTCTGGTGAGTGCAGGTAACCGGTGGCGCAGCCCCCCTCCCCGAATTTGGGAGGGGGGGGCACTTTAAGGCCGGGAACGCATCTGCTATGCCCCTGGTATTGCGGGGGTTCATGGGCGGCGGTAACCACTTACTATCACGGAAGCCACCTGCTCGTTGGCCTCTCTTTTCTATAAAAAATATACGACGTGATTTCATGTAGGAAAATACAAAAGATAATGCTTGTAGAGCATATATTATATTTATTTATTTACACTTTTATGCACAAAGTACACGAAGGCGGACTTAATGCCTTAATGCCTTCTCTCCCAGTCAACCAGTAGGCTAAACAGAGATATACAAGGAGGAGGCGGTGCAATGAAATAAAAAAACCAAAGAAAAAAAATGTTAGTTTTAGTAGTCATAATTATATTTATTAATAGCCTAAAAAATATATAAATTCTGAAGACACTCCTTGGTATGAGCCCACCAACAGGTTATTAGCTCGGCTATCGTGACTCAAGCTAAGAAATATTTACATACCTTTGACTTTTTAAAAAGTAAGCTTCAGGATCATAAACTCAATTTTAGTTTTTGTGGAAGTATTACTATGTTCATGAAATTTAACAAAAAAATAATAATTCGAGTTTATATCTATCTATCTTTTATCAATTAGTGCGTATCTTACATAATAAGCACTTACGATAACGACAATGCGCCAATTTAATCAGAGATTACGGACCCTTCGCTTTAGAATAACATACGTTTTTTAATTAAAGAATTCATTAATTAACGAATATTTGTTATACTACCTACCGGCCACGTTACTCTATGACTCAGTTTAATATTATTGAATTTATAATAATAATAATAAATATCTTCACGCCATTCCCAATACAGAGTTAGACAGAGGTCTCACAATTAAATCGTTTCGACCGAAGATATTTTTGGGACAACGTGACTGGTGGTGAGTCCGTCGCCATCTTCAAGCCTTGCCAACGACTTGGGGATCGAACTCGGGTCTCTTGACTCGAATTCCGATTACCCAGCCACTCGGCTATCGTAACTTTACAACTGAAACTACAATTAAAAATAACAAATATCTTTGTCATAGATCATTTTATAGCAAAAAGCGTGGGTCGCTGGTTAAAATATTTTATAAGGAGTTTATTTTTACTTTACCTTTTATCTATAAAGTTTTATTTTACCTTTTATCTATAAATAACATATTTACAACAATTGACATCGAGTATTACGATAAAATCATTCGTAATCACTCTATTGTTTTTATTTTATAAAAATTACTTTCTACCTTCTATTTCTGCTGGATACCAAACGTTTTTTTTTGTTTTTTTTTTTTAAATTATTACATTAATACAAAACTAACTTGTCCTTGATAAGTATGCAATTAAATCCGACGTTTTAAAGTGGGTGGAGATCACGTACAAAGATTCTATTGCATCGATACCACTGCAGCAAGCTAATAAAAGGGTGTTAATAAATACTTAGAATGAGCGAGGAATGCAGTACACGATTTATCCTGTTGTGTAAACGTGATGCTATGAATAAGAGGAAATGAACTTAGCCAAGTTCTTGGATTGCATTTGAGTTCGCTTTAAGAAAACTTGATCATACATATCATGTGACGAGGTTATTCTGTTCGTACAATTTAATTTCCTATTTCACTAAGATAGTGAGATGATAATTTTGAAAATATTAAATAAAATAATAAATATAAATAAATATCTTCACACAATTCCCAATACAGGCGTAGACAGAGGTCCAGTCTAGACAATTAAGTCCCTTTGACCCACCTTCCACCGAAGATAACAAACTATTTAACAAATTTAAAATGGATATATCCTTCTAGTTCTAATTACATAATATAATAACGACCCAATAGACTAGTTGGTAGTGAACCTGAATTCGAAGCTAAGGGGTTGCAAGATTTGAATCCAGCTGAAGAAACCATATATATGATGAATATGCTTGTACTCGAGTCGTTGGTGTTTATATGAATATTTATCTATGTAAATGTAGACGTATGTAAGTATATCGTTAGCTTGGACATTAACGTGGCGATATGCTCACCACCGTAGTGACGTCTTACACTACGTCACGTTGTCTTACACTATGTTGAGTGGAAAGTGAATCTCATTGTGAAGACGATTTCAAAAGTCCAGGTTTACAGTTCTAGCATCTTAGTCTGTAAGTAGAGATAAGGCATTGAACTAATAGAATTGGCTAATTATAGATGACAGAATAACCATATTTAAAAAATTCTGAGTAAATTTACCTTTTTAAGAAATAAAGACACATAACCTGAAACGTGTAAACTGAAACGTTTGATTGACCGCTTGACAGGCGTTATAATGTGGCAAATACTCGTTACGGGATAGGCCTATATACTGCAGGGGAGTTTTGTTCAACCTTACATAAGTAAAAATGTACTAAAGAATACATAAGTATACGTATATGCATTAAAATGTTTTTACACTTAGTAATTGCATCACAACAAGTGGTTACTGTATTTATTTAACCGGTTATCCATTTTATTGAAATAACGATTAGATATCAACTCGGTTCAAAATTGCAAGTTGCCACCAACTGCTCTATGGTATAACAATTGTTGTTCCCGATTAGTGTATACACGACACTTAATAGAGATTCTGATTTTTAAAAATTAAGTTAATACTACGTTAATTTAAACTAACTGATTTTAACTCTTTAGGCTCGATAATGTTTAAAGTTAACTTTATGATACTTTACTTGAGTGTTTTAGTAAGTTATTGTAATGTAATGGCTTCAAATAAGGCGAATGATGATACGGAGAATTATCCATTCAACAGAAAGCTGTATGAAGATGTATTGAACTCGGAGTTGTGTCAAAAACAGTTAAGTTACATAATGACAAATAAAACGCAACTTTTACTTAGATGTGAGTGCGTAGTTATATACCAAATATTGTATTTAAATGTTGGAAAGTATCGTCTTTGGAAAGATACATTTGAAAATTTATAAATAACAATGAAATATAAGTGAATAATATTGAAAACTATGTTGTTTAGTAACTTGACGGCTTAAGAATAACTAACCACCATTCTGCTCGTGGATGTCGTAAGAGGCGACTAAACGAATGCGCTGTGGCAACTGACAAACGGCGGGATAGCCCCGTATTATATCTTGTACTGCGATTGTAAAACATCTTGCAGGCTATGATGATTACGAGAAATCCTCATTACGACGAAATCTATATCTGTTAAAAGACAGAGGTCTAGTCTAAACAATTAAGTCCCTTTGACTCACCTTCTACCGAAGCTATTTTAGGGACAACGTGACAGGTGGTGAGCCCGTCGCCGTCTTTATATCCAACCCAACGATATAATTCGTATACTAGTTTTTGAAAAACCCATTAGTACGAGCCTGCCTCCTGGGGATTAAACTCGAGTCCTTGACTCGTAATTCCGACCACCCAACCACTGGGCTATCGTGACTTTATTAAGTAAATTAAAATTATTGAGTAATAATTTCAATAAAGGCCGGTTCTACAGTATGCTTTAACCAACTTTCAGTTTATGATGCTGGTATGCGAATACCAAAAGGCGTTTTCCTGGGTAATACTCTAGATCTAGGCAATTATCATGAATGTTTAAACATAAGAGAGACATTTGAAGATAGGATTATTATTCAAGGAAAGTATTGCTTGTTAAATATAGCACTTAATCAAACACTGCAAATGAATAAACAGATATCGAAATGGACTAATTTACAATCAAGCAATGTAAACTTCGATATAAATGTATGGGATAGATTAAAACAGTACGACAAACTGAAAAGAGTCTTAAAGTCCATCTTAGTCCTTCATGGGACTGAAAACAGGTAAGTTTTGGTTACACCCCTTTTATTTATTTAGTTTCTAGCCCTCCGCGACTTTGCCCGCTGATTAATACTTAACGCGGAACACTATTTTTTTTAAATAAGCTGCTCCTTATGAAAGTTACCTGCCAGTTAAAGTCCTGTTAAAATCTGCCAAACTGCCTGATCAAATAGGCAGACAAATACACAGAAACATTTTTAATATTGTTTTTTTAAGTCTGTCCCGTATATACTTTCTTATGCACTTAGTGAAAAGCTGTTATACAGATGTATAGTTTTCATATTTGTCATTAATGACTTATATTTCTCAATCTTTTTCTTTTTTTAAGGCTTGGATTACATACTCCTATAAACAACATTAATTTAAGATTGGCTATTTGTATACCTGCGACTTGTACAACTCGTGAAGCTATAAGCGCCTTGTATTTTAACGTAACTCGGGCTGGTTTCGAATACGAAGATGAATTCTGTCGCCTTCCAAACGATAAGCCATGGGTAACCGCTGATTTAATCGCTATGTAAGATGAAAGTTTTTCGTAAATTTAAATCGGAAAATATTTAGAAATAATAATTACTTAATTTAATTTCAGAGTAATATTTTCTGCAATTGGATTATTAGTGATAGCTAGCACATGCTACGATCTACAACAATCATTTATTCTAAAAAAAGGTAACTGGTTACAAATAAATAATTGTTTTTGTTTTACTTAGACAATCTTCTCCGAGCCTTAACTCAAATGTTCTTCTTTTTAATCCAAATATTATCAGATAAAGTAGAAGCAATGATAGGTAATTTCGATGTTCGATAAACATCGTGAACGAGTGACATGCAGACCGATTTTCTTGGTACCTTCGCTGTTTCTGATTCTTGAACTCAATTTATGCTAACTTTGGGATAAATGTATGTTAATGTGTCCCTATCTATGTATGTTATTTAAGTATTTACCACGCAGCAATTTACGTACATTTTTTATTTTAAAATATATGAAATAATATACAATAAAAAAACACTCCCCACTTTACCCTTCCTGCTAATTTCGGGACAGTCAAGTGTAATTTTAAAGTAAAAGGAAATTTGGGACCATTTCATAGTTTCAGAAATTAAACTATAATCTTATATTATAAGAATCGTACTTCATCGATTACGTTATTACTAAAGATATTAAAATTATGATGAAATTAAATTATTTACATTTTATTTAAGATGTAGATATTTCACCACATGCTTTTTTTATTTAAAACACTACTGTTTTGTAATGATGTTCCTTAGGGAGAAGAAACAGGCGGAAAACGCTGTAGGTGTTCCCTTTTCTGGCCCTTTACCTCAAACTATATTTATCAGTGTCATAATAGAATTAAATAGAAAAGTAGAAACTTCGGTGCGATCAACTAATTCACAGGTTTTTGGTCTTTCAAAATGTATAAGGACGTTGAAATACTTGATTTCCATTCAGCCAATTCACTTATGTATAATAGTTTAATTTTTTATTTATTTTATTTAAAAATAATTGTTTTTATTATTTTTTTATCAAATTTCAGATCCTAAACAAATAAGTACAGTTTATCGTTCTTTCTCTGCTTATACCAATGCTCAACGCCTGGTCACTTATAAATCTGGTTCGGACACATTACAATGTATCGACGGTATAAGAGCATTGGCGATGGCATGGGTTGTTATTGGGCATATTTTTATCATAATGTCTTTTAGTACGAATGTACTTGAAGCTTATAAGGTATGTGTTATTATTACTACCATAATATTTAAAATGCCGATGGACTCGCCACCCGTCACGTTGTGCTATCCAGTTTAGGTAAAATTGTGTGACAAAAAGACGTCAATGTATACACCTCTGACTAGTGACTGTCTACCTCATTATAGGAAATTGAGTGAAGATAAAAAAATATGTAAAATGCCTATTGTTTCATCAATGGTTCAGCTTTCTTTTAATGCAATAACTTCACAAATCTTCTACATAACTAAATATTATCTTTAATCAATTCAAAATTTTATACACATAAAATAGTAAATTGATTTTCATACGGTTTTCACTAATGGACTGAGTGATGTGTGAGCAAGATATTTCTGTTTAATTTATTTCCGAATCGTATTTCTTTTTTATTATTTTATGTTAATTGATCGAGGAGTGTTAAATAGTTTCGTCTAAATATGATGAAGTATGGCCAAGATTTTAAGTTAGTAACATTTTTAACCGATTTCAAAAAGAGAGAAGGTTCTCTCATTTCGGTTGTATGTTATTAAGTCTATCCCAAATGCTCGACGCAACTGTCCGATACCACCACAGAAAAAAAAACGTGAATGTACTCCTACTCGTGCAAAACCGTGGTGGGTCTGTTGTAATATGAAAATGTGTATGTTTAGATAATTGAACATTTGCTAAATATATAACTTGAAATCTTGATTAATTCGAATGGAAGGTGGGTCGAAGGGACTTAATTGTCTAGACTAGACCTCTGTCTGCCCCTGTATTGAGAATTGTGTGAAATTTTTTTTTTAAATACCTGTCGAAAATTTCGAACGGTATGGGCAGCAGTACCAGACAGGCACCAAGCATCTACGATGGATGCAAGTGGCTGAGGACCGTTCACTGTGTAAAGTTTTAGGGGAGGCCTATGTTCAGCAGTGCACTATTGATAGGCTGTAAAGAAGAAGGAGAAGGAGGAGAAGATATGTATAATAGGAGCCCTCCGAATAAACTTTTCTTTAACAATTATTAAGGCTGTTTTTATATTATAATTGTTTTGTTTCAGTGGGCTACATCTATTAAAGCCATTTGGATTACAGCGGCACCTATTACAGTCGATACATTTTTTATGCTAAGCGGTTTGCTTGTAGTTTATACGACAGCCGGAAAATTTAATACAAGTAAGTAGTTTTAAATTTATCGAATTAGAATTTTTTTTCACAGACAATTTATATGAAAGATAAGCAATGGTTAGATTGCGGGATCAGACCTATGTTGTGAATGGCTAGGGCTAATCAGATGAACATCATGTTCACAGCTACAAAAGACCTCAACCTACTACAAGGCCGTGAGTAATAGCGTGTCACCGTCTACCGCCGGCCATTCCACATAGCATCTGACCTAGGGACGGTACTACTCGTGTGTTTTACGACTCTAGATATCAGTAACACCAGCACCTAGTGTGACTAGTGAAAACGTAGGCCAGACCGTAAGTTCACTACGTAAAGTGTACTAAAACTTCGACAATTCACCATCTTCATCATCATTAAAACCATAATTTTAATAGCCCATTTATGGTGAACATGGGTCACCCCCAAAGATGCCACAGCATCTATCAAACCTCTGAATTATTGTGCAGGTTGTCGCTTAGTTATTGCCGCTCCACCTTGTGGGGGTTGCCTTACACCGCGATTTTCTGTACTATTTTGCCACTTGACACAGTATTATTTATTAATTATACTATTATAATAAGTTAATTCTTTGATAAATTCTCATATTATCTATGACCTTAATTAATTTTATTTTAAAACAATGAAACATATCTTTAAATATAAAGATATTTATTAACCTGATTCAGAATGTACTTATTAAATGTCTTGCATATAAATACTTTTGATTGCCATAGTTACCTCGAATTGTCTTATCTTAATATGCAATATCTGTTAATTATCCGTATGATTTATGAATTATCATCTAAATAATAATGCATAGAAATTAATATAATATGTCACCTCGGTTCGTATCATTTCCCACAATTGTGATACGTGAACTATTGAGTATTAAAATATATTAAGCTTTTAACTAAACAACCAAACAAATAAAATAACCAAGTTGAGATCATATAAAAAATAATAAACAAAATTATTTGTTTTATTTGCAGTATACTTATTATGCATTATTTTTTTTAAGTGTGGTATATTTATTTCATGTTTCATGTAAAATACATATCTAAATTTTTAGCCTAAGCTAAAAGAGTTAAAAAATGGGTTCGTTGACACGGTCCAAGCGGTGGGATCGAAGTACTTCAGGTCTCGCCCCAAACAAAAACCTCAAAAAATCTCTTCTCAGACCTTAGACTTGATGGCCACACGACGAGCCATGCCGCTGCAGACCTCCGAGGATGCGAACGTTCATCGGCAGCTCAATAGACAAATCCCGAAGTCCTTGCGACATGACATTCGCTCCTATAATACCGAACGTATAAAGGAGACGATAGAGCTGAACAAAGGCTCCAAAGTGTTTGCAAGAATGGAGTCTATTGGGCAGAGCCGATTGACCAGGCTTAAGAAGGAGGACGGTGGCGTAGTTTCGACAAAGGCTGAGGTTCTGGAAGAGATCGAGAGGTTTTATGGACAGTTATATACCTCAGTAGCCAAACCCATTATTAACTTGGCCAAAGATCCAAGAGCCAAGCTAACTCGGCATCATACCGAAGATATCCCGGACATCAGCCTCTACGAGATTAGGATTGCCCTTAAACAGCTCAAAAATAACAAGGCGCAGGGCGAGGATGGAATCACAGCACAGCTTCTGAAAGCGGGCGGAACGCCGGTACTCAAAGTCCTTCAGAAGCTCTTCAATTCCGTCCTGCTCAGGGCGTGACGCCAGAGGCGTTGAATAGGGGTGTTGTGGTACTGTTCTTCAAGAAAGGCGACAATACCCTTTTGAAGAACTACAGACCGATCACACTCCTAAGCCACGTCTATAAGCTGTTTTCGAGGGTGATCACGAACCGTCTCACTAACATGCTCGATGCCTTCCAGCCTCCCGAACATGCCGGTTTCCGAAAAGGCTACAGTACCATAGACCACATTCATACGCTGCGGCAGATTATACAGAAGACCAGAGAGTATAACCGACCACTATGCTTAGCGTTTGTGGACTATGAAAAAGCCTTTGATTCGATCGAAACGTGGGCGTTGTTCCAATCTCTCCAGCGATGCCATATTGACTATCGGTATATCGAGGTGTTGCAGTGCTTGTACAGAAACGCCACCATGTCAGTCCGAGTACAAGAGCAGAAGACGAGGGCTATTCCACTGCAGAGAGGTGTTAGACAGGGAGACGTTATTTCTCCGAAAGTGTTCACCGCTGCTTTGGAAGATGCCTTCAAGCTCCTGGAATGGAAAAGACTTGGCATCAATATAAATGGCGAGTATATCACTCACCTTCGATTTGCCGACGATATTGTGGTCATGGCGGAGTCGCTGGAGGATTTGAACATCATGCTTAATGACCTAAATGAAGTTTCCCAACAGGTGGGTCTTAGAATGAATATATACAAGACGAAGATTATGTCGAATGTCCATATTGCACCTTCACCTGTATGTGTTGGGAGCTCAGTTCTTGAATATGTTGACCAGTATGTCTACTTGGGTCAGTTGATCAAGGCAGACAGTTCCAGCTTCAAGGACGAGGTCTTTCGACGAATCCGACTCGGCTGGGCAGCGTTCGGGAAGCTCCGGAGTGTCTTCTCGTCCAAAATACCTCAGTGCCTGAAGTCAAAAGTCTTCGACCAATGTGTGTTACCAGTGATGACTTACGGGTCCGAAACGTGGTCCCTTACTATGGGCCTCATAAGAAGGCTCAAGGTCGCTCAAAGAGCTATGGAAAGGGCTATGCTCGGAGTTTCTCTACGAGATCACATTAGGAATGATGAGATCCGTAGAAGAACTAAAGTCACCGACATAGCCCAGCGGATTAGCTTCTCGAAGTGGCAGTGGGCGGGGCACATAGCGCGTAGAACCGATGGCCGATGGGGCAGAAAGGTTCTGGAATGGCGGCCACGTACCGGCAAGCGCAGCGTCGGACATCCACCGACTAGATGGTCGCACGACTTGACCAAGGTTGCGGGAAGACGTTGGATGCAGGCCGCAAACGACCGGTCGTATTGGAAATCTTTAGGGGAGGCCTACATCCAGCAGTGGACTTCTTGCGGCTGATATGATGATGAATTTTGATTAATACACTAAAGTATGTATGTGATGTATCTGATTACTGTATCCATATTGGTCAGTTTCCTTGCGACTTTTATTTTGGGATTTGTTCGAAACACGAGGCTACATTCCATGGGATGATTAATAACTACAAGTACAAGTTGCAGATGTCTTTTCACCCTTACGAGTTACATGGAATGCACTTAGGCCTCAATTACACTGGCTCTATAATCCCTTCAAAGCGGAACACAAAAGTGGCGTCAGAAATAGGAAAATGATTGGCTTTGATCCAACTGACTCCTAGGCAGAGTATCATTTTTCTTATTACTTCACGTTTTAGCAGCCTACTAAATTCCGCTGGAGGACTTAGCCTTCTCTTATAAGAACGATTTGACTTGGCTAGCGGATGCATGATATTAGTACCAGATCCTGACTCTAACCGTGTTACTGGCAATCACTACATTTTTGGTGGTATTTTTGGGGAGTCTACAACCTTTTCACGCAGTCGCAAATTAAATTCTGTATAAGATCTAATCATTCATGATGTTTAATGACATTACAGTGCAGTTGTTAAAAAACTTACCATTGTTTTATCTGATTCGACTCCTGAGGATGTGTCCGATTCTCGCTGCTATGATTCTTTACATGGTGTCATTTCATAATCGAATCTTTGATGGCCCGTTGTGGAACACGCCTGCTAAGGGAATCTTTGCTTGTAGACAATACTGGTGGTCAGCGCTGCTACATATACAAAATTATTATAATCCAAAAAATATGGTAAGTTTTTCAATACAATAAAATTATTTTTATAGAAAATTCAAAGTGCACTCAGATCACTAATCAAATTTAAGTATTATTTTAAAATATTAATAGACGTTATTTTCTAATGCAAACAGAACAATATTATTAACAACATTATTTTCAATAATTAACAATTTTTCTTTTTGTTTTCGCCATTCAAAAGTTAGGAAACATGACCATACATCTTAAAGTTAAAATTGATACGAAAACGAACTACGTTGCAAATTCCCTGAAGCAAATGAATATTTTAAACGATAACAAATGTTGTTTTTTTGCATGAATAAATTTTAAAAAGCACTTACTCAAAGTTTAAGCCCAAATGAGTAGTCAGAGAATACGAATTTATATTTATCATACTCCCTTGATATCCGAGTGGCTAATCAGGCTTCTGTGACGTACTCTTTGAACACTATTTTACTTAAACGAAAACTGTTGCTATGAAAATAGTTCAGTTAAATTTGTTTTGAAAATTAGCTTTATTATAATATGCTATTGATATGACACTGAAGGATATAGTAAGTAGCATTCTTCATACTCCACTGCCGGAAAAGCTTGACTACGCTTCTCCAGTGCTTAAATATATTTCATTTCTGAAATATTTAAACCTGAATATTTCAGAAATGAACGTACATAGTTTTCTTTCATTATTATCCTCGTCGTAAGCTAAGCTCTTGAAATATGAATAAGCAATTATTTAGCTCTGAACACTTGAATATTGTACTAAATACACTATTTTACTATGATTTTTTTATATAAGCGCCTAGTCTCGGATTTTGTTATTTTGGTTAGCAAATTTGCTATTTAGTTGCCGAAAGTGACATACATAGACATAAATTAGACTTTAGATTTAGATGATGCTGTTGTCTGCTTGGTTTTGTTAAAGTCTTTTCTGAGTTCATTATTCAGTTATGGTTTTCTTGGTAGATAGATATAGATTATTTTATTACTCAGTCAAATATTTTGCGCTAATTATTGAATGATTTTCATGACTTATTTGGGGAACGTGATTAATTTCTCATTATTTTCAGTGTATTGAAGTAACATGGTATTTATCTGTGGATGTCCAGTTACATTTATTATCACCACTTATTCTTTTCTGGGTGCTAAGTAGTAGGAAAAGTATCGCTTGGATTGCTCTAACAGCTGGCTTAATAATATCGCTCGTTAGTGCCACGGTGTATAACTTTATGAATAATTTTCAATCTGGATCATTTTCCCTAAAGTAAGTGTATATTATAACCTTATAGATATATCTTCGTGCCATTCCCAATACATGGGTAGACAGAAGTCTAGACAATTAAGTCGTGACCACCTTCCGCTGAAGATGTTTTTAGGACAACGTGACAGGGGGTGAGCCCGTAGCCGTCTCAATGTCCACGCCAGCGATATAATTCGTACATAAGTTTTTTTAAATACCCAATGTTACGTGCCTGCCACCTGGGGATCGAACTTGGGTCTCTCGACTCGAATTTCCGACGACCCTACCACTCGGCTATCGTGACTGACATAATATAAAATTCTTGCACTCTTCGCTACACGAAGCGTTTGGAGTTAAGCTCTAATTTTAACTTGTCGGGGCCAAACAATTTTCTAAACTTCCATTTTCTGTATCGTTCGTTCGTTACCTACATATACATGCGTTATAATATCGTTTAGCTACATATACAAACGGTGTGAAAAAGCTCAGTGAAGGATAAAGCTGATATTAAGCCGAAGAATTTTCCATAATCTACACGCTTGACAAGCAGATTGGTGATAGCATTACCAGGCATTATCTCGAATCTTAGACACTGCAGCCCGTCAGCGTACTTAATTTTGTCTGGTGTTTTTCAAGATCGGTCACGATAACCGAGTTGGGTGATCCGAATTTGAATCAAGAAACCCGAGTTGAAACGAACCGCGGGCTAGTATACCAGCCTGCCCCAGGCTGGTAAGGCTTGGCTATGACTATTGGGCTTTTTCAAAACTTATGTAATGTACGGTTTAATATCGTTACCTTGGACATAAAGATGGCGATTGGCTTCTTTCGGTGCCAAAGATTTTCGGTGAAAGGTGAGTAGATAGGACTTAATCTAAAAGGTCCAGAATACCTGTGTCTACCTCAGTGTTGGTAATAGATTGAAGATATTTTTTGTTCATTTTTCAAGATATTTATCCCGCCAGCTGACGGAAGCCTATTGCATTTTATCAATTTTTCTTTAGCCGCCTCTCACGACATAAAAGAAGTTGGTGGAATATTCTTACACCGTCACCACACGACAATGATATGCTAGTTAAATTATATAACATCCCAAAACTTCGCATAGATGTCGAAGGAGATTACAGTTCATGGAATGAAACAAAAGTTAGTAAAACTAGCATAATTTACATTAAATAGTATTTAATATTTGTTTATTTTCATAATTTTATTTCATTGGTTTCAGTTTACATGAGATTGAAAGATATCATGTACATTATTATATAAATACACTAACCAGAACATCACCATTCTTTGTCGGTATGATCAATGGATACATATTATATTTATGGAAAGGAAAAGGGTTCGTTATACCAAAGGTAAATGAAATTGGAGCTGTAAGATAAAATTATTTAATTTATTTAAAATTACTTCGATAAGGGCTGGGGCGGCATCATCGGCACATAAGATTTCAGTAATGATTAAGTATAACCATTCAAAGTGGAAATGCAGCAATCGTTCTTTGTATCATGCCACGAGGAGTAGGGCTCTTCGATTATTGTAGTTTTTAGCTAATAAATGTTGTAAATATGAACATAATCTTAGGTTTAGATAAAATTTCTTTGCATAGGACTAGGATAAATTGAAGTGCAATATGACTTCTTGTCACTTTTTGTGTCATTTTTCTCAGACCCAAAAAACACTTTCTAATAGGATCTTCTGGAAGATACTATATAGTAAAGAAATATGTATTACCTCTGTTCAAACTATTGATACAATTTTTATGATTTTTTATTAGTGCATAAATCTATAAATAAATAATTATATAAATTGCCAATTAAGTAGCGTTCAGTACGAAAAATTGAAAAAAGAGTACAATCAAGATATTTTTTGTGTTTAATATCTTTATCTTTTGAATTTCAGTCCATTGCGTATGCTATTTGGGGTTGCGTCATCCTGCTCCTATTAGGCGTGATGTACTGCGTGCGCTTAAATCTTGACGTACATTGGGATAACCAAACTGCAGATAATATACTTAATTCCTTTATGAGACCAGCGTGGGCTATAGGACTTGGATGGCTAATCTTTGCTTGCGTTAAAGGATATGGAGGTACTTACTATTCCTAAACTACAACGTGTTCATAAAAGCCAGTGTTTATTAAAAAGTTAATATGTTTTTGTAGAATGACGTTAATAACTTTTATATAAATATGCTGGTTCATAAAACTCATCATCATAATGATTTGAAATGTCTGTCTGTCTGTCATGTCTGTGACTGTCGGATAGGTATTCGAGAAGAATGATGAAGTGGGTAGTAGTATTATAAAATATGCCAGGTGGTGGATGAAATTTATATATTTTGTTTGATTTTTGAAATTCTTTGATTCACATTTTATCTATTCTTATCTTTCGTCGGCCCAGAATTAATCATTTTTCGAACCCCTATAAAACAGAATCGGTACATAAATATTATTTTTCAGAAATCCATAGGAATCGTCTATTTTACCGAGTTAAAAAGGATCGTATGTGTCGATCTGTGTTATTAACTATTTGTATGCTAAATTTAATTGAAATCAGTTCAGTCTTACGACCGGTAAGTACACTGGCATTTGTAGCACCAGACACCTAGCATTCCAGACGCTGCTCTCTCGATTTCTTTATTTCGGTCTGGAACTCATCGAAAGGGTAATCAAGCAATGTATCGGTTACCATTGGTATTTACAAGGTTTTTCATTTATTCACCTTTTAAAAAACTAAATGTTGACTCAAAGATATGTTAAAAATCAACAGAGATGTCAATTACTTAGAATACATAATTAAGTATTGACAGTGGCAGGCACACTACCTGTCACGTTGTCCAACACCAGCACGGCGAAATGTAGGTCGGAAGTACTGAATTGTCTAGATCTCTGATAAACCCCTAATTGGGAAATGCCTGAAGACAAAAAATGTATTGCTTCTGGTGAGAAAAACCGAGAGTGCCGTTTAGACGACCAAGCAGGGATACTTGCAAAATGATCTATAGAAGTGCGACCCAACATCATATTTCGACGAAACTCGAGTTACATTCCGACAGTGTAGGTTTAGTTGTAGTAAAATTGTAGTAAACATTAGTTGAATACTTTTAGGTCCTCTGAACTGGTTACTGTGTCTCAACATATGGAAGCTACCAGCACGTTTATCCTATGCTATATACATAATTCATTTCCCGATTATAATGGCTGTTTACTCTTCTTCAGATACTAGAACCTATTTTTCTATATCGAAATTAGTAAGTATTAAATCTGTTTTCATCAATTGGATTAAAACTTTTTGCCTAATATGTTTTGAATGCTAATTGTGTGTTGCATGATAAATTTGATCACATTAGTACGTCATGCACTCATACTCATATAAAGTTTGTAATTACTGCTGTGATTATTATTGGAAATAATATTGTACAATTGATCATAATATCGTAATTTCTCTAAGCAAAACATTAACAAACCTGTGTTAATTTTATTATTATAGTATTATTATTGTCTCCGTCAAAATAACTACATACTATCATTTCATAGAGGCTACGATTGTAGACGCTACATGTATGTCATAATGATTGAAGATTTAATTGTTCCTTCAACATCACTGTTTATCGATAGGTAGAGGGATAGTTATTAGTAAAAAGATTCGCGATATGATGAATTACTTATCAACAGCTCTAACGTTGACTTTAGAGCTGTTGATAAGTAATTCGTCATATCGCGAATTATTCGTACGAACTCTTATAGATTTTGCGCATTTGTTCTTAAAGTGCCTAAAATTTTTTTTGCAGGTATTCGAAGCGGCGGCTTTTTTACTTATAATAACTATCGCTGCTTTTATGGCTACTATCATTATTGACGCCCCTTTTGCAACGCTACTAAAGCTTGTTTTAAGTAAAGGTAAGGTAAAACCTTTCAGTAAGTATTCCGTGGCATAAGATTTTGCAATCCCCTTCCTTTCTGTGTTTGATGGAAAAGGCCACGTATACAAAGCCGTGTAAATTATTATGGCTACTATCAGACGACAGTGTTATCATATTTAGCAATGCTATAAGTCCGGTAAAAAAGGGATTTTTTATAAAAGTGTCAAAGAGTAAATAAATAACAACACCTGAACAAATTTAAAGTGACTGGCAGTAGCTATAATGTGCAAAGTATCTGGTACTGAAATTTCCAATAGCGAATATTTACACATGTAGCATATTGTTTGCGCTGTAATAATGCAAGTATTGTGCATGTGTATGTGTGTATACTACTACATAATAAATACTTGAAATTGTAGTCAATTCTTAGAATGGCATAGTGAAATAAAAATAAACAAATTTAGTTCATCGTCGTATTTATGCCGTAATGGTACATTATTCTAAACATCGAACATAATTCTAAACCCAAACTCAGATTTCTTGACTCGAATTCCGATCACATGAACACTCGGCTATCGTGACTATTAATTGTATAGTTAATTTGGGTATATTAAAATATATCTAATATGCTAAATTTTTTTCCCAGAAATAATTGGTCGTAAATCAAATACTAGAAACAACACAGACTTACAACAAGACGGAAAATAAAAGTGAACAAAATGAAACGGGCAAGAGGCAAATCCATTATCAAAGGCACGATATATTGCATAGGGAAAAATTTATATTAAATAATTGAGCTTTTGTAGAAAGTTATGTACTTCTAAAGCAATTGACGACTAATAATAAAAATTTTAATAAGTTATTTGCTATGATATTTAAATACCCGATTTGCTCTTTTCAATTTCAATTTTATAAGTTGAATATTATTATAAAAAATATCTTCACGCCATTCCCCATATTGATGTAGATAGAGATTTAGACAATTAAGTCCTTTCGACCCATATTCACACAGAAGATATTTTTTGGGATCTGTGGTGGGCCCATCGCCGTCTTTGTGTTCAAGTCAACCTTACGACGTCACTATATGACGTCAACGTGCATATTTTTTTGAAAAATACCCATTGGTACAAGCCTAACACGTAGGAATCGAATTCGGATCTCTTGACTCGAGTTCTGATCACCCAACCACTCGACTATCGTGAACTATATTATGATAATGTTATCAGATAATATAATTTTTGAAAAAAAAAAAACAATAAAAAGGATGTGCTTACAAAGCTTTTAAGTGGTAACTATAAAGTTGATGTTTAACTAGATTTCGCACAGGACTTTCAAAATGATGCAATTAAAGTAAGCAAGCACGTTATAGTTCAGTAATAACAGCTGGTACTAGTTCTGGTTTGAAATCTTGGAAAGTAGCCAAAGTGTGCTTTGACCGGAACTTCGCATTGCATGAAATAAATAATTAATAACATGGCTACAGGGATAATTCGAAATTTCATTAACAAAACTATTTTGACAACACATACAAACTTGGAACCTTGTAAATTGTAACTGTACAGCAGAGGCATTTTTTCAAATAATAAATAAATAAATACATAAATAGAGACAGCATCACATACATTGCTCTGATCTCAAAGTAAGCAGATTGAGTACTTGTATTATGGAATCAGAAACAACGAAGGTACCACAAATACTCAGACTCGAGACCCGGGAATCGAACCCTGTACCTCAGAGCTAACGACATCTCGATCACGGAGGTCGTCAAATATTTTTGAAGTACTTGCCAAGAAGTATCCGTTACTTAATCGTCTACAAAAGTCCGCTCTAGGATATATACCTATTTCATAAGGAGTATTTGCTTCAATCGCCATGCTTGTCAGGGATGGGCGATCGCGTGAACAGATACCACTGACATTAATGTTCCCGTCAATGGGTACTTTGATATGTTCCATAAGTTTTACGATACCTACGGAAAGAAAAAATCTTCACGCCACACCCAAAATGGAGGTAGACATAGGTCCTTTACAGCCTACCACCCTTCCACCGAAGATAAAATAAATAAAATAAATAAATAAATATCTTCACGCAATTCCCAATACAGGGGTAGACAGAGTTCTAGTCTAGACATTTAAGTCCCTTAGACCCCCCTTCCACCGAAGATATTTTCGGGACAACGTGAGCCCTTGGGCGCCTTTCTGTCCAAGCCAACAATAAATATTACATTAGTTTTTGAAAAAAAAAAAACAATGGGACGAGCCTGCCAACTGGGGATCGAACTCGAGTATTTTGATTTGATTTCTGATCACCCAACCAATCGGTGGTCGTGACTACGGGAAGAAAAAGAGTGATAAATTATTAAATCCAAATTTCTTAGAATTTTGGATTGGATCAGCTATATGGTTGAAAAACCTTATCGGTTGAGTGCTAACAGCGATTACTGAAACTTCCACTTACTCGTAAAATGTGACAAAAAATACATTCATATTGATGATATTGGTGAACGCTTTGATATGAATGATAATATTGTACATGAAGTTTACTTTTTTATATATTATAAAAAAGTGATGTTCGTGATATAATAATGTATTCTGAATACAGTTCACAAATTAACCGATGGAGATCAATTAAGTATTCAGAAAATTACGATAAAATGTATACAAGTTTTGTAACTGCCTGAATTCGACTCTGCAACCCTTTGCAGCAGAGTGATTTTTGCAAATGAACAGAACACCTCATTATGAAGCAGATGATGATGATATAGATTGTTAATTTTCGCGCCATATATTTTTTTCACCATTCGGTCTTCACTAATTCGCCCAACGTGCCATATAGTGAATCTTACATTTCGTTTTAGGTCATAAGGAAGATACGCATTTCTACTGCATTCAACTTGCTTTTATGCTTCTTCAGGTAGACCTAGATTTGGCTACCATATTTCAAGACAAAGTCGGCAACAGCACGTTGTTATGTATCACACGGTGCGCACTTTTCACTACACCCTGCCTTTAGACTAACGCAGTTAGTCCGTAACGCATCGTTGATTTTCTTTCCTGCAGTTACACGCCTATTTTCATCTAAATCACATCTTTTATCCCAGTTAAAAGCGCTCTGCAAGCATACAATTTCATTAACCTTTTCAATAATTTCTTGATCTACCCATATTTCACACTTTGTTCTCTCATCGTCGTTTTCTAATATTATAATATAAAAAAAAATACTTAATATTAAATTAAGGATCCTAATGCAGCCACAAATTTGCTTTAGTACTGCAAACAGTGTAAATTAAATAAATAACAGGACAGAAAAATATATTAAAAATGTAAAGACAGACAAAGTTTTAAACAGCTTGATGTTCGTCGCGGGAGAAAAGTTCCATTTACAAAATAGTTTAATGAAATTCCGTTTTATTTTTTGCACCATTAAGCGTATTTATAAAGAGAACATTTGTCAAAGTATAGGATCGTCTTTGACATAGATATCAATTGATTTGCTAAGGACTAAGGTAGCCTTGAAAATGGCTACAGAGAGATGGCAAAATAACCATCTCGGAAAACACCATTCCAAAATTGAGTAGACCATAGACGGGCAGCAGCGTCTGAGGTGCGGGGGTCCAATCCACTGACCAATCGTGACGATTATGAAAAACCCTACCGTACGAAAGAGACCTGTACAATGTAGTCAACTTTTACGCGCCGTTGTAATGAAAAGAGAGATTAGAAGCATCAGTTGACATGTGCCGAAGCTTAACCGACATTCTCCGTATCGTGCGACTCAATTCAACCCAGCCAGTGTTCTACCCACTTCTGTTGAAATATGAAATCTACGCCTCTTAAAATCTTTAATGACATCCATTACTATTTATCTATTCCGCACTTAACTTAGTTTTTATCAAATATAGTTTTGTATATTTCACTTTCAAAACATTACATTATTACTCCAAGAAAATAAAATAAATAGGTTTACGCAATTCCCAATAGTGGGGCAGAAAGAAATCTAGACAATAAAATCCTTTCGACCAAATTTTCACCGAAGATATTTTTTGGGACAACGTGAGAGGTGGAGAGTCTGTTGCCGTCCGTCCAAGCCAACGATATCAATCGTACACAAGTTTTTGAAATTACCTACCTTCTGGGAATCGAACTCAGGTCAGGTCTTGATTCGAATTCCAATCACCAACCACTCAGCTATCTTAAAAATACAAAATGATCTCTGAATTCGTACTTTCATTCTTTTGTTATGTAAACAAAATTTGAATAAAAGTTATGCTCTTTCAACAACCTTTCCTTACAACTCCACCATTGCTGTACAAAAGTCTTTCCCATGCCATTCCAAACAAACTAAGAAATTATCTTAGAAAGACTTTCGATAAATATTATGTTTCAAAGCAGCGAGCTGAAAACCAATAAATTTATAAAGTTTATTGTTGTTATGTTGGTCCTTAGTTTCATTCGCATTGAAATTTTTTAATAAACTAAATTGGAATCTTGAACATCAATTAAAAATGAAAAATATCGATGTGCTATCAGTATCACTTCGGAGAAGATGCGGTTAGGATCCCACACAAGACGGTTTATTGTAATTGTTATCTTTAATTTATTAACAACATGTGTAACATGGCTTCAGCTCGTAAGGATATCGTATAGATGTTTACATAGTTATGAACTTAAGTTCTAAGCTAGCATGATTTACAATAGATGACACCAATTAGGGGCGTTCCGCAACCCATAAATTCGAAGGAGGGTCACTACCAACTACGCTATCTCGTCGTCTTTATAAAAATATTTCTCATTTGTAAAATACTTTGGAAAAGCTCCGGTGAAAGGTAGGTTAAAAAGACTAAATTATCAAGACGTCTAGCTAACCCTGCTTTGAGAAATGCAGATAGAAATATTACCTTGATAGTACAGTCTTTCTAAAGTTCTATCTAGTCTACCTGTTTGTTCACTAATCTTGGAAACAGAACTATTGACTTTCACCTGAAGGACTCGCCACCTACCAAACATACTCCGCCGAAAAGAGGGTCGAAAAGACTCGATTTTATACCTTAGACTATCTTAGTATTGGGAAATGGGTGAAGATAAAAAAAGATAAAAGAAGTTTACCTATCTTCTTTTATCTTTTTGTTGTACCAATAAAAATAATTACATGGGAGTTTTCTCCGTTCCCTAATTTTTTTTGAAATTCGTACTAAGGATTATCGTGACATTCGTTTTCGAAGTGACGTTTGATGACATAAATCAATTAAACCGTTCTATCACCCAATAATCGAACCGATCAGCTTAACAATTACGACTGACATTATCACACCATTGTAACAAGCTAAGTGAAATAATAATCTCGTGTAGTTTAGTCGGGTAATGGTTTGTTGAAGTAATAGTACTATGATGATTTATGCCAATAACAAAAATTATATCGGTTGTGTCTATAACCGGGAGTACATCACATTCATTACCATAAAGTAAGTTTCTAAAGCACTTGTTATGGAATCGAAAACAACGAAGGTATCACTAACTCCAGACACGTGAGTTAGGAAAAAGTGATTCTTTACTTTTGACCCGATTGGTAAACGAAAACGAAACCTCAGAGCTGGCGGTACCATGAAAACCGTTGTCAACTCTACTCATATACGGAGGTCGTCTAAAAAGTTAAGTAAGAGCACGTTTGGTTATTATAGCAAAAGATGTATGTATATATATATATATATATATATATATATATATATATATATATATATATATATATATATATATATATATATATATATATATATATATATATATATATATATATATATATATATATATATATATATATATATATATATATATATATATATATATATATATATATATACAAATATATACGTTTGTATAAATTCAGTGCCAAGGTGTTTGTGTGTTCAAGAGGTAATGTGGCAAGTACAGCCGAAAAAAAGACCTTAACTTTCATATAACTAAAGTGACAGGCAGTCAGTACGTGTAAAGAATATAAACAAGAGGGTAGCAGGAGATAAATTCCCATATGTGATCGCCTTATTTCTTGCGAATTATATTCTAGGTACATTTCCTTTACATCGAATACAACATAAAGAATATGGTGTATTTGTAGTGTTGTAAAGTCACAATAGTGTGGTTGGGTGATAGGAATTAGATTCTCAGTTCGTTCCCCTGGTGGTAGGCTCGTACCAATAAGGTTTTCAAAAAAACTTATGTACGATTAATATCGTCGGCTTAGGCATAAAGATGGTGACAGACTCACCAACTGTCACGTCGTCCTAATAAAATGTCTTCGATGAGAATTGGGTCGAAAGGACTTAATAACCTCCGTTTTTTCCGGTATTGGAAATGGCGAGAAAATATTTATTTTTAGTGTAATTAAATCTCATACTGTAACACCACCATTAGTCAAGCGTTTATGAAATTTACTGCTTGTTCATTGCGGTTATGGCTAGCCCTATTAATGTCTTGCGTAGACCATACATATCTCGTTGATATATAGGCCCAGAAACATATACTGCTCATTTCTTTGGAAGTTCATACATAGTACTTTATCATTGCTTGAAACACAAAAGCAGATTTATTTCCTCCATTGCTCGGCGACACCTGCTCATTAATTTATCGCGAAAAATAAGACGTCTCTGTGCTAAAGACCGACGTAATCTTTGGCGCTGTTTCAATGAGTTTGGTCAAAACACGAGATTCAGAAAATCTTTAGCGATTGATTGATGAATTGATTGATAATGAACTATTTACCGACATTTGCCGCCTTTTTTGTAACAGTATTAAAAATAAAACTCATTTTATTTTGACTCCATACAATACTACATCACGTTTTGTTCGTTAATAATAATATATTGAAGGGTGCAGTGAAAATAATATTACAGTTTTTAGTCACCATAGCCGTGTGTTTAGGTGGTCGGAATTTCGAGTCAAGAGACCTGAGTTCGATCCCCAGATGGCAGGCTTGTACCCTTGGGTTTTTCAAAAACTTATGTACGAATTATATCGTTGGCTTGGACATAAAGATGGCGACGGGCTCACCACCTGTCACGCTGTCCCGAAAATATCTTCGGAGGAAGGTGGGTCACGAGGACTTAATAGTCTAGACTAGACCTCTGTCTAGCTCTGTACTGGGAATTGCGTGAAGATATTTATTTTAGTCTTAAGTAACATAAATCCCAGCAACGACATAACCAAGTTTTATTGATTTTACCATGGGCTCAGTGTTGATGAATAAGCATAAATGATGAAATAAGCATATATAACAATTTTTCGCCGAGTTTGAAATCATTGCACGGGATCACATCACTGCAATGGAAAAGCGGTGCAAGTTTTATAAACCTTTCTCTCGAAGATTATTTGTGAGAATACGTTTGCTCAGCAGAGCCGAGAATTTATGGGCTGCTATTTTATTCAAATGTTGCAGTAACTATATAACATTTATATTTACAATATTAAAACCTAAAAATTAATGGTAAAGATTTATAATACATTCTTTACTTAAACATCATTCCGTGTGGTAAAGGCATTAGAATATTGCCACTCCCTTTCTTCTCGTGGGTGTCGTAAGAGATGTGACTAAGGGAATCAGCCTTAAACATCGTTATGGCAACCGATAGATGGCGGGGTAACCCTCTCTAAAAATATCAGACCTGAATTATCAGCCCGAATATCGGAACAGCATCCTGAGGTTCGCACCTGTGATCTGGTACTGCGATCGACAATTCGCTTGCCAAGCTTGGCGATTATGGCAAATCCTCCCTATGGGAGAGGCCTTTGCCCTGCAGTGGACTTTAACAGGCCGAAATGTATCTATGTATATTTGACATAATATATGCAGTATAAATATATTAATTATTACATGAAATGTAATTCGCTTACACACTGTATTTTTCTGTAGTTGTAACAATTTTTTTTATAATCATTAGATCGTGGATAAGATATTGGAAAATAGTTTTATGAAATAATACTAGCAATGCCAAATAACATTACTAGTATTCACCAGAACCATGTCAACTTTCGGGTTCAAGAGAACGGTAGAACCTGAAACTGGACGTGACCCACCACGTGATACATTATCTTAAAAGTCAATGGGTTACAAAATATAAATGAAATCCTGCGTTAGTATTTTAACCCATGTTTTAATTTTGTTTGTTGTTGGAATGTTCTTATTCTCAAGATATACTGTATGGTAAGTAAGTAAGGTACATAAAAAGTGTTAAAAGGTAGTTTATAAGTATTGTAAAGAATACAGCATTGACGTCTTGTCTTCACCGTCTTCAAACACACACACTTTTTTAGTTTTCACGTCTTATTCTAAGAAAATGTTCTTATTCTGGAACTTTCTATTTGGTCCTAGAAACTACCAGGCTGTTATTCTGGGATTATACCTAGTGTTTTTCTGGCTCTTAATCTATAAAAAGACAATTGTAATTTGTTCTAAGGCAATTGCTAATCTAAATAAGCAGCATCGCGCGCATCTCAGAAGACTTTACTTATGAGTTTCAAGGAATAGACTAAAAAGTAAAGAAGTCACAAAGGCGCTAAAGAAGTGTTTCTTATTAATTGATATAGCTTCTTGAATAACAAAGCTTAATTTAAGTTAAGTGAATTTTTAAATTGGATGACATTCTAAGAAAGGCAAGACGGGTGCGTGCGTAAAATAAATTTGAAAAATATAATTTTTTGTCAAAAATAGCGAAAGGGAATGTATATCACAACCATAACTTGTTACTTAAATTCCCTGCACGCACAGGAACTATCATTTACTTTCGTCCAACTATGTAACTGAGAAACCTTAATAATTTACCAGAAAAAGTTTCTACTTTTATCTATCTTTGACTTAATTCTGACTTACAAAACTTTTTTATTTTTTCATCTTTTTGTTTCTGAGCCCATTTCAATTTGCCTACTCTATATTTTAAGACTGTAGTGGGAAACAGAATATTTTTATCTATTTTTAAATTAAAATGAGTAAAAAACTATGGTTTTTATAAATATAAAAATATAAATATCTTCACGCAATTCCCAATACAGGGGTAGACAGAGGTCAAGTCTAGATAATTAAGTCCCTTTGACCCACCTTCCACCAAAGATATTTTCGGGACAACGTGACAGGTGGTGAGCCCGTTGTCGCCTTTATGTCCAAGCCAACGATGAAATTCGTACATAAGTTTTTTGAAAAACTCATTGGTACTGCCACCTGGGGATCGAACTCGTGTCTCTCGACTCGAAATTCCGACCACCCAACAACTCGGCTATCGTGACTACAACTCGGCTATGGTTTTTAATAGGTTATATCATGTGATTTGAAGAAGAAGAAGAAGATAACTTCTCCTTCTCTGTCTTAGTAATCAATCAAATGGCAATAACTTAGAATAACACGCACAGCTCGTCTGTCGACTGTGATCTTTTCGATCACTAGATGTTGTAAGACTAGGCAAGTAAATGTACTAGGAAAATTTGATACTAATACTTTTTGTATATGTCACTTCTACTTCCTAACCGTGAATATGACCTTTAGAAGATTAAAAATGCTCTAAGGAATCGGCCACAAATAAAAAGAAAAGCATCTGGTGGTGTGGCCCACTAGTGGACATTTACCGGCAAGTTTGCTTTACTTTGGTACAATCTTTAAAGTCTTTACAATTATTGTAATAATTGTAATAACTTTTCATCATTTACGCAATTCGTAATGATTGTAGAAAATAATTCAATTACGAAAATTTCAAACTTATTTAAGTTGATTTAAATTTTGTCGCGCAAATAATCACTTAAACTTTATTACAACTCCGTCCGACTCGAATTGTGAGAATAATTTTGAGAATTACTTTCCAAAATTGTTGACTAATTACATTTGCATTTGTCAGACTGGGTAGTTGGGCACAGGTTGCATTGGTATAATTTCACAAAACTGGAGTTTTGAAAAAAAAAAAGTCACGACAGCCGACTGGTTGGGTGGTCGGAATTTCGAGTCAAAGGACCTGAGTTCGATCCCCAGGTGTCAGGCTCGTAGGAAATGGTTTTTCAAAATCTTACATATGAATTATTTCGTTGGCTTGGACATAAAGACAGCGACGGGCTCACCACCTATTATGTTATCTCGAAAATGGGCCGAATGGACTTAATTGTCTAGGCTAGACTTCCGTCTACCCCTGTATTGGGAATTGTGTGAAATTATTTATTTTAATTATTTTACAATTAATCTGCACGAATGACCTGATTACCTGCTACGTTGAAAGCCATAAAATAATTATTGGACTTTTGAAATGTCCTTCATGGGTGTAGCAACCTTTCTTCTTCCCTCACTGTTCAACAAATTTTTAAAACGTGTCCACGTGTCATTGATGGCGCTAGTAAGTAAGGCGTAATCAAGCAAAGAATTTGGGGCCAGGCTTATACTACTGCATGATTTTGGCTCTATTGGGGCTATCTGGGATCACGGCTTTGCTGAACACCAGCGTCAAGTAGAGGTATCTCGTACTTCTGCGTCTTTCGGTGAAAGAGATATTCGGTGGATGACACCGCTATTCACTTCTTTGTCATATTATCTTTCCCATTTCTTTCTTAATGCCAGACACTGATGCATAGTAAAATAGTAACTTGTATTTAATTGTTAAATATCACGCCCATGGTAGCTGAGCCGTTGAATAATCGGAATTAAAATGAAAGGATCCTAGTTCTGTAGATCGTAGTAGTAAATTTTTCAAAATTTGTCTATGATTTATATCGCTGCCTGTCACGTTATCCTAAATAGGTTTATATATATACTACATGCCACTAATTAACACACATTTAAATAACTATATGCAAAAATATTAATCTTGCACTAATTCTTATAATTATCAACGCATTTCCCATTGAAGATATATTAGCGAGGTTGAATGTTCCATTTTGATAGAGAGCAAAAATCTTAATATATGACGTAGATTTTATGAAAGTGAGGTGCATAAATCAAATAGCATATCAGACTTCGCTTCGATGAGCTTTTTCGGAACTGTGAGGTTAATGTGAATTTTCACGGGAATCTGGGGCAAATATTTTCAAGTATACATTTCATTCTAAAAGAATTCGTAATGTTCTCTGCAATCTTCTGTAGTAAGTATCGCTTAAAACAGAGTATGCATATATTTTCTACGGGGTATTTATGCCTTGTAAGAGCCGACTGAGGCAAGCTTATTAAAGGAGATTGATACCCGAAAGATAGCGAGATAACCATAAAGACAAATACTAGCCCAAGAGCAGACCGGTAACGGACAACAGCGCCTAAAGTGTAACTGCATTCGGTAATGCATAAACGGTACTGCATTCGAAAAGTCCGGTTTTCAAGCATGGTAATACTAATATTGCTGCTTGCAATTTATTGAAAGATCAATAGATCTTACAGGAGAATACTCCAGTAGTGGTCCGTAATCTGTAAGTAAGTATGTAAGTATGGATTGAATACATTCTCCTACTTTCTAGTAAGTAAGTAAGTTCCTGCTGTCCTAGCCTACCTTCTACTAATATTATATCTGTAGAAGTTCTCTCAAATTTATGATTTTAATAAAATTGGTTATAAACTGTGTAAACATAAAATATGCTTATATAAAGCATATAAGCTTCTAATATATAGAAAAAAAATCAAACTAACCCTTTGGGATAGATCAAAGAGAGATTTCGATTCGAATGGACTAAGTTGTGGAGAAAGTCTAGTATTCAAAGGCAAATATGGGATTAACAATTTACATAACTTACTCCATTACATATATATTATGTTACATGAGTGTTTAAATTTATTGCTCACCCATAAATCCTCTGACAAAGTTTTTGATATAAATCAAATAGCTTTACGTCTCTATCAGATGCTGTATAAAAGCTTTTAAGTAAACTTAATTTGCTCCAGAATAAAACTCGATTTTGAATTAAACGATAAAAATGTTTTAGGATCAAACACAAAATTCAAGATCTATGAAATATAATGAGTGCTTAGATGAAATATGGAAACACAGTAGTTTTTCTCTTTACTTTAATGTAGTACCACAATTCACAAATGTTGTATACATTTGCAAATTGTATATAGCTATACCTACCTATATTCATAAAGCTACCGAGAGCATAACAATTTACTTTATTTAACAATGAAATAATCAACAATAAGTCTTGCTAGACCTGACTACCCAAGTACTGGAACAGTATTAACCAACACTGAGTGCGACTTCATTCTATTTCAAATTAAATAACGCTAGAGGCAAGTTCTGTTATATATTATTTTTTACTGTACCCGCAACATATATTTACTCTTAGGCCGATTATTAGTAATATTAAAAATATATCTTCACATCACTCTTAATACAGGGGTAAACAGAGGTCTAGTCAATTAGGTCCTTTTGACCCAACTTCCACCGAAGATATTTTCGGGACAAATTGACAGGTGGAGAGCCCGTCGCCGTCTTTATGTCCAAGCCAACGATATAATTCGGACATAAGTTTTTTCGATTTTTATTAATCACATTACTACCCAACTTCAAAGCTCGTATCATCTGTATGCGGATGTTTTGCAGTTATATGCCCAAGCTGAGTTAAATAACGTCAATTCTGCGATAAACATTATAAACCTAGATCTTCAACGCATATCGGCCTAGTCTAATAATTTTGGTGTTGCCGTTAACCCTGCGAAATGTCAAGCTATTGTAATTGGAAGCCCACGACGCCTCGCCAAGCTTAATCTGAATTCGTTACCACCTATTATGTTTATTAATGCAATGATTTCATTTAGTACCCAAGTTAAAGACCTCGGATTGGTAATAGACAATAATCTTAGCTGGCGACCTCAGGTAACGGAAATTAATCGAAGAGTCACAAACACCCTTCGTTTTATGTATCGTTTTAAGAATTTTCTTCCTACTTGCACGAAGGTTGCGTTGATGCAAGCTCTAATTTTACCAGTTCTCGATTATGCTGATGTGTGTTACTCTGATATGAGCCAAGAGCTTCTGTGCAAATTGGATCGTTTACTCAATAATTGCAGCCGTTTCATTTTTGGTCTACGAAAGTACGATCATGTGTCCACATATCGTTCTAAGCTTAAATGGCTTCCTATCCAACAACGCAGAGAGGTAAGGATCCTGCGTACTTTGTTTTCTATCTTATAAGATCCTTGCACCCCTGAATACTTGAAATGCAAGTTTAAGTATTTGGGTTCTTGCCATGAGCGTAAGCTGCGATCCTCCGCCAACACTACTCTACATATTTTTCCATGACGTACCGAATTATTGGCCCAATCATTTGCAGCAGAAGCTATCAGACTCTGGAATAACTTACCTCCAGATACGGAGAGAGTATAATTACGTAACAATTTTCATGGCGAAACAATTTAGAATTTCCTTGCAAACCTGTTTGCTTATACTAGTAAGGTTTTTACAATTTTATACACTTTAGGTAGGATAACAAATTGTTTATTGTGCCAGTGTTTGAATGTAATTTAATGACTTTCGTAAAACATATTCGCAACTATTAAACTGAAATTTACAAAACAATCTAGATGCATGGGTATTTGTAAATAAGTACGTTTTTATTTACCGTTACATTCTATATAAGTCTTAATTAGACATCTTACATTCATTTAATTTTTTTTAATTTTCTTCATTTCTTTTATAGTTACATTGAAAGTTTGCCACTAAAAGAGAAAGACTCCATGCGAGATTCTACTGGTCTTCATTCCATCCTATGGAGGACACTGCTTTTGCCTGTGTAAGTATTGTTACATGTTATTTAATGTCTAAGATTCGAGTAAAACAAATAAATAATTATACTTGTCATGTTTTAAACACATAATATTTTAATTACAATAAATATTCCATTAAGAACATTAAAATGTCGTTAGTGAAAATTTATTTCTATATTTTTGGCTACTAAAGCGAGGGCAACAAGCGTCTAGTTTAATTGTGCGTAAAAATAAAAGCCGGTTTTCTACTGTAAACTACGGAATTAAGTTACTTCTTACTTAACATCTAAATTTTATTATAAAATGTGTTAAAATATCTATATATCACAGTACCTGTTTTTACGTGGGAGTAGAATAAAGGTACTTTCAATTAATTTTAAACTTAGTAAGAGAGATTATTTTTATTTCAGTTTTATTGTAACTTTCATTATATTTTTATTATGGCGCAGAACTTATAATAGTCATTATTATATAATTTAGAAGTCACGATAGCCGAGTGGTTGGGTGGTCGAAATTTCGATTCAAGACACACGAGTTCGGTCCCCAGGTGGCAGGTTCGTACCGATGGGTTTTTCAAAAACATATGTACGAATTATATCGTTGGTTTACACATAAAGACGGCGACAGGTTTACCACCTGTCAAGTTGTCCCACAAATATCTTCAGTGTAAGGTGGGTTGAAAGGGACTTAATTGTCTAGACCTCCGTACTGGGAATTGCGACCCACTACGGAGGAGTCTAGACCTCCGTACTGGGAACCCCCGTATTGGGAATTGCGTTAAGATATTATATATTATTCTCAAAGTCAGGTAATACGGTCAGGTAATACTGCAGCAATATGCTGACTGCTCGAGGCCTAATTTGACGTCACAATTTTTGTAATTTTTTTTTTCTCTTAATGTTTTGTACAATATTATTTTTTCCCTTGTGATGTCAATAAAGAGTTTCTTTCTTTCTTTGTTTGAATGAGCCGCAAACTCTTGCAGAATCAAGCGTAAGCTTTCTTTATTTATTCTTTATTGTACACATTAGAAGTAAAAATATTCAATAAAGTGAGTTATCTTTCAGCAAACCTTAGAAAAAAAGTTAGACATCACTTACCTTACATACACCTCTAGCGATGCAATTATATTACGACTCACTGAAACTGTATAAATATACAGTTCGTATTACATTTTTTTTTTATTTTTCACCAATTTAATATGGCCAGTATAATATAGACCCTGTATGGCTTATATAAATTAAATATTCAGTATACAGTATAATATAGACCCAATATGACTTATATAAATTAAATTCAATAAAAATAACATCAAATAGGTTTAGATGGCGTATTCGTATTGATATTTTCGTAACTGTATAATGACGAATATTGACTTGGAAGTTAACATGAACCGATGGCGTCAACGTCCCTCATAGGTTTAAAAAAAGAGAGCTTTAAAATTTCAACTGATGCGTTTGGGACATCTATGGGCGACCAAGTTTTGGCAACCGATAGATAACCATTTCTTAAAAAATATCAGATCAAAATAATATTTTTCTTTTTATCATACCGAAGATGGGCATCAGCGTCCGAGGTGCGAGTGGTCTGACACTGCGATCGCCAAGCATGGCGATTATGGCAAATACTCTCCCTAAGGGAGAGGCCTTTTTTCGAGGGTAGGCGTGTGTTTAATATATATATATATATATATATATATATATATATATATATATATATATATATATATATATATATATATATATATATATATATATATATATATATATATATGTATATATATATATATATATATATATATATATATATATATATATATATATATATATATATATTTAGATGTGAGAATATCAATATTTCATGAAATTTTGGAAGACTCTTTCAAAGTGGCAGCTAAAAAAACTATATGTAAATTTTAGATCAACTTTCCCTAAACGTAATTTATTTAAAATCTCCACATAGTTAACAGAAACAGGCGTCAGGATCTTAACACTAAAATTGCTGAGGTCTTATTTCGATAGTTTAGGCACGTTGAACGTATGATTGAAGACCGAATGGTGAAGAAAATATATTAAGTCAAAGTTAAAAATAAATGGGGTCAAGATCGGCCTACCTTACGAAGACCAAGAATTAAATGAAGAAATTTCTAGAAGAGGGAAGGATTAACTCGGATACCTAGACGAGCGAGTATGATGCATATGATTAATTTGACTTAAGCAAAAGAGGATCATGATCGTGACACTTGGCTACCCGTTCTCTCTGATTATCCATCAGAGACTGCATGAAGATACAAAATAATGAAAATTGAAATAATGTCTAATATTACAATTCTAGGTTTTCAGGTGGTAGAGCCACGCATCAGCTTTTGTTGTTGCATGAATGGGCCGGCTCGACCGGGGAAGTACCACGACCTCACAGAATACCGGCGTGAAGTAGAAGTCTAACAAACTTCTGCGTTTCGTATGGTGAGTGCAAATAATCGGTGGCCCACACCCCCCCCCCTCCCCCAATTCGTGGGGCAACTCAAAGGGAGGCAACGCATCTGCTATGCCTCTGGTATTGCAGGTGTTCATGGGCGGCGGTAATCACTTATCATCACGTGAGCCACCTGCTCGTTTACCTCCCTTTTCAATAAAAAAAATAGGTCCTTAATAAAGTCCAAAAACTATGTATATTTTCAAGTAACATAAATACATGTGATTAATTGCAATTCCCAATACAGAGGTCTAGTCAATTAAGTCCCATAGACCCACCTTCCACCGAAGATATTATCGGGACAACGTTAAAATCCAACGATAAATTCATACATAAGTTTTGGATAAAACCCATTGGTACAAGCCTGTCATCTGGGGATCGAACTGGTCTCTGGTCCCTTGACTCGAAATTCCGACCACCCAACAATTTTATACAGCAATTACACATACGAAGTTTTAACACTTTTATTATTTATAAGAATGAAATATTACTCTGTCCTATTTCTGTGAAGATCTTTCATGAACTACCAAATTCAGAACTATTTAAGATTCTCAGAAGGACGTATAAAAATGGTCTTATTAGACGTAAAATTTGTTGAAAGTCTCCATCGTGAGCGTTTCTTTTATACTATCGGTTCTTTGAATTACATTCGGGGACCATTTCCACTTCAGTACATGGATTCTGTAGCGATGTATATTACGATAGTTTTACTGCAGATAGCTACATCTCGGATTTGTCCAGGCAAAATAAAATCGAGAATAAATTTTGGAATACCTTTTATACGGTTTTTTTGTTTCAATCTTTATTATCACATATTGTATTCAAAATAATGTATACTTACTTGTATCTTCACGCAATTCACAATACAGGGGTAGACAGAGGTCTTGTCTAGACAATTAAGTCACTTCGACGCAGCTTCCGCCGAAGATATTTTCAGGACAACGTGACAGATGGTGAGCCCGACGCCGTCTTTTAAGCTGCAAGACAGTACAGTGATCGCCAACCCACTCTCCTAGGATGGCGATTACAGGGAAACCTTCCCTCTGGAAGTGTCCCCTATGTATTTCGATGGACTTTTATAGACTGTCGTTTATATGTATATAGAGACTAGTATACTGTAACTTTGGCTTAAGTAATGTATTATGTACATAGTATGTATTGTGTGTATTTTGTTATACTCAAGGGCTAAGAGATTTTTTACACAGCCAACTTTACGGCGACAACAAGGTGACATTATAACATGAAAAATATATTTTGATGTAAAAATACATGATTTCGCAGATTGATGATACATTTGAAACGTTGTATAACATGTTCAATCTATTTAGGCAAATCATTATTGACGCAGATTGAAATCGTAAGGAGTGCAAATACGAGTACGTTCGTCTTTGAGTCTCAATTTTTATAACAACGCCATTTCAGCGCTTGTGGCAAAGTTCATGTCATCCCCAATACAGTATTAGACATAGGTCTAAACAATTAAGCCCTTTCGATTTTTTTAGGAATACATGACAAGTGGTGAGCCTTTCGCCGTCTTTATGCCTAAGACAACGACGTAATTCGTACTTAAGTTTTTGAAAAAAAAACCATTGGTTTAAACCTACTAGGGGATCCAACTCAGGTCTCTTGACTCCGAATCCCGATCACCCAACCACTCGGCTACCGTGACTATTTACAGTAAGAAAGTTTTACAAATATTTACCAAGTAATGAATATTGTCCTCTATAACTTTATTTAATAATTAATTTCATTAATTATTGCGTAGATGCATATTACATTTTAAGAAAGATCGAATATTGATTTTCTTACCTTGAACAAATTTAGACAGGTATAAATGTGCTTTAACTTCACCAGCACAAATTTTTTTTGGCTATAATGACTAAATATCTAAATATATAATTTAGATACAGATTTATAGTAAAGTTATAGATTCTCTTATTATGCGACGAAACTATCTGTTACAGACAAAAGTAGTACCATACTATTCCCTAAATGACTCCGCCGCTCCATCTTTGGGTAAAAATTATGCTTATAAATATAATACTTCGCACAATTTTTTTATTTTGTCGTCCCTGGCACGGTAACTTCAAACAATAGACCGCGAAGTGACACGATTCTTCGATACTCCTTTCGTTTCTATCAGATTTCTTTCCGCATGTACATCGTTGTTATCAGAACTACGATTATATCATGTAATAATAACCTAGGAAAGGAAACTAAGGAAAGGTTGTAGTGCTGAAAGCTGAATATTTTTACGAAGGTTATGAATTTTTATTCTCGAGGCATGGGTGATGACATGTTTCAATAAATAATAGCGGGTCAGGCAGACATAATTCTGTTTTCAGCATTACCTACCAAATGTGAATCAAATAATTACTTTGTTATATGTGGATATTTAACAACCGTTTAAACTTCGCTGCACAATATAGCTGCGCTTGGCAAACGGATTGGCTATCGCAGTATCCAACACCTTGTACATTAGGCCCGTCCGTTATCTTTCTGCTGAACTTTGATCTGCTTTTCATTCCGGAATTACTATCCCGCTATCTGTCACGCACGCGTTTCAGTTAGTTTACGCTTTGGTAAAAATATCTGATGATATCCGCTTTGGTATGGATAACCAGTGTGTAACAGTGTTGACTTTACTCGATTTCAGTAATGCTTTTAATAATGTCGATCACGAGCTGCTTCTAGCAATACTAATTTCTCTTAACATATCTCCTGTGGTCGTTGATTGGTTTTATAGTTACTTGCATGGGCGTCGGCAACGTATTCGGATCGAGGAAAAGTACTCGCACTGGTGCTCGATCTTGCCGGGGTACCGCGGGGTGGCGTGTTGTCTCCTCTTATGTTCATATTTACAATACTCTTATGTATGTATGTTTAACACTTTTATTTACGGTATAAGCATTGCTTTGTGCATAAGTAGATACATACATTCATTCGAATAGAGAACGAATCGTTTTCTAATAATATTTCAACATATTTCTATTAATTTGGCAACGCTTGGAAGGCTAACTGGGCGATAAGTTAAAAAAAATGAATTACAACGGACGGGAATTCAACATTCAATCTCCGCCGTAACAAGACAATGCAAATTATCAATCAAAACTACGGGTTTAATATCGCTTGAGTTGAAATTTAATATCTGTATCATACGCCTCTTGGCACTTTGCCCGAGTATATTAACACCACATATATTAAAATCAGTTACGTCATATAGGCGACGAAGTTTGTCATAAAACATTTACGTATGAAAAAAATATTACAATTTTATTTTATTTTTACCAAAAAGGATATTTTGCAGTTTACATTAAAACATGGCGTCACTATACCGTGACATAGCATTGCTTTTAAATTCTAAGAGTGTCTTCATCACGTTATAAATTTTATTAACTAGGGGTTTCATTTCTTCTCCGGGCAAAAAATAATTCATGCAAATGTGTTGCTGTCGCCGTTCGAAATTAAATTATCTCTAGAGAAATTAAGTGAAAATTTTATTAACGCAGTTAATTTGCGTCGCAGTGTTTTTAAAAAGTTCAGTTCAGTTTAACATAGATTAGATAACATTTTAGAGAAACATTATTTAACTTTATTTTAGCAATACTTGCGATTTTAGTGGCTATATATTCCGTATTAGATTAAGGCAAATAGATTATATAGATATATTTCTCAAATTAGCATATATTAAGATAAACTAGGCAGTAAAAGTAAGTGAAAAAATGTTGACCAATATAAATACAACAGTTTCGGAAACATAGATCGACGACTAACTGATAACCGTCAGGGAAAAAAGTTTCTCGAGTGGCAACCTCATTTAGGTGAACGCACTCCCACAAGATGGAGTAACGACCTGCAAAATGTTGCGGGGAGTCGGTGGATGCAGATGGCAAATGACTGTTCTTTGTGGCGAATTCTAGGGGAGGTCTATGTTCAGTATTGGACTCTTGAAAGTCTGTAAAGAAGGAGAAGTTTCGGAAACCCGACAACCTAGTTGATAGTGACACTGTCTTCGAAGATAAGAGTCGCGGGTACGAGTTCCGCTAGACGCAAAAAATTACGTGATGTTCATCGAGTCATGGATTTTGGGTACTATTTATATATGTAAATAACACTAGTAACAAATTTAAATATACATGTATGAAAGTACATTGTATCGTTGCTTAAACACTATGACGACGAGAGGCTCACCAACGGGCAGGTTGTGCTAAATACGATTCGGTGAAAGTTGGTTCGAAAAAACTTAATGCTTTAGACTTTTGTCTACCCTAATATTGGAAGTTGCGCCAAGTTCCTAAAACCCCCAATGCATAAATTTATACAAATCAGATTAGCTTGTAAAAGTTATAAGATTTAGACTACAACCTCAGTATTTTATACATACCTACATGCATAGCGGCCTATTAAAGTCCACTGCAGGAAACAGGCGTCTCCCGTAGGTAGGATTTGCTATAATCGCCACGCTTGGCAAGCGGATTAGCGATCGCAGTATTAGACACCTCGCACCTTAGACGCTGCTGCCAATCTTTGGTCTGATTATTTTGGTCTCATATTCTTAGAGATTGTTATCCCGCCATCTATCGGTTTCCATAACGATATTCAAGGCTGACTCCCTAAGTCGCCTCTTATGACACCCACGAGAAGGAAGGGAGTGGCAATATTCTTACACCGTTACCACACGGCCTATTATTAGTATATTAGTATTTTATAAAACTTATTAATACTAGCAATTGCGTAACAAAACGCAGAAACACAAACTTATCAAGTTCGAGTTCAACAACTTCTAAGTATGCCCTGGTGTACCTGTGGAAATTGTTACAGGAGAGATAAACTTACGAATATGTATTTATCCTGACCAACAATGGAATTATTACGAACTTCAAACAATGTATCTGGTTAGGTTATTCAAGATATGTAAGTAATGTACACGAAAGTTATGGAAGTATGTAGAGAATTGAGAGTTCTTTATACAGAGTTGGACTTGTAAAGGTCAAATAAATAAATGTATATATATATATATATATATATATATATATATATATATATATATATATATATATATATATATATATATATATATATATATATATATATATATATATATATATATATATATATATATATATATATATATATATATATATATATATATATATATATATATATATATATATATACATATATAAATTTATTGTCGACAAACGAATGAACATTCTTATTTCGTTAAATAACCTCTTTGATTTGATACAATTAAATATAATTATTATATTATATTAATTAATTATATACATATATATATATATATATATATATATATATATATATATATATATATATATATATATATATATATATATATATATATATATATATATATATATATATATATATATATATATATATATATATATATATATATATATATATATATATATATATATATATATATGTATATATATATATATATATATTTGTGTGTGCGTATAATATTTAAAAACATTAAATGAAAATTTAATTATTATGTATCGGCATAGGTGGTGAGCCCCTCGCCGTCTTTATATACAAATAAATACAATTACAAATAAATATGTTCATTTGTGTGCTTTTGTGTGTGCGTATAATATTTAAAAACATTAAATGAAAATTTAATTTTAAAATATAAAATTATTGAACATCTTTTATCAAAATGCAAATGGAGATAAGAAAGTTTCTAATGTTTTAATGCCAATTACTCAATTTGTTATAAACTTTGAATATTTAATATGGTCATAGGATAAACTTAAGAGGGTCTTTAAGCTTAATTAATCCTTAGGTCAGACAAAGCCACAGTGTAAATCAGTTTTCTACTTTAACCTTTAAATGATCAATAGGTCGGTCACGTATTCTAGGCATTTTAGTTGTTTGATTATTAATTCATCACAGATTCATAGATTGTTGTAAGTTAAAGATTTTAGTGTACAAAGAAATAACTTTCGCCATATCTTGCACTACATAAAGTCAGTAGCGTGAAGTGCGTGACAGATAGCGGGATAGTAATTTCGGAATGAAAAGCAGATCAAAGTTCAGCAGAAAGATAACGGACGGGTCTAATGTGCAAGGTGTTGGATACTGCTATAGCCAATCCGTTTGCCAAGCGCAGCTATATTGTGCAGCGAAGTTTAAACGGTTGTTAAATATCCACCTATAACAAAGTACCAGCATTGGTACGAGCGTTTCTGTTATGATCATGGAACTTAGATTCAAATTCCGATTACTGTAAAGTCCTTAGGTCCTCGCGCGATGCTATTTCTAAAGGAATTGTTGGTCATAGCCACTGGTGATAAGAGGTCTGGTTCTTTTCTAGCTTGACAGTTAAACCTTATTGAACGATGAAATGCAGCCAGGATTTTTGGTAACATGGTACTTGCAATGGAGCTGTACGATTTTTTGGTTTTCATTTAATTGTATTGTATTGTAAACATGAACATAATTTTGTTTTAGTAAAAAAAAATTAATGATAATTGACGGTAATGCTGAAAGAAAATTATTTTATAATATTATTTAAATATTGTGCCTTTTTGGAATTCACACAAGCAAACTCAATACTTATTCGAGTAACCGTTGGCACCAAGGCTCTAATGCCTTTTGACTATGACCCTTTTATCATTTATGGATACTAAAATTAATTTCATGATGCCTAATAATTTTATTGAATTTTTGTTATTGTACATATACATGAAAGTTTAAAAAGATGAAAGTGTAATGAGAAGAGAAGAAAAAGAAGAAGAAAAGACAATTGACACGGATAAGACGAGGTTTTTTTTTCTATTTCATTTTTTAATTGTATCAAATCAAAGAGGTTATTTATCGAAATAAGAATGTTCATTCGTTTATCGACAATAATTTTTTAATCAACCACCGTTTCGTAATAAGGTTCCTTTAACGGAGAAAAAACAGGCGAAAGAAACTCCGTAGTTGTCCTCGTTTTTGGTCAATCATGTTACCAAAATATATATATATGCAAATGGTGATAAGAGTTTCAGAATTGGGGTGTTTTGGCCTCCGGTTACCTGCACTCACCAGACGAAACGCAGAAGTTTGTTAGACTTCTACTTCACGCCGGTATTCTGTGAGGTCGTGGTACTTCCCCGGTAGAGCCTGCCCATTCATGCAACAACAAAAGCTGATGCGTGGCTCTACCACTATTATAAATATTTTTATATATGAAAATATCTACGTCTTTAACAACATAATCCTGGTAAATGTGCAAAGCTAGCCTGTTGACCGTTTAAACCTCTTTTTGCATTTCTTCTGTTCTGCATTTATCAAAGACAAACTGTACGGTTATTGCGACATAAATTAATACATAAATGAATTGAACACTCCCTATCTATTTCTGTTTAAATTGTGATCAATTTTGTATTTTCTTTGTTAAAAAAAGGACACCTACGGAAAGTAGTCGGTTTCTTCTCCTTTAGAGAAATCTCATTACGAAATAGTGGTAGATTAAAAAATTACTTACTCCAAGTATTCCACCTTAATAACGACTTCTGTAAAACTTGACCTAGTTCAGAACTATCGTAAAGTATATTTTAAATAAAGGATAATTTTGTGAAAGCATTGTAAACCCGGCGCTGAGTACTTTTTTTTATTGAGTTTAATCGCTTTTAAGTTAACTTAAGTTGTTCCGTTGAGTTAATTACTTAACAAATTTTTGTTTCTACGAAAAACAAAACCAAAATATATTTATATTTTCAATTGGTATAAGATAGTTAATTGACTCAGGCGTTACTTTGCGGAAATTCATTGCAAAGTTGTTATTGAAAAAGTTAATTCGCAACATTCCTTATGCAAATATAAAAAGGTATAAGTTACCTGATCCGAAGAGAAGAAGAGCACCACCCTCCCTCCCACAGATGCGTGCACTAATTCCATTGTATGCACCACCACCACCACTTCGCTCAAACCAGGTAACATATACCACCAAGGAAAACGCGACACGTGTTTCGCCTCAAAACAAGGCGTTATCGAACGAGTAGACTCTACGATGAGCGACCGCAGAGTCTTAATATCACAAATCTCATATAATAATAATAGTATATTTTAAAACTTGTCCTTTTTTCTCTTTTGTTTTTTATTATTTACACCATTCATGCATCAATCAAGTTTTCAATTTATAGGTAGATTCGTAAATAATGACTGTTTTTAATAAATCGTATTTATTTACAACTTATTGAAAAAGAGGCATTGTAAAAATACATCTTTTTTAATATTATTATATTATTTTACTTATTTATTTATTTATAAGTTATTGAAAAAGAGGCATTTTTAAATTCGAGTCAGGGCGCCAATGTTTGAATCCCAAGGTACGAGAGCAATGGATTTTTTCATAACCTATTATTGGACGGAAAGACGGTAACGGGCTCATCACCTGTCACGTTATCCCAAAAATGTCTTTGGTGGAGCGTAGATTAAAGGGACTTAATTGTCAAGACCCCTGTCTACCCCTGTATTAGGAATGTTGTGAAGATGGAAGAAGATGTTTTACAGTGGTAGAGCCTCGCATCAGCTTTTGTTGTTGCATGCATGGGCCGGCTCGACCGGGGAAGTACCACGACCTCACAGAATACCGGCGTGAAGTAGAAGTTCAACAAACCTCTGCGTTTCGTCTGGTGAGTGCAGGTAACCGGAGGCCCACACAACCCCCTCCCCCAATATATGGTAGCGGATGAAATAAATCTACCCCAGGGGGGTACCAGCACCATTGGTACTGGAGAATCCCTCTCTGGGCACCTGCGCTCGGGCAACCAATCGCTGCCTGGCCGGGGTTTGTGTATACGTCAGAGAAGATATATGTTCTCAGCGCCTCGGCAGCCTTGAAGGTAGGAACCTGTCCACCCTTTAGCTACGCATAGACAGCGACGACCACCCTCGCGTCTATGGGTGCCTCTATAGGTCCCACAATGGTAACGCCGAAACTGACCGACTCATCGACCACATCCAAATGGCTGCAGATTTCATGCTACAGCAGATCCCATCCACAGAGATCGAGGTACTAGGCGATTTGTGTGAACCACTGATCATGCGGGGAGATCTGTTTTTGACTTTGCCTTAGCATATGATCTGATACAACTGGTTACTTCGCCAACGCGGGTTCCGGATGTCGAAGATCATACTCCTTCCCTGCTGGATCTTCTGCTGACATCCGGACAACTATATGGTATATGCCCCTTTGGGTTCATCGGACCACTGCCTGATTCGGAGTAAAGTGCCTATCATGTGCCCATTGCGGTCGCGATATGCAAGCCACCGCCGTGTGTGGCACTACAGGTCGGCAGATTGGGAAGGGATGCGATCTTTCTTTGCATCCTACCAATGGGGGCAGGTTTGCTTCTCGCTGGATAGTCCCGACGCCGTTGCAGATTCCGTCGCCGATGTGGTGCTTCAAGCATTGGAACTTTTCGTTCCTTCCTCTGTGGTGCCCATCAGATCTAAGCCTTGGTTTGGTTGCGCATGCAGAATGGCATCTCGTCAAAAGCAGCAATGCTACCGGGCCTGGGTGTGCATTAAGCATTGGCGTCCCGGGATTCCAATACTAGCGTTTTTAAGAAGAAGTATAACTCTGCCGCCAGGTCCTTCAAAAGAGTAGTTGCTGCGGCTAAGTCCGAGCACATTGGCAGAATTGGCGAGAAACTGGTTCGTCTTCTGTCTAGAACTGCAATCGCCAATCCGCCTGTGACGCGGGTATGTTTTATTCAAATATTGGGATCCTAGTTTGATATCATAGTCAATATTTGAATAAAAGTACAGAGATCGTTTAAAAGGAACGAACATGACATTGTCGTTAGTTGGAGAAGGCAGTATATTTGCTTTTAAAAGCAAAGACGCGAGCTTATCGACTCAAGTCAATAGGTACTACTAGGTAAGAGTAGTTGCTGCGGCTAAGTCCGAGCACATTGGCAGAATTGGCGAGAAACTGGTTCGTCTTCCTTCGGGAACTCGTGCGGTCTGGTCTGGTCCCTCGCCAAGGCTGTTCAAGGGAATTTCAGTCAGCCATCATTACCATCTCTGCACAGGGAGGACAACTCGCTGGACCATGACGCAAAAGAGAAAGCCGATCTTTTAGGTTCTCTTTTTGCGTCTAACTCGATGACAGGGAGAACTCATCGCCGACCATCCCGTGCAATGAGTGCTCTATGCCGGACATCCGGTTCTTTCAGAGCTCAGTGCGAAAAGCACTCCTCTCCCTGGACATCCAGAAGTCGAGTGGGCCCGATGGTGTCCCCCCTCTTGTGCTAAGGATGTGTACTTCAGAGTTGGCACCGGTTCTAACGCGTCTTTTTCGGTACTCCTACTCTGAAGGCATCGTCCCGATGACATGAAAGACAGCTTTGGTGCACCCAATCCCTAAGAAAGGCGACCGCTCAGATCCGGGCAACTACAGACCGATCGCTATCACCTCCTTGTTCTCCAAAATAATGGAGTCCATTATAATGATCTTCTTGTGTACCTCACTCATCGATGGCCGGAGGAAGTAGAGAGTAAGGGGGAGGCCCTGGCAGTTAGCTTAGATATAGCAAAAGCCTTTGATCGGGTGTGGCACAAAGCGCTTCTCTCGAAGCTTCCATCATATGGGCTTCCCGAGAAGTTTTGCAATTGGGTCACTAGTTTTCTCACAGACCGGAGCATCAAGGTTGTAGTTGACGGTGCATGCTCGGACTCCAAGTCTGTGAACGCTGGTGTCCCACAAGGCTGTGTGCTATCGCCAACCCTGTTTCTTCTGCATATCAATGATTTGTTACAAATTAGTAATATTAATTGCTATGCAGACGACAGTACTGGTGATGCCCTATACACCGGCCGTGCCAATATTTCTCGGGAACACGTCGACGAGTACCGGAACAAACTTGTGTCTGAAGTCGAGATTTTGTTAGACGAAGTCTCGGATTGGAGCCGACTAAATATAGTCCAGTTCAACCCTAAAAAGGCACAAGTTTGCGCGTTTACCGCTAATAACAAACCTTTCGTCTTCTCACCTCATTTTGAGAGCACTCCCCTAGTTGCCTCAGCCAGTATCAGAATCCTTGGCGTCGACATATCGAGTGACGTTCAGTTTCGCGGTCACTTGATAGGGAAGGCCAAATTGGCCTCTAAGAAGCTTGGCGTGCTCAGTAGAGCACGACAGTACTACATGCCGGCCCACCGCCTGCAACTTTATAAGGCGCAGGTTCGGACGCACATGGAGTGCTGTTAGCATCTCTGGGCGGGGACACCTCAGTGTCCGCCTGTGACGCGGGGCGATTATGGCCAACCCTTTCTTACAAATGAGATGTATGTCTTGCTGAGGCTATCTTGACTATAGAAATTGTTTGTGAATAGTTTCTGGCAGACGGCGCCAACTTCACAGCGTACACAACGTACAGCACGGTAGGTAGTAACACAGGGCATAGCCACGGCACATTCTTATAGGATTGACAGAAAAAATCAAAGTTTAAACATTTTTCTCTTTCTGTCTATCTATCTGTCTGTTCTATACTAAAGAGTAATGTTGGATATCATAAGATCCGTCTATGAGATGATCTATGAAATGATAAATTACAGAAGGAGTAATTTAGAAAAGTAATTAGGCTTCTGGGTTAAGTGTTAATTCGCAGACAAAGCCGCGGGCAATACAAACTTTATGTTTTATTCAAATATTGGGATCCTAGTTTGATATCATAGTCAATATTTGAATAAAAGTACAGAGATCGTTTAAAAGGAACGAACATGACATTGTCGTTAGTTGGGGAAGGCAGTATATTTGCTTTTAAAAGCAAAGACGCGAGCTTATCGACTCAAGTCAATAGGTACTCACTCGCGCTAAGTCTCAAATCGATTTTATTTTATTGTTATCATCGACTCCATATATATGCGAGTGTTTCATACAATATTTTAGTGTGCAATAACAAACAATTAATATTCTATAAACTTCTATGCGCCTTCACAAACATAAACACTAATCCTATAAAAACAGAATTGATTAAATTCAATTATAAGTTTAAACGAACTTATTTTTAATACCTAAATTTTTCCGTATATATTTACATGTATATGTATATATATATATATATATATATATATATATATATATATATATATATATATATATATATATATATATATATATATATATATATATATATATATATATATATATATATATATATATATATATATATATATATATATATATATATATATATATATATATATATATATATATATATATATATATATATATATATATATACATATATATATATATATATATATATATATATATATATATATATATATATATATATATATATATATAAACAATATATATATATATATATATATATATATATATATATATATATATATATATATGTATATATATATATATATATATATATATATATATATATATATATATATATATATATATATATATATATATATATATATACGTACATTTATATGTATACGGGACAGTTAATTTATTCATTAGCTGGTCTTGCCCACACACCAATTTTGAATGATATTGTTGTACACAAGTCCTCACTGTATTATACTTTTATAATATAAATATTTTTTAGCCGACGTCTTTCTTTGTGGTGAATTCTAGGTTAGGCCTATGTACAGCAGTAGACTCTTGAAAAGCTGATGTCTCCTACTTATAATCTATTTCTATTTAATCCTACCATATAATATATCTATTCGGAATTACATATTTATGGATTAAGATTAATTATAGGATTTCGTTCCGATTGGGGCCATCGATTTGTCAACCATATCGATGTCCTTATGGCAACGACGTCGACGATTTAGGCCTCCTCTAACTTTCATGCCAAAAAAGTGCCGGCTGACTGTGTAGTCACGGCTCCTTGAATGACATCATCTGAAGGGCTCTTGTTTCCACAAATATTCCCTCGGGTTCAAAGCTTTGTGGAATATTTAGGCCGGATAGCAGGTGACCAGACGGCTTGACTTTAGTCCATTGGGAAAGATGTAAAGCTCTTTTATGGGATGCTACTTGCATCGATACATTTGCGGCCTGAAACAACAAGAGTACTACGATAAGGGCCAGGTCGGCAGCCGCGGGGCCGGCAGAGGCAGCTGAATCGGGTAAGTTGCGGTAAAATATGAGTCTTTGATAGGAGATAGAGATAGACATTAAATGTTGAAATGTATACAACGTTGTAGGTATATGCCTCGTGTAGAAAAACTTGAAATATAGTCTTTGTAAAAAGTATTCTATAAATAAATAAACATCTTCACGTACTATCCCAAAACGGGGTAGCCTGAAGAACAGATCGCCATGTGTCACTAGCCTTACGTTCCTCTTCGGCTTCTTTCAAATTCATAATTTTCTTCAGGCTCGCGCGCGTAGATATCCGAGTACTCTTGACCCTCCCCTCTTCGAGCAATTTGCTCACACGATTATATCAAGTTGAAATTCAGCTAACCGGTGACGGGCAGCAACGTCTAAGGTGCGAGGTGGCAGTTACTGCAATCACCAATTTTCTCCTCTCTAAGATTTCTCACAGATAATATAGACAAAAGAAATGTCTTAGGGTAGACTAAATCAAACCAAAAACGATTGCAATACTTAAGATATTAGTTCATTTAATATAAATTTCATTTAGGATACCTTTGATTACATCGACCGGCAAATAGCTACTAAACTAAGGCTAAAGTAACGCCCGGAATAATTCAATTACATTGAACCAATTCTCCTCAGCAATTTTTAGAATTACCCTTACAAATCGAGTAGAACGGAATCGTAATAAGCTCTTGTGCCAATAATTTGTGGAAAATTCATTGAAAACATTAAGGAAATTTATTTTTGGCAAAACATTCTTTTCCCTGATATTTTCATCGCTTAATTTGTAACAATCCTACATATAATTATAATCCAAGTAAGTATACATTATTTTGGTTAAATTATGTGACAATAAAGATTGACACAGAAAAAACGTATAAAAGGTATTCTGAATGTATGCTCGATTTTATTTTGGGTGAACAAATCCGAGATGGAGCTATCAGCAGTAAAACTATCGTAATATACATCGCTACAGAATCAATGTACTGAAGTGGAAATGGTCCCCGAATGTCATTCAAAGAACCGATAGTATAAAAGAAACGATCACGATGGAGACTTTCAACAGATTTTATGTCTAATAAGACCATTTTTATACGTCCTTCTGAGAATCTTAAATAGTCCTGAGTTTGGTAGTTCATGACAAATCTTCACAGAAATAGGATAGAGCGTAATATCTGATTCGTATAGTATATATTAAAAGTATTAAAACTTGGTATGTGCGATTGCTGTATAAAATTGTTGGGTGGTCGGAATTTCGAGTCAAGAGACCCGAGTTCGATCCCCAGATGGTAAGCTTGTACCAATGGATGAGTGCAGTTAACCGCCCCCCCCCCACCCCCAATACTGGGGGGGGGGGGCACTCTAAGGCCGGCAACGCATCATCCCGAAAATATCTTCGGTGGAAGGTGAGTCGAAAGAACTTAATTGTTTAGACTACACTTCTGTATTGGGAATTGAAATTATTCACATGTATTTATGTTACTTGAAAATAGACATAGTTTTTGGACCTTATTAAGGACTTAGAATTTTTATTTTAGCCATTATTTCAATTTTAATTATTTTTTATATCCATGCAGTCTCTGAAGGGTAGGCAGAAAGAACGGGCAGCCAAGTGTCACGATCATGATCCTCTTTTGCTTAATTCAAATTCATCATATGCATCGTACTCGCTCGTCTAGGTATCCGAGTTGATCCTTCCCTCTTATAGAAATTTCCTCACATAGTCTTCGTAAAGTAGTCTCGGCCGATCTTGACCCCATTTATTTTTAACTTTGATTCAATATTTTCTTCACCATCGAAATAAAACCTCATCAATTTTAGTGATAAGATCCTGACGACGTCTGTTAACTATGTTGAGTTTTTTGAATAAATTACGTTTAGCGAAAGTTAATCTAAAATTTACATATAGTTTTCTTAGCTGCCAGTTTGAAAGATTGTTCCATGACTTCTTGAAAATTCATGAAATATTATTGATATGTTCTCAGATCTTAAATAACTTTCACTGAAAGAAGCTTATATATTATTATATCATACCCACGTTAAACTTTAACTAAGTGAAACGTAGGAATGATTAATGTAATTTTTATGGAAAGTTTTTTAAGTTACATTAGGTACTAAGAAGTCTGCTTATTTTGTATGTATTTTATTTAATATTTAAATTTCTCCGGGGCTTATTGGAACAACCTGTGGTGTAGTCAACATCTTAGTTAGTATAAGCAAGCAAACAATAAAATAAATTATTGGTACGAGTGTTTCTGTCATGATCATGGAACTCAGATTCAAATTCCGATCTTGAGTGATCGGAATACATGGTTGTTGGTAATGTAAAAATTATTACTGTAAAGTCCTTAGGTCCTCGCGCGATGCTATTTCTAAAAGAATTTTTGGTCACAGTCACTGATGATAAGAGGGCTGGTTCTTTTATTCCTCAACAGTTAAACCGTTCCATTCAACGAGGAAATGCAGCCGGGGTTCTTGGTAACATGGTACGAGGAATAGAGCTGTACGATTTTTTAGTTTTCTGTTAATATGTATTGTAAATATGAACATAACTTTGTTTCAGTAAAAATTATAAATAATAATTAACAGTACAACTGAAAGATTATTACATATCATATGTTAATATTGCAGACAGTTCTAAACGATGGAAATTGCACTCGGCGATTGTCGTTATCTGTTTCTGCGCAGTGCGAGATAAGTGTCTCTTTAAGAATGTTTTATAATTTGAATATTTAAATATTGTGCCTCTTTGGAATTCACTCGAGCAAACTCAATACCTTATTTGAGCAACCGTTGGCACTTAGGCTTTAATGCCTTATGATTATGACCCTTTTACATTTATGTATACTAAAATTAATTTCGTTAGTCTTAATAATTTTATCGAATTTTCGTTATTATGTATGTACATGAAAGTTAAAATTTTTTATAATTGTATCAAATCAAATCAAATCATAGAGGTTATTTATCGAAATAAGAATGTACATTCGTTTATCGACATATTAATACAGTTAGAACTTTTATACAACTTTTATCGTACCGTTTGAACCTGTTTTTGCATTTCTTCTGTTCTGTATTTATCAAATCAAACCTGTACGGTTATTACGACATAAATTAATAGATTTATGAAAGTAGCCCCTGGTTATGAGTTGATCGCTCCCTAGCTATTTCTGTTTAAATTGTCATCAATTTTGTATTATCTTTGTTAAAAAAAAGGATATCTACGGAAAGTAGTCGGTTTCTTCTCGGGTAGAGGAATCTCATTACGAAATGGTGGTAGATTAAAAAATTACTTACAGCGATAAAAAAATATTTGATTTGTAATTACATAATTACACCTTAAAAACGACTTCTGTAAAACTTGACTAAGTTCAGAACTATCGTAAATTATATTTAATAACATTTTAAATTAAGGATAATTTTGTGAAAGCATTGCAAACCAGGCGCTGAGTATTTTTTTATTGAGTTTAATCGCTTTTAAGTTAACTTAAGTTGTTCCGTTGAATTCATTCACGAAAAACAAAACCGAAATATATTTATATTTTCAATTGGTATAAGATAATAAACCTAATATTACAAATCTCATATAATAATAGTATGGATTGAAATATCTATTTTAAAACTTGTTCTTTTTTTCTCTTTTGTATTTTATTATTTGCACCAATCATGACTATCTATCTATGATTTCTTCCTGTACGTATGCGCTAATGTTTAGTTGAATGTTTTGTATATATTTATGATTAAAAATAATTTGTACTTATGTTAAAACTTTTATAAACATAAAGAATTCAACTAATGGTTTTGGGATTACAATGCGTCTCTAATCGATTTCATACGAAGACATTTGCAGCCGCGTTATCATCCTGAGAATTATAATATAATGCCTCTTCCGTTATAAAATAAAATTCCTGAAATCTCTTCGGTAAAAGGTGGGTCAAAAAGAAAGTCGTTTTGACCCACCTTTCACCGAAGATATTTGTCGAGACCTCTGTCTACCACTGCATTGGGAATGGCGTGAAGATATATGTTCATTTATAACAAAATCTATTACAGAATCCCATTGGAGAAAAACACAGATAAATTGCTAGACGATAAATACTACTAGATGGCGCTATAATATGTTTAATAAAAATGGTGTTTCTACCTTTCCGGACTTTCCAATAATAGGGTTGACAGAGGTCTATACAATTATATGTATATATGGGATAGTACGTATGGTGAGCCACTAGCCGTCTAAGTCTCTAATATTCAAGGTAACGGTATAAATCTTACATAAGTTTTGAAGAAACTCATTGAAATTCCTACTGAGGTCAAACTCGGGTCTTCTCATTCTAACTCTTATTACAAATTACATTAACGTGGTTTAGTTTTCATTTATAAACATTTTTTTTGTATATAACCACTCGGCTATCGTGACACTTTAAAAAAAGATAAATAAATAAGAAAATAGATAGGAACAATATCACATACATTGCTCTTATACCAGAGTAAGTAGCTAAAGCACATATTTTATGGCACAATTATAAGTAAGGTAAACTTGGAATATAATACAGTATCTAAATATATTTATATCGTTAGTTTTCAAGATACCAATGTATACATTTGTATGTATAAAAGATAAGCTCTTTTAAAGTAATAAGATAACCCTGTAGTTAATTTACTTGGATACGTTCCAGCAGTTAAAGGGAGTTTGTGGTTAAACGTTTAAATAACGTCTACTATCACAAAGCGCTTTACTTAAAATCACATTGTAAACATTAGGTAGTACAGGCAGATAATATCTCTGTTCTGTTTTATGGATTTAGTGTTTACTGTTACTTTTATGGGGTTGGATACTTTTCGCTTAAAATTGTTTTAGGAAATAACTTTAATTTACTCAAATAAACGGCGACAGGCTCACCACCTGTCACGTTGTCCCGAAAATATCTTTGATGGAAGGTGGGTCGATGGGACTTAATTGTCTAGACTAGTCCTCTGTCTAACCCCTGTATTGGGAATTGCGTGAAGATATTTTTTTTTGGTCAAATAAACCGTGGTTTGTGAAGTAAGGAAGAGTTGCATGCCTAGCGGAATCACTCTATCATAGAATTCAATTAAATGTTTGTCATTTTCTGATTCTATCTCGCTTTCACGACAAATTCAAGGAAATAACCGATCGGCCCAAAATTCCCTATTTTTTTTTATTAATATATTTTTGTTAATAAATTTGATTAACTACAACACTCAAACCTCTTTATCTGTGATGCAGACTCGTCATTCAATTATACACGATGAAAGTCGTTAGATATAATTAAAAATGACAAATTTAAAATCTGAAACCAGAAGGGAAAATAATTTTTGTAATTATTTTCCCTTAATATAATACATCATGATAAAATAAAATAATCAGTCGGGGCATCCTGGCTGATTTGTGACATAATATGATTTTAATTTAGGTTTTTCCGAATTTTCTTATATTTATAATTTGGTTTTTTTAAATCTTGATTTGATAATATATATATATATATATATATATATATATATATATATATATATATATATATATATATATATATATATATATATATATATATATATATATATATATATATATATATATATATATATATATATATATATATATATATATATATATATATATATATATATATATATATATATATATATATATATATATATATATATATATATATATATATATATTTTATTTCAAGAGTTTTGTGGTATTGATTTACATCAGATCTAAGTAAAATTATATTGGAAGACAGAAATTAAGAAAATTTCAGTGAAAATAAATAGACAAGAGGAGCATTCCTCCCTCATTCGTAAGAAGATGAAAGGAAAGACACCCAATTTATTAGTTCTCAGCTTCAGACATGATGCATTGAGGCGCTTAGTCTTCTTTTGTCTTCGTGTTAGGAATATACATATTTCTACAATTATTTATTAAAGATTAATGATGTCGACTGTGCTGATAATGAATTAAAAAAAATATTAATTCTAAAATTCTTAATATTTACCTAATATTCATTAAGTCTAGAAATCCTCAACAAAGTCTGTTATGGTAAGAATATACCATGATTCACTGTGATTCTTATGTTATATTTAAAATGTCAGCCTATCAAATAGATACATGGTGGGCCATGAATTAGTTAACATTTGAAAAAATCGTATAAAAAAAATTATTTAACATATTTTAGAAATCGTTTTTTACGAGAAAGCTAAGTAGTTGTAATTTTTTTTTTAATTATTTCGTCTAAATGACCACCGTTTCGGTTTTTGCACTCATCTAAGCGAGTCCTGAAGTTTTAGAATTCTCTTCTACAAAGAGACCGCGAGATCGACATCTCTTCGATGATTTTTTCTTTAAGTTGACGCAGTGAATTCGGTTTATCAATTTAGACCTTTAAATAACCCCATAAAAAGAAGTCTGCTGGGGATACATCTGGACTTCTGGGTAGCCATGGGATGTCACCCCGTATGGATATCAGCTTTTCCGGAAACATGTCTTTGACCACCGGCAAGGACTCGTTCGATGTATGACACGTGGCTCCATCTTGTTGAAACCATGTGTTACGATTATAATTGTAACACATAGTTTCAATGATGAAACGCTACTGGAATTTGCTGGCTATAGCCAGCAAATTCCAGTAGCGTCGGTGCTAAGAACTCCCGTAACATTTTCACATACTCGGCAGAATTAACAGTAACTGAACGGCCTCGAGAATCTTCAAAAAAGTAAGGTCCGATGATTCCTTTTGCTGAAATTGCAGCCCATACAGTTACCTTAGGAGAGTGAAGTGGCCTCTCATGTTTAGCTTTAGGATTTCCGCTGCTCCAATACCTGCAATTCTGTTTGTTTAGATGTCCATTTAGGTGGAAATGGGCTTCGTCAGAAAATAAGATGTTGTGAAAATTACTGAAGCGAGTTAACATTGTTTCGGCATACGACTTACGCAAATTTAAATCATTAGGGTTTAGTTCTTGCACTAGCTGGATCTTATATAGATGTAATTTCAAATCAAATTTCAAAATACGGCGTAATGATGTGCGGGATATTCCTAATTCAGCCGAACGTTTGCGTGTCGATAAATCTGGATCACGTCGAACAGAAGCGGAAACTTGCTGCACGTTCTCTTCGCTACGAGAAGTCCGTGGGCCGCCGGTTTGTTTCACATTTAGTGTAGATCCCGTCTCTTCGAACTTCTTCACCCATTTCTTTATTAAAGGAGCACTTGGACACTAACTTAAGTCGTGTAAACCATATTCAACGCGAAATAAGCGTCTCACAGTAATGAGCGAAAAGTCGTTTAAATAAAACTGTTTCACGCAGTAAGCGCGTTGCGGCCCCGTGAAGCGATCCATTGCAACTAAATTTCCAAGAAGCGAGCTAGTGCCCCCGCCCGCACCCCGCGCGGCAATAGTTTGCGCGGTAAGTTACATTTAAATGTTAACGAATTCTTGGCCCACCCTGTATAACAGATTTTTATAGTTGAGGCCAGTGAGGCAAGAAAATCTTTCAAAAACTAGTTTTACCTTGTCTTCGTCTCTGAATTTGACAGATTAAGAGCCCTTTTATCGAGTTTGTTGGAGAAATACCCGTTAGATTTTTTCTCGTAGATTTCAGGCCGTCCTTTCACCTAACAAGCATGAGCCTCTCGTACCATACAATCTTGATTAACCCACGCATGAATAACAGTAGTAAATAAACTCAATTTTGAGAAAAAAATTTGGTCTTTTGGGAAAATTAAGGGATATAAAATGTTCGTTACGTTACCAAACAGGCCTTCGCACGGATTGGTGTCGCGAAATGTTTGAAAAGTTCAACGAAGGTGACTTGAATACTGTATGAAATCGTCATTAATTATAAAAGCTATATATATTGCTACGAATCCAAAACTAAATAATAATCTGCTTAGTGGGTCCTTTTGATGATCGGCCACCTAAGGTAAAGAAAGAAAGAAGTTATGGTAAAGAAGATGAAGAGCCTCGTTCTTTGGTCAAATGGGTCATTTTGCGACAGTTGATGGAAGACGCAATTCCCAATACAAGGGTAGAGAAAGGTGTTGTCTAGACAATTAAGTCCCTTCGACCCACCTTCCATCGAAGATATTTTCGAGACAACGCGACAGGTGGAGAGTCCGTCGCTGTCTCTATATCCAAGTCAGCGATATAATTCGTACATAAGTTTTTGAAAAACCCATTGGTACGAGCCTGCCACCTGGGGATCTAACTCGGGTCTCTTGACTCGAAATTCTGACCACCCAACGAGTGATTGGGTGGTCAGAATTTCGAGTTAAAGCTATCGGAATTATTAAATAAAGGAAGAATTCAATAAAGAAAGTTTTATTGTTATTCCTAGACAAAATTCCATATTGTAAATATAAATGAAAGATAGTGAGGAATTAAAAAGAGGATACAGGAATATTTACTCTATACCTCTATACCTATATAAAGTATCTCACATACGTAAAGATAAAGGTAAAAAGCGTTTGATAAAAATAAATTAGAGACAAAACCAAATCGGAGCGTTAATATTGCGGCTTTATGGAATTAATATTGAACGTAATTGTTTCTCGTTTTCGCTTAATATCTCGATCATGTTATACTGAAACCACAATAGGATTATAGTGTTATTACCCGATGTAATTGATAATTGCTTTCTAGTAATCTTTCGATTACTTTGGCAATATTATCGTGAAAAATAGTAGCATAAAACACACAAAGTATACGAAGTACCATAAAATAGGAATATATGTTAAACAATTTAATTAAAAAAGCTTTAAAATTTAACATAGGCAGAATAATCTTTAAAGTTGTATTTAATTTTAAACTTATTAAAATTACAGTATTAAAACACAAGAAAAATTTGAAAAATATTTCACATAAACTTCTCCAATTTTTCACCGGAGGCCCATCTTATATCCTTCTAGACGTCAAACAATCCCACCTGAGACTTCGGCCTGTAATATTCCGCTGCAGGACTAAGCCTCTCTTGTGGAAGGGTTTGCCAGAATGGACATGCTCGGCAAACGGATTGATGATCGCAGTACGAAACATCTTTCAGCCTTCCACCATCTGTCGGTAGCCATTGATACTGTAAAGGTATTTCTCTTAGTTGCCTCTTACGTTACCCACGAGCAGAAAGGAGGTGCTATATATTTAAACTGACACCACCACGGCCAACTAAGATATTAACACTAATATTTAAATATTATCTAAATAAATAATGTTCATGAAAGATTGACACTTTGCGGTCGCTCAATCTGCGGTCCCCTTCACGTCATTGAAGTACGAGGATCGGTAGCAAATTACATAATTTATCTTGTCGACCGTCATGACGTAAAATTTGTTACATCTTCTTGGGAAGGGACAGGTTTTGTAGTAAATTGTAATATTCATAGTTAAAGAACGTTTCAAAAGTCCTTATTTTTCATATTTTTGAAGATAAAATATGGTCTTTGTGTTGTTTCGCCTCGCCTTTTGCATATAACGTGTAATGGGCTTTCCAATTATGCAGCACCATTTATTATGATGTTTAGTTTCATCCTCCGTAAGTTGCATTTCATTTATTATAGGCCTCCCTCAACCACTTTTTTTGGGGTTTTCCTCTTTCTCTCTTTTTTTAGCAATGGATGGCCCGACAGGTTCGACTATTTATTTATATTATGATCGAAATTCATGATCGTACTATCTGAGCATAAACTATTTCAAAGAACAATCTATTTTCAAGTTGCAGAATTTTAAAGCTTAAATATTTTTAAGAGTGTAATAATACATTTGTATTGATAGATTTATCGTAAATTAAGACATATACAGAATATAGACTGAATACTTTTAGGGGAACCGTTTGGAAACGAGTTAACATTTAATACAATAAGCAATACAATAAGGTAAGCTACAGAAGCACATAATATTCACAAAGAATTTCAAAAAAATAAGCTTACATAAGCGGCGCCACCCTCGAAGACTAAAGTAGAATATCTCACATCCAGTAGTTACCCTTCAAACTGAAACTGAAAAACAATAATTTTCGGGAGGAGAAATAGGTAAGAGTATTGTACCAAATAATCCATGTTATAAATGTGTTTTACCATCTTTAAAATAATATTATATTAAAATGAGATATGTCCATCTCTTTTCTTACGTCGGTGTCTCAAGAGGCGACTAAGGGAAATCCCTTTAAAATTTTACTTATTACCATCTGATGAATTATAACTCTCTCGAGAAATACAAGACCAAAATTCAGCAGGCTCGTGGCAGGTGGCAGTGCCTAAGTTTCGAGGTACCGGGTACCGTGATTGACAATCCGTTTGCCAAGCGTGACTACAACGGCAGGGTTCCCTTACAAGTGGAGCCTTTAATTTATGGAGGACTTTTATAGGATGTGTATCTATGAGTGTGTAAGTGTATTTTGTATACATAAATAATATACAATAGAATGTCGATCTACAATAGAACAACATCGAAATGCCCAAGAAATTCAACTAATGACTTTAGTTTTTTACATTTAATTTATTGTAAAAAAAGTCACGATAGTTGAATGGTTGGGTGGTCGAAATTTCGAGTCAAGAGACCCGAGTTCAAATCCCCGGTGGTAGGCTCGTACCAATAGATTTTCAAAAAAAAAACTTTTGTACGAATTATATCGTTGGCTTGGGCATAAAGGCGGCGAAGGGCTCACCGCCTGTCACGCTGTCCCGAAAATATCTTCGGTGTAAGGTGGGTCGAAAGGACTTAATTGTCTAGACTAGACCTCTGTCTACCCCTGTATTGGGAATAGCGTGAAGATATTTATTTATTATTATTTATAATTTATTGTATACATATCTATTGTATTTTTGTTAAACAATTTATGTCACATCTTGTACCCTTGAGTGTTGTAAGTGGCTACTAATCGTGGCGAGTAAGGTCCATAAAAAAGGAACGGTTCTCTATAGATCACACATCAAGCTATTTAAAAATATTACACCAATGAGTATAATGACAATAATGTTCTGACAGCGTTAGCACAAATCCAAAGTTGCATCCCTTAGTATATGGAATGCAGTATTGTTACCGATAGCTAGGTAGCAAAAATTTATTTGTTAGATACCATAACCTGGATATGTCTGGGCAAGCATAAAAGTCAACTCAGTGTAGTGAACGGTTTCAAGGAATTAATGATTGATGACGACGGATGCCAGGTTTGTAGGAAGATCTTATGTTTAAAATGAAAAGGCATGATACGATTGTTAGGGTTGGATTATTGAAGAAAGAATATAGGAGAAAATACACAGCACCAAGTAGAAAAAAAATAATTTGCGAGAAACGGCACTCAGACCCCAAAGTGCGTGCTTATAAATTAATCCAGTGCTGGTCCAGATATCGAACTTGTGTCACTATAAAAAACAAGCTAGGCTACCACTAGCTTCATTTTAGAATTAAAATAATTGTTTTGTTTGAGTCTTATACAAGGAAATACATAAATTATAATGATTAAAATCGTATGCTACACATTTTTACAGAAAAATTAAACCCTTTATGAATTAAGTAAATATTTGAACACTTCACTGAATCGTTTAACATCTTAATAAAGTAACCCTTGTTTGATCTTTTTCGGACGAAAATATAAATTGTAATAAGAGGAGTATGCTACTTCATTATTTAGGTTATAGTTGAGTGATAAGTATTTCATTGATGCTGATTATATGAATAGGGAATTAATTATAAAAGTCACGGTAGCCGAGTGAAAGCGTGGTCGGAATTTCGAGTCGAGAGACCTGAGTTAGATCCTCAGGTGACAGGCTCGTACCAATGGGTTTTACAAAACCTATGTCCGATTCATATCATTGGCTTGGATATAAAGACGGCGACGGGATCACCTCCTGTCACGTTGTCCCGAAATATCTTCGGTGTAAGGTGGGTCGAAAGGACTTAATTGTCTAGACTAGACCTTTGTCTACCCCTGCATTGGGAATGCCGTGAAGATATTTATTATTATTATTTATAATTTATTGTATACATATCTATTGTATTTTTGTTAAACAATTTATGTCACATCTTGTACCCTTGAGTGTTGTAAGTGGCTACTAATCGTGGCGAGTAAGGTCCATAAAAAAGGAACGGTTCTCTATAGATCACACATCAAGCTATTTAAAAATATTACACCAATGAGTATAATGACAATAATGTTCTGACAGCGTTAGCACAAATCCAAAGTTGCATCCCTTAGTATATGGAATGCAGTATTGTTACCGATAGCTAGGTAGCAAAAATTTATTTGTTAAATACCATAACCTGGATATGTCTGGGCAAGCATAAAAGTCAACTCAGTGTAGTGAACGGTTTCAAGGAATTAATGATTGATGACGACGGATGCCAGGTTTGTAGGAAGATCTTATGTTTAAAATGAAAAGGCATGATACGATTGTTAGGGTTGGATTATTGAAGAAAGAATATAGGAGAAAATACACAGCACCAAGTAGAAAAAAAATAATTTGCGAGAAACGGCACTCAGACCCCAAAGTGCGTGCTTATAAATTAATCCAGTGCTGGTCCAGATATCGAACTTGTGTCACTATAAAAAACAAGCTAGGCTACCACTAGCTTCATTTTAGAATTAAAATAATTGTTTTGTTTGAGTCTTATACAAGGAAATACATAAATTATAATGATTAAAATCGTATGCTACACATTTTTACAGAAAAATTAAACCCTTTATGAATTAAGTAAATATTTGAACACTTCACTGAATCGTTTAACATCTTAATAAAGTAACCCTTGTTTGATCTTTTTCGGACGAAAATATAAACTGTAATAAGAGGAGTATGCTACTTCATTATTTAGGTTATAGTTGAGTGATAAGTATTTCATTGATGCTGATTATATGAATAGGGAATTAATTATAAAAGTCACGGTAGCCGAGTGAAAGCGTGGTCGGAATTTCGAGTCGAGAGACCTGAGTTAGATCCTCAGGTGACAGGCTCGTACCAATGGGTTTTACAAAACCTATGTACGATTCATATCATTGGTTTGGATATAAAGACGGCGACGGGATCACCTCCTGTCACGTTGTCCCGAAATATCTTCGGTGGAAGGTGAGTCAAAGGGACTTAATTGTCTAGACTAGACCATTGTCTACCCCTGCATTGGGAATGCCGTGAAGATATTTATTATTTATTTATAATAAGAAATTAACACTATTTATCACATCGGTTAGTAACAGTTGTTATAATTACTTGTAAAATTCCACTGCAGGATATGCGTTTTATGCCAGATGTTTTTATTATTTAATTTTTACCAAATTTGGATAACAAAAATGGAGGATTGGCGATCGCAGCACCTACACCTCTAACGCTTTACTACGTAAAGAATATATTAAAACAACTGGACATTCTCTCTTCTTCTTCGTGTGCCTCTCCGTCTAGCGATGGTGGGCAGTAAATACTTTAAGAAATTGATACTAAATTAATAGTAGAACACATTGTAGGATCTCGTTACAAAAGAAAGTCTACTTACTTACTTATCTTCACGCACAATCCCTAACGGTGTAGCCAGTGAGAGCAGACCAGAGAACAGTGTCACGATCCTTACTTAGCTCTTCCGCTTCTTTTATCATCTTTTTCTTGCATGCACGCCAGGTATCCGTACACTTGACCATCCTCTATTCTAGCAATTTGCTCACATGGTCTTCGGAAGTTAGTCTCTTAGTGTCGGCCTACTTCGACCCCTTTTAACATTAACTTTCGCGCTATATATTTTCTTTACCATTCGATCTTCACTTATTCAACTTCAACTTAACTTTGCCAAACCATGGAATCACGCTCTTATCAATTTTTGTGATAGGGTCATCTTTCAAACCTGCCACACATACATTTACACACATACATTTATATACAATTACACACTTCAAGAGAATAGGAGTGGTTCAAAGTATTTTTTTAAAAGTTTTACATTAGACATTATTAATTCAAATAGTTAAAAACGGCTAAACTCACGTTATAATAATCGGTGTACCTGTAGATTTGTAACTATTTGAAGCGTGAAGATATTTATTTGTTTATTTTTATGTCTTCACTGTCAGTGTTCTTTTGTGTTTATATTATTCTTATTTACAGCCCATCAAGAGTCCACTGCTGAACATAGGCCTTCCTCGTAGGCCTAAGCTTTGAAGCTTTCCACAACGAACGGTCCCCAGCCACCTGCATCTATCGACTTCCTGCAACATTTTGAAAGTCGTCACTCCATCTCGTGAGGGGTCGTCCTACGTTTGTCTACTCGAGAACCTTCCTTCCCCAGCGGTTGTCAGTTCGCCGAGCTATGTGGCCGGCCCATTACCACTTCAGCGCGCTGATCCTTACCTTTATTATCTTATTTCTGCTATATTATTTATCTTAGTTCTGCTACGGATGTCTTCGTTGCGGATTCTATTACGCAGAGAAACACCGTGCATAGCCCGTTCCATAGCACGCTGAGCAATTGAGTAGTATCTTTTGTAGTAATAAATATCCTAGTCAATGGATTCTATGAATGTCAGATAGAAATGTTTTGCAAAGACCTGACCTTTACCGATAAACTGTGAAGGATTAGTTAATATTTATTTAAAAACCTATACACAGTAGGCGTTCCCTATCATCCTTACAATATATTATGACTAATAACATGAGGTACTCACGAAAGGAAAGGTACGTAAATACTGTCTCATCAATGTGTATCGATGTGGATATGAATAAATATAATTGACGGATGAACGAACCCTCGTATTTGAACATATTTGCCCGAAGGATAACATGTCCAAATATTTAGGAGTGTTGAATTTTCGTGACAGTATATTTGTCAATTTGGTACGTACATTAATCATGTTTCATGAAATTTTACCAATTAAATTATTAAAACTTTCCTGAGTTATTATTAATTAAAATAGCTAAAGTCACGTATTAATTTTTGTTGTAGGTATCGACTAGGTTCGAACCTGTCCGAGATCCTTTACCAGGGTGAGTTGGATGAGTTCGCGGTCGCGCCCCGTTTCGCAACCTGTGCACCAGTGCGAAATTCGAAATAGCTATTTTAATTATTTAAACATAAAGTTACTCTACGTAGATAATATAATAACATTCGGTTCTTTCGGTTATTTCCAACTTATTACGACGTGACTGTCTCATTCAGAATAGATACTCACCTCCGTTATGGGGCTAGCATCGATTAAAACTTCGGGGCCTTCCACCTTTCTAAAAATAAAAAATCTTCACGCAATTCCCAATACAGGGGTAGACAGAGGTCAAGTTTAGATAATAAAGTCCCTTTGACCCACCTTCCACCGAAGATATTTTCGGGACAACGTGACAGGTGGTGAGCCCGTCGCCGTCTTTATGTCCAAGCCAAAAAGTTTTTGAAAAACCCATTGGTACTGCCACCTGGGGATCGAACTCGGGTCTCTCGACTCGAAATTCCGACCACCCAACAACTCGGCTATCGTGGCTATCGGCTTCGACCTTTAATTCCAATTGAGCAATGGATTCTCCTGAGTGCATTTTCTGGGGGAATTTTGTGCAGAAAGAGTGGTGCCCTGTGTGGGTCTTATAGTGCTAATTATTTGAATTCCAACAGTTCTTAAAGAAGAACTATGTGCAGTGCAATTATAGTAATAGATAATCTCCTGAAAATGTTTAAGCGTGATTTATATGCAATATTTATCATTATAATTTCACTAACAATAATGTTATTTAAGTGATATTGTAACGAGAAATATATAGTCAAAAACCAAATGAGACTTGTAGTAACTGCCTAAGAAGGCGACTAAGGCGAAAACCTTGAAAACTCGATGAGATGGCTGTATAACTATGATTTGAAATATGAAATATGAAAGACCTTTGAAGAAGCCTATGTTCTGCAGTAAATTTTAAATGCCGAAATCTAAAGTTTATGAATTCATATAATAATATTATAATATTTTCTAGTATCATGGGTTCTTAAAATTTGTAATCCGATATTACAATGAATAAACAATAATAGTAGTTGAAACTGTAATTCAAGAAAGCCCAAGTAGGGCTTTTTTATATTGTTTGATAGTTCAGTAAACTTTCAAAACTTCTTAGTAACCCTTTATATGTTTCGTAGTGGTTATGGTTTTAATTACTTGGAATCAAAAATTATATGAATAAATAAACATCTTCACGCAATTCCCAATACAGGGGTAGACGGAGGTCTAGTCTAGACAATTAAGTCCCTACGACCCACCTTCCACTGAATATATTTTTCGGGACAAAGTTACTGGTGGTGAGCCCGTGCCGTCTTTATGTCCAAGCCAAAAAGTTTTTGAAAAACCCAGTGGTACGAGCCTGCCACCTAGGAATGGAATTCGGGTCTCTTGACTCGAAATTCCGACCACCCAATCACTCGGCCATGGTGAATTTATAAAGTATGTTATTTAAATTTTTAAATCAAATTTCTTAATTAACAGTTGCAAGGTTTAAATCTTTTCAACTAAAAAAAAAAAACATTACGGTGCTAGTAAAATATGTTTTAGTTTCTTTCTAAAGTATTTACGAATATAAAAACGAGCTCGAAGCATATCTATCATATGAACTGTTATTAGATGCGGATTTATACTGCCATTATAAAAACAATGAAAAAGGTTTTACGGTGAGTTTTTATTGCCTTATATTTTTCAGGTACCATTTAGAGTTTCCTTATGTTTACAATGAGCCATTATTAGCATTAAAATATAAATTACGACATTTGTTTAAGGCATAGCTCCCCTCTTGCGCCTCGTTACTCGTTAAAATATTTCAAAAATTATATGAGAGTATTTTTGCTGTACATAATATTAAAGGATAGGTTGTATTTAACATAAATTATGAGGAGTATTCCGTGTGGTAATGTTGTAAGAGTATTACCACTCCCTTTCTTCCCGAGGATGTAAGAGGCGACTAAGGGAAACAGTCTTGAATATCGTTATGGCAACCGATAGATGGCGGGATAACCATCTCTAAAAATAAATATCCGAAGATGGACAGCACTATCTAAAGTGCGAGTGTTCTGGTGCTGCGATCGCCAATCCGCTTGCGAAGCGTGGCGATTACGGCAAATCCTTCCTATGAGAGAGGCCTTTGTCCAACAGTGGACTTTAACAGGCCGATATGTATGTATGTATGTATGTTTGTTTGAGGAGTTAATTACTAATATTAGAATTTATTTAGGGCTTATTATTGTCCTGAATCGTTAGCACATTTTTACAATAGAGTAATAAAACAAAATTGGACGGGTAGTAATCATCACCCACAATCGTTGTTGGGAAACTCCCAGAGAGGAAACATTGCCAAGTTCTATGATAATTACAATACTTCTCTTTCGCTCAAATAAGATTTATCATTCATCACACATGCGCACTCCGACGTACGAGAATTCTTAATGTTTCCTTCCTTCAACTATCAGGGACAATGTGACTGACCCTATGTAAAATAATTATGAAATCTGTGTACCTTCTTTATGATAGCAGGAATAAACAACGTAAGTAAGTAATGTAAGTAGCTAAAGCACTTGAGGTATGGGAATCGGAATCAACGGAGGCAGCACAAACATCCAGACCCCAGAAAATGTAGAAAAAGTGGTTTTTCTTCATTGACCCGACCGGGAATCGAACCTCGAGACGGCAACTTGAAAACCAGTGTTTACGCCACTCGTCCACAGAGGTCGTCAAAACATTTATTGTATTGTTTGTTTATTTTAACCGCCATCATAAGTGGTTTAAAAATACTATCTGAAATATAAAAAAATATTTGCACGCCATTCCCAATACTGGGGTAGACAGAGGTTTAGACAATTAAGTCTTTTTAAATTAGAATTATTATTTAGCTTATTAGATGATTCATTAACAACCGTAACCGAATTATTGTATCGAATAATGAATTTATGTAAGTAACAAATATAGAAAACAAAACGACACTGAAGCCATATTTTATTTAGACATGACAGCTACAAAATTGATATTTACAACACCATACAATAACATTTTATTATAATATGAGCTCGAAGGTGTTAATTTACATTTGTGCATTGTTAATGTTTGCTCAGAGCTTGCAGAGCTAACGGAAGTGCTTTAAACGATAGTAGTGCTAGTTTTCAAATGTACATTATTCGGAAACCGACAAACAATTCACGCTTCCAAATAAGTTTCTTTAAGGCTAGTGCTCTTATGTACCCATTTATACTGTGTTATTTGAATTTAGTACTTGTTGAAGTAAGTAATAAAGTAAAACGTATTATTAAAAATTTGTGATATTACCCATTATATCTTTATATTGTCACACACACTGGGGTTGGCGATGTCTAGACAATGTAGTCTTTTCGACCCACTTTCCAATGAAGCTTAATTGGGACTACGCATCAGGTGGTAAGCCCGTGACCGTCTTAATGTCCAAGCTAACGGAATAGTATACTTACAGTGATACATATTTACATAGATATATAATCCCATATACATATAAACATCCATGACCCCAGTACAAACATTCATATTGCTTACACGTATGATAGCCCTTTGCGGGTTTCGAACCAGGAACCTTAAGCTCGAAGACTGGGTCACTACCAACTAGGCTATCCATCGTCTAGCAATGTTTTAATTACGAATAGTACTTATTATTTTTGCACGACATTAAAATAAAGTTAAAATATATATCTTTACACCTTTCCGTGTACAGGGGTAGTCAGAGGTCTAGACATTTAAGTCGTTTCGACCCACCTTTCACCGAAGATATTTTTGGTACAACGTGACAGGTGGTGAGCCCATCGCCGTCTTAGTTTCCAAGCCAACGATATAATTGGTACATAAGTTTTTCTAAAAACCCATTGGTACGAGCTTGCCGTCTGGAGATCGAACTCGATTCTCTCGACTTGAAATTCCGACCACCCACCCTACCACTCGGCTAACGTGACATTTTTCGCACACCAGTGAAATTAAATAAATTCTTGATAGCACTGAGTAATTCTTTCGATAGTTGTATATAATTAATCTGATCACTGCTATTCAAACTAAAACGAATCCAACAGAAGAATTATATAAATTCACCTTGTATAATAATTAGAAACACCTCAAGAAAACTTTGAAAAATATGTAGACAATTGTTTACGCGGTAATAAAAACAGAAAAAAAAATCTACGCTTCAGCATGATATCGGTAATGTATCAGAAGTAGTGATTAATGAGATTATCATCGATCGATAAACTAGTTTTTTCTGTAATTAATTATTCATTATCTTTTACCTATCGGCAATAATTTACTTTTTTCTTAGTCCTAATAACTAACAAAAGAAATCTTGAATTCATACACAACTAAGTAAGCAGTATGTTAAAAGTTCTTACGTTAGTTACATTTAGTGGTACTTTTGAAGTTACAAAACTATGTCAACGATGTATTTCATATTCAATCATAATTCATACAATAAATTATTTTATATTATAATTTATACAGTAGTTTAATTTATTTTCAATATAATATAATACTTGCTTAAGTGTAGATTTTGTCCAAGAAAACATCTATTGTAATACAAGAATGCTAGCTTTGTTGCGGTCTTAGCGCAGCTGGAAAATATTTTCAACGTAACATTGTTTTACAACAAAGAGGTTTAGTAATAAATATTACAGAAGATTTTATTTAGATTTTATTTTACACTTTACCTATTACTTTTTTGAAATATTTTTATAAAGACCAAAAAAACTTAATAATAAGGTTATTATTATTAATTGAATATCCTTAGATATAAATAAAACCTATGTCTAACTACCCCAATAAGGTAAGTAAAGACACAGATATCTCACAAATCATACAACCTCACATGTAATCTCACAGCAATCTCGTAAGTAGTGCCCTTATAGATCTGAACCGTTTGATTGGTAATGACCGCGTCTTCGAAGCTATAAGTTACGGACTCGAAACCCATTTTGAGCAAACTTTTATGTGATAAATAATGAAGAATATATGAGAATGCTTGTATCGGAGTCATTTGTGTTAATATGTATATATAAATATCTAGGTAAATATTTATCTATATAAGTATCTAAGACCTAACAACCTTTGGCTTGAATATTTAGCGATGACATATGACCAGGTATAACGTTATGAAAAATAGATCTAGTGACTTAATTATCTTGACCCCTATCTACCTTAGTATTAAGAAAATATGTAAAGGGTGAACAAACTTAGGCAAAGAAGCTACAAATCGGATAAATTTTAGTGTGTTATGTTTAGAAATAGATAGTCTGCGATCTGTCGATAGCTGTCTAGTCTATATAGTCTTTGCAAAGTCCAAGATGCAATCTCATGTCACTTACATAATTATAACTGCATTCAATTAAAAATACTTAGCAAAATCTACAAACATTAACGAGAAAACATCGATGATAATATATACGAAATTAATTCAGGTTTTATTTCTACCAGTTAGCGAATATTAATTTACGCAAAATTTCTCGGTGTCGCTAGAAATTAAATTACTCCTAGAGAAGTAAAGTCCGTCTTAAATTTGCATATCATTTTGTAAGGTGTTACTTTCAAAGTGAAATTCAAAATTTTGTAGAATTTAATTACAAGAGTAGGCTTTATACCTTTCAATAACATACATATGCCCCCGTTTTGGGAATGGCGTGAAGATATATATTTATTTATTTTAATTTGTACTTATACCGGTGGCATTCAATTTGAAAAACTAGCTACGTCAACAAACACGTATTACTATCAATTTCAAAGAGTACGAGTATAAACATATAAATCAACACGGTTCGTGTTGGTCACGTTCACTACAGCTGTTTCAGATTTGGTCCGCGGTGTAAAACTAAACTATCCACCATCTGAGAACATAGTCACGTTCTATTAATCATCGAAATGGCAAACCACTATGAGACATCGGAAACATATTTTTATGCTCGCAAGTTTAAAACTTTAAATTACGTGTTAAGTAATATTCACTTAGATTTTTTGAATTTATGTTCCCTCTGTTTTAAATTTATTTTCACGTTTTAGCAATCCAGCTTTCCGACCTGGTAGAATTAAATTTGGGTTTTAGTGTATGAGTATGGTGGCTCAGTCGCATGTTCTTGTGCTGCACAACATTCGAAGTGAAGTAGAGGCTTTTGCCTTTCGTTCGGTTAGTGATTGAGGATTATCTCGAATACAATATCCCGTGATGAGGTCCGATAACCGACCGACCAGTCAACGGTAATGGCAATGTTATCATTAAGTTCGTCGTCGGGTCGTTCTCAATTGTTCTCATTTCAAGGCATAACGGCCTTGAAATGAGAACAATTAAGAACGACCTGTTAGTCTTCAAAGCATAGAGTTTCGAGACCGTAGAGGTTTGAAACTCCTTTAACAAATTACATTCTTAAAATGAACATGCAGTTTTTTTTATGAATAAATTGAAAATATAGATAGAGACAACATCACATATATTGTTCTGATTCCAAAGTAAGTAGCTAAAGCATTTGTGTTATCTAGTCGGAAACAAAAAGGTACCACGATCACCTACACCCAAGACAATGTAGAAAAACTGACTCGTTCGGAAATCGAACCCACTCTTAAAAGCTGGCGACATCATGAAAACTGATATGTACGCCACTCGTCAATAACTATAACAGATTTATTAAATTTATTTCATTCTTGTTTACTTTTTGTAAGAGTTTGTTTGTACATGTTTATAGTGTTAACACAATGTCAAATATAAACTGTATAAACAACCAATTCAAATACGGGCATGGATAAAACAATGAAGTAAATAAATTCGTATCAATACCTCTTTTGAATACATTTATTTACAGATATATTTATCATCGAAAAATGTAAATAAAAAAAAGAACAATGCCTAAAATAGACATGAACAAAACAGATATAACAATACAGGAGAAATACTTGTTTTTTTTATTGCTATTTGTTATTTCTAAAAAACTTTTCATGAGCTTCATCGAAAAGGTTTTCAAGATACTTGTAGCCTCTTGTAGCTGACAGAGGTTTTATAGTTGAGGATAAAAGACTAACAAATTTGCCCTTTGGCGATGATGTTTTTATATTATGCTTTTAGTTATGCTTGAAGCTCAACTCAACTCACGATATGCCTTAAGGAAGGACTACCTAATCTAGACCTATTAAATTAATATAAATCACAAATAATGGTCAAAAAATACTGAGCGCTGAGTAGAGATAGATGGGGTATCAATATACTATATCCATGATTACACATTTTTCAGCAGTTTATATTATTTGAAACAGGCACATGTCAACCGCTGCTTTGTAAATTGCTGGAAGAGCTAATGATCCATGGAAGCTCTCATAAAGAGAAATCTTCATGAGACCTTCCATGATTAAACCATGATGAACATTAAATGAGATCAAATCTATTTTGACCCAGAACAATCTTTTTCACTAACTGATACCCAGAAGTCTAATTTCAGGGTTTTTCCACGAGCTAGGAAGAGCAGCACTGCGTTCAAAACAGGTATAACAGAGTCAAAGCAGCCAAACTAAATTTATATAAATTATAGAAAGATTGGTAAGACTGCAATTTGTAGAGAAGGATGGAATATGTTGGGAAGACCGTTGTCCAGACACAAGTCAACACAAGTTTTATGTTGTTATTTATATCATCGCGCATTTCTGAAACAAGGGGGTAGTCAAAGGTTGTGAAATTGTATAGTCCTTTCGACCTACGTTTTACCGGAACTTATATGTGACAACATTTTAGGTGACCCCATTTACTGTCACTGCCTTACTGTCAAAAACACTTAGCTGTAGCTGTCATGATTTTAGTTAATTAGACTTTATTTATTAATTTGAGATATTAATTAATGAAATGCAATTTTTGTTCACCAAACAAACAATTGAATAAAAACCAAAAAAGGACATAAATTACATTAATCTACAATTAAACGTGATACGATCAACAAAAAAGTTCGTTTACTTTTACAAAATGTTAAATAAATGGCAAATTTTAAAACTGCCTGATTTTAATATACTATAAATTTTACTTCTGCGCTGCGGTGAAAACTCCACTCCAAATGTTGTTGGTTGGTTGTAGTAATTCCCGGTCTTTGTTATTTAAACCAAGTAATACGAAGTCTCGGTAACGTGGTTAAAATAAATCAACGGAAGTAATAGAATAGCTTAAAGATGGTATTTGCTATAAAACAAAGGAAATAGAGTAAGGCATTAAATATGCTTGCTTGCTTTTCTTCTAAATTTCTCCGAGAAATTTTATTTGTGGAATATAAACTACATAGTCTAAAAATAAAACAATGTAAATAAATAAACGAATATCTTCACGCAATTCCCAATACAGGGGTAGACAGAGGTCTAGTCTAGACAATTGAGTCTCTTTGTGTGAGTTTATACTTAATCGGATAATAAAAACCTTAGGCCACTGGTAAAACTGTATTAAATGATTATATTACGAAATAAAGAAAGAATCGATCACTCTATGACCCACTTATCACCGAAGATATTTTCGGGACAACGTGGGGATCGAACTCAGGTCTCTTGACTCGAAATTACGTCCACCCAATCACTCGGCTATCGTGACTTCATATAGTAGTTTTCTATATTGAACTGTTCAATAATTGAACCCGGGACTTTAGAGCTAGCTATACCAAAAAGATTAGTGTACGCCATTCGTTCACAGAGTTAGTAAATTGACTTTTAAATTGCTTAGGAAAATTTCTCTCTCGAATACTTAAATCAAATATTTGAAATTCTTCTAGTGTTCCTGATATTATCAACATAGACTACACAATGGAGTTACACTTTTACCGTTAAAACTAATATTTTCTACTGTTCAATAAATATGTGCTCTGTGGTAACTTATGGAATATCATTAAAACTTTGAATGTAGCTCGGGCATCCACTAGCACTCAAGCAAGGAACTAGGTAATTATAGCAACTTCATCCCGCTATATTTTTTGTATTTATACTTATCCTAGTCCTACATAAATATATATTTTATGTTTAGAGTGCCCCCCCCCCCCCAGAATTGAGCCCAGATTGGATATTGGCCCAGAGCGGGTGGGTGGGGCACCGCTTACCTGCACTCACCAGACGAAACACAGAAGTTTGTTAGACTTCTACTTCACGCCGGTATTCTGTGAGGTCGTGGTACTTCCCGGTCGAGCCGTTAACGTATAACGTTATGAAAAATAGATCTAGTGACTTAATTATCTTGACCCCTATCTACCTTAGTATTAAGAAAATATGTAAAGGGTGAACAAACTTAGGCAAAGAAGCTACAAATCGGATAAATTTTAGTGTGTTATGTTTAGAAATAGATAGTCTGCGATCTGTCGATAGCTGTCTAGTCTATATAGTCTTTGCAAAGTCCAAGATGCAATCTCATGTCACTTACATAATTATAACTGCATTCAATTAAAAATACTTAGCAAAATCTACAAACATTAACGAGAAAACATCGATGATAATATATACGAAATTAATTCAGGTTTTATTTCTACCAGTTAGCGAATATTAATTTACGCAAAATTTCTCGGTGTCGCTAGAAATTAAATTACTCCTAGAGAAGTAAAGTCCGTCTTAAATTTGCATATCATTTTGTAAGGTGTTACTTTCAAAGTGAAATTCAAAATTTTGTAGAATTTAATTACAAGAGTAGGCTTTATACCTTTCAATAACATACATATGCCCCGTCTTGGGAATGGCGTGAAGATATATATTTATTTATTTTAATTTGTACTTATACCGGTGGCATTCAATTTGAAAAACTAGCTACGTCAACAAACACGTATTACTATCAATTTCAAAGAGTACGACTATAAACATATAAATCAACACGGTTCGTGTTGGTCACGTTCACTACAGCTGTTTCAGATTTGGTCCGCGGTGTAAAACTAAACTATCCACCATCTGAGAACATAGTCACGTTCTATTAATCATCGAAATGGCAAACCACTATGAGACATCGGAAACATATTTTTATGCTCGCAAGTTTAAAACTTTAAATTACGTGTTAAGTAATATTCACTTAGATTTTTTGAATTTATGTTCCCTCTGTTTTAAATTTATTTTCACGTTTTAGCAATCCAGCTTTCCGACCTGGTAGAATTAAATTTGGGTTTTAGTGTATGAGTATGGTGGCTCAGTCGCATGTTCTTGTGCTGCACAACATTCGAAGTGAAGTAGAGGCTTTTTGCCTTTCGTTCGGTTAGTGATTGAGGATTATCTCGAATACAATATCCCGTGATGAGGTCCGATAACCGACCGGACCAGTCAACGGTAATGGCAATGTTATCATTAAGTTCGTCGTCGGGTCGTTCTCAATTGTTCTCATTTCAAGGCATAACGGCCTTGAAATGAGAACAATTAAGAACGACCCGTTAGTCTTCAAAGCATAGAGTTTCGAGACCGTAGAGGTTTGAAACTCCTTTAACAAATTACATTCTTAAAATGAACATGCAGTTTTTTTTATGAATAAATTCGAAAATATAGATAGAGACAACATCACATATATTGTTCTGATTCCAAAGTAAGTAGCTAAAGCATTTGTGTTATCTAGTCGGAAACAAAAAAGGTACCACGAAAACCTACACCCAAGACAATGTAGAAAAACTGACTCGTTCGGAAATCGAACCCACTCTTAAAAGCTGGCGACATCATGAAAACTGATAAGTACGCCACTCGTCAATAACTATAACAGATTTATTAAATTTATTTCATTCTTGTTTCCTTTTTGTAAGAGTTTGTTTGTACATGTTTATAGTGTTAACACAATGTCAAATATAAACTGTATAAACAACCAATTCAAATACGGGCATGGATAAAACAATGAAGTAAATAAATTCGTATCAATACCTCTTTTGAATACATTTATTTACAGATATATTTATCATCGAAAAATGTAAATAAAAAAAAGAACAATGCCTAAAATAGACATGAACAAAACAGATATAACAATACAGGAGAAATACTTGTTTTTTTTATTGCTATTTGTTATTTCTAAAAAACTTTTCATGAGCTTCATCGAAAAGGTTTTCAAGATACTTGTAGCCTCTTGTAGCTGACAGAGGTTTTATAGTTGAGGATAAAAGACTAACAAATTTGCCCTTTGGCGATGATGTTTTTATATTATGCTTTTAGTTATGCTTGAAGCTCAACTCAACTCACGATATGCCTTAAGGAAGGACTACCTAATCTAGACCTATTAAATTAATATAAATCACAAATAATGGTCAAAAAATACTGAGCGCTGAGTAGGGATAGATGGGGTATCAATATACTATATCCATGATTACACATTTTTCAGCAGTTTATATTATTTGAAACAGGCACATGTCAACCGCTGCTTTGTAAATTGCTGGAAGAGCTAATGATCCATGGAAGCTCTCATAAAGAGAAATCTTCATGAGACCTTCCATGATTAAACCATGATGAACATTAAATGAGATCAAATCTATTTTGACCCAGAACAATCTTTTTCACTAACTGATACCCAGAAGTCTAATTTCAGGGTTTTTCCACGAGCTAGGAAGAGCAGCACTGCGTTCAAAACAGGTATAACAGAGTCAAAGCAGCCAAACTTAATTTATATAAATTATAGAAAGATTGGTAAGACTGCAATTTGTAGAGAAGGAATATGTTGGGAAGACCGTTGTCCAGACACAAGTCAACACAAGTTTTATGTTGTTATTTATATCATCGCGCATTTCTGAAACAAGGGGGTAGTCAAAGGTTGTGAAATTGTATAGTCCTTTCGACCTACGTTTTACCGGAACTTATATGTGACAACATTTTAGGTGACCCCATTTACTGTCACTGCCTTACTGTCAAAAACACTTAGCTGTAGCTGTCATGATTTTAGTTAATTAGACTTTATTTATTAATTTGAGATATTAATTAATGAAATGCAATTTTTGTTCACCAAACAAACAATTGAATAAAAACCAAAAAAGGACATAAATTACATTAATCTACAATTAAACGTGATACGATCAACAAAAAAGTTCGTTTACTTTTACAAAATGTTAAATAAATGGCAAATTTTAAAACTGCCTGATTTTAATATACTATAAATTTTACTTCTGCGCTGCGGTGAAAACTCCACTCCAAATGTTGTTGGTTGGTTGTAGTAATTCCCGGTCTTTGTTATTTAAACCAAGTAATACGAAGTCTCGGTAACGTGGTTAAAATAAATCAACGGAAGTAATAGAATAGCTTAAAGATGGTATTTGCTATAAAACAAAGGAAATAGAGTAAGGCATTAAATATGCTTGCTTGCTTTTCTTCTAAATTTCTCCGAGAAATTTTATTTGTGGAATATAAACTACATAGTCTAAAAATAAAACAATGTAAATAAATAAACGAATATCTTCACGCAATTCCCAATACAGGGGTAGACAGAGGTCTAGTCTAGACAATTGAGTCTCTTTGTGTGAGTTTATACTTAATCGGATAATAAAAACCTTAGGCCACTGGTAAAAACTGTATTAAATGATTATATTACGAAATAAAGAAAGAATCGATCACTCTATGACCCACTTATCACCGAAGATATTTTCGGGACAACGTGGGGATCGAACTCAGGTCTCTTGACTCGAAATTACGTCCACCCAATCACTCGGCTATCGTGACTTCATATAGTAGTTTTCTATATTGAACTGTTCAATAATTGAACCCGGGACTTTAGAGCTAGCTATACCAAAAAGATTAGTGTACGCCATTCGTTCACAGAGTTAGTAAATTGACTTTTAAATTGCTTAGGAAAATTTCTCTCTCGAATACTTAAATCAAATATTTGAAATTCTTCTAGTGTTCCCTGATATTATCAACATAGACTACACAATGGAGTTACACTTTTTACCGTTAAAAACTAATATTTTCTACTGTTCAATAAATATGTGCTCTGTGGTAACTTATGGAATATCATTAAAACTTTGAATGTAGCTCGGGCATCCACTAGCACTCAAGCAAGGAACTAGGTAATTATAGCAACTTCATCCCGCTATATTTTTTGTATTTATACTTATCCTAGTCCTACATAAATATATGTTTTATGTTTAGAGTGCCCCCCCCCCCCCAGAATTGAGCCCAGATTGGATATTGGCCCAGAGCGGGTGGGTGGGGCACCGCTTACCTGCACTCACCAGACGAAACACAGAAGTTTGTTAGACTTCTACTTCACGCCGGTATTCTGTGAGGTCGTGGTACTTCCCCGGTCGAGCCGGCCCATTCATGATACAACAAAAGCTGATGCGTGGCTCTACCACTTAAAGTGATTAAAGTAGTACCACTAAAAATACCGACGTAAAGTTAAGGTGCCCCTAAGGTAGCTCGATGATGCAAACAAATCCTCCCTTCATCCTATTTAAACACCACCTTCTGTAGATAATTTTGTTTAATTTATTTATTTTTCAAAAATTTAGGTACTTAAAACAACATAACATGCAGTTTTCATTTTGTAAGAAACAGTATCCTACTCCGTAAAAAGATGAGACATAAATTTTCTAGAAATGTAATATCCCGTCTTTTGGAGGCCAATGATCACTGTTTAACATTAGATATTTTATTTTTGTTATAAAATATCACTATATCTTTATGATTTTTTTTTTCAATTACAAATATTTATTTACAGAAAAAATTATGTTAATATTTACAATAATTATTAACTAAAAACTATTATAATCGTAGAGCCCGTAATTATTTATGAAATTGTTACTAGAAACCATAGACATTTTATCTTATCTTTTGTTGAAGCAAGGTCATCGCTAAATGGTAAGATGTTAATCCCTCATTGTTTAAATTATACATGAAAGAGTATGACCTATACGTGTCCTAGTAAATTGAAAAAGTCAAATCATAATAAAACAATATAAATTTAAAGCCACATTTAAAATACTTGAAAGCAAGAAACCATTTAATAAGTTACAAGTAAAACTTAAGTAAAAGTTCAGATAGTCTAGAGAGTTCTATCAAGATTAATTTCAAAATAAATTGAATTACCTCTACGTAATTAGCAAATTCCGTTCTCGCTCGAAAGTGTGTGAATAAGTAGATAATTGCTTAATCTATCAAAGGCCGCGAGCTTATGTTCTCCTTCTCATGTAATTAAAAACTGTATAAAGCGTTTAATTTTCTTGTTAACTTCTTCTATCTTTGCAGTATATAGATTTGGTAAGATGTTACTCATGTATGAGGAAAATAACTTAGATATTATTTACGTTACTACATAAGGCTACCAAACAGCGTTACGAAAAAATTTAATATCTTAAGAACTTTATACATTTGGTGATACCGGCCGGGAGTTGAAAGTTTCATCATTGATTGCGATGGATTCATGAAACGGTCACTCGCGCATTAAACACAGAATTTGACTAGTGAACATTTCTGTAAAACATATAGTATTTTGCAATTGTTAATACAAGAAATCATTACCGTTAGAGAAAGAAGAGACAGTCAAATTTACCCATCCAGTTTATTTATATTTATTAAAGTTTATATATTGAAAAAAACATTTAAGAAACTCTTTAAGTTGCCAGTTGTTAATGTATAACTAACATGTATTTTATATCTTTACGCAATTTCCCAATACTGAGGTAGACTCGATTGCTTAGACTGAATAACAGAATGATTTAGTTGTGTAGACTATGTGATTTAGATAAGTCTTTTAGATTCACCGTTCATCGTAGCTTATATATGACAAAGTGACAGGTGAGCCTGTCGCCGTTACAGTGTTCAAAGCACCGCCATAACATGTGTATAAGTTTCAAAAATATTCTTAATGGTCTTCCTCCAGCGGATCAAATTCGAGACTTCTGTTTCGTATTCTGATTCCTATTCGGATTCTGTAAAAAAATATTCAATTTATTTAAAAAAAAAATTATTTGCCAATTAATTGACTTTTGGAGGTCATTGATAAGGACATCAGAATGTAATCCATCAATGCATATTGTACAAGTTGTTAAAAGGCAATTGTGAAATGATAATTTGAAGCAAATAAATACTGTTTCAAAATTACGATATTAGTATTAATATTGTAACTTTATGTAGACTTTTAGAACACCATTTATTTAAAACGAACCTTACCAAAATTCATTTAGGGCACAATTGCTCTTTGTTACTATCTACATAAGAAGAAAATTTGATTTACAAATTAATTTTCTTTGAAATTTAATTAAAACCCTTTTACTTCCGATTTGTGCGGGCCGCTAGGAGTTGTTTTACTTCAAGTGAAATTAAATCCTAATGCTTTTATGTGTTGAAGTTGAATCAAATTATTTTTATGTCATTTCCTTTTTTACAGCCTATGTCCACCACTTTCAAAGTTCACCGCTGAACATGGACTGTAATCCTCAAAAATTTCTATAAAGAACAATTCGGAACCAATTGCATTCATTGTCTTACTGCGTTATTGTGCAGACCATTACTCTATCTTGCGTGGGTTTCCTGTACAATAATTCTAGATATTATTCCTTCTCTAGCTATTGTCAGTACTTTAGGGACAGTATATTTGAAAAAGCTGACACATACGGATATATCCACCCAATACTACTACCCCAATTCCGCTGCTTTCCTGATTTTCAATGGATTCCATTACGCAGAGAATAACCCAGTATACCGTTTTCGTGACCCGCTGAGCAACGCAGTTTTCTTTATTTTACGAACTCCGTGGGCTAGTGGCATAAACAACGGTTTTCAAGTTTCGCCATCTCGAGATCCCGGGTTCGATTCCCGGTCGAGTCAATGTAGATAAACCACTTCTTCTACATTTTCTCGATTCTCGGTGTTTGTAGTGCTTTCATAGTTTTCGATTTCCATACTTTATGATGCTTTAGCATCTTACATTAGGATCGGAGCAATATATGTGATGTTGTCCCTATCTATATATGTATTTATTACTTATTAATTCATTCGGCCTATAGTGAAGGCCCTATATCGAAGTCACAGATTATAACTGGCAAGACGCTATGTATGTTGATGAACAATGAATTGTATGATTTTATAACTATTATTTTAAAATCAAAATAATTTCAGACTAGTTGCCTTAGATAAATAAGTAAAGGAGGAGGAGACTAAATGATGTGGCCGAGTAAAAGTTTTGTCTCCGATATTATTTCTGTATAAGACCTAAGTAATTTAGACCAGCGACGGAAAACAAAGTTATGAGATATCTGACACTGTCACACGCCAAGCGTACAAATTCCTAAAATTACAGAACACATATCAAAAATAATACTAACAACTTCCACAAAATAACTGTTTTATTCTGACAAATTCCTATCTACTTAACGTGTCTGAACATTTCGTACATAAATTGAATCGTCAAGAGTCCGTTTCAGATCAATAGCTTTGTTACTAAGTAACTCTAATACTTACTACCACATCAAAGACATGTGGTCAAAGTGTGTGGAATAAGTACTTATAAAATATTGAAAAAAAAAAAACTAAAAAAGCCATCTTCTTTATTTCTTTAATTTAATATAATAAAGTAAATAAACAATTACGGTTATATTAAAGCTTAAAAGATAGGATCAAGACAGCGCAAAATTGCGCCCACATATAAAGAAAACCGATTTTCTGTTCTATTATTATGTTACCGATATTCTGAATATAATAATGTTGCCATAATAATAATAATTATTATTATGGCCACATTATAATTTCTCGTTTGTTTAGTAAGCTTTTAATCAATGTCTGTGGGCGATAACAAATTAATCCTATTGGATTTTCAGTATTACGTCGTCGAGTAGGGAAGCGAAAATGATGTGCAATTATGTACAGGATTAGTTCGGTTCAGCCGCAATTATAACACTGGCTAAGTAGTGCTATACGCTTTTGTAATTTTTAATTTAAATAATTATTTAATTAATAAAAATACAATATTTACCCCCACCCATTCCTCCATTGGGTATCGTAAGTGGTAACTATGCGAATAACATTAAACGGGACCCGGTTACCAGTAGATGTGAGGACAGCAATAAAAAATAATATCTATCCAAAATCTTAAAGACCGGAGCTATCTGCCACCGGTCTGGTACTTCGATCGGTAAGAGCTTCCCGCTTGCCAAGAGTGGCGAATACGGCAAACCCTCTCTGTGAGGAGTCTTGGGGAGAGGGAGGGGTCTTTGTTGGCTTCAAGGTCCTTATTTTTTTATGGAAAAGGAAGGCAGACGAGCAGGTGGCTTACGTGATGGTAAGGTAAGTGCTCCCCCCCCCCCCGAATTGAGGGAGGGGGGTGTGTGGGCCACCGGTTACCTGCACTCACCAGACGAAACGCAGAAGTTTGTTATACTTCTTCTTCACGCCGGTATTCTGTGAGGTAGTGGTACTTCCCCGGTCGAGACGGCCCATTTATGCAACAACAAAAGCTGATGCGTGGCTCTACCACTGTAATGATGAACAACAAACAAAACACAAGTTTAAATAGTATATTTACATATAGTATATGTGGTATAACATCTTATTTACAGTTTTGTTATAATTCTCTTAAATTTTAAGGTATTCCAATAATTTCTAATAACAAATTATGCGTGCAAGACCAATTTATTTAATAAAAAGAGTTTGCCGTTCATTTCATATGGATACTTTATAAAATTTCCAAGTTATCGTATATTATTAGCGTACGCAAAGCTTATAGCAGATATGCCAGATGGTGGACAAGCTTTCGAGCTACTGGCTTCGAATCTCGCTAGAGTCAAACATTTGTGTGACGCCTATAAATGTTTGTACTCGAGTCATGCTCACCAATGGTCTGGTTTTCGGTGTCTGTTAATAATAAAAAAAATTAAATAAATAAATAAATATCTTCATGCAATTCCCAATACTGGGGTAGACAGAGGTCTAGTCTAGAAAATTAAGTCCTTTCGACCCACCTTACACCGAAAATATTTGCGGGACAACGTCATAGGTGGTGAGCCCGTCGCCGACTTTGTGTCCAAGCCAACGATGTAATTCGTACATAAGTTTTTAAAAAACCCATTGCCCACAAACACACTGCCACCTAGGGATCGAACTCGGGTCACTCGACTCGAAATACCAACCACCCAACCACTCGACTATCGTGACTTATCGTCGGTTAAAAATGTATCGGAAATACTTAATTGTCTAAACCTCTGTCTACCCTAGTATTGGGAAATCCTTGAAGATAAATAAATAATATTAAAAAAATAGTTATAAGCAACCGACGTAATTAAAAGAATAAGAAAAGTAAGGAAATGGTTCCATAAGAAACTTTTTGTACACACAATTCAGGAAACCAGGTTTTAGTTCTTCGCGCTTTGTTTAGAATTTTACGTCACACGTAAATCGTGAAAATGTGTTAAAATCTAGGCCATTTCTTAGGTTTACAAATACCTAGTAAAGCTTTTGAAGTTTAAAAGCTTTAAGCTTAAATTGTCTTGGCTTTCGAAAATAAGATCGTTGAAAACAACAAGGTGTTTACTTTCTCAGTGTTGAACTTGCGACATTTATCAAATTAAGATTAATGGTCTGACAATGAATTCTATATAAATATCTACGTAATCTGAGTCTTTATTTGTATGTAAAACTTTAAAATTATTTTCTCATCTATCTATCCACATCTTCTGATAGCCTGGTGGTTGGGTGGTTGGAATTTCGAATCAAGAGACCCGAGTTCGATCCCTAGGTGGCAGGCTCGTACCAATTGGTTTTTAAAAAACCTTATGTACGAATTATAATACATATTTTTTTCTTATGTACGAATTATATCTTTGGCTTGCACATAAAGACGGCGACGGGCTCACCACCCGTCACGTTGTCCCGAAAATATCTTCGGTGGAAGGTGGATCGAAGGGACTTAATTGTCTAGACTAGACCTCTGTCTACCCCTGTTTTGGGCATTGCGTGAAGATATTTATTTATAATTATATTTATTTTTTAAATAAATTTTACAGAATCCTTTTAACATAATTGTATTGGAGTCCTCCTTATTTATATGTCTAAGTAAATATTTATCAATCTCGACAGTCAAATTAATCTTTTGCTTATAGCGTGGCTCGTTATCCGCTTGCGAGCTGTTCACACGCTACTCATGCACTACACGCATGAAGTTACTCAAATTGTTTAGCGCAACTTAAGCTAGGTTTGCTCAGTGCGCGCTTGCAGCTTAGTTCCCTTCGCTAAAATTTGCAATCAATTTTCATCTGTCCAGTCCATGATAATACGTATTCAGCTTTCATCAATAAGGAACGTACTCAGCGGGTTAGCGCGTGGGAAGTAGCACGCCCAGCGCGGGGGTCTCATGCCGCTTTTCACGTAGCTACACGCAGTTCACAAACACCGGACTGGATGCATTCTTCTACGTCTTTATTTCTGCAATCTTCCCCTTTTGTAAGGTGAAAAATAAAGTATCCAGATTCATTCATACACGTTTAATTATTTAAAATTATCGGTTAATATATCGTTTTTGCCTTAAAATATATAGTTAAATAATATTTGTTCCATTTCACTTCGTTTTAATGAAGACCGCTAATACCAAGTTTGTCAATAAATAACTTATTACTGAAAGAAAAATTGCCACGCTTTTCTTCAGCTTACGACTAATTTTACCATTTATTTTGCAGGAGCCTTATCCATTAGGCAAAAAAGTAAATAAGTAAATATCTTCACGCAATTCCCAATACTGGGGTAGACAGAGGTCTAGTCTAGACAGTTAAGTCCCTTTGACCCACCTTCCACCGAAGATTTTCTCGGGACAACGTGACAGGTGGTGAGCCCGTCGCCGTCTTTATGTCCAAGCCAACGATGTAATTCGTACATAAGTTCTTGAAAAACTTGGCACTGCCTACTGAGGTTCGAACTCGAGACTCTTGACTCGAAATTCCGACCACCCAACCACTCGGCTATCGTAACTTCAAAATCCATTAGGTTATGTTAAATAATAAAAGTAAATTCATCTTAAATGTCAAAAATAATTTAGAAATTCGTACATAGAAGATCAAAATTTAACTTATCTTAAAATAAAAATAAAATATCTTCACGCAATTCACAATACAGGGGTAGACAGAGGTCAAGTCTAGACAATTAAGTCCCTTTGACCCACCTTCCACTGAAGATATTTTCGGGACAACGTGACAGGTGGTGAGCCCGTCGCCGTCTTTATGTCCAAGCCAACGATGAATTTCGTACATAAGTTTTTGAAAAACTCATTGGTACTGCCACCTGGGGATCGAACTCGGGTCTCTTGACTCGATATTCCGACCACCCAACAACTCGGCTATTGTAACTTATCTTAATAAAATAATATCCAACATGTTATTTCTTTTTTTAAATGGTATTTTAAATGTACAAAACTGTAACTGAAAAAGTTTTGGAAGACAGAGAAATGTTTTCCCATTGCCAAAATGTAAACGTCTTCCCAGTAATAAAAGTAATATGTGTTTGACTTGGACCTTTAAGTGATATGATTGCTGTGAAACTTTGTGACTTTGATTTCTTTTTCATTAACTCATACAATCATACAATGTCATAAAGACTTAATTCCGGACACCAGCTAGTATTTTTTATCGAATGCGAGGTTTTTTTTTTAAAATTTTAATACAGTTTCGTAAATTTGTTGTGCACTTTTGATATGAAAAATACAAGTGGTATTTAACTTTTGTTTGGTGAGTGTTGTAAGGGGCAACTAAGGGAAAATCCTGAAAATGGATGGCCGAGTAACAAACCCAAATACCTGGCTGAAATTAAATCTTTAATGAAATTAATAGAGTAAATTAAAAAGAAAAAATGTGACGGTAACTGTAACTTTACTTTCTAATTTAAGAAATACTTGAAAACAAAATTAAAATGTCAAAGATATGAAAAATCCTTTCCCCGAACGAGTTCCCGCCTTGTCGTGGCGGTGGGGCTTAGTAACCGTGGCTTGGTCACCCACGGTGAACCTAGAGGAACCCACATGGCCGGCTTAACTTAGTGGGGTATGGGCCGGCCCGAGGTGGCCGCTCCTAGTGGGCTTGTGCAGCCCACTTCGGATGCGTGTTTCTGGGCTGTGGAGGGAGTGATTGCGTCGTTGCCTTCGTACCGCTCTCCGTGCCGTTCACAGCCGAGGTGGAATCGCGGTGGAAGAGGACTCTTGGTATTGTGTTTCGCCTTGCTCCCTATCCACCGTGACTCTGGCGGGGGTCACACCGCTGATGCGGCTGAGGTGGGGCCGCGGGGGGAGAGGAGTGTCGGTATTGCGAGGCGCCGCTCTCCCTGCCCTCCGCGGCCGAAATTTGGTCTGTGGCGGTGCCAAAGTCCATATTCGCCGCGGGGTGACGGGTGGGCTGGTGCTCAGTCAAGCACTAGCCTTCCTGAGCCCCATGGCCTCCGAGTGGCGGACTCGGGGGTTCGTCATCCACGTGGGTTTGGAGGCAGAGAAGGTAGACGCATCCGGCGTCTCTGGCCTAGTCGGAGTGGGAGAGATTTTTTCTCTCCCGAGGAGGGGCTGCTCTGGGCGGCCAGCGCGAGTGGGGTCGCGGTTGTATGCGAAAGCGTTCCCGTAGCCCCACTAACATGCGGCGAATGTGGAACACCATAGGATTTTAGTCGGTGTGAGCCCGACATCACCCGTCCTTGCCCTCGCGGGGGCGGTATACGTTAGGTATTTCCCCATGTAGAAAAAAAAGGTTAGGACACGACGCCAATTGGATAAACCAAACACTTAATATTTTGGTCGCGACGTCAAATCTAGAAAATCGGAATGTCTTTGATCGATAGCGTAATAACCGCCACAGAATATACTAAAATTAAGTATATATGTGATGAGTGTCAGCGTCTAAGGTTTAAGGTGATGAGGTGGATTGTAATGATTTTAGCATAATGTTATTTACCTTACGCCACTACCACTTACCACTGAGCTCACCAAACATACTCTAAATAAAATAGTTATAATAATTTTGCAGATGCCGACCCGGAAAGTGAACCTGGATGATACACATAAACAAGCGGCCTTGACCGCGTAGCTTCTACGGCTCTGCTGGGAATTGTAATAAAAATTAAAAGAATCGTCTAGTCTGTATGAAATATATATACATTTATTTAACTATAAAATAGTTGAATGTTTGACTAATTCCGTGGTCGCCTAACATACACATCAGTTTGTTATTATGTCGCCCACTCTGAGATCACAGGTTCGATTTCAGGACTGTTCAATGTAGAAAAAGGCTTTTTCAATATTGTCTCGAATCTTATTCATATAATTTTTAATTTAAATGTAATAAGTACGAGTGCTTAGTTTCGAATCAGAGCAATATAAAAAAGTATAGCACTGGCTTATTTTTTTTTTTTTTATAGAAAAGGGAGGCAAATGAGCAGGTGAGATTTCATACAATATATTACGGGTCGACTTAGTGAAAATCTTTTCACTTTCACATTGATGTAGCTTCAAGTACTTGTAAAATTGGTCTTTGCCAACTATATTCTATGCTGAAGCCCGAATGTGCGGAATTCAGAATAGTAGTAGTTCTTTCGAACGTCCATTGATTGAAGTATTCTATATGGTTTCTCAAACCGTTTTCAAGTTTACTTAAGTTGAATACGAAGAAAATAAATTGATTAATTTATGTTACGGTTCGCCTATGTTTACGATAATTATTTTTCAAAAACTTTACTACAATATTTATGGTAATGGTTTGTTTTCTTGAAAAAAGTTATTGTTTACTAAACTATTGCGACAGTTGGCAATCTTAAGATACGACTTTTTTCCAAACAACTGATTTCGTTTTAAATCAGTTACGACATTAAAGGCCGTTTGTGTAATTTCTTATTATAAGTACTTCATGACAGAAAGGGATAGTATATAATTTTAATAGATAAAGGAAATTCTATTTAAATTTTATTTTAACTGGTTACTTCTTTTACAAATCCGTTCCCGCTTTAAGGTAAGCAAATATGAGTACGAGGGACCGCTTTAAATATAAACCTTTCTACTCTGTCATAGAACTCTCCTTATAAAGGCCCTTTTTAAAAAAAAATCGGTCTATAAACTAGTGTACAACTAAAGAGAGTGGACCGATCAAAACGCCTTCTGTCGCGATACGCATGTGAAAGGCACATAAATATCCTCTTTACCAATGAAAAAAATTTCACGATTGAGAAACACTAAGAAAAGCAAAATGATAAAGCAGACTCATAGTTCTAAAGAAGCTGCTCAAGTGGTCAGAAAGGTACAAAGTGGTCATCGTCCCGGCCAGTTGTAGAGGAAATGGCATGCTCTAAACGACACGGCGACATTGAGTCTCTTAAAAAATGTTTGGAGCATGCAGTGGCGAAATTTCCCGTGGCAACATTGCGTAAATCCATATTAGCGTAAATCCAAATTGTCTATTTGCCAGTCATGGCAGACAAATATTTGCGTGATGACTAAGAATATATTTCTTTATATGTAATTATATAAGTATGAATATAAGTCACGATAGCCGAGCGGTTGGGTGGTCGGAATTTCGAGTCGAGAGACCCGAGTTCGATCCCTAGGTGGCAGGCCCGTACCAATAGGTTTTTCAAAAAACTTTTGTACGAACTATACCTTTTGTACGTTGGCTTGGACATAAAGACGGCGACCTGTCACGTTGTCCCGAAAATATCTTCGGTGGAAGGTGGTTCGAAGGGACTTAATTGTCTAGACTAGACCTCTGTCTACCCCTGTATTAGGAATTGTGTGAAGATATTTTTTTATATATAAGTATGAGATTTCATTGTATCTTTCCTTTGGACCCTACGATGTCGATAGGTTACCTGTAATGTTTTCACACCTGGTCTTTAGTTAAATATAGGTGGAAAGGATTTATTTAGACTTCTGCCATATCGGTTGTATAAAAATGTTCTATAAAAACGATTACTATAATTTGCCTTCAACAATTAAGTTTGTAAACAATGTTTGCTCGCAATAACATAATAATCCCTATAGGATTTTCAGTACAGTATCATCGAAGAATCCAGCGATAATGACGATCAAATATGCATAGGATTAGTCAATTAATCGGAAATTATAACACTGTTAAATCCCGAAATACCCCTTGCAATATGTTTTACTCATTTTTATTAGCTTTTTACAGCCTCCGATTTTCCCAGAACTAGGGTTGACAGAGGTCACTCCTACCACCGAAGCTTATTTGGGAAAATGTGGAAAGTTGTCCTAGCTGTCTTATTGTTTAACCTAAAGGTACAATATACATTTTAACATTTATATTTACATATATAATGTCTGTACTCAAGCCGTGGATCTAAAGATCTATCCTATCAAAGGCCAAGCGTGTAAAGAAGGTTTGGAGGTAACTGCAACGCTTTGAAAGCGGATTGACCAACGCAATGTCAGACATCTTGCTGAATAGACGATACTACTTGTTACATCAGTATTAGAACAGTTTTTCATGATAGTTATGCTGCGATATTTCGTGAGCGTAAAATGATTGGGTGGGGTTCTATTCACAGGTGGTAGGCTCGTATCAAAGGGTTTTTCAAAACTTATGTACAATTTACATCGTTAACATGGACAAATAGACGGCCACTTGCTCACCACTTGTCACTTGCCACTGCTGAGTGTACCGGGTCTGTACCAATCTGCTTCGGTAGGCGCCGTGGAAGCACTCCCTCCGATCACTTAACCTAGAGCCGAAGAGATTGACCTATTATTTAGCTCTCTGAGTGTCTCACTAAGATACTTATGTGTTTTATCTTCTTCGTCATTTCCTCATGGCTGAGGGTCATGTCCACCACAGGTAGCTCTCTTCAATAAAGCTGCCCAGGCTGCTCTATTTTATATGTTACAGGTAAATGTTAGTTATGTTATGTCGTGTAAATAAAATTAGTTACATCAATGTTAAGACAGATTTAGTTTAATATAAGATTTTCCTGTTTTCTTTCGCATTAGGTTTTTCCTGTAAGGAAATTGGAAATATTATAATACGCATGTATACATTTCATCTTCTTCTGCAACATATCAACATTTTTATAACTTCAACGGTAATACAGAATCATATCGGAACACGAGCAGTAATAAGTAATTTTAGACACGAATCCGAAAAAACGGTTTTCATTCATGAAGTGTAGATAAAGTTACGAATGCTCAGAGAATACAAAGAATGAAATTAAATTTGTTACTGATATTTATAAGTAAAGTTCGCCCATAAGTTACTACGAGGCAATTCAGAATTTCATTACAGAATCAAGAAATGATGTTCTAAATTTTCACCTAACAGCATGTATATATATATATATATATATATATATATATATATATATATATATATATATATATATATATATATATATATATATATATATATATATATATATATATATATATATATATATATATATATATATATATATATATATATATATATGTATTTCTTGACACTAACATTTAGTTCTTAGAGGCGAAAAGAAGTATTTATCAATACAAATGTATAGAATTATTAAGCAATATTAACTTAATATAATACTCTATTGAAATAGTGGTCTTTTAATTATTTAATCCGGTGGTTGTGGTCCCGAAAATATCTTTGGTGGGTCGAAGGGACTTAATTGTCTAGACTAGCCTTCTGTCTACCCCTGTATTGGGAATTACGTGAAGATATTTATTTATTTATGTATATTTATTTATTTAGATGTACATAGGGTCATTGTAGAAGCGTGCTCGTCGCGACCCCTGCCAGCCCTTTTCAGAGCTGCAATTATACACAGCTGCGCACCCATGCCAACGAGGGTTAGGGCGTCCCCCCAAGGCGACGCACACCAGTTCGTCCCCGTTGGTGTGGAATGCAGCGCGCAAAGCGGCGATGGGGACCGCCACCCGTCACGCACAGCCCGACACGGCGGAAGGTGGAGGACGGAGTGCAGAGTTGGCACGTGGAATGTTAGAGGGGGCATGAGAGATAAGACGAATGAGTTGATTGAAATAATGAAAGAAAGAGAATTAGATGTCGTGTGTTTGTCGGAGACCAAGCGGAAGGGCAGCGGTACTGAAGAGCTCCCTGGCGGGGCGTTAGCTCTATGGTCCGGAGTCCCGGAGAGCGAGAGCGCCTGCCAGGGAGTGGGGGTACTGCTCTCGTCTCGGTTGGTCGATGTTATGACTGAATATAAGGTTGTCTTTATGGTTTTTTTCTCTGGGTTCGCTTTAAATTGGGACTGACGAAGTTATTCCTTTTGGCTGTTTATGCGCCGGTAGCTTCGTCGTCCAGAGCTGAGCTGGAGGAGTTTTGGGAGAATGTAAGAGAAGTTCTAGACTTGGTAAGAGGAAACGAAAGAATTGTTGTATGTGGTGATTTGAATGGATGGGTTGGTACCGCTCGGCCAGGGTACGAGTCGGTGCTTGGAATGTTTGGCGATAAAAGGGTTAACGATGCTGGCAAGCTTATACTGGCTGTATGCAAGGAAAAAGGTCTTCTTGTGACAAACACTATGTTTAGTCACAAGAAAATCCATATGTATACTAGAACAAGAGAGAATGAGAGAAGTATGATCGATTTATTTCTGGTGGATGACCGACTGCGAAAACAGGTGATGGATACGCGAGTGTTCCGGGGTGCTGACCTGGGAACGGATCACTATCTAGTGATTACTAGATTTAGGGGTCTGTTCGCGGGTTGGCGCCACCGGACGGCGATACCAGAACCACAGTCGGTCGGTAGCATATGAAGCTGGAAGCTTCAGGAAGCGGACACTAGGGATAAATATCAAGCAAGGGCAGCCGAAAAGCTGGACAGCATCGATGTCAGGAAAGAATGTGTGGAAGAAATATGGCAGAGCCTTAGAGGTGGAATGGTTAGTGCAGCGGAAGACGTGTGTGGAACTGTGAAAAGAGGTAGTAGTAAAAAGGGTGATGCATGGTGAAATGACGAAGTGACAGAAGCTGTCTCTAGTAATGATAAGGATATGAGAGAGAAGAGGAAAGAAAGATATAAGCTCCAGAAAGTTCACACGAAAGCATTGATTGAGGAAGTGCGTGAAAGGAGTAGAATGGAAGCGGACGAAAGGTTGTCGCACAACTTCAAGGAGAACTCCAAACTCTTCTGGAAAGAGGTTGGAAGGACCCCGAGTGGTGCGACAACCTTAAGAATGTATAAAGTGCTTTCGGGAACCAATGACGTCCTCTCAGAAAAATCGGACGTCATACAGCGATGGAGCGAATTTTATAGAGATGTATGCGTGTGATGATCTTAGTGAGGGGGTGACGCCGTGACTGGTACGCCAGACTCGGACCTCGATGACACTAAGGTCATCAGTATGAAAGAGATTGAATGTGCGATTAGAAGTTTGAAATGTGGTAAGGCTGCGGGACTAGACAGAGTTACTGCTGAAATGGTCAAGTATGGTGGGCCACGCATCTGGGACAGCTTTCATCTGCTGTGCAATTTGTGCTGGCGAACGGGGGCTGTTTCGGATGATCCGCGGTCATTGTGCCTTTATATAAAGGTAAAGGTTCACATTATGACTGCGGGTGCTATCGGGCGATCAGCTTGACCAGTTTAGCAAGTAAAGTTTACTCGAAGGTTTTGACACGTAGGATGCAAGATAAATCGGAAAGATTTCTATGGGAGGCACAATGCGGATTTAGACCTGGAAGAGGATGCACGGATCAAATGTTTTCTCTCCGCATGATCACGGAGAAGCTTCTGGCTGCTAACCAGAAGATTTTCTGTGCTTTTGTGGATCTTGAGAAAGCATTTGATAAGGTTGTAAGGAAGAAAATGTGGGAACTGTTGCCGAGGTATGGTGTGGATGGTCGATTGCTAAGGGCTGTGCAGTCACTTTACTGTGACTGTAAAGCCTGTGTGCGGGTAGGGCATGACCTGTCACCCATGTTTAGCGTCCAAACGGGCGTAAAACTGGGTTGTGTCATGTCTTCCTGGCTGTTCATACTGTATCTTGACAGCTGTTTACAGAAGCTGAAAGATAGCTGTTTGGGTGTGAAATTGGGTGACATAAAAGTAAATTGTCTGCTATACGCTGATGATGCAGTGCTTATTGCACCATCAGAGGCAGAACTGCAGGCATTAGTCACGTGTATGAAAGAAGAATGTGAAATTAATGGTCTCCGTTTGAATGCTAATAAAACTAAGGTTCTGGTATTTGAAAGGGACGAAGAAAGAACGAAGTGCGAAATTTGGGTAAATCAGGAATGTCTAGAACAGGTGAATGAAATTGTATACTTGGGGAGTGCGTTTAGCTGGGATGGAAGATGTGATTTAGATATGGACAGGCTTGTCGCTGCCGGGAACAAAGTCAATGGTGCCCTGACTGCGATAATCAAAAGGCAAGGCGTTGTGAAAAGTGCACGCCTTGCAATACATAACGCAGTGTTGGTACCGACTTTGTTATATGGCAGCGAAACCTGGGTATGCCAGAAGAAGCATAAAAGCAGGTTGAATGCAGTGGAGATGCGATCTCTTCGTAAAATGTGCGGCCTTACCATGGCCGACCGAAAGCGAAACGAAGAGATTCGCAATATGGCAGGTTTGAAAGATGACCTTGTCTCAAAAATGGATAAGGGCGTGCTTCGATGTTTTGGGCACGTTGAGCGAATGAGTGAAGACCGAATGGTGAAGAAAATATATAGCGCGAAAGTTAATATTAAAAGGTGTCGAGGTAGACCGAGACTAACTTTCGAAGACCATGTGAGCAAATTGCTCGAAGAGGGGAGGGTCAAGAGTACTCGGATATCTAGACGTGCATGCATGAAGAAGATGATGAATCTGAAAGAAGCGAAAGAAGTATGTAGGGATCGTGACACTTGGCGATCTGTTCTCGCTGGCTACCCCGTCAGGGATTATGCGTGAAGATAAATAATAGATAGGGACAACATCACACACATTGTTCCGATCTCAATGTAAGAAGCTAAAGCACTAGAGTTATAGGAATCGGAAACAACGAAGGCACCACTAACACCACTACAAAATGTAGAAAAAGTGTTTTTTCTACATTGACCCGTCCGGAAATCGAACCCGGGTATCGAGATGGCGACTCCTTGAAAACCGGTGTTTACGCCGCTCGCCCACGGATGTCATCAAAATGTAATATCAATATTATATAAGCCGTTTGAACTTGACTTTTTATGAATTAATTAAAATGTATTTATATTCAAATAGTTTTAGCAATTGTTAACAAATAACACAAGTTTCAACAAATTTTCTGGAAAACAATGAATTATTTTACTAACTTGAAACTTGAAACTTGGCGTAGAAAATGAATATCGTGCCTTGAAATTGTTAACAACACTTAGCTCTTATATACCTAAAGTATTTTAATTGATATATTTCTAAAGTTACGCTTAAATATACAATAAGAATTAATGAAAATAAAACAGCCAAAATTCCATAGTAATTAATGTGATCAAAACTTCTAGTTTCTAGTACTACTAGTTCTAACTTCTAGTAGAACAGTTTTTTACAGTCTGTAGCATTTATCTTATCTTATCTTTTATGATGAAGGTTACTGGTGCAAGCCGGAGAATTAAAACAAATATGCCTCATATCCCCTAATAATAAATTTATAAATACATACATTGTTCTGATCCCAAACTCATTAGCTACAGCACTTATATAAAAATAACAAACAAATAGACTCGACACTACACAGAAAAAATGTTTTTATTTATGCTGGCCCGTCCGGGAATCGAATCCAAGACCTCAGAGTTGACTGGTCGTAAATTTTTGGCTCATTGGCTCTCTACATATTTGAAACCGGAACTCAACAGTTGTTACATTGTTATATGGCAGCAGAAATGTATAAAAATCTGTCACTAACCCAGACTATCCAGGAAAATATTCTACGAACTCTATTGTATATAAATACATATTTTTTTATCAGGATGTCAACATATAAACCTAGTAGGTATCTTATTTATATCTGAAAATTGTGACTTTTGTGTATAAAATGTCTAAAAATCGGTAGAATATTCAAGATGAAAGCCAGCCGGTCGTATCTTCCAAAGCAATAAAGTTGGTAACAATTTATACATAAGATGAAGAGTGTAGAATACAAGTGAGTGAATATGTAAATGTAAATGTTACGGTCAACCTTTGACGAATATATTAGGCTGTTAAATTTACAACCCCACAAATTCACACGATGCGAGTGATAAAGAAACTTTGTGTCATACATTAAACAAATTATTTTGAAATGAAAACAATATATATCAATGAAATTTTCGTTCTCTATTTGAATCTCGATTCGCAACTCAAATTTAACATGTGATAAACTATGGATCCCCTGACTACCATAGGTGAGGATTGTCATACTGAAGTCTTGCACGGGAAACTACCGTCTTCACCATCATAACGCGAATGGTATTGCGCTAGCTCTCTATAGGAGAGTGGCGACATTTACACGTTGCAAGCTCGGAAGTGACGGATAATTTAGGGAACATATCGACATCCTATATCGCGCTATCGAAGTTCTTACAATAAGTCGCCATAGCAGAGTGGTTGAGTGGTCGGAATTTCGAGTCAAGAGACCCGGGTTCGATTCCCCGGTAGTAGGCTCGTACCAAAGGGTTTCTCAAAAAATTATTTACGAATTATTATATCGTTGGCTTGGACATAAAGACGTCGAAGAGCCCACCAGTCTCGTTGTCTCGAGAATATCTTCGGTGGAAGGTGGGTCGAGGGGATTTAACTGCCTAGACGAGAAGTTTTTACGATTCCAAAGATATAAACGAGTACCGAAAGCACACTGGCGTAGGAGGTGTCATCCCCAAGAGATGAAAATCCGGCTTGGTGCGTCCTGCAGCACCTGCAGTCCCTATTCCTGCAGTACAGCATACACCAACATATAATGTTACCGAAAGTTCTCAAAGAATTTTCAAATAAGTCTTAGTGACATATTTTACAATTCTTGGGGAACTTTTGTTAAGAATAAGTCTTAGTGACTTCGTAGTCGGGGACAGCAAGTAGTCATTTATAAAATCTAATTAATCTAAGAAATTACTAAATACTAAACGAAATATTTATTTGGCGTCGTTATATATCATCTTGGCGACAAAAATTACTACCTAAAAAATAATATTTGAATTAAATTATAATAATGAATATTATAACTTTTGACATAAAAAGAAGTTTAGATTTATATTATAAAAATAAAAATGAATAAAAACCTTTTAAGAACATTAGTACGTTTCAAGTTTTAATGTTCTGTTTTTCCCAAGGCACTTACTTCCACCGACAACATGAACTGCTTTCAAATAAGAAAAAGTGAGAAATATTTCAAGTAAAAAGTTTCAAAACTGAAATGCTTATGACTTTTGAAATTCTTTGACGTCTTAGTTTTTCTGTCAACTAAACAAATTAAAAAAACTAATTTTATGCATTTAACCTGCTTTTAAAATGAGATTCTATTTAATAGCTGTATTATAATATTATTATGAATAATTGAATGTCACGATAGCCGAGTGGAAGGGTGGTCGGAAATTCGAGTCGAGAGACCCGAGTTCCATCCCGGTGGCAGGCTCGTACCAATGGGTTGTTTTCAAAACCTATGTACGATTCATATCGTTGGCTTGGACATAAAGATGGCGATAGGCTCACCACCTATAACGTTGTCCCGAAATATCTTTGGTGGAAGGTGGGTCGAAGGGACTTAATTGTCTAGACTAGACCTCTGTCTACCCCTGTATTGGGAATCGCGTGAAGATATATATTATATTTATTATATTTTATGGCGTAAGTATTTATGTTTCGGTTTAAGATTACAATTTATCTTTGATATAGTTTTATATTTATATACCTACGACTAAAATTGGATACAGACATTTCGTCATTTTTTGGTTAAATTGACTCTCTATACTCTTCAAACTGTGGAGAAGCGTCTTGTACCATGATCGCCAATCCGCTTACTAAGTGTAGAAGATTATGAAAAAATTTCTTTAATAGGACATTAAGTAAATTTCTCGATACGTTAAAGCATCTCAAACTTAAAATTATACTCAAAAATATATTTCTTTGAAAATATTACCAAAGGAAATTAATTTGACTCGCTGTATGAACCTTGTAGCGATTGGTGAAAATCAAGAATAGACTTTCAATGAAACTAAAAAATAATAGCAACTTAAATTAAAGAAACATAGTAATATAAAATAAATAATATCATATTTAAAAGGTATAGTAAATATATAATATGTTTGACATGTGTTGCCACCCCTTTCTCCCCGTGGGTGTCTTAAGAGGCGACGAAGGGAAAAACCGGAGAGACATTTGTTCTACAGTAGACTTGAACAGACTGTTAAGAAAGAAGCAAAACGTTCCAAAAAGTTACTTAATTTTTATGACAAAGAGAAATCACTTAATTGTCAGGACAGTTGAGCAAGTACGAGATAATAAATTATCATAATTTAGAATAACAATAAAAATAATAATAAAAAGTAAATATAAACGTATATAAAGGAAATAGCTGAATTAATTTGTCGAAACCCCCTCGCAGGGCTATCTTGGCTGAACTTAGGTAAGTTTTAATGAGGTTTTTGAAGTAGCTAGGCGTTGACAAGCTGAAATTCGTCTTCCAAATTGACTTATCTAAAGTTACTGTCATCTTGTCATGTCTTGATTTAATCCACTTGAAAATTAAACAAATCCCAAGTAAAACCATCTCACTTTGTAACGTAAGATTATTTTGTTAGTCAACTATCAAATGCATGCGAATTTCTGAACTAAATTTAGTGATATTTCTATTCGATTTTAAAAAATAAATATTAATACGTATATACTTTTAGAGATAGGGATAAGATCACATATATTGTTGATCCCAAAGTAAGTAGCTAAAACACACAGAGCCAATACCCGAGAAGCGGCAATAACCTAATGGTGTAGGGGGCGAACTAGCGAAGCATGACGTCACAGGTTCAAGTCCGCCTCCTTTGCCTTTCACAAATCCTTCCATAAAGTTGGGCAACCCAATGCAATGCTCTTTGTTTTTGCGAGTATATTGTATAAATGTAGTCACTTAATATGAACCAATTGCTTGTAAAAAAATAATGTTTTCAGAACTAGAACTTGTCTGCGAGTGTACCATACTCAGGTCAATTTCTATCTTAAATAACAGCATATGAACTTGTCATTGAACATATTCTCGTTAGAAAGGTATATAATATTAGTATGATGAGGAATACCTTGCCGAATCTATAATAATAGAGGGCTAGAATAATTATGGATACTGAAGAAATATAGATCAGGCGTAATTACCAATACAACAGGAGCGTAGAAGAGTTAAAAGGAATGCTGATAAAGTGAAAGAACTGTTAAGATTGATATTTAATAACAGCAGTTTCAAATTTATATTAAATACCAAAACCCGTGTCGGCCAACAGCGTCAGAGGTGCTAGGCGTCTGATACTGCAATGGCCAATCCTGCTGCCAACCGTGGCGACTATGGTAAACCCATATGGATGAGGCATATATCTTGCAGTAGATTTCTATAGGTCGTTATGTATGTTTGTATTCGCAATGTGTCTTTGTTCGTCGCTAATCTGTTGACATCGATTACCCCTGATTCTAATTTTAAATAAGAAATTTAATAAAAAAAAAGTGACTAGAAAATGTAAAAAAAGAACTATTATGTCTTTGCCTATTTATGTAATATTTCTCAGTTTGTAACGTCCACTTTGCATAAATTAAAATTAATCAGCTTTGCATAAACTTCATACGAATTTTGATATGAAACTTACTGCACACGCAAATGAAATTAACATAAGGTACGCCGCAAGTCAAAGCGGAGTTTGGTAAATCAATAAAATTATGCAAATATTATGAAGTACGCGGATTTTGACTAATTTAAATTTTGTCCCGTTTTGTTTTGGAAAAAATATTATTCAAGCAGGCAAAAGCTGTCCAGGATTTGCCCTAGATGGAGCCAAAAGTACATTTACAAGGTATTTTATAATATTATACACGAAAAACATATAAATGGTTTAAAATATATACGAAACTACATTGTACCCGTGGCGTGAATGACATGCCTGTACGTACTATTAATGCCTTTTGTGCCAACCTCACATATACAGAGAGGTAAAAGCCACGATACCCGAATGGCGAGGCTCAAAGGACCCGAGTTCGGTTCCCTGGTGGTAAGCTCGTCCAATGGGTTTTTCAAAACCTATGAACGATTTATATCGTTGTACATAAAGACGACAGGCTCACCAACAGTCAGGTAGTTCCAAAAATGTCATCATAAATAAATAAAAAATAAAATAAATAAATTTGATAAGAAAGGACTTAATAGTTTAGACTTCTGTCTAACCTTGTATTGTGACGGCGTGAAAATAGCAAAAAATGGAGTATGCCGAAGTTAAAATTTCTAAATCGCTATATTTAAAAGCAATCGCTATAATTGCTTTTAAATATAGGATAGTAAGAATAAAAGCGCAACAGTTACATAACAATTTTTTTCTTGATGTTTGTTCTCAGAGAACGGGCTCACCACCTGTCAGGTTGTCCCGAAAATATCTTCGGTGGAAGGTGGGTCAAAGGGACTTTATTGTCTAGACTAGACCTCTGTCTTCCCCTGTATTGGAAATTGCGTGAAGATATTTATTTATTACTTATTATTTATTATTTATCTATGTTTTATACGTAATAAAAATATTTTATACCTCATTTATGTATTAATATATTTGTTACAAGTATAAAGTAGATTTATGATTGGTTTATATCCAAATCACATTCAAAATCTCTAGCTATTCCATGGCTAAGATACCATTCGGGTTTCGTCTCTTCTACGCAAAAAACTCATTAAAAATACAGTCACTGGAAATGGAACATAAATAAATATTTAAATCTTCAATTTATGAAACATTCTTAAAGAGACACTTAACTCGCACTGCGCAGAAACAGATAACGACAATCGCCGAGTGTAATTTCCATCGTTTAGAACTGTCTGCAATATTAACATCGTAATACCAATAATCGTTAGCCAGATAACTAAATGGGCACGAAATATGTAATGATTGTCTTTCAGTAGTACGGTAAATTATAATTATTATTTATTATGTTATTAAATTAAAGAGAAAAAAGTTAAAATTTCAACTGACACGGGCGGCACCTTCACCGATCCGTGGCGACGCTCTTACCTCCGAGCCACCGTGTCTTACACGCATCAGTTGAAATTTTAACTCTGTATTCTCTTTATATTACTTGTGCCTTGTTTATTTGCATAGGCGCCATCTGTTATCCCTTTTGCAAGTGACAATTTGATAATCCTGACTTTTCAGTTAGGAATTATCAATACGATAACGCCAAATTTAATTTTTATTATGCAATTTTATTTATTTTTAACGCATATTTATGCTGAACTTTTATGTTATTAAATTAAAGAGAAAAAGTGGTAAGAGCGTCGCCACGGACCGGCGAAGGTTACGGGTTTGAATCCCGCCCGTGTCAGTTGAAATTTTAACTTTATTCTCTTTAATTTAATAACATAAAAGTTCAGCAAAAGTATGCTTTAAAATCAATAAAATTGCATAATAAATATTATTTACTTATTTCTTCACGCAATTCCCAATACAGGGGTATACAGAGGTCTAGTTTAGACAATTATGTCCCTTCGACCCAACTTCCACCGAATATATTTTCGGGACAACGTGACAGGTGGTGAGCCCGTCGCCGCATTTATGTCCAAGGCAACGATATTCGTACATAAGTTTTTGAAAAAAACCTATTGGTACGAGCTCAAGCACTTTATATATATATATATATATATATATATATATATATATATATATATATATATATATATATATATATATATATATATATATATATATATATATATATATATATATATATATATATATATATATATATATATATATATATATATATATATATATATATATATAGGCTATCGTGACACTTTTTATTTATTATTTTCATACTTTATAAGAAAGAGGTATGTAAGGATCGTAAACCCTTGGCGATCTGTTCTCTCTGCCTACTCCATCAGCGACTGTGCGAGAATATTCAATAAAATAAAATAAATATTTTTATACATACCAAGAAATTCCAGTGGTTGCTTGATCGTTATTAGCATAAAGATTACTGAATTCTATCCTTGTGAGGCTCTCACACCGCAGCCGCTGCCAATCGTCACCAGTCTGCTAAATTTTGGTCTAAAAATTATTAGTTCGCCTTTTACAGTACGATATCTAATGTAATTTTCAAGGATTTTTCCTGTCAATCCTTACGGCCCCCCAGGGAAGAAGAGGGTACGCTTTACACCTTTCTCTAGATTATTACTTTGATTACACACGGTAGTCATTAGACTTTTATTTAGATTTAAAAAGTGACCAAATTGCCCTGGGTAACAAGACAGTACTCGTAAAACATTATTGGAATAGCACAAAAAAATAGATTTAAGCTGCAAATTTTAAAACATGAAAATTAAAAAAATGCTTGGGAGACAGAGGAGGCCATATTAAGGCCATATTATGAAATATTTAAAAACAGTTAAAACATTCTTTTGAAATAGAAGGCCAGATTCTCACTATGAAAATGTATATATATATATATATATATATATATATATATATATATATATATATATATATATATATATATATATATATATATATATATATATATATATATATATATATATATATATATATATATATATATATATATATATATATATATATATATATATATATATATATATATATATATATATATATATATATATATATATATATATATATATATATATATATATATATATATATATATATATATATATATATATATATATATATATATATATATATATATATATATATATATATATATATATAGATAGATAGATAGATAGATAGTGGTTGGGTGATCGGAATTTCGAGTCAAGCGACCCGAGTTCGATCCCCAAAGTGGCAGGCTCGTACCAATGCAGCGACAGGCTCACCACCTGTCACGTTGTCCCGAAAATATCTTCGGTGGAAGGTGGGTCGAACGGACTTAATTGACTAGACTAGACCTCTGTCTGTCCCTATGTTGGGAATTGCGTGAAGATATTTATATATTATTTTAAGTAACCCTTCTCTTCATCTCAATAATCGTTTAATCTAACCTTTGGTTGTATTTTATGTTTGTCAAAAACATTCTTAATATTATTTCACAAAAAATGTATGCAAAATGGAATCTTTGATCGTAATATAAATACGAAATATGTAATGTGCCCTACTCTTGCTACATTTATCAAAAAATTCTTACATGTTGTATTAAAATGTATAATATTTTAAACCTGTATCTTTGAAATCACTAAAAACAAATGCATTATTTTTAGTGATTTCAAAAACCCTTTGCTTAAAATACTTTCAATTAAGGTTCTGGTATTTGAAAGGGACGAAGAAAGAACGAAGTGCGAAATTTGGGTAAATCAGGAATGTCTAGAACAGGTGAATGAAATTATATAATTGGGGAGTGCATTTAGCCGGGATGGAAGATGTGATTTAGATGTGGACAGGCGTGTCGCTGCCGGGAACAAAGTCAATGGTGCCCTGACTGCGTTAGTCAAAAGGAAAGGCGCAGCGAAAAGTGCACGCCTTGCAATACATAACGCAGTGTTGGTACCGACTTTGTTATATGGCAGCGAAACCTGGGTATACCAGAAGAAGCATAAAAGCAGGTTGAATGCAGTGGAGATGCGATCTCTTCGTAAAATGTGCGGCCTTACCATGGCCGACCGAAAGCGAAACGAAGAGATTCGCAATATGGCAGGTTTGAAAGATGACCTTGTCACAAAAATGGATAAGGGCGTGCTTCGATAGTTAGGGCACGTTGAGCGAATGAGTGAAGACCGAATGGTGAAGAAAATATATAGCGCGAAAGTTAATATTAAAAGGTGTCGAGGCAGACCGAGACTAACTTTCGAAGACCATAGAGCAAATTGCTCGAAGAGGAGAGTACTCGGATACCTAGACGTCCATGTATGAAGAAAATGATGAATCTGAAAGGAGCGAAAGAGGTATGTAAGGATCGTGACACTTGGCGATCTGTTCTGTCTGGCTACCCCGTCAGGGATGTGCGTGAAGATAAATAAATATAAATAAATAATATTATTATTTATTTATATTATATTAACTTTCAATTACATTTTTTTATATTTCTCATTAATATTATTTTTTTTTAATACTATTGTAAAATTCAATAATATTTAACGTCGTTGCTTACATTCCTATGATTGGATGTCCAAAATGAGAAAACTTTAGGTGGATAATTTTATGTAGTCTATTGTTCACAATTAATGCAGTAAATGAATATTTTATTTTATCCAGTAAAAGTTGTACTTGTGTGTCGTCGGTCATGGACAATTACATTTTCAGAATTGCACCAAAAAATAATAATGTCTTAGACTTTTTGGTAATGGTCTCGTGCCTCGTTTTATTCTAACTCCTGATATATGATATTAAGTTATGTATTATTCATAGCTACTTCTTATTCATAAAAGTGAGTTTGCCAGGAAAACTTTACAAAATTGTTGCTTAGGGATCAAGTTACTTTTGTTAGGTATCTATCTACAGTGTTCATTTATGTTGAAAAAGTCATTCAGCGACATAAATTGCCTTTAATGGACTATAATAATGAAGTTTTTTGCTTCCTTAACACCTCAAGAACTCAGTTACTCATAAAAATATAGAAATTATTTTAATACATACAACAAAAAATATGTAATCAAAGCACTACCAAGCAAGAAGCAACAAGTAAGAAGTCACGATAGCCGAATGGTTAGGTGATCGGATTTCAAGTCAAGAGAGCCGGCTTCGATCCTTAGGTGGTAGAATAGTACCAATAAGTTTATTCAAAAATTTATGTACGATTTACATCGTTGGCATAGACATAAAGATGGCGACAAGCTTACTCTCTTATCAAATTATACTACATTAATATTAGAAAATAATGTTTTCGATACTTATAAATAGAGAGCATAGCCAAAGCAAAACAGTTTCAACAAAGGCTGAGATTCTTACAAACATCTGCTTTTATCAGCAATCATTTCATGCAAACTCGTCAGGGTATACCAATAGCATGTGATATATGAGCACGGTTTTTTATTTTTTATACTATTTTATATACTCTTTTAAAATTATATAAACGTGCTATTATCTATTAACAGTTATTAGCATTAACAGGGTTTTTTATCAGTTTAATTATAGGTAAATTGAAAGTTTTATTCAAAAAGAATAAACATTTTACTGGAAATTTAGCATATTATTGCAGGAGATTTATCCAAGATACTTTTATCATGCAATTTTTTAATAATTTTTTAAACATATCATACGCTTATTCCATATAGTAGGAAGTCAAAGTTTTGACTATTATTTCTACCCAAATTTTACAAGAACTTACCGTTGGGACGACGAGCCATGTGGTGAGCCTATTGCCGTCTTAGGACTTGGGCAGTCAATAATACAAATCGTACTCGTACATAAATTACGAAAGAACTCATTGCTACGTGCCTTCCTACCGGGGATTGAACGCAAGTCTCCTGATTCGAATTCAGGTTAACCTACCACTCAAGTATTGTGGCTTCATTACGAATATTGTAAGACGGTCTTGTCATTTATCAAAACCGACAGCAAAACAATTCTCTTTTCGTGAATGCTGATTATTACATAAAATAGTAAAATATTATATAAGGATTGGTACGTAATAAGAATCAACAGAAGAAAATAAAAAAAATACTGTACTTTTGACCGGATGTTGTTTATGTATCACGAGTATTTATCATAGAATACAATTAACGTGAGGGCTAAAATCTTCCTCATCCTTCCTTTTCTTGATAAAAGTGCTCCATAAAATGAAACAAAACATTTGAATAAATTTAACTCACCTTTACAACAAAATTGTCTAAATAAAATCTCACAGAAGGTTGATTTAAATTAAATGAATAATTTACTTAAGAAATATGTCGAAATTCGCTCCCTAGCAATTGTTAAATTTTATTGTACATTCTAGGGCTGTGAAATAATTTCGAGTTAGAAATTTAGGTAATAAGACAAATTTAGTGTAAAATAAAACGCATTCGTGAGTGAAAATTTATTGTGGAAATTTATAAATGTCAAAACTTGATTTTATAATGTTGTATATATAAACATATATTACGGATTTTTATATACCGTACAGTTAAAAGTCGTATGATATCGGCATAAATATTCACCTACCTCTTTCTTTCTATATATATTTACATCATCCACGCAAAGAAAACGCTATTCAAAAGACACTATTGTCTTAGCTTAATATTATTAATAATTTACCGAAAGACTGCAGTATAATAGTCATGAAAATACCAACTCAAATTTGAGCAGTCCCGTGATGGCTAGTCTAAGTCCGTCAAAGGTTCATGGTGTCTGGTACTGCGGTCACCAATCGAAATAATTCACTGGAAGCTTATTTCCCACAGGAGTAGACAGAGGTCTAGTATAGACAATTAAGTACCTTTGACCCTGCACCTTCCACCGAGGATATTTTCCGAACAACGTGACAGGTGGTGAGCCCCTCGCCGTCTTTATGTCCAAGACATATTATTCGTACATGAGTTTTTGAAAAACCCATTGGTACGTGCCAGCCACCTGGGAATCAAACTCAGGTCTCTTGACTCGCAATTACAACCACTTGAACACTCGGCTATCGTGACTATTATACATAATCTAGCACTTCTGAGGTTAAAGTCAATATAATAGAATTTTTGAAACCGACTTACGGTTTAAACACTTTGCTATGTTTCAATTTAATAACTATATTATAATAACCTACATAAAAATATTCTATAAAAATTACCTTTAATCTACTATTGAATTATCAATACTACAACTTTAATGTTAACCTGTAGCGTAGCAATACACAGAATAATTAAAAAGAAAAATATTCACACTACGAACGTCTTTGTATCTATGTTATATCGTGACATGTGATTTAAAACAAGTTAATTATATTCCAGGGCCCAAACAAATATTCCAATATCTTGACGCAATTCCCAATACAGGAGTAGACAGAGGTCTAGTCTAGACAATTAAGTCCCTTTGACCCACCTTCCACCGAGGATATTTTCGGAACAATGTGACAGGTGGTGAGCCCCTCGTTCCATTTCCAGGGTTTTCCCCTTTCTTTACGAAGAGTAAATTTGCGTTGGTGTTTGTAAAACACCAACGCAAATTTAAACAGATAGGTAAAGTACAGTAGAGTCTAATGTGCACGGTCTGGAACGATTAGCGATCGCCAATCTGCTTGCCAACCGTGGCGATTATGGCAAATTCTCCTGCGAGAAGCCTATGTCCAGCAGTGGTCATTTTAGTTACTGTCTGTCTTTTTAGTTAGTCTGTTTAGTTTTGTCCAGCAGTAACTTTTTAAACCAATTTCAGGGCACGTTAACACATACATTATTAATTAATTTCAGAAATGAATATTTTTGGGGACTAGATACACCTTTTAAAAAGAGTACTTAAAATTAATGCCGCGCAATAGCGGTGTATGCAAACGAGTGAAAGTTGTTGAGACAGGCTTTATTGAAGTCTTAGAAAGTGTCGTCCTATTTTTCGAAGCTGTCTGTAGGGAAAAGCGGAATTTGCCGAGACAAGAATTTGTATGCATCATGAAAATACACTGCTTTTTAAAAAAACATCAATTGCATGTTTATCTTTGAAATGATCTTACGTATTTTTAATGTTTACTCTGAATAGGAATATAAAAATAATTCAATAATATAACAATATTAATATTCAACCACATAAACGATGATAAATTTTAAACGTCATAGATATATACAAATAGCACAGTGGTTGGGTGATCGGAATTCTAGGCAAAAGACCTGACTTCGATTACCAGGTGGTAGGCTCGTCTCATTCGATTTTTTCAATACTTATGTACGACTTACATTGTACCCTTGGACAAAAACGTGTCGACAGGCTCACTACCGATTGTGATGTTGTCCCAAAAAATACCTTCGGTGGTGGGTATCGGTGGGTCGAAAGGAATTAATCGCCTTCGATCGAATTCTTCAAAGAATCCCAGTAAATGTGCAGAAATTACCTATTAACTGTTTCAAGAAATTATTAAATACAAAAAAAAGGTTTATTATACCATAAACGAGTCTAGTAATGATAGTCACCTCTGGGAATGAGTTGATCGCTCCCATAGTATTTCTAATTATTATATGATCAAAATTGTAATGTCCAAAAAGGGGATACCTGCAGAGTTTCTTTCGCCTGTTTATTTTTCGATAGAAGAACCTCATTACGAAATGGTGGTAGATTAAAACAATTAAAATCGATAAATGTTATTGTATATTACTATGACAATGGATAAATGATTTGAATTTAAATTTCTTTACATATGTTTGTACCCTAAGTATTGGGATTGGTGTGAAGATAAATGTAAAAGACACCGTGTAGTAATGATGTAACAATGAAAGTAAGCTTAAGGCTGACAACTGTGAAAAAAATCTGCGGAACTATAACAAAATTAGAAATCGCTGCAATACATTATGTAGAGATGCGCAGCGACGCCACATTCACAAATCTGTCGAAAACGGCGACACTACTAAAGTTTGGAAATTTCTTAGATCTCTTGGAGTTGGTAAATTGTCTTCTAGCTCGATAAATCATGATATTGATCTTCTTAATCAACATTTTACCTATTCCCATACATTTGATTCATTAGATAAGAATTTCACTTTAAACACTCTTTCTTCAATGCCAACTCCGGATTATCTACCGTTTAATTTAATTCCTTTCACTGAACGTGATGTTAAGAAGAACATATTGTCTGTCCCGTCCAATGCCGTGGGAGATGATAGCATTAGTCGTAACATGATCTTACCTGTTCTTGATATTGTTACTCCTATTATTACGCATATCCTGAATGAATCTATCGCAAACTCAGTTTCCTGGAAGCGTGGAAAAGTGTACTAGTAATCCCTCTTCCCAAAAGCTCATGCCTTGCACTTTTCTGACTTCCGTCCTATATCCATTCTCCCGTTTCTGTCCAAGGTTTTAGAGAAACTAGT